>CM062810.1:38114355-38714355 GCA_031772625.1 Pinus tabuliformis | reverse complement strand
TTGCAAGCCAAATCTGCACAGACATCAAGATCAGGTGGGGTAGGAGGATGTGACAGTTCAAAAGATGTGTGCACACCTTCTCCCACCTCGCACTACAGAGCTAGAGCTATTTTATGATAAGAGGATGGACAATCACTTGTGACATCAATCTTGTCTGTCTTAGATTTGGAAGCTCTAACACCAAGGTATGCTGGGAGGGGTTCGAATGATTCTAAGAACAACATATTTTCGGATATGTAAAGAAGATACTTAAATCTTCAGAAATTCCCAATCAATTTCATCTTCAGGAAATTGGTATGCGAGATTACAAAAGCATGTGTAAAATTGCTCAACGGATTCATCAGGTGCTTTCCGTAATTTTAGAATTTCTTTATTGAGTGCTTTACAGTCAAAATGATGGAAAGCACAATCTATCTCTATTATCAATTGAGTGAGAGAGTGAATAGAGTTCTCGGGCAACATGGCACACCATAGCAGTGGGTGCCCTCGAAGCGTGTATGTGAACAACGAGCAGGTCATGTAATCTTCATGGATTTTATACTCGTGACAGGTAACTGTAAAGGAAATTATGTGTTCAATCCAAGCCATTCCACCTTCACCTTTATATGTCTGTTGTGACAAGGAATTCCAGAGTTCCTATGAGATTCCAAAGTCATTTCCATAAGACATACACTTTGGAGGATAAATTATATGGTTAGTCATGATAAGTATGCAAAGATTCAAAACAGATTGTGAGGACTCAGCTTGTCATCTAGCCCTCCTTCTAGTGCCAAAAATGTTGACGGTGCTAGACCCACCAAAATTTAGGGGATCTCCCCGGTATGAAGTATCAACTAGACCGCACACCATTTGGTGTAGGATTCCCATCCGGTATGATGGCCTGGTTGCCATTATCTTAAATATATGCCTTAGCTCTTTCTTGTTAGAACATGAGAGTGGTATAGTTAGTCTTCAAACAACGAGGTTTGTGTGCCTAGTGAGTGTTTAGTGTTGCTTGCATCAAAGTTCTTTCACTGGAGATGGAGAGGGTGAGAGTGAGTCTCAAGTCGAAAGGGAATAGTCCCAACTCGGTTAGATACACACAACACAACAGGATTTGTGGAGTTTCCAGTGGATTATTCCATATGGATACGATAGTCACAAGCACAAAGTGAACAGATAGCACATACAACACCCAGCAGAGTAGTCCACATGAGTGCAGTGGTCGTTTATAACAAGTTTACAAGAATGAGTTTGTCTAGTGTCCGGAGTAGTCCACACGGGCGAGACAATGATAACAACTGATAGAAAAAATTTCCAACAACATATACACTAAACAACTAAAAAGTTCAACTATCTTAGTACAAGTTAAAGCAACATGCATTACAAGAATCCAAAGAATAATCTTACAACCGAATACAATACATTTGTGAAAACGTGCTAGCCTGTGATAGGCTTCTGAGTTAAGCAAAAGTTCCAAGACATGTTCGTCAGTAGTGGAGTGTTGGGGCCAATGCTCCCACCTCAAAGAAAATATTACAGACTCTCAAGGCTATGTGGGAGGAGCTAAGGTGAAATTTCCTTTGCATGTACAAATGAGGGGTATATATAGCCAAGGGTGAAACTGGCCCTTGTGACTCTTCAACTTCCCTCATGAATGTTCGACTTACATGAATCTTCAAATTACATGAATCTTTAACTTCATTTGTGGGTCTTTTAGACTTCCATGTTACATTACATTGATTACGCAAGTATGATCCAAAGTAGTGATGTGGTCGAGGCGACTCATGACACAACTCGACATAACACTGTTGGTATGCACATGCTGGTTGTGATGTTCGTGTTGAGTTGTTGTGCTGCTGAGTGATGAGTGTGTTGGTGGTGTAACATAGCTTCACCTCCACATGGAAAAGTGTGTGAAGTCTTCAATGGTCTTGGTGTTCACTTGATGGTTCATGCAAGTACATGTGTCTCCTTTTCTTTCTACTTGGTATGCTTCGTGTGTTCATCCAACCACGAGAAAGTCTTCTAGCATGTGCTATTTGTTCATCTCATTCATCATCGTGTCATGTCTCATCCATGTACCTATTTCTGCAATCACTCATGGCGAGACAACATCAAATCCAGAAATCCCCTAGTCTACCATGATGCATTGCCTTTCGTTTCCAGGTGCAGGTGACCAGGAGAGAGGAAAAGGCTTCGAAACAGTGTAGAGAACATGTCAGGCTAGGATGCGAGGCTCTGGGACACTATTGGGAAAAATTGCGCAGAGGTCACTAAGAGGCTAGGTTGAGCAGTACAGGACAGCAAGTGACATCTGTGGGATTTGGCTCAGCTGGGAAGTAGAATTACATAGTTTTTTTAGGCAAGGAAGTGTGGGAAGCTGGAGGCACTGGCAGTGAAAACTGCATAGATTTCCAAAGGAGATCGGGATCAGGCGGTGGGAGCCTGCTTGTTAGAAATGCACAGATCTAGGAGGCAATCAAGCAAGAGATATCTATGTAGTTTTCACACTCAGTGGGGTGTCACTCAATAGGTAGACTATCCATGAAAACTGTGCAATTTTCTGGAGGAGTGGCAAGTAGGCTGATAGGGGGACTTCCTAACAAAATTGTGTAATTTCCTGGGACAGTACAGTGACAAGTAGTGGGTGCCTGTCCCTCATTACTGTGAAATTTATTCAGGTAGTGTAGGTAGGTATGCTAACAACTTCTACACAGTTTTCAGGATGATTGCTTCCTTGGGTCATTTCTTAAGTCAAATTCTCTAGTTGACCAGCGGGAGGCTTGATGGATAGGTTTGCGGGAAACGTAGACTACGATGGCTTCTTTGGAAAAATATATTTTGTTTTGTGTGATAGTTACCCAAGGTAATTCCAGGATTGCACAGTTATGACTACTTGGAAGGTAGCCTCAAGCTCTACGTAGTTCTGGGAAATAGTGCTTGGTCACTGAGGGCTGAGACTACATAGTGTAGCTCAATGGAGGTCCAACTGATGGAGGGTGGTCTGGCCGACGGATTTTCAGAAAAATGGCTAAGTATGTGAGCGATTGAACTCATGTATACATGACCTTGTGAACACACACTCAGCAGGACTCGATGACGAGACACCTCAAACCAACAAGACAACATGTCTCAGTGTGACTTCCTAAAGAGAGACAAGTGCGACACTTGAGATAGATCATTGAATGATCGTGATGAAACTTGTGTGGCATTGTTTACCACTTCGTGTGTGAGTACGATAGATGTTTACATAGTGAAAACAACTCATACACACAAAGACAAACCTTCAACATCACCAGAACAAGGTCGCAAGCATGACATAGCAATAAACATGTCAAAGCTGATAATTGGTCAAACAAGCGAAAAGGAAACAAGACATGTAGAGGAAATGCATGAAATGAATTTTGTGTTTGCACACATGCATGTTCCTAAAGACAGGATGATATGACAATTACAAGCAATCCTACAAATGCAACTAAGAAGTGTACTTCAAAAGGTGTTCTTTACTTACCATACTTACCCTCGAGGTGATCATGCATCTGATGGAGTTTGCATGCGGTCCTGATATTTTTCCATCACTTGGTCTCTTGGTCCTTCTCCTCAACTCCTTGGTGGTGATCTCAACATTTCACCTTTTCTATAGTCATTGGGATATAAATCAGCACAGTTTTAGCAGGCAATGACTGTTGTCGGGATGAGGCCATGGAAGGACCATCTACATAGTTTCTGCATGCAAGACAGACAGGGCAGCTTGGACAACACTACGCATTTTTGAGGCAAAGGACACTGCTTCGATATGGGGGTCTTGGGAGGAAAACTCTATGCAATTATTTAGTGTAGTGAAGCCCAGGCAGCTGTGAGGCAATAATGCGCAGTTTTTGGATGCAAGGCAGTGTCGTGGGATGGGTTCCAGGAGGACACATATGTGTAGTTTTAGGTTGCAAGGAAGACTAAGCAATTGACAGGCAATACTGCGTAATTTCTGGAGACAACAGGTTCTGTCTAGGGAAAGGTGACTGGAGGAAACCACTATGCAGTTTTGGATGTCAAGGGATTCTGGGGTCTTTGCACACTGCAGAGTTCCAGTAGGTAAGGGAGGAAGCTTGATGGTTTTAGAAGCAAAGTGCACAATTCCAGGAGGGTGGATGAGGCTAATTTGCTTGGGAAATTGGCTAAGTGTGATATCCGTGAAACATATGTAAACATTGATAAGACTTGCCTATGATCAGACACGAACACTTAGTGATGCAACATAGACCATCCAGAATGTATAAAACATACTCTTATTGATGCAACAACCTTCGCGAAAAGAGTGCGTGAATTGAGTGTGAAACATGTCTATGTGATGATAATGACTCATGCACGCATTCTTCCCCTTGAAGAAAAACAACATTCCCTTTGCATGTAAAACAACAATCCATATGCCCAAAGATGACACATGCTGCAAAAACATGAGAACATGAACAACTCTTAAGATCAAGGAGGGGAACTTGAGATCATTAGCTTACCAACAAGTCACCAAGGAACGATCAATCATAGGACCCACGGTAGGCTCCAAAATTTGCATGTGAGCCAAAATTTTGGAGGGTGGTTTTAGCTGCTACAACATGTCTGAAGGCTTTATTAGAGGAATGCAAAGGTCCAATGGTAAAGAAAGAGCCCAAAGATATGGTCCCTAGTGTTCAGTTGCCCTTTATCTAAGGGACCACTAACAAGATTACTTGATTCCTTAAGAAGCACAAGGTCTCTTCCACCTTTATACCCCTGAACATCATTTAGAGATCCTTAAGATCCGTTAAAGACCCAATGGACCCTAAAATATGAAAGTGATTTGTGTGATTTTGTTATAACTCTTCTGAATCTCCAAAGTTGAGGAAGAGTCTAGCTGAGGTAACCACAAACCAAACCACAAACCAACCTTTTGAATTGGTAGATAGCACTATGAAGCCGAAGAGGACTCTCTCCAAAGAATCACAGCCAGGATGGTTGGATGGATTAGGGTTTTAGGTTAGGTATAACTTGCAGAGGTTGTTTTGATTTGATTTGATTGTGTTATTGCTGGATGATGGTATTAGGTCTGTCATGCGGAAAGAGTCAATTTTGCGGACAAAACCGACCTCCCTAGAAGCTAAGGCTTTCTAGTGACAAACAAGATAATTAAACACTATATTTCCCTAAACATGCATTTAGAATACAAGCAACCAGGTGTTTAAATCATACCTTTAGTCCAACGCTTGTTTGTTGTAGTCCAGCCTCTCTGATCCAGATGACCTCCTTCTCCTTGAAGCCTGCATTCACTAACAAGAAAACGATTACATAGCACCTGAATAACTCATATAATAAAACATATTCATCATAAAGACCAAGGAGTATATGAAACAAATTATATAAAACAACTTGTTGAGAAAAATGAGCTTAATTGTATTAATTGGAAACAAAAGAAACCATTACAACCAGTGCCTTGGTGTTGTGCAGGTCCCTCCCAGGGTCCAGCAAGAGTTCTCCTTTACTTTGATCAGCTCACCCACTTCCAAATGAAGCTAAGAAAGGATTGGAATCTCTCCTCTCAAGCTCTAAAAGGGAGTCCTAATTTCAACAGCATCTACCCTTAGGAATGTTCAGCTTTCAACCTCCTCTCCCTCTGGCCCAATGCCTATATTTATAGTGCTTTGGAGGAAGTTAATCAGGTACACCATGAATGGGATAAGCCCCTCTTTCAATGGGATAGCTCCCCTCTTCATGGGATAAGTTCCTCTTTCATTGGGATGCATGAACCATCTGGAGGCGCTCAATCCATGTCAAACCATCTTCTAGAATGCTCTAGAATTGATCACAAGTAAATTTTTTGAAGTGAAACTTGCGCCTTTTGACCTCTACAGGAGTACGCACCCACCCCTTTATATACAGAGCGTACAAGTACGCAGGTTTTATGAACTAAAGGTGCGTACATGCAGGTAAGTCTAAGAGAAACTGCGTAACCAGAGTTAATTGACTTTTTAAGGACTTTCTCTCTTTCTTGGAGTTTGACATAAGGAGCAAAGGTGTAAGACTTGCCAAGGAGGATAGTATGACAGTTGATGGAGCCATACTAACTGTATATAGTCATGGTGACAAATTTTAGTGTAACAGATTGCCCCCTAAAGTGCGAAGCCTGTAGTAGATTAGGGTTTCATATCATCTAGGAAGGGTGAAGTACTTTATCATTTCAAGGATTATCTTGTGGAGAGCCCGGTTGGAACCTGCAAGTATTCAAAACAAAATACATGTATGAGATCATATCATCGTTGAGGTAGGCATTCCCATA
Source organism: Pinus tabuliformis (assembly GCA_031772625.1). Taxonomy (NCBI): domain Eukaryota; kingdom Viridiplantae; phylum Streptophyta; class Pinopsida; order Pinales; family Pinaceae; genus Pinus; species Pinus tabuliformis. The sequence goes on along the minus strand of CM062810.1, from coordinate 38,708,069 downwards.
CTCAGATCAAAACTTTAACTAACAAACTAACTACTGCTCTGATACAGGAATAATTTCGCAGTACATCATAATCATAGACTTATGTAGACACAGTATGGATGCAGCCATCTGTTTATAATTAGTCTACTATACAATGAATACAAAACTCCTCGTAGCCTGGATGGTGGAAACTAGATCCAGGGTCTTCATTTCTACTTCCTGAAATAGTACGATTCTATCCATGCGAATAAATGAGTTGATGTCGAGCATGGTAGAAACCACTTGATTACCAGTCACTGATGTAAACTATTAACAAGTGTGAGAGAGACCACCAGTGATGTCAATGGTTCTCAAAGTACCCAGTACAATCAATGAGATGTGAATGAATGCACTGATGTCGAACATGTCACGGAATCCTTCGATCGAAAGTCAATGATGTAAACTGTCATCGAAGGCGAGAAATCTGCCATTGATGCATGCGGATTTCAAGGTACTGACGATTTCTAGATCATCTTTCTAATGTGCTGATGTCGATAGAAAGCGATCCGTCGTAGGCAAGCTCACAACACGAAATCATAAATCAAGTTGAAGAAATGTAGCTGTAAGGACTGACTCAGGGATGGTCAAGATGGATGACAGGTATTTTGCAGATGAATGGTTTATTTGCAGTGACCTCTTGAACACATAACGACACAACAGATGGCTTGGTGACATTTGACCCAAAGTTAATACCTGGCTGAAGACTTTCAATGTGGTTCAATCAACTGTGAGGCAAAGGCTTTCCCAACCCAGGTGAATGAAAAGTGTCGTGTTCAAGAGTGGTGATAAGGTTTCTTTTGAGACGAAGGATAACAAATAGGCTCATTTTTCTCTCTTTTCCCCCACCATTTCTGGCAAGTACCTCTTTATTTTTTACAAGCTTGAGGAGGATAACATATGCTTGATTATAAGCTCATCCTTCAGATGAGTCCAACTTAGTTTAGATTCGAACCCTAAGAAGGAGTGGTTCGTTCCTGTTTGTAATCGAACAGGTCCTTTACTGTGAAATTTTAACGAGTCCAGTATAGGAAAAACTCGGCGTTTTTCAATTTTAGAGAGTCTGAAAAACTTAAGAAGACTCCAGGGTTGAACTTTTTCGTAAATTTGTGTCTCCCAAGCCCGAAAAAGTATAAAATAATACTTGAGAGAACCGCTTGATCTTTTACGACCAAGGAGTACTTTCATAGTTAGTGTCTTTGACCTGAAAAGTAAAAAGCGATCAAGGAAACGTCGTTTTATTTCCAATATCGAATTTGAAACGACAAAAACCCGACAATCTTTTCCTATTTTTACGGTCAGAAAAGGGCTATAAGGGGACTGTCTTTTAATTCCGTTTTAACGAGTGTAAAAGAAACGCTCGGCAATATTTTCATGTTTTAGGAGTCAGAAAAGGGCTTAAAGATGACTCTGATGTTTTTGTTTGTAAAAGATGACAATTTTCCCTGAAAATCCTTTATCCTGCACAAAAACCAACACATTACTCATACCTGTTTACGATGGATAAAAATACTTTGAAAAATACCTTTTCATGGTGAAAAATAAACAAATTTAACATTTATTTACTCAAAAAACCTATAAAAAGGGCTTTTACCAATTCATTTTTACCATTTTACTATTGAGGAGAGAAAAAGGGCTTTTGGCAAGAAATTTCCCGTGGACATTGCGGAGAATCCGACCGTCGAAATCGAACGCCGTCTCATCAGGTATTCTACAACATCCTCCCTTGCATTTTCATTCGTTTAGAATTTGTTTTTAGGCCCTAGTTTCATTTTTTGGAGACTTTGGGGTTTCAAGGTCCGCCTTTCGGGGTATGCAGGTGCTCCACTGGTGACCTGCATACCCCGACATTTTCTCAGTTGGGAAAATGATGGGCGTACGCAACCTGCATTAAAGGAACCCACGTACCCACGCCCTGTTCCTAAAGGCGGGGTGCGTACTCTGCGCAAAGGGTTAACAAACCCCAAATTCTCCAAATTGGACCAATAAAACTTGATTTTATGAATTCTAATGGATGTTTTCTGGTGTGTAGATTGCCCACCATGCTTGATTGGCGTGAGAGAGAGCACGAAGATGTTGATTTGGCCGCCATTAATCATCAACCGTCCATTGATGCTTTGAAGGCATGCGGCCTTTACAAATACTGGGCCATACCTGGCATGAGGGCCCAGGTGAGATTTCTAGAGTTGCTGGTAGAGAGGTGGAATGTTCAGGATCAGTGCTTTTACATCGGAGGGAACCAGCTCGAGATAGAGCCCTCAGATATTTACTTTCTCACTGGTTTGCCCAAGAGAGGCGAACACTTGACTCTGTTCGGGACTAGGCCGGGTGGCCAGTCCATCTCTAGTCTCCGTCTAGAGTGGTGTAATAATCAGAACCAGGAGAAGGGGATAGAGATTAAAACTATATCCCGCCTTGAACTTATGGTCATTGCTTTTACAGTTACCAGACTTTGCGGGGCTGCCACTTTTCACATTGCCACCGGGTCCCAAATGTGGATGGCGATTGATTGCTATCAGGGCACCATTTTCAACTGGTGTGATGCTGTGTTGGCCAATTTAAAAGGCCAACTGACTAGGACTAAAAATGGATAGCTAAAGACTTTTGGTTATGGGCCTTTAGTTGTGAGTTTTTCCCTAGAGAGGGTTCTGATGCTGATCCCACAACAGCTCACTGTTGAGGTTGGGCCTCCCCGAGAGCCTAAATTGGTGCGATGGGTTACGGTTATGGCCCGTCATCCTGACGAGGGCACGTAGGTTGTCCGATTTACTCCAGAGTACTTTCACTGGTTAGAGGACCAGGTCTTTTCGATACAGGATTTTCCTTATGCTGGAGTTGATTTTCGTGGAGATCCGGACATGATTCTTCCACCAAGAGAACAGTGGGATGACACAGGTACTTCATTTTTCACAAGTTTTTAAATTATCTATTTTTTTTGTTTTTATATCATCTCAAAGCTGACAGTGACAATTTTCAAAATGCAGATGTAGGCCCACGTCGACCAGCCAATCTCCGGCCTTTCGAGAGGAGACTACCAGTTGCAGCGGCACCGGCCCCACAGGACGAGGCCACAGAGACTTTAGCTGAGTTGGAGCATGACCTAGAGCGTCTTACAGCAGACATACCGGAGACTACTATAGATGATATTCCTATCAGGCTTCAGCGCTTTGTAGTCGGAGTCCCAGGACCTTTTAGGAGGTTCTTGTGTAGGGTGGCTCGTGCAGTGGTGTCATATAGAGATCATCACCAGTGATTTAGATGGTCGTTTTTGTAGACACATGTGACATTTTGGTTTTTTGTACTTATCATTTTTGCCGATCATAAGGTGTTTTTCAACCTATGATCGAAGACGATGTATTTTTTGACACACTCCTATCTATATATATATCATTATTACCGACTTATCTTGTTAAATATGTATGATAAAATGTTTTTAAATTTACATGTATGATTATTGCAAATGTCTATTTAACATTCGAGAAGCAATTGCATCTGCTAATGTATTTAAAGACCTTGGAATATGTTGATATTCAATATAATCAAACTCACGTTCCAAGAGATGCACTCTCAAAAATAACCTTAATAACACTGGATTTCTAATGGCATACACTCTATTAAGCTGTAATACAACGAGTTCAGAATCTAACCTCACTATCAAACTCCGAATCCCAAACGAAATAGATTCAGACAATAACTCAATCACTACATTATATTCTGCAATGTTGTTTGTTGTTTGACCGAGGCTCACCCCATGCATAGAAACTAACTCGTCAGAGGGCGAATAAATAACCCAAGCTGCGGAAGAGATATTCCGTGTACTACGACAAGCACCATCAGCAAAACCAATGTATGTTTGGAGAGGCATCAACATCTGCATCATTAAGTGTAAAACCAAGATAAGCCAGAATAACGACGAAAACACACTTTCTAAGCTAAGCACACTATCTAAATTAACAAACACACCAGCTAGAAAGAAAAACCTAACCTAACTAAAATCTCCAAACCCATCTTTTAAGCATAATACCTCTTTAGGTAAAGTCCATTTCTGGGTTTACCCAAAGAGTCCCCGTCAAAGTCTACCAGCTCATAGGCCCCTTTGGCAAGCTTTCGCTTGACAATGTAGGGCCCATGCCACATAGGAACGAATTTTCCAGCACCTAATTTATCATTAGCTTGATCATATAATAACACTAGGCCACCTTCCAAAAAATTTCGAGGGGTCACGTTTCGATCATACTGAGCTTTCATTCATTTTGCGTCGATTCTCATCTAATTGAGCTAAGTATAATAAACGCTTCTCCTCTTCAGAAGTAGCCGGAAGTAACTCGATAGCCATTTGCAGTGACGGGATTTCGCATTCAATGGGTAGCACAGCTTCCAAACCATAAACTAGTTGGAAAGGAGTGAACCCTGTAGATGTTTTCACTGAGGTTCAGTATGCCCAAAGCGCTGAAAATAACATGTTGTGCCAGTTCGACCGATGAATACCAATGATTCGTCGGATCATGATAACTAAAACTTTATTGATAGACTCAACCAGACCATTTTCTTGTGGATAATAAGGAGTTGAACTATCGTGATGCAAACCAAGCTGGCCTGTAAGTTCTGTCATAATAACATTTCGAAAATGGCGCCCATGGTCAGTGATTATCGCTTGTGGGACACCAAACCTAGCAATTATGTGATTGAATATGAAAATTGCAGCTATCTTGCCGTCAGCCTCAAATGTAGGCATTGCCTCGGCCCACTTAGTAAAATAATCAACCGCAAGGATGATATACGCATGCCCCCCGGCCGAGTGAGGATTACATGTAATAAAATCGATACCCCATTTGGCAAAAGGACCAACGACAATTATAGGGTGGAGAGGAGCAGGTGGAGTGCACATCTTTCGATCAAACGCTTGACAGTTGTGGCATTTTTGGACCGCAGTAATACAATCTTTAAACATGGACGGCCAGAAGTAGCCAGCGCACAACACTTTTTGGGCTGTGGCATACCCTGACATATGACCGCCACACGCTCCAGAGTGACAGTCATTTAGAACCCTTTCTGCCTCTTCGTGAGTTAAGCAACGTCGGAAAATAGAGTCTGCCCCACGTCGATAAAGAGTATCTCCAATAATTTTGTATTGTTGGGACTGGAATCGAATTTTCCGACGTTCCGACTTTGAAGCTTTGGGCCGAAAGGATTGGGTCTAGAGATAGATGATGATATCTCCAAACCACGGATCTAAAGTACTGATTAGAAACAAGGATTCGTCCGCAATGGGCTCCTCTGCCACAGTTTCTGTGTCAGCATGCGGGAAGTCACACATTGGCTCGGCAAAAACTAAGGATTTCTTAGACTTAGATTTTTCGAACTCCAAGTCGAACTCTTGCACGATGACAATCCATTTGGAGTACTTTCCCCCTAGCAATTGTTTAGTCAAAATGTAAATCACAGGGTTGCAATCTAAAATGATTGTAGTTTTACGGAGTAAAATGTAGTGACGAAAACGTTGGACAGCTTGAACAACTGCCAAGGCCAATTTCTCCACATGCGAGTATTTTAGATCAATGGGATTTAACGTCCTACTAAGATAATATATCACATGTTCCGTTCTGAATTCATCTTCCTGAACTAACACCATTCCAATAGTGGAATGGGAGGCGGCGAGGTACAAAAAGTAATCCTGGTTGTAGTTGGGAGGATGCAACAACGGTGCATGGGTCAACGCGTGTTTGAGTGCATCAAAAGATTTCTGAGCTATCTCATCCCAAGAGAATTGAGCGTTCTGTTTCAACAATCGTGTAAAACCTTTTGTAACCTCGGCGTAGTTAGGAATGAATCGTCGTAAAAAGTTTGCTTTCCCCTGCAAACTTTGGAGTTGGCGAAGACTCGAAGGAGGAGGCAATTTGATGATAGCTTCTACCTTCGAGGGATCGACGTGGATGCCGGCTTTTGAAACTACAAATCCTAGCAATCGTCCCACTTCTATACAGAAGACACATTTGTGTGGGTTCAACCGAATACGATAATGCCTACACCTCATGAAGATTGCTCATAAATGGACAAGGTGATCAGCTCGATGTAATGAATGAGCGGGCAAATCATCGAGATACAGTTGCACAATGTGTTTGATGTCATGAAACGCATAAGACATCACCCGTTGAAAAGTTGCTCTAGCGTTCTTAAGCCCAAAAGGTAATTTGCAGTAAGCAAATGTCCCCCATGGACAAATGAAAGCCTTTTTGGTTGATCGGCAGGTAGAATATTGATTTGATTGTAACCGGAAAAACCGTCCATAAAGGAAAATATTTCACTGCCGGCGCAATCATCAATGATTTGATCGATATAGGGCGTTGGGTAGTTGTCCTTTAGACAAGTTCGATTAATATCCCTATAATCGATGCATATTCTTATTGTTCCCTATTTTTTGTTAACCGGAACAATATTCGATACCCAATCTGTTAACGGGATCGGATAAATGAAACCTGCTTTCAACAGCTTCTCAACTTCGACTTTAATTGCAGCAACTTTTCGTGGGTGAATCTGTCGCAAACGTTGCCGGACGGGTTTAGCATCTGGGTAAGTCTTGATCTCATGAACAACAATTGCGGGATCAATTCCTAGCATTTCCTCATAGGACCAAGCAAACACGTCACGGAATTCTTGAAATAGGGCCTTGTATATCTGAATTTCATCATCTGTACACGAGGCGCCTGTATGAATGTTTTCAACAATTCCGGACTTTACTGAAATGTCAATGGAAAGAGTTCGAGAAATATTTCCCAAATTCAACTCTGAATCAGGATGTTTCATGGGATTCTGAGCCTCTTTGACATATTCAGCTATAAAAACGGATGAGAAATCATTGTCAAAACGATCATCCTCAGGTAAAAACGAAGATCTATGATGGAGATCCTCCCATGGTAAATCGCCTACACACAGGACTTCACGAAGCTGTTCGTCAGATGACACAACTTCAGGAAATGCTATTAACTCCGAGGTTGATGGGAAAAGTGATTCCTCATGGACCACATTCATTTGGTCGACTTTGGTTGAACATGGGTCGACAAAAGACTGCACAGCTTCATAAGCAATTTCATATGGACTCAACGGCATAGAATTACCAAACGAGTCGATTTCAGATTCAGAAGGAACGATCCATGGATTGTCATAATAAATAGTATCTAATGTAATCATATGAATAGTTGCGAATGAAGACGACCCGTTGAGTGGAGGAAAATGAAAAGTTCCCAGTAAACCGACATCTTTAACTAATCCTACACCAACATCCTTATATGGGATAGTCGTTTTACCAACATGCTGGATACTCTCTGAAGAGGTTGGGTCGGATGAAAAGTAAGTCAGCTAGTCTATTGTCACGATCTTGCCATTATGTGGAAACTTTATTACTCGGAAAACCAATGAAACGACCGCTGTCATAGCATAAGTCCAACTTCGACCCAAGAGAAGGTTGTAGTCTAGAGGGGCATCAACCACCTCCACGTCTAGACTAACGGTTTTTCCTTCAACCCCTATAGGAAAATCCTGTAAAATGCCAGAAGGACAGAACCCACGGCCATCAAAGGCCTTAAGAATTGTCGGGGATTGATTTAGTGAAGGAGAACCAAGCGATCTCCAGCACTGCATCGACATAATACACGTAGAAGCTCCCTCATTAATTACAGTCCGATGAATAGGCTTGTTTTTTACTATCACTGGGAAACGGAAAGCCATTTGATGAGGCAAACACGGTGTACTATTTTCTAGATCAAAGATTATTAGGTTCGGGTCCTGAACATCAACAGCTCCTATAGCCGACAAAAGTAATTTGCATTGTGCTGGGCATGATTGCAGCACTTCCAAAGCCGACATTGCTGAGGGTGAAACAGCTAAATCCTCAACAATGTTGTAATTCTGGACCGCTCTCGCATGTGGATTGAAAGCAGACCTTCGAAGTACACCCTTGGCGGGCGGTTTGATTACTAAGTCAGGGTTAGGTTTCTCGATCTGTAGTGGATCGGAACCGGGAGCTGAGGTTGATGGATTTGAATGAGAAGATTCTGCTTCTTTCGATCCATCAACAGGACTTTTACTACCATAATCATGCGATCGAGTCACAATCCTTACATGAGACATCATTAATATGGGTTCTTCAGTGGCACTCGAGGAAGAACCTATCATTTTTCTATCTTTCGGAAATGGGTCCTTCAAGACAGCAGGAATTTGGGAACCCTTGACGATTTTCGCAACCTCTGCTCGATGAGGGCAATCTCTTGTAAAGTGTTCTTCTTCACAAATAAGACACGGATAACGAGGCTTGCGTTTTTCATCATTGGATTCCGCTTTTTTATTTTTCTCCTTTGGAGTTTTGTCTGCTTTATTCTTCTTCTTGCCTTTCTTCTTTCCACTGGTTTTTTATTTAGTCGTAGATGACTCTACAGTGTGAATGTCGGCGGAAAGTTCAGCAGAAGAATCTCCTTTCGGGGAGTCGGGTAAGGTTATAATAGGAGAAGAATTCTTTGAAGATTTCTTCTTGCTTTTAGTATTCACCGTACCAATCATGCCATCAGCAGCATGAGATCCCGAAGGAGCAGCAGCGATTTGATTTGACTTTGGAAGATCTGGGATCTTTTCGTGTAACGTACCTGACTGAGTGTAAACTAAGTCAAGGTACTGTGCTTGAGCAATCACTTGCTCCTCAGTAACTACTCCGGCCTTAGCTACGTCTTCAGTAATCTTCGGTAACAATGATTTAACAAACCATTCAGCTAAGATTTGGTCCGGGATAAAAACTTTCACTAACCGCCTTCGACGTCTCCATTCATGAATATGATCGGAAATATAAGTGGACATCGATTGTTTTAATGAAGTTAGTAACTCCGTACCATTATCATATCTGACCGGCAACTGAAAATGAGTTAGGAACGAGGTAGCTAACTGGCTAAAATTATAAAAAGAGGCCCGTGGTAACTCAATGTACCACTTGGCTGCGAGACCAATGAGAGAACGCTGGAAGAGACGTAAATGGATCGAATCATTTGAGATGGAATTTGAGGCACACCAGAGGTGGTAAGTCATCACATGATTCGACGGGTCCTCTCCAGACTTACCCTCGAACTTGGGAATGTCACTGGGCAACTTATTTAGCATTGGCGGCCAAAACGGAAGATAATTGATTGGATCGTTCGTTAGGCGCGTCAAGTCTGGTAAATCCAAAGTTGCGATAAACGGCAATTGCCGATTAGGATCCCTAAAACTCTGGGTCACGAGACCAGTCCCAGGAGGAGGATATCCAGGATAACTTGGAATAGGAATCGCATTCAGGATATTGTATCCTCCTGGAAAACCAGGATTAACCGGACCGTATTGGGGTTGCTGTGGTTGTTGATAAGTGTACCCAGGATATGGTTGATACTGGTAAATTGGCTGCTGGACAGCAGGCCCGAATTGGTACTGGCCCTGGTACGGTTGATAAGCGAATTGTGGTTGACTAGTGACAACCGTACTTAAACCAGGCTGCCCTACAGGCATCTGAACCATAGTTTGAATCGTGGATCCAGACAATGGTAAAGATGTCTGAGGAGTAGTTGCAGAGACAGTAGAAACCAGAGCTATCAATACTCCAGAAGTAAGTGTGGTGGATGGAACGGATGTTGCGGTAGTTGCAGCAGTCGTTTGAGATGGAGTACTAGGTGCAATAGGCCCAGACTGAGAAACTACCGAAGGTACAGAAGTTTGAACATTAGACTGGACTGGTTGCTGGGGTGAACCAGAAACTAAAGGTTGTCCAGTTTGAGATGACAACTATACACTTGGCTGCAATACCTGTTGAATTTGCGATGGATCCCACACTATGTTCATTCCGGGGTATTGACCCATAACAGGTTGAGGATATTGAGATCCATAACCAGATTGAGGATAGGATTGATAATTGAAAGGTACATTTCCCGTACCTTGAACATAAGATTGACCTTGGGGTGGTTGATAACCTTGACTCGAGTACTGACCTTGGGGTAGATACCCTTGAGGTAAGTACTGATACTGGGGTTGACCTTGAGGTATAAATTGATACTGAGGTTGACCTTGGGGTACATATTGAGGCTGGGGTTGACCTTGAGGAATGTATTGTACCACGGGTACATACTGTCCTTGAGGTTGCCCCCCAGACGCAATTTGTGTACCTTGAGGTTGCCCCCCAGGCGGTAACTGGCCACCTTGAGGTTGAGAACTGGGAATTGAACCTGACATCATGTAAATGTCTCCTACGCCCAACGGTTTATTACCATTGTTTCCAGTTAATAACCCATGTTCAATGGGTTGAGGAGATGCTCCCGCAAAAGTACCAGAAAGTGACTGATACCCAGCGGGAACAGAAGGACCGCCGTACAAGAAAGATTCAGGAGATTGAGTAAACATAGACGACTGACCAGACATATTTACAGGAGTATAAATACCTCCGGGTGGATAAGGAGTACGAGGTGGAGAAAAACTTGACCCTGAGTTGTCCAAATAATTAGTTAACGAAAGATACCAAGTAGTACTTCTAGGTGGACTGCAAAAAATGGATTCACGCTCCCTTAGATCAATAGTAGGTTGATCTTCAGGGATAGCGATGCCTATTTCTTCTTCTGGAGCAAGTTCTTCAATAGCTATCAAACCAGAAGGAAGATTTTCAGTGATGACTCTTTCTACCCTAGGTGAATCAGGAGCACTAGAAGTTGGAGTAACAGGTTCAGATATCTCAGGTTCTTTGCCTATATCACTAGTAGATGAAAAACTACCAACAAGCTCAGAAACTGCAATAGCTTCAGGATTATAACCTGTTTCTAGTCTTTGGTAATCAGGATGAACTACCAACGAAGACTCTCCTTCTTCAGGTGAACCTACTTTACTGCCACTAGGAGTTACAAGGACCTTCAAACCTTCGTAATGACCCGGGACATCTTCAGGAGGTTGGCCCTGAAGTCTACGGGACTTCCTCAACAAATCGGCCACGGTTACAATCTCAGGAGATTGGCCCCGAAGTCTACGGGACTGTCTCGTCAATTCAGCCATAGTTAAAAACTTTTAACTACTGCACACGCAAACAAAGTAAAATCTCAAAGCAAACCACCTAAAGTCTCTAAAGAATCAAACAAATTCGAATCACACGCCTAAAGAATCTAGGGCGTCAAACCAAACACAAACAGTAACCTTCCGGACCGAAAGCACTAGTTGGTGATGAAATCCAACATCGCCGGATTCAGTACAGAAGTGGCGGGTGGAACAGTTACCTCGGCAACCTGCTTAATGAATAGACTGGACCAAGTTCATCCACTTTAACCGTCTCGAGTGAAGTGAACCCCCCAGAAAATCCAAGTGAGTCTAGCCGACGTCTGCTCCAGGTACAGTGGGATCTTCCCTCCATCGTCACCTCGGGTAGAATCCTAAAGATAATGGTCACTAAGGTTACCAACAGTAACAAATATACCTGGGGGAATAGTCTACGACCCGATAGCACGCCTACGACCCGATAGCACGCAAGGGCAGAGTAACAAGCTCAATCCTCTTGTCGGCTCCTTGACAATAATCCAAGGTTTACCGACAAGTGACCCCAGGCTCCTCGAAAATAATCCGAGGTTTACCGTTTGTAATACGTGCGTATCTGGCGTCTTTCCCAATGAAGGAGGATTGATCCCCTCACTGGTTCGGACACGGTCTCGTGCTTCTCCTTTAAGAGGAGCTTTCCCAGAGTACAAATGAAATAGTTGGATTTATCCTACCACAAGATAAGCTATTTGTTTGGTTTTACTGTCTTGGAGAGTTAATTACTCTCCTACTCCAAGACACTAGCCTGATCTATATTGGTGTTTCAGAGCCCTAGTAAATAAAAAGTTAGTAAGTTGATTTTACTTTAAGCGTTAATTTTTATAGCTTTTCTTTAGGACAAAAGGTAGTGGAGATGAAACTGATGGTGTGTAGACTCGACTCAAATCCACTAAAAAGATGTACCTAGGATGATTTATACTAATTTTCTTTTCCAATGAATTCCCTAGCTAAGAGAGTTGGAGAATGCAAAATTGATATAAAGACAACTTTCTTGGCAATGAAAATCAAAGAAACAATCTCTTTATCTTTTCCAAAGCATACAACACATGACCACTAATTATTTCGCGAAAATTCTGTTTTCTTTTCAAAGACCTCAAATGCTACTAAAACAAACTTTCCTTCAAAAAAGACTTTTTGGATTTTCCTTATATTAACAAAGCATATAAAACTACTTAACAAAAATCAAATTTTAAAAATCTATGACAATCAAATCAATTTTACCTAAAAGCAAATCTAAAAGAAATTCACCTAAAAGCAAATCTAATGAGGCCAAAGCTTACAAAATATGATTCCAGGATGTTTTACTCAGTCATGATTTAACCAAGGACTAGTTCATGCAGAATCATAAACCAGTCAAAAACAAAAATCAAAATCTTTTGTTCTTTTTCTTAAGAATGAAATTCACAGCTTAACCAACAAGCTTCGTCGAAATTCTGCAAAGAGACAACACAAAGGTAGGCTTCTCACAAAGGTGGATTCTATGAAAGGTCCGACTCCTAAGAAGACTGAAAAGACCAGGGATATCCAAGGTTTTACAACTTCTAAAGCCAAAGTCACTACAGGACCACTGCAAAAATCAAACCCTAGGGCTAGAACCTCTATGAATTTCACTAAAACTCTTGATACCAATGAAACAAGCTTAGATGAGGACTTCTGACAGGTAACCAGTGGATCTGGGCAGCAAAAACTACTTATAAACAAAATCTAAGAGGCAAAAAGGAAAAAATTGAAATTTTCTCAACTTTTGACAGGGTACGTAGGCAGCCTGTTTGCACAGGTGCGTGTACGCTCTGTGTACAAAGCTGCAGTGCGTACAGGTACGCACTGTGCTTAGCGCAGAGACTGCGTACTTCTAGCAAAACCAAGAAAAGTGAAATCTAACTTAACCCTAAGCTATTCCACCCAAATGCACAGTCAATCAGCCAAAAAGTAGAAAGAAAACGACTTTTCTCAAATCAAAGTTTCACACAAAGGAGAAATCATTCAAATCATGGAGTTCCCCAGTATGGTCACCATTTTTTCATGCGGAAAGAGTCAATTTTGCAGACAAAACCGACCTCCCTAGAAGCTAAGGCTTTCTAGAGACAAACAAGACAATTAAACACTATCTTTCCCTAAACATGCATTTAGAATACAAGCAACCAGGTGTTTAAATCATACCTTTAGTCCAATGCTTGTTTGTTGTAGTCCAGCCTCTCTGATCCAGAGGAGCTCCTTCTCCTTGAAGCCTGCATTCACTAACAAGCAAATGATTACATAGCACCTGAATAACTCATATAATAAAACATATTCATCATAAAGACCAAGGAGTATATGAAACAAATTATATAAAACAACTTGTTGAGAAAAATGAGCTTAATTGTATTAATTGAAAACAAAAGAAACCATTACAACCAGTTCCTTGGTGTTGTGCAGGTCCCTCCCAGGGTCCAGCAAGAGTTCTCCTTTACTTTGATCAGCTCACCCACTTCCAAATGAAGCTAAGAAAGGATTGGAATCTCTCCTCTCAAGCTCTAAAAGGGAGTCCTAATTTCAACAACATCTACCCTTAGGAATGTTCAGCTTTCAACCTCCTCTCCCTCTAGCCCAATGCCTGTATTTATAGTGCTTTGGAGGAAGTTAATCAGGTCCACCATGAATGGGATAAGCCCCTCTTTCAATGGGATAGCTCCCCTCTTCATGGGATAAGTTCCTCTTTCATTGGGATGCATGAACCATCTGGAGGCGCTCAATCCACGTCAAACCATCTTCTAGAATGCTCTAGAATTGACCACAAGTAACTTTTTTGAAGTGAAACTTGCACCTTTTGACCTTTACAATAGTACGCACCCACCCCTTTATATACAGAGTGTACAAGTACACAGGTTTTATGAACTAAAGGTGCGTACACGCAGGTAAGGCTAAGAGAAACTGCGTAACCAGAGTTAATTGACTTTTTAAGGACTTTCTCTCTTTCTTGGAGTTTGACATGAGGAGCAAAGGTGTAAGACTTGCCAAGGAGGATAGTATGACAGTTGATGGAGCCATACTAACTGCAGATATTCATGGTGACAAATTTTAGTGTAACAAGGTCAAAGAGGCCAGGTCAGGGAAAATGAGATATGATTGCAGACATTCAAAGGGGCAAGGTAGGCAAGAGGCTTCGCACTTAAAAGGTGGTTTGGTGAGATGGTTTAAACCTGATGAGGAGTTAGGAATAGCATAGGAGATGTATTCTTCCTAAACTGAAGAAAATGGACAAATTATGATAAATTTCCCAAAACAGAGCATGAGAAAACATGTATTATGCCTATCAACTTGAAAATTACCATATAACAGACATGAAATGGTTTATGAGCATACAAAACATTCATACAAATTATCACAAAGAAGAAACACTACTAAATATCCATACCACATGTATCCCAAAGAAATAGTTGCAACTCATCTATTAATACTGGCCAAAATCTAATACAATAGTGTCTCTGATCACTAGTACAACATCCAACTGAGTCCAACCTCTAAAAAGAGTGAAGAAAGGGAAGATATAGACAAAAAAACAAACTCCTCCCAACCTCAGGGGTCAAATTCATGAGAGGAGGAGCAATTCCACCAAAATTTAAACTGATATCTAGAGTGTAGGGTACTGGTAAAAGTGACTCATCCCTAATTACATTGAAACTTATTCATTTGACTTGATGAAGTCTATTTACCTAATGTATTTACCCCCTAGGTAATAGTAAAAGACCATAATTACATTTAACATATCAATTACATCAGTAAAAAGTTGATTTTCAAGGATGAAAATCAAAACTGGAGAAAAACAATGAAAAATCAGGCAAATTGTCATATGCACAGCGCCTTTGGTCTGTGCACAGCGCCATCTTCCAGCTGAGTTTTGAAGGGGTTTTTGATATCCAAATTGAGCTCAAGATAGCTCATTGGAAATCGTATCCTATGTACTTTCCATAAATGTACTTGGTTCAAAAAAATCATAATATTTGACCCTCCAAAAAGTTAATATCTCAAGAATACTCTTGTGCGTAGCGCCTAGCTGAAAAAGAGGGCAGAGATATGATGTTTGAGTTGTTTTTGGCCATTTCTCAAACTTCCCAATTTTGGTGTTCCAATAGTCAAAATTTCATTTTTATTACCTTCTAAATCCAATGGTGGTCTTGGTTTTGCATTTGGAGGCCTCTAGAGGGTGTGCAGTGCCTAGGGTGTTGCGCATAGGACAGTCCAACTGTGCCAAAAACCTTCAAATCTTGCACACAAAACCCAAAAATTTCAAAAAATGCCAAGAAACTTGTCAAAATTGATACATGAGCTGTTGATGAAGTATTTCAAGCATGGAAAGAGGCCTCAGCAAGGATATCGAGTTTTCTCTTCTCTTTCATATTTGATCTCTACCTGAACCTTTGCTTCTGTCATATTTTCTTTGCCTTTGTGTACCTATTTTTTTGATGAAGAAGGCAGGGCCCCTCCCACAATATGTGGGGAAAACACATGCCTATGACCTCTATGATAAGTACATGACAATGTGCCCAAATTTGTCTTCTTAGCTTTGATGACCTCAACTCTACTAGGTGACCCTGTATGATCATACAATGGTGATGATGATGGTGAAAGAGGTTGAGATGATGGAGGGATAGATGTAGTGGGCTAAGATAGAGGGGGTATGTCTTCAGCTTGATGATCAGTGGGATGAGATGAAGAAGTTATATCTTCAACATGTGGAGTAGTGAAAATATTATTGGCAATGAAAGTGTCCCATGAGATGTTCAGTTGATTAAGGTGATGGAGGACAATGATCTTGATCAAAGAGTGATGAAAGAGATTGTTCATTTTCTGCTCATACCTTTTTACATGAACTGTGTATGCCATTTTCTCAATGCTCCTGAAAAAATAGTAAGGAGTATTGAGTATTCTGATTCTTGTGAAGTGTATGAGCAATCTGATATGGTAGGTGTAGAATCTAGAAAATATGCCTTCACAAGTGAAGTACTTCATGATGATTTTCATTATGGGAACATATATATCAAGAAGGTGGTTGAAAGGGAAGAATATCTTTCTCTCATTTTTGTACCGAGGCTTCAAATATGGCTAATAATACTGATGATCTAGGTTTTGAGCTTTAAACCACCTTTCACCCACATTAGGTATTCCAGTAGTAGCAACAATAATGGTTGAGGATATGGTGAAGGTTACACCAGTAAGGGTCACTTGATTGTAGTTAAGATTTGAAATTAAAACTCCAATGAAAATAGGATGGTTTTGAACTCTTTGTACCATTACACAAAAATCAAAACATCACATATGCTTGAAACAAGTGATTGTCATAGGTGAGGTTAGTTCTCTGGTGTTGGTAGGTTCAAACATCGATATTCTTCCTCCTTTGTGTGGTCTTCTTTCTTTTGTGTCTTCCTCTTCTGAAAAATCTCTGTTTTATTCCTCGATGATGTGTTTTTTCTCTTTTTGCTTGAAACCCTAGGGATTAGGAAATAGGAGTGGGAATGGGGTAGGAAAAAATTAGGGAGGGGAGGAAGTGATTAGGGAACTTAGGGAAGTGATAGGGGACTGAAATATGTATGGGATTTAGGAATTGATATTTAATTACAGGTATGCAGTATGGCTCCCTAGAACTTAGGGTTTAAGGGAGAATACACTTGGGATAGGGATTTAGCAATACAGGGGTAGGGATAGGGTTTACAGTGATGTGGGAAGGATAGTAGGGTCTTAGGAATATTTTTGGGGGTGTAGGTATAAAACTAGGGTTTGCAAGTCTTAAAAATTGAAAATTTCACACAATAAACTTCATAGCATGAATTTATGCCTTTTGAGATATAAGGAGGGATGGACAGGGCTTTACTTACTTTCTAAGAGGTTTAGAAACCATGAGTTGAAGTTTTGGAACACTTTCTTGAAGTTTGAGAGCATATAAACGAACTTCGATAGGTGCGTAGTACCTTTGGTAAATGCGCAACACCTGTTGGGTCTATGCACAATTCCTTTGGTGTGTGCATAGCGCTAGACTGCCCTATGCAAAACACCTTTGGTGTATGCGTAGTGCATGCCTCTGTTTTTGTTGAATTCACCCAAAATTGTGAGGAATGGCTCTTGTGGGGTTTGTTCAGAAATGATTAGAGGCAAATGGAGGTGAGTTTAGATGCTAGGAAGGCCTTTATACATGAGTGAATTTTATCTTTAGCTTTAAAACCCACTTTCTAATCTTTCACTTCTCCTTGAAATGCTTGCTAATTTCCCTTTACACTCTAATTTTCCTCTTTGTAGGTTGATGAGGTTGGTGTTTTGGCACTCTTCCCATTTGAATTTTCTTAGATGATGTTGGCACATAGTTTTTTAGTTGACATCTTAGGAATAATGACTTATTACATATAATGAACATAAAATTACATAAATTAGAAAAAATATTACATCTCTATTTTTTGGAATAAAAATTACAATTTGAAATAGTACTGATACCTGGAATAAAAATTAGAGCTTGAGCAAGCATAGCTACATGTTTGCCAATCCTCTTTAAATGAAAAAAGGATATTATTTTTCTCACTCTCATATTTCTTTTGTTGGCTTTATGCAGTGAAATGGTGTTATTGGACCTTGGAGAATGAAACTTAGTGACCTAATGGGACCTTGAATGATCAGACTCCATGTGGACTTGCCTGACACAAAATACGATGAAATGAGTTTTTATGATAAATGCATGCTCAGTAAGACACAAGAAGGTGGGCCAACAAATATTGATTTTTGAGGGAGAGTAGGGCTTTTTCTTTTGACGAGGGCTACCATCAGTGAGTAAATTTTTTCATGAGGACCTAGGTGGAATGACAAAAATTTCAG
The DNA here is from genome assembly GCA_031772625.1 of Pinus tabuliformis. NCBI lineage: Eukaryota > Viridiplantae > Streptophyta > Pinopsida > Pinales > Pinaceae > Pinus > Pinus tabuliformis. Next base: position 38,690,138 of record CM062810.1, on the reverse strand, counting down.
AATGGGACCCTAATATGATATAAAAGAGGAGTTTTGATCACTAATGGCAGTATGCAAATATTGACTCTAACATCGGACTTATTTGGGGATGGCAGCTCCTTGGAGGTGTCAAGAACACTGTAGAGAAAGTGCCTAACCATGTGGGCCAATACGGTCAAAAACTTAAACTGAAATTCATGACTGAATATTGATAACTGAAAAGACACAAACTGACTTGTGACAAATTAATTGATCGAGGAGGGTCTTGTCAGATCAGTTACACAGGTTCAATTTTGTCGTCAACATCCAGTGTTCGATGTCTTCAACTTCGACAATGATGTTTATTTTATGGTTGTCGAGTGTTGGTTTTCATGGTGATATGGTTTTGTACCTAGTTGTTAACATGTGGTTGTCATTAGTTCCGCCAGGATTTAGTCATCGACATGGGTATGTCATCCGACTCACAAGATTTGGTTGTCGATAAGGGTTTGTCGTCATGTGATGTCACTAATGCCACTTTGTGAAAAAAAAGAAGGAGCATGGATTTGTTTTAGATCTAATAAAAACAACTACAACCTACATTCTAAACCTATGCTACAACTTATGACTAAAACCTAGCCCTAAAAAGTTATGGTAAAAACCATGTAATTCAAGACCTAACACCTAAAACCCCTAAACTAAACCTAATCCCATGTATTAAAAATACATTAAAATACACAACCCTATGTTATTAACCCTCTCGGGTCATTATAATGTAATAAAACATTACAAATTATAATAAAATAGTCCCCTAACCGTAGAGTTAACTATGTCGGGAACCGCATGCTATGTGAATAAGGTTCACTGGGCGAAGGTTACAGCTAACCGCAACATCAAACCGTAGCAGGAACCGTAACCATGTGAGCAGTTGAAGTTGGGGCAGTTTGTGAAGCCGCAACTTTAATTGCAGCGGAACTGCTAGGTGGCAACCGTCGACATGTGAATGGTTTGGAAAGGCACAATCGCGTGGGTAAGGAAGACCGCCAAATGAAGCCGCAACCGTCGGTGGGTATGCATAGTCACATGCACCGTCACCATCATCAACCGAACGCCGGCAACTAACCTGTATCGGTGTCCACCTATGGTTAGCTGCGGCCTATTCACATGGACACAGTCATCCTTCTCCACACTGTTAGCTAACTGGCGGGGGCTATCTATAGCCTAAAGTTATTTTGGGTTATTTTTGTTAGTTTTTGCATCAAACTAGTTCGAAGACCTTGGCCTCTATCCCTAGGTGACATTAATTTCTTAAACTAAAACCCTAAAATAACCCTAGAATTTAGCACATGCATTCTAAAGATTGGCAACAGAGGTTAGAGTGTATTTGCAGGGTTATAAAGGCAATTTTTCGCATTGAAGATGGGGATGAGTGGTTTTTGGTTTAGAGTGCAGATTCTGGAGGATATAGGCAATTTTGTTTTCAGTGTAACAGGGGCATCGAGAGTTGGAATTGGGAACCGAGACAGGTGTTTTTTGGAATAAAAATTACAATCTGAAATAGAACTAATACCTGGAATAAAAATTAGAGCTTGAGCAAGCATAGCTACATGTTTGCCAATCCTCTTTAAATGAAAAAAGGATATTATTTTTCTCACTCTCATAATTTTTTGTTGGCTTTATGCAGTGAAATGGTGTTATTGGACCTTGGAGAATGAAACCTAGTGACCTAATGGGACCTTGAATGATTAGAATCCATGCGGATTTGCCTGACACAAAATATGATGAAATGAGATTTTATGATAAATGTATGCTCAGTAAGACACAGGAAGGTGGGCCAACAAATATTGATTTTTGAGGGAGAGTAGGGCTTTTTCTTTTGATGATGGCTACCATCAGTGAGTAAATTTTTGCATGAGGACCTAGGTGGAATGACAAAAATTTTAGAATGGGACCCTAATATGATATAAAAGAGGAGTTTTGATCACTAATGGCAGTATGCAAATACTGACTCTAACATTGGCCTTATTTGGGGATGACAGCTCCTTGGAGGTGTCAAGAACACCGTAGACCAAGTGCCTAACCATGTGGGCCAATACGGTCAAAACCTTAAATTGAAATGAATGACTGAACACTGAGAACTCAAATGACACAAACTAACTTGTGACAAACTAATTGATCTAGGAGGATATTGTCAGATCAGTTACACAGGTTCAGTTTTGTTGTCAGCGTTCAGTGTCCGGTGTCTTCAACTTCGACAGTGATGTTTATTTTATGGTTTTCCAGTGTTGGTTTTCATGGTGATATGGTTTTGTACCTAGTTGTTGAGATGTGCTTGTCATCAGTTTTGCCAGGATTTAGTAATCGACATGGGTTTGTCGTCCGTCTCACAAGATCTGGTTGTCAACAAGGGTTTGTCGTCATGTGTTGTCACCAATGTCGCTTTGTGAAAAAAAAGGTGCAATGATTTGTTTTAGATCTTAAAAAACATTTATAGCCTACATTCTAAACCAATGTTAAAACCTATGACTAAAACCGCCCTAAAAATCTATGGTAAAAAACATGTAATTCAAGACCTAACACCTAAAACCCCTAAACTAAACCTAAGCCCTTGTATTAAAAATACATTAAAATACATAAACCTATGTTATTAACCCTCTCAGGTCATTATAATGTAAGAAAACATTACAAATTATAATAAAATAGTCCCCTAATTGCATAGTTAACCTCGTCGGGAACCGCGTGCTATGTGAATAAGGTTCACCAAGCTAACCACAACATCAAACCGTAGCGGGAATCGTAACCATGTGAGCAGTTGGAGTTGGGGTGGTTTGTGAAGCTGCAACTTTAACTGCAGCAGAACTGCCAGGTGCTAACCGTTGACATGTGAATGGTTTGGAGAGGTGCAACCACGCGGGTAAGGAAGACTGCCAGATGAAGCCGCAAACGTTGGGGGTATGCATAGTCACATGCACCATCACTGTCATCAACCGGGAATGTCAGAAACTAACCTGCATTGGTGTCCACCTATGGTTAGCTGTGGCCTATTCACATGGACACATTCATCCTTCTCCACACTGTTAGCTGACTGAAGGGGGCTATCTATAGCCTAAAGTTATTTTGGGTTATTTTTGTTAGTTTTTGCATCAAACTAATTCGAAGAGCTTGGCCTCTATCCCTAGGTGACATTAATTTCTTAAACTAAAACCCTAAAATAACCCTAGAAGTCAGCACATGCATTCTGAAGATTGGCAGTAGAGGATAGAGTGTATTTGCAAGGTTATAAAGGCAGTTTTTCGCATTGAAGATGGGGATGAGTGGTTTTTAGTTTAGAGTGCAGATTCTAGAGCATATAGGAAATTTTGTTTTCAGTGTAACAGGGGCATCGAGAGTCGGAATTGGGAACTAAGACAGGCATTTTTTTGAATAAAAATTACAATCTGAAATAGAACTAATACCTGGAATAAAAATTAGAGCTTGAGCAAGCATAGACACATGTTTTCCAATCCTCTTTAAATGAAAAAATGATATTATTTTTCTCACTCTCATATTTTTTTGTTGGCTTAATGCAGTGAAATGGTGTTATTGGACCTTGGAGAATGAAACCTAGTGACCTAATGGTACCTTGAATGATCAGACTCCATGTGGACTTGCATCACACAAAATATGATGAAATGAGTTTTTATGATAAATGTAGGTTCAGTAAGACAGAAGAAGGTGGGCCAACAAATATTGATTTTTGAGGGAGAATAGGGCTTTTTCTTTTGACAATGGCTACCATCAGTGAGTAAATTTTTGCATGAGGACATAGGTGGAATGAAAAAAGTTTCAGAATGGGACCCTAATATGATATAAAAGAGGAGTTTTGATCACTAATGGCAGTGTGAAAATACTGACTCTAACATCGGCCTTATTTGGGGATGGAAGCTCCTTGGACGTGCTAAGAACACCGTAGACCAAGTGCCTAACCATGTGGGACAATACAGTCAAAAACTTAAAATTAAATGCATGACTGAATACTGATAACTCAAATGACATAAACTGACTTGTGACAAACTAATTGATCTAGGAGGATCTTGCCAAATCAGTTAAAAAGGTTCAATTTTGTCGTCAACATTCAGTGCCCGGTGGCTTCACCTTCGACAGTGATGTTTATTTTATGGTTGTCCAGTGTTCATTTTCATGGTGATATGGTTTTGTACCTAGTTGTCAACATGTGGTTATCGTCAGTTCCGCCAGGATTTAGTCGTCGACATGGGTTTGTCATCTGTCTCACAAGATTTGGTTGTTGAGAAGGGTTTGTCATCATGTGATGTCACCAATGTCGCTTTGTGAAAAAAATAAGGTGCATGGATTTGTTTTAGATCTAGAAAAAACATCTACATCTTACATTCTAAACCTATGTTAAAACCTATGACTAAAACCTAGCCCTAAAAACCTACGGTAAAAAGCATGTAATTCAAGACCTAACACCTAAAACCCCTAAACTAAACCTAAGCCCATGTATTAAAAATACATTAAAATACACAACCCTATGTTATTAACCCTCTCGGGTCATTATAATGTAATAAAACATTACAAATTATAATAAAACAGTCCCCTAACCATAGAGTTAACCACGTCGGGAACCGCATGCTATGTGGACAAGGTTCACCGAGCGAAGGTTACAGCTAACCGCAACGTCAAAATACAATGGGAACCGTAACCATGTGAGCAGTCGGAGTTGGGTCAGTTTGTGAAGCCACAACTTTAATTGCAGTGGAACTGCCAGGTGGTAACCATCGACATGTGAATGGTTTGGAAAGGTGCAATCGCGCAGGTAAGGAAGACCGCCAGATGAAGTCGCAACCGTTGGGGGGTGTGCATAGTCACATGCACCGTCACCATCATCAACGAGGAACGTCGAAAACTAACCTGCATCAGTGTCTGCTTATGGTTAGCTGCGGCCTATTCACATGGACACAGTCATCCTTCTCCACATTGTTAGCTGACCGGCGGGGGCTATCTATAGCCTAAAGTTATTTTGGGTTATTTTTGTTAGTTTTTGCATCAAACTAATTCGAAGACTTTGGCCTCTATCCCTAGGTGACATTAATTTCTTAAAATAAAACCCTAAAATAACCCTAGAAGTCAGCACATGCATTCTGAATATTGGCAGCAGAGGTTAGAGTGTATTTACAGGGTTATAAAGTCAGTGTTTCGCATTGAATATGGGGATGAGTGGTTTTGATTTTAGAGTGCAGATTTTGGAGGATATAGGCAATTGTGTTTTCAGTGTAACAGGGGCATCGAGAGTCGGAATTGGGAACCGAGACAGGCGTTGGGAAGATAATTCAGAGATATTTCTTGTAACGATGAGCATAAGTGCCTGCGTACACAATCAGTCTGGTTTTTTTTCTATGTAATCGACCTCCTTGGATTCAATCCTAGTAAAGCGGTCGCCCATCTTGAAAGCGGACCCATAGATGTAGTCCATCAAGGACGAACTCCATATTCAATCTTGTTGTCTCGTATCACTGTGTTTTGCTGCTTTTCACTTTTGTTTTACATCTTTCTTATGTTTATCATCTGTCACAAAGTCTTTCTTCTCAAGCAGTTCTCATGGTTTAAGCACTTTAAGTTAACATTCAGTTCATTGTTGGAATTAATAAATTCTAATTTAGTTTAACATATGATCATTTCATATCATATACTTTGGTATCAGAGCAGGTTGTGTTTGTAGAATTTGTCAATGAATGTTAACCAGGTCAAAATTACAACGTGGAGAAGGAATCCTCGAGGATATTGATCCAGAGATCGGAAAGTGAAGAGTCATTCATAAGTCAACCATGACAGGATTTGATGGAGGTGAAACACCAAAAACCAAGATGAGCAAGGAACAGTTTCAGCAAACATTCTTGAGTATGCAGTAGATGGCGGGAGAACTTTACGAAGATAAGAAGGCGAGAGATGCAACTTCTTCTTCAAAGACATCAAAGAAGGAAAAAGGTAAAGGCAAGGCTGATAAACCACCTTCACCTCCATCACCTCCATCATCATCTTATTCTTCTTCTTCTTATTCCAGTGCAGAATCTGAAATAGAAAAGAAACCTAAGAAAACATCTCTTTTGAAACTTGATGTAAAATTTAAATTATCTATTTATGATGGCAAAATGAATCTTGAAATGTTAGATAACTGGATTAATCAGTTAGAAGTGTATTGTCGTATTCAGAACATTTCTGACGATAAAACGAAAATTCAGTTAGGTACGATTAGAATGGGGGGAACAACTTTAATCTGGTTGGAAAGTAAAACTAAGATAGTTGTAAAGCGGAAAGGTAAAGTCATCTTTTCATGGTCTAAGTTTTTAAAATCTATTAGGAAACAATTCTATCCTTTAGGATACATGTAGCAAGCTATTATTGATTGGCATCATTTGAGGCAAGGTAAAGGGCAAAGTGTTCAGGAGTTTAATGAGGAGTTTAGAAAGAAAGCATTGGCACTTGGTATTTCATTGGATACACATGAAACTTTATTAAAATACATTGACATTTTACATTCATATTTACAGCATACATTATTGATGTTTAATCCTGATGATTTTGATGAAGTGTGTGTTCAAGCCATACATATTGAATCAAGTGGAAGACCATTCAATTTTTCACCACAATCATCCAAAGAGTTGGAAATCAAGGATTCCAATTACAGTAAAGGGAAGAACAATTTGAAGAGAAAGAAATTAGTGACAGTTCATAAGGAAATACCTACTTGTTCTCATTGCCAAAGAATTGGTCATGATGAATCTAAGTGTTGGAAAATTCATGCAGAACTTAAGCCCAAAAAATTTCCTTAAAGAGAAGTATGAAAAGAAAGAAATTGTAGTAGTCCAACAAGATCTAGGTTCCGATTCAGGTCATGAAAGGAGGATAACTGCCATAGTTTCAACAGGTAAAGCTTCTGACACTGGTTCAATTTCGAATACTGTTTCATCTTCATCAAACATAAATCCTTCAAATGAGGATAAAAGAGTTGAATTATTTAACATAAGGATAACTTCGAAAAACCCAAAGATAGATATAATGTTTGACAGTGGATCACAAGAAAATTTAATATTTGAATATTTAGTTAAGAACTTGGGTTTGGAGACACTGAATCATCCAAGACCTTACCCATTAGGATGGATAAATAAATCAACTCAAATAAAAGTCACAAAACAATGTCGATTAAGATTTTCCATTACAACTAATTACATTGATGAAGTGGAATTAGATGTGGTTCTAGTAGACATATGTGGAGTTGTCTTAGTGTTATACAACAAATTGACCTCCTCATCAACTCAGAGGGGAAAGACATGATAGCTGAAGCAAAGACCACAATTATAGGCCTTGATTCCACACTAACATTGGTTCTACACTAACAACGTGCTTTATAAAGCTTGTTACCAAGCATAAGGGTGCGTTAGTGACCCTACTAACTCAAGTTGCTAGTCAAGGGACAGCATTAGTGAAACTTGGTGAAGTTCTAAGGGTCAAAGGAACAAATTGACTCATAAATATCCAGATAGTTGTTCCTAAAAATACTCAAGAAAAGTAAGGAAAAATCCAAAATTGACCTATTTGGAGGATTTATAATCCGAAAGAAGGAGGAAAATGGGAAATAGCTGAAAAGCATGGAAAGTTCATTGCTTTTGCCCTAGTGAACTTAAGGAGGAACTTGGAAACCCTAACTCAATTGCTACATAAGAAAAGCTAGGGCTACTGTGAAAGAGGTCAAAGCATTTGAAAGGATAGCCTACTTGACTGTTGAGCATTGTCTCATATCATCATAAGTGAGCAAGAAGGGAGAGAGAGAGAGAAGCTGAAGGGGTATAGGAAGGCTGATGCAACAGATGGTTGTAACCACTCTTCCATTATAAAGACAAAACTACAGTTGTGTTGTCTACTCTATGGTGTTGGTACTATCATTCATTAAGTTGATTGTCCAATACTTGTTTGCATGAGTAGCTTAGTTGTATGCAATTATATCTTCTTTATGTATTCATTTATTAGTTGTCAGAGTTGTATGATGTGATTATGCTTGTCTCTTCTTTGTGCAGGACTTGATCTGGAGCAGGCTCAAGGGACTTCCTCCTAGCTGCATTTTTGCTCTCCAGCAAATCTAAATGGAAGCTTGAGGTAATCTCCTTCCCATACTTTGATAGTTAGTAATTGTTTATGAACATGCATGTAACTTTGTGATAGTTGCAGATAATCTTACAGTCTGTCGAAGGTCCTGGGAAGACCTTTGAGTGTATTTTCATTCTCCATACACCGTGCATTTTACCACATAGCAGAATTGGCGACTCCACTGGGGACTATACATCTAGTTCCCGGTTTACCCAAACTCTTCCTAGTTCTCTCCTCATTCTAAGAGCTCCCTATACTTCTGCATTCACTTTCTGACCCACCAAGAATCTTGTTGCATCTTGCTTACATACATTCATCTCTGAATCAGATCTTGAAAACACTCTTTTTGACTGATTTCCCACACTAACGCAGGTTAGCAGGCTACACAAAGCTTTATAAAGCACTGTGCCTGTTCATAGGGAGCGTTAGTGGACCTATTAACTCTCTGTAGCCACTGTTACAGAGTGTTAGTCTCCCAATAACTTGATTTCTAGCTGTGTCTGTAAGCCAAAAGGGATAGGAAGCCTTCTCATGGACTGAAATAAGATCTGTAACTACATTTTGCTAGCAAAATTGGTGTCCTAATTTTTTCTTTTTTGGGAAATAAGTTTTGTTTTTTTTTCTTAAAAGCATTTTTTACGAAAGAAAGACCCACATTTTTTATTCATCCTTCTGTTTAGCTAGTTAAAAGTTGCTCTATTTTGGTTTCAAGTAGTTGTTAAGAAACATTGGAAAGAAGTCTTTTGGTTATGCATGTGTTAAATGAATAAGATGCATGGAAAGAATATGAATATATGAAAAATATGAATATGTAGAATATAGCTTGTTTTCATCGAATTGAAAATTTTTCAAAGCATTGTCTTATGCAAGATTTACTGAGTCAGAGTCTCATCACATTTCATGCATCAACTCCCCTACCGAAGAAAATAATCAAGTACACAAAAAATTTACCTAAAATCAATCAGTAACTCTTTATTGAGCAAGAAAACATTAGTGCAGGCTAGGATCTTGGGCTAAGCAGTGTGAGTAAACTGCCCAAGGTCGAAAACCAAACTAGTGTCATTAAAAGAGAGAAAAATTTCCATCTGCATTAATACTACCGGGACCACTCCAGTAAAAGAGGAGAAAAATGCGAGACAACATCAGACTGTAAGTGAAGGTAGCCTGCCTTATCTTACAAATTCTTTGGGTATTCTGTGTATTGGGGATCCCTTCGGGGATTTCGGAACTGAGTCGGGGACTCAAGTATCCTACCCACACAGCATGCTGTCTACGACTATGTCCCCCCTGGTGGTGTCTATGATCTGAGGTATATTTAGTGGCCAAACATTTAGGGACTTACATAAGGTGACTGGGATGGGCTGTCCTGGTACCTAACACAAATGGATCTACTCTGCCTTTAGTTTTTGGGAGGGTACTCGTCTTCACGAGAGTACTTGGCCCCTCAATTTGAGGTTCGAGCGAAGCTCTAGAGTAACCATAACCGTACATCTGGCCATCCTTCTCTGTTATTCATTGAGATACTGGGTTTCATCTCCAATGATCGATGCTTATCAGACAGGGCAATTTCCCTCTGTTTGCTGATTGATCCATTTAGTGTATTTTTTATATTATTAGGCACCTGTGTGTTATCATTTTGAGACTTTAACAAATATCACGATAAAATTTATTGATAAGAATTAACGGTCACTGTGTCTACATCCAAAACTCGTCATCAATCTAGATGATTGCTAGGACTTCCTCCACTCATTGTGGAAGATCTGTCGAGCTCCAGTGAACCGGATTCCCCATCTTCAGGGAATCAATCTCCCAGATCTCACTCAGGATCTGTTTGGACAATCGACGATTCAAGCTTGCTAGAGAATTGATTTACCGAAGGATTCCTTCCTCCATTAAACCCTCCGCTTACAAGTCTGTCCGACCCAATCTTGGATCCCATGGTACCTGTACTTCCTGCTTCAGTAGTTGGAACATTTCCATCTATCTCGTCGACAACCAACGGGTTGTGGGACTTTAGGGACACTTTTGGTCTGTTACACTAAAATTTGTCACCATGACTATTTGCAGTCAGTATGGCTCCATCAATAGCCATACTGTCCTCCTTGGCAAGTCTTATACCTCTGCTCCTCATGTCAAACTCCAAAAAAGAGAGAAAGCCTTTAAAAATCAATATAACTCTGGTTCCGCACTTTCTCTTACTCTTACCTGCGTGTACGCACCTCAAGTTCATAATACCTGCGTACTTGTACGCTCTGTCTATAAAGGGGTGGGTGCGTACCCCTGTAAAAGTCAAAAGGCGCAAGTTTTACTTCAAAAAACTTACTTGCGGTAGATTCTAGAGCATTCAAGAAGATGGTTTGATGTGGATTGAGCGCCTCCAGATGGTTCATGCATCCCAATGAAAGAGGAACTTATCCCATGAAGAGGGGAGCTATCCCTTTGAAAGAGGGGCTTATCCCATTGATGGAGGACCTATTTAACTTCCTCCAAAGCATTATAAATACAGGCATTGGGCCAGAGGGAGGGGAGGTTGAAAGCTGAACATTCCTAAGGGTAGATGCTGCTGAAATTAGGACTCCCTTTTAGAGCTTGAGAGGAGAGATCCCAATCCTTTCTTAGCTTCATTTGGAAGTGGGTGAGCTGATCAAAGTAAAGGAGAACTCTTGCTGGACCCTGGGAGGGACCTGCACAACACCAAGGCACTGGTTGTAAGGTTTCTTTTATTTCCAATTAATACAATTAAGCTCATTTTTCTCAACAAGTTGTTATATATAATTTGTTTCATAAACTCTTTGGTCTTTATGATGAATATGTTTTATTATATGAGTTATTCAGGTGCTATGTAATCGTTTGCTTGTTAGTGAATGCAGGCTTCAAGGAGAAGGAGCTCATCTGGATCGAAGAGGCTTGGCTGCTACAAACAGCGTTGGACTAGAGGTAAGCCTTAAACACCTGGTTGCTTTTATTTTAAATGCATATTTAGGGAAATATAGTGCTTGATTGTTTTGTTTGTCACTAAAAATCCTTGTTTTCTAGGGAGGTCGGTTTTGTCTTCAAAATTGACTCTTTCCGCATGACAAAATGGTGACTCCGCTGGGGAATCCATGGACTTGATTGATTTCTCTTTTGATTGATACTTTGATTTAAGAAAAGTTGATTTCTTTCTAGTTTTTGACTGATTGACTGTGAATTTGGGTGGAATAGCTTAGGATTGAGTTAGTTTTTATTTTTCTTGGTTTTGAGAGAAGTACGCACCCTCTGAGTTAAGCACAGTGCGTACCTGTACGCACTTCTGCTTTGCGCACAGAGCGGGGACGCACTTGTGCAAACGGGCTGCCTGCGTACCCTGTCAAAAGTTTAGAAAATTTCAATTTTTTCCTTTTTACCTATTAGATTTTGTTTATAGCTTATTTATTGCTGCCCAGATCCACTGGTTACCTGTCAGAAGTTCTCATCTAGGCGTGTTTCATTAGCATCAAGGGTTTTAGTGAAGTTCATAGAAATTCTAGCCCTAAGTTTGATTTTTGTATTGGTCTTGTAGTGATTCTGGCTTTAGAAGTTGTAAAAACCTTGGATATCCCTGGTCTTTTCAATCTTCTTAGGAGTTAGACCATTCGTAAAATCCACCTTTGTTTGAGAAACCTACCGTTGTGTTGTCTCTTTGCGGAATTTCGAGAAGGCTTGTTTGTTAAGCTGTGAATTTCATTCTTAAGAAAAAGAACAAGAGCTTTTTATTTTTGTTTTTGATTGATTTATGATTCTGCATGAATTAGTCCTTGGTTGAATTGTAACTAAGTAAAACAACCTGGAATTATATTTTGTAGGCTTTTACCTCATTAGATTTACTTTTAGGTAAATTTCTCTTAGATTTTCATAGATACTAAAATTGATTTTTGTTAAGTAGTTTTATATGCTTTGTTAAAATAGGAAAAATACAAAATCTCTTTTGAGGAAAGTTTGTTTTAGTAGCGTTTGAAGTCTTTGAAAAGAGAAAGGAAGTTTTCGTGAAATAATTAGTGGTCTTGTGTTGTGTGCTTTGGAAAAGATAAAGAGATTGTTTCTTTGATTTTCATTGCCAAGAAAGTTGTCTTTATAAATTTTGCATTCTCCAACTCTCTTAGCTAGGGAATTCATTGAAAAGGAAAGATTGTTTTTTCATCCTAGGTGCATCTTTTTAGTGGATTTGAGTCGAGTCTACACACCATAAGTTTCATCTCCGCTACCTTTTGTCCTAAAGAAAAGCCGTAAAAACTAACGCTTAAAGTAAAATTCATTTAGTAACTTTTTATTTACTAGGGCTCTGATACACCAACTTAGATCAGGCTAGTGTCTTGGAGTAGGAGTAATTAACTCTCCAAGATAGTAAAAACAAACAAATAGCTTATCTTCAGTAGGATAAATCCAACTGTTACATTTATGCTCTGGGAAAGCTCCTCTTAAAGGAGAAGCACGAGATCGTGTCCGAACCAGTGAGGGAATCAATCCTCCTTCATTGGGAACGACGCTAGATATGCACGTACTACAAACGGTAAACCTTGGATTAACCATTGTCGAGGAGCCTGGGGTCACTTGTCGGTAAACCTTGGATTATTGTCAAGGAGCCGACAAGGGGATTGAGCTTATTACTCTGCCCTTGCGTGCGTATCAGATCGTAGACTGTTCCCCCAGGTATATTTGTTGCTGTTGGTGACCTTAGTGACTATTATCTTTAGGATTCTTCCTAAGGTGATGGTGGAGGGAAGATCCCACTGTACCTGGAGCAGACGTCGGCTAGACTCACTTGGATTTTCTGGGGGGTTCACTTCACTCGAGACGGCTAAAGTGGAGGAACTTGGTCCAGTCTATTCATTAAGCAGGTTGCCGGGGTAACTATTTTACCCACCATTTCTGTACTGAATTCTGCGATGTTGGATTTCATCACCAACTAGTTTTTTCGGTCCGGAAAGTTACTGTTTGTGTGTGGTTTGACGCCCTAGATTCTTTAGGCGTGTGATTCGAATTTGTTTGGTTCTTTAGAGACTTTAGGCAGTTTGCTTTGAGATTTTACTTTGTTTGCGTGTGCAATAGTTAAAAGTTTTTAGCTGTGGCTGAATTACCAAGACAGTCCCGTAGACTTCGGGGCCAGTCTCCTGAGGTTGTAACCGTGGCTGATTTGTTGAGGAAGTCCTGTAGACTTCGGGGCCAACCTCCTGAAGAAGTCCCGGGCCATTATGAAGCTCTGAAAGTCCTCGTAACTCCTAGTGGCAGTAAAGTAGGGTCACCTGAAGAAGGAGAGTCTTCATTGGTTGTTCATCCTGATTACCAAACTCTAGAAACAGGTTATAATCCTGAAGCTATTTCAGTTTCCGAACTTGCTGGTAGCTTTTCATCTACTAGTGATATAGGCGAAGAACCTGAGATATCTGAACCTGTTACTCCAACATCGGGGTTTGTCTCTCCGACTTCTAGTGCTCCTAATTCACCTAGGGTAGAAAGAGTAATCACCGAAAATCTTCCTTCTGGTTTGATAGCTATTGAAGAAGTTGCCCCGGAAGAAGAAATAGGCATCCCTATCCCTGAAAATCAACCTTCTATTGATCTAAGGGAGCGTGAACCAATTTTTTTACAATCCACCTAGAAGTACTACTTGGTATCTTTCTCTAACTAATTATTTGGACAACTCAGTGATAAGTTTTTCACCACCTCGTGCTCCTTATCCACCTAGGGGTTTTTATACTCCCGTAAATATGTCAGGTCAGTCATCCATGTTTACTCAATCGCCTGACTCTTTTTTGTACGGCGGTCCTTCTGTTCCCTCTGGGTATCAGTCACTTTCTGGTACTTTTTCGGGAGCATCTCCTCATCCCATTGAACAAAGGATATTCACTAGAAGCAACGGTGCAAAGTCGTTGAGCATAGAAGACATTCTTATGATGTCAGGTTCTATTCCCAATTCTCAACCTCAAGGTGGCTAGTTACCGCCTGGGGGGCAACCTCAATTAACGCCTGGGGGGCAACCTCAAGGTACACAATTTGCATCTGGTGGACAACCTCAAGGACAGTAGGTGCCTACGGTGCATTACGTTCCTCAAAGTCAACCCCAGACTCGATATGTACTCCAAGGTCAACCCCAGTATCAATTTATACCTCAAGGTCAACCCCAGTATCAGTACATACCTCAAGGGTATCTACCCCAAGGTCAGCACTTGAACCAAGGTTTCCAACCACCCCAAGGTCAATCTTATGTTCAAGGAATGGGAAATGTACCTTTCAATTATCAATCCTACCCTCAACCCGGTTATGGATCTCAATATCCTCAACCTGTTATGGGTCAATACCCCGGAATGAACATAGTGTTGGATCCATCGCAAATTCAACAGGTGTTGCAGCCAAATGTACAGTTGTCATCTCAAACTGGACAACCCTTAATTTCTGGTTCACCCCAGCAACCAGTCCAGTCTAATATTCAAACTTCTGTACCTTCGGTAGTTTCTCAGTCTGGGCCTATTTCGCCTCGTACTCCATCTCAAACAACTGCCGCAACATCTGTTCCATCTACCCCACCTACTTCTGGAGTATCGACAGCTCAGGTTTCTACTGTTCCTTTATCTACTCCTCAGACATCTTTACCATCGTCTGGATCCACGATTCAGACTACGTTTCAGATGCCTGTAGGACAACCTGGTTTAAGTACGGTTGTCACAAGTCAACCACAATTCACTTATCAACCGTACCAGGGATAGTACCTGTTAGCGCTTGGAATTCACCTAGGCTGAGATAGACAAACTCTCAAGGCTACATCAAACCATTTCACCTCGTAGCTAGCCCTACGAGGTATGAGAAGGCTCTCTCGGGTCAGATTTGATAGATCTTTCAATAGGATTAGGCTGACCAATTAAGAATAAATATTTTAGGCTAGTAAATTGATAAGGGGTTTGATTTGATGCTTTGCGGGGGTTTTGGTGGCAATTGGTGGAAGTGCAATTCAAAGTGCGGGGATTGAGCACAGTTTTCACAGGGGGATCTAAGGGGCAAGGTAGGAATGAGTGCTGATGTCTTAATCTAAGATGGATGATCAGAGATGATAGAGGAGAAGCTAAAGAGGGCAAACACACAATTCGAATCCTCTCTAGACAGTAGAAAACATTAAAATTGAACAAACTAAAAAGCTGAGCATGTCAAAACATGAGTTCAAACTTTACCACTTCATCTGTCCAATTTAGAAGCATAAGAGAGATGTGAAACACATAAACAAACTTACAAGAACATGTAGAGAACACACCATCAACAATCAGATCCACAAGAATCCTCAAAGATGTCTGTAAAACCCTGGCTTTCCTTGCCTTCAATTGCAGAAATAGATGCACAATATACAATAAAGCTTCCTTACACAAGAGTCCAACCATGAAAATGAGAAGGAGAGAGCATAATATAGACCATCTAGACCATATAACTCCTTTCCCCACCTCTAGGGGTCGATCTCAGCTTCCTAGGAGCAGTTTGAACTAATTCTAAACTAAGAACTAGAAAATAGGCAGCCCAACAACTTGCCTCTATTACTTAGCTAACTCATCCATGCATTAATTTTTCACTTTTTACATCATGGAAGCTTCTAGAATGGTAAAGAAAGATAAAATCTACCAAAGTTCCATGAAAATATTACATTTATCCATCATCTACAAGTAAAAATAGTCAACCATAGTCAAAACAGTGTTTTTCGACCAAAAATGTGAATTCTGGCAAATCTGGAAGTTCTGGTCGCGCCCCTTCACAGCTGTTTTTGAGTGGGTTCCACTGGTCCAAATCCGGTGCAAGATGGCTCATTGGAAAGCTTGGCCTGTCTACTTTCCATCCCAAGTGGAATTTCTGAATTTGGTGTTGATTTGACCCCTCAAAAACCATTTCTCCCAAGGTCACTTTCTGCAACTCAAAAAGTGGGCAGAAAGTCATTTTTTAGGTGTATTTTGAGCTTTTGGAGGCTCAAAACTCAAAATCAGGCTTCTCCCAAGTATTGGTAATTTTTCTTTTTGAATGCCCTTTCCAAAAATGCCAAGTTTTCAAAATTCCGAGCAGCCCTTCAAACTGGTCTCACCCGGGGTGAGACCAGTTCTTGGGAAAAACCTGTAATTGGCACAAAAAATTCACAAATGACAAAATTTTCTCCAAATTTCTTGAAATTTGGGCTGGGAGTGCCCAATCAAGTACCATGCTCAGTCAAAGAGTCTTTGGCCAAAATTTGGAGTGGATCGGGCGTTTTCCTTCGTTTTTGTGCTTTGGCCAACCGTCCTTGGAGCACCTTCGTTCTCGCCGGTATTTTTGACATTTCTCTCAAACCATGACACCTGTGTAAAAAGTGAAAGAGGTTTTTCTTCCTTGGCATGTTGTGGACAAAAACCTCTCTCAGTTTTGCAAAATTCATCTTTGATTGCTCAGAAACAGCTTTTGAGTGAAACTTGTCCCGATGTGTGAAACAAAGGATTTTGTCGAAATGGAGCGAAATGAAGGGGATAGAGGGCTTCTAAATTCTTGGGGAAATTTTTGGGAGTGGGGAGGGATGTTAGGAAGTAGGGGAAAGTGGAATCTCAGAGATTGAGTGAGGGGAAGGGGTCGAAAAGGACAAAACACAGGCCAAACCTAGAAAATTGCCATGTTGTAGCTAGAAACTAGGGTTTGTGCAAAAATGAGGAATTTGGCGGATCTAAGGGATGGGAAGTGTTTGATAAGGTACTTTAAGGATAGGGAAAGGTGTATGAACATCAGGAAACAAGTTTTGCCGGTGATTTGACCATCCAAGTGAAATTGCCTTCAAAACCCTAGGAGAGGGAAATGACCTTGCCTAGGTGCAACTGAAGCATGAAAAAGGTGTGAAATGACTCATTAGACACTGACATGATAATGACAACCCTCTGAATGATGATAGGCTCAGCTGAATGATGACATGGACTGACATTTGGGCAAACCCTAGACCTAATGCCTAGTGACCAAATTTTGCTTGAAAACTCTTTGAAATGACAAAATTTGACCTTGACACTTTAAAATCACTTTGAAAGAGCATATTTGATCACTGGAGGAAGGCTGGAAAGACTGACACTAACATTGGCTCCAATGGGGATGGCAGCTCCTTGGAGGTGCCAAGAACCTCAGACCTCTTGGGAGAGCAGACCAGTGCTTTTTTCATTGGGCAATGGAGTCAACTTATTCACACCTTTGACACAAAACTTTGACACATTTATTGAATGAGAACTTGACTGAAAACTGACTGAAACTTAACTGAAGCTTGACTCAAACCGACTCGATGGCAAACTGAAATAACTTGAAAAAACTCACTCAACAGACCAAACACAAATGACTCATGACCGACTTAACTAAAACAAGAGAAGGGCAGCAGTCCATCAAGATTTGAAATCATGATGACAACCACCTGTGTTTCTTTCAAGACAATATACATCAAACTATATCAAAATGCCAATGCAACCAATCAAGCAGATGCCTTCTTGATTGATTCTCCTGATTAGATCTCATGATCAACAATAGATAGTGGTAACTGGGCATCCAAAAACATAGCTGACCATGATCTTCTTCATCACTGAACACTGCAATAAACACTATCACTGCTGGCTGCAACAAACTTGCTAGAGGATCATGAAAAACATAAAGATTTGCCACTGCCACCTCCTGCTGAAAGAACAAGGTGTCTTTTGTTTCAAATTCTGATCTGCCTTCATCATGTGCTTCGATAAAAGTATGCTCATGGGCTTCAAAAAATTCTGAACAAGTAGATGAGCAGATCTCTTCTTGGAAAAACATTTCAGCACATGAAACATATGAAGAATCTGAAAGGTAATCCTGTATGCTATAATCTTCGGTGGTCAGACAATATGGTAGGTGATCTTCATATGATATGACAGCTGGATTCTCATTACATTCTTCAATCATAAGGAACGAAACTTCAGCTGATTCTTGAGGTGCAAAAATGATAGTTCTATCATCTACCATAAATTCATCCAAAGGAACTGTTTCACTTACTTGAATGAAGATCTCATCTTGCTTTTCATGACTTGACTGAATTACCTCCTCATGCAGGCTTTGCATGATGTCTCCTTCTGTGGGCAGATCTGAAATGAGCTCTTCTCTTTCACCATATTCAGCCATATAACAAATTTCAACCTGCTGATCTATAATGCTGCTTACAAGACTGTCATCCTTTTCAGAAGAGGAAGAAGGTCCACCATCATCTTCTTGACCATGTGTGCACTGCAAATCTGCATTAACTTGAGCTGGAGCAAGACCTCTCAAGAGCTGATCTATCTCCTCTTCAGACAAAGGAGATAATGCCTTTTGTTTTCTTCTGCTCAAATAGTGATTGTCTTCATTGATTTCAAGTGAAGGAGTATACAGATTTTCCTCATACTGCTGATCCATTTCATGCAATTTCTGTTGATTGTCAAGAGGCGAAATTTTTTCATTTTCCACCATACTAAGATCTTGGTCCTGCTGCAAATTTTCATGATCGTCTCTATGGGAATCCTCTAGGTTCTCTTCATGTTGCTGAAATGGATTCTCATACAAAGCCTCCATGATCTCAACATCCATAAAATTATCATCTTCATAAAACTTCTCAAGGCTTTCAATAAAACTATAAGCATGCTTGCAACAGTCATGAACCAAATTTAATGATGGATAAGATGCTTGATATCTTTCAATGAACAAGACATGAAAATCCTTCAAACAGTAAATACAAGCAGGCGGCAAACTTTCATACCATGATTGAGCTTTACCTTCCAGAGTGGCCAAGAATATCTTCATCAAGCAATCCTCAGGAAAATCGATCTTGAATTTGCGAATATGCATATGAAATCTGACTAGATGTAAAGCAGCATCCTTCTTACCATCATCACTAAATGTAGGCAAATTCCTTGACCAATCTACCTTTGGAATTTTGTTTGGAAAACCAGGAATGTGATCTCGGCTCAAGGGAGCATATCTTCTTGCAATCTGATCCATCTTGAAAATCTCAAAGCTACTGATCTTCCTGCAGTGAAGTCACCATGAAGCACAGGTTGCTGGATTCTTCAGTGAAAGGAGTCGCCAGTGAATGATTTCAGCCTTTCAAGTGTCTGATCGTTGTTCACCATCAACAATCAGATCTGAACTTGATACATGTACTGGGGTAAAGTGTCAATGAAGCGCTATGTTCACAAATCCCACGGAGATAGACTGAAGCAGCGTTTATCTACTTGCGCTGATGTAAAACAAGAGCGTTTTCGAAGGCTTCTGGCGTAACTTCAGGCTCCGTCTAAGACTTATGAAATAACACGACAATGAGCAAACGATTAATATGTTCTCCCCAGTATGGTCGCCAATATGTTAGCGCTTGGAATTCACCTAGGCTGAGATAGACAAACTCTCAAGGCTACATCAAACCATTTCACCTCGTAGCTAGCCCTACGAGGTATGAGAAGGCTCTCTCGGGTCAGATTTGATAGATCTTTCAATAGGATTAGGCTGACCAATTAAGAATAAAGATTTTAGGCTAGTAAATTGATAAGGGGTTTGATTTGATGATTTGCGGGAGTTTTGGTGGCAATTGGTGGAAGTGCAATTCAAAGTGCGGGGATTGAGCACAGTTTTCACAGGGGGATCTAAGGGGCAAGGTAGGAATGAGTGCTGATGTCTTAATCTAAGATGGATGATCAGAGATGATAGAGGAGAAGCTAAAGAGGGCAAACACACAATTCGAATCCTCTCTAGACAGTAGAAAACATTAAAATTGAACAAACTAAAAAGCTGAGCATGTCAAAACATGAGTTCAAACTTTACCACTTCATCTGTCCAATTTAGAAGCATAAGAGAGATGTGAAACACATAAACAAACTTACAAGAACATGTAGAGAACACACCATCAACAATCAGATCTACAAGAATCCTCAAAGATGTCTGTAAAACCCTGGCTTTCCTTGCCTTCAATTGCAGAAATAGATGCACAATATACAATAAAGCTTCCTTACACAAGAGTCCAACCATGAAAATGAGAAGGAGAGAGCATAATATAGACCATCTAGACCATCTAACTCCTTTCCCCACCTCTAGGGGTCGAGCTCAGCTTCCTAGGAGCAGTTTGAACTAATTCTAAACTAAGAACTAGAAAATAGGCAGCCCAACAACTTGCCTCTATTACTTAGCTAACTCATCCATGCATTAAGTTTTCACTTTTTACATCATGGAAGCTTCTAGAAGGGTAAAGAAAGATAAAATCTACCAAAGTTCCATGAAAATATTACATTTATCCATCATCTACAAGTAAAAATAGTCAACCATAGTCAAAATAGTGTTTTTTGACCAAAAATGTGAATTCTGGCAAATCTGGAAGTTCTGGTCGCGCCCCTTCACAGTTGTTTTTGAGTGGGTTCCACTGGTCCAAATCAGGTGCAAGATGGCTCATTGGAAAGCTTGGCCTGTCTACTTTCCATCCCAAGGGGCATTTCTGAATTTGGTGTTGATTTGACCCCTCAAAAACCATTTCTCCCAAGGTCACTTTCTGCAACTCAAAAAGTGGGCAAAAAGTCATTTTTTAGGTGTATTTTGAGCTTTTGGAGGCTCAAAACTCAAAATCAGGCTTCTCCCAAGTATTGGTAATTTTTCTTTTTGAATGCCCTTTCCAAAAATGCCAAGTTTTCAAAATTCTGAGCAGCCCTTCAAACTGGTCTCACCCGGGGTGAGACCAGTTCTTGGGAAAAACCTGTAATTGGCACAAAAAATTCACAAATGACAAAATTTTCTCCAAATTTCTTGAAATTTGGGCTGGGAGTCCCCAATCGAGTACCATGCTCAGTCAAAGAGGCTTTGGCCAAAATTTGGAGTGGATCGGGCGTTTTCCTTCGTTTTTGTGCTTTGGCCAACCGTCCTTGGAGCACCTTCGTTCTCGCCGGTATTTTTGACATTTCTCTCAAACCATGACACCTGTGTAAAAAGTGAAAGAGGTTTTTCTTCCTTGGTATGTTGTGGACAAAAACCTCTCTCAGTTTTGCAAAATTCATCTTTGATTGCTCAGAAACAGCTTTTGAGTGAAACTTGTCCCGATGTGTGAAACAAGGGATTTTGTCGAAATGGAGCGAAATGAAGGGGATAGAGGGCTTCTAAATTCTTGGGGAAATTTTTGGGAGTGGGGAGGGATGTTAGGAAGCAGGGGAAAGTGGAATCTCAGAGATTGAGTGAGGGGAAGGGGTCGAAAAGGACAAAACACAGGCCAAACCTAGAAAATTGCCATGTTGTAGCTAGAAACTAGGGTTTGTGCAAAAATGAGGAATTTGGAGGATCTAAGGGATGGGAAGTGTTTGATAAGGTACTTTAAGGATAGGGAAAGGTGTATGAACATCAGGAAACAAGTTTTGTCGGTGATTTGACCATCCAAGTGAAATTGCCTTCAAAACCCTAGGAGAGGGAAATGACCTTGCCTAGGTGCAACTGAAGCATGAAAAAGGTGTGAAATGACTCATTAGACACTGACATGATAATGACAACCCTCTGAATGATGATAGGCTCAGCTGAATGATGACATGGACTGACATTTGGGCAAACCCTAGACCTAATGCCTAGTGACCAAATTTTGCTTGAAAACTCTTTGAAATGACAAAATTTGACCTTGACACTTTAAAATCACTTTGAAAGAGCATATTTGATCACTGGAGGAAGGCTGGAAAGACTGACACTAACAGTACCAATTCGGTCCTGTTGTCCAGCAGCCAGTTTATCAGTATCAACCGTATCCTGGGTACACTTATCAACAACCACAACAACCCCAGTATGGTCCGGTTAATCCTGGTTTTCCAGGAGGATACAATATCCCGAACACGATTCCTATTCCTAGTTATCCTGGATATCCTCCTCCTGGGGCTGGTCTCATGACCCAGAGTTTTAGGGATCCTAATCGGCAGCTATCGTTTATCGCAACTTTGGACTTACTAGACTTGTCGCGCTTAACGAACGATCCAATTAATTATCTTCCGTTTTGGCCGCCAATGCCGAATAAGTTGCCCAGTGACATTCCCAAGTTCAAGGGTAAATCAGGAGAGGACCCGTCGAATCATGTGATGACTTACCACCTCTGGTGCGCCTCTAATTCCATCTCGGATGATTCGATCCGCTTACGTCTTTTCCAGCGCACTCTCATTGGTCTTGCGGCCAAGTGGTATATTGAGTTACCACGGGCCTCTTTTTATAATTTTAGCCAGTTAGCTACCTCGTTTTTAACTCATTTTCAGTTTCCGGTTAGATATGATAATGGCACGGAGTTACTAACTTCATTAAAGCAATCGACGTCCACTTATATTTCTGATCATATTCATGAATGGAGACGTCGAAGGCGGTTAGTGAAAGTTTTTATCCCAGACCAGATCTTAGCTGAATGGTTTGTTAAATCATTGTTACTGAAGATTACTGAAGATGTAGCTAAGGCCGGAGTAGTTACTGAGGAGCAAGTGATTGCTCAAGCACAGTACCTTGACTTAGTTTATACTCAGTCAGGTACGTTACATGAAAAAATCCCAGATCTTCCCAAAGGGAATCAAATCATTGCAGCTCCTTCGGGATCTCATGTCGCTGATGGTATGATTGGTACGATTAACACTAAAAGTAAGAAGAAGTCTTCTAAGAATTCTTCTCCTATTATAACCTTGCCTGATTCCCCAACAGGAGATTCTTCCGCTGAAATCTCCGCCGATATTCATGCTGTAGAATCATCTACAGCTAAATCAAAATCTGGTGGGAAGAAGAAAGGGAAGAAGAAGAATAAAGCAGACAAGACTCCAAAGGAGAAAATTGAAAAGGCGGAATCCAATGATGAAAAGTGCAAGCCTCGTTTTCCATGTCTTATTTGTGAAGAGGAACACTTTACAAGAGACTGCCCTCATCGAGCAGAGGTTGCGAAAATCGTCAAAGGTTCCCAAACTCCTGCTGTCTTGAAGGATCCATTTCCAAAAGATAGCAAGATGATAGGTTCTTCCTCGAGTGCCAATGAAGAACCCATATTGATGATGTCCCATGTAAGGATTACGACTCGATCACAAGATTATGGTAGTAAAAGTCCTGTTGATGGAAAAGAAGCAGAATCTTCTCATTCTAATCCATCAACCTCAGCTCCCGGTTCCGATCCACTACAGATCGAGAAGCCTAACCTAGACTTAGTAATCAAACTGCCCGCCAAGGGTGTACTTTGAAGGTCATCTTTCAATCCACATGCGAGAGCGGCTCAGAATTATAACATTGTTGAGGACTTAGCTGTTTCACCCTCAGCAATGTCGGCTTTGGAAGTGCTGCAATCGTGCCCAGCACAACGCAAATTACTTTTGTCGGCTATAGGAGCTGTTGATGTTCAGGACCTGAACCTAATAATCTTTGATCTAGAAAATAGTACACCGTGTTTGCCTCATCAAATGGCTTTCCAGATCCCAGTGATAGTAAAAAACAGGCCTATTCATCGGACTGTAATTGATGAGGGAGCTTCAACGTGTATTATGTCGATACAGTGTTGGAGATCTCTTGGTTCTCCTTCACTAAATCAATCCCCGACAATTCTTAAGGCCTTTGATGGTCGCGGGTTTCATCCTTTTGGCATTCTACAGGATTTGCCTATAGGGGTTGAAGGAAAAACCGTTAGTCTAGATGTGGAGGTGGTTGATGCCCCTCTAGACTACAACCTTCTCTTGGGTTGAAGTTGGTCTTACGCTATGACAGCAGTCGTTTCATCGGTCTTCCGAGTAATAAAGTTCCCACATAATGGAAAGATCGTAATAATAGACCAGCTGGCTTACTTTTCATCCGACCCAACCTCTTCAGAGAGTATTCAGCATGTCGGTAAAACGACTATCCCATATAAGGATGTTGGAGTAGGATTAGTTAAAGATGCCGGTTTACTGGGAACTTTTCCTTTTCCTCCACTCAACGCATCATCTTCGTTTGCAAGCATTCATATGATTACATCAGACACTATTTTTTATGACAATCCTTGGATCGTTCCTTCTGAATCTGAAATAGACTCATTTGGTAATTTTATGCCTTTGAGTCCATATGAAATTGCCTATGAAGCCGTGCAGTCTTTTACCGACCCGTGTTCAACCAAAATCGACCTAATGAATGTGGTCCGTGAAGAATCACTTTTCACATCAACCTCGGAGTTAATAGCGTTTCCCGAAGTTGTTTCATCTGACAAGCAACTTCGTGAAGTCCTGTGTATAGATGATTTACCATGGGACGATCTCCATCATAGATCTTCGTTTTTACCCGAGGATGATCGTTTTGAAAATGATTTCTCATCAATTTTTACAGCTAAATATGTCAAGGAAGCAAAGAATCCCATGAAACATCCTGATTCAGAGCTGAATTTGGGAAACATCTCTCGAACTATTCCCATTGACATTTCGGTTAAGCCTGGAATTGTTGAGAACATTCATATAGGTGCCTCGTGTACAGATGACAAAATTCAGACATACAAGGCCCTATTTCAAGAATTCCGCGACATGTTTGCCTGGTCCTATGAGGAAATGCCAGGAATTGATCCCGCGATTGTTGTTCATGAGATCAAGACTTACCCGGACACTAAACTCATCCGTCAATGTTTGCGTCAGATTCACCCACGAAAAGCTGCTGCAATTAAAGCAGAAGTTGAAAAACTGTTGAAAGTAGGTTTCATTTATCCGATCCAGTTAACGGATTGGGTATCGAATATTATTCCGGTTAACAAAAAACAGGGAACAATAAGAATATGCATCGATTATAGGGACATTAATTGAGCTTGTCCAAAGGACAACTACCCTACTCCCTATATCGATCAAATCATTGATGATTTTGTCAGCAGCGAAATATTTTCCTTTATGGAAGGTTTTTCCGGATACAATCAAATCAATATTCTACCTGCCGATCAACCGAAAACGGCTTTCGTTTGTCCATGGGGGACATTTGCTTATTGCAAATTACCTTTTGGGCTCAAGAATGCCAGAGAAACTTTTCAAAGGGCGATGTCTTATGCGTTTCATGACATCAAATACATTGTGCAACTGTATCTCGATGATTTGCCTGCTCATTCATTACATTGAGCTGACCACCTTGTCCATTTACGAGCAATCTTTATGAGGTGTAGGCATTATCGTATTTGGTTGAACACACAAAAATGTGTCTTCTGTATAGAAACGGGTCGATTACTGGGGTTTTTAGTTTCTAAAGCCGGCATTCGCGTCGATCCCTCGAAGGTAGAATCTATCATCAAATTGCCTCCTCCTTCGAGTCTTCGCCAACTCCAAAGTTTGCAGGGAAAAGCAAATTTTTTACGACGACTCATTCCTAACTACATCAAGGTTACAAAGGGTTTTACCCGGTTGTTGAAACAGAACGCTCAATTCTCTTGGGATGAGATAGCTCAGAAATCTTTTGATGCACTCAAACACGCGTTGACCCATGCACCGTTGTTGCATCCTCCCAACTACAACCAGGATTACTTTTTGTATCTCGCCGCCTCCCATTCCACCATTGGAATGGTCTTAGTTCAGGAAGATGAATTCGGAACGGAACATGTGATATATTACCTTAGTCGGACGTTAAATCCCACTAAGCTAAAATACTCACATGTGGAGAAATTGGCATTGGCAGCCGTTCAAGCTGTCCAACGTTTTCGTCATTACATTTTACTTCGTAAAACTACAGTCATTTCGGATTGCAACCCTATGATTTACATTTTGATCAAACAATTGCTAGGGGGCAAGTACTCTAAATTGATTGTTATCCTGCAGGAGTTCGACTTGGAGTTTGAGAAATCTAAGTCTAAGAAATCTTTAGTTTTTGCAGAGTTAATGTGTGACTTCCCGCATGCTGACATGGAAACTATGGTAGAGGAACCCATTGAGGACGAATCTTTGTTTCTAATCAGCAATTTAAATCCATGGTATGGGGATATCATCGTCTATCTCCAGACCCAATCCTTTCGGCCTGAAGCTTCAAAGTCGGAACGTCAGAAAATTCGATTCCAGTCCCAACAATACAAAATTATTGGAGATACTCTTTATCGCCGTGGGGCGGACTCTATTTTTCGACGTTTCTTAACTCACGAAGAGGCTGAAAGGGTTCTAAATGACTGTCACTCTGGAGCGTGTGGCGGTCATATGTCTAGGTATGCCACAGCCCAAAAGATATTGCGCGCTGGCTACTTCTGGCCGTCCTTGTTCAAAAATTGTATTACTGCAGTCCAAAAATGCCACAACTGTCAAGTGTTTGATCGAAAGATGCGCGCTCCACCTGCTCCTCTCCACCCTATAATTGCCATTGGTCCTTTTGCCAAATGGGGTATCGATTTTATTACATGTAACCCTCACTCGGCCGGGGGGCATGCGTATATCATCCTTGCGGTAGATTATTTTACTAAGCGGGCGGAGGCGATGCCTACATTCGAGGTAGATGGCAAGACAGCTGAAATTTTCATGTTCAATCATATAATTGCTAGGTTTGGTGTCCCACAAGCGATAATCACTGACCATGGGCACCATTTTCGAAACGTTATGATGGCAGAACTTACAGGCCAGCTTGGTTTGCATCACGATAGTTCAACTCCTTATTATCCACAAGCAAATGGTCTGGTTGAATCCATCAACAAAGTTTTAGTTATCATGATCCGACGAATCATTGGTATTCATCGGTCGAATTGGCACAACATGTTATTTTCAGCACTTTGGGTGTACCGAACCTCAGTGAAAACATCGACAGGGTTCACTCCTTTCCAACTAGTTTATGGTTTGGAAGCTGTGCTACCCATTGAATGCGAAATCCCGTCACTGCAAATGGCCATCGAGTTACTTCCAACTACTTCCTAAGAGGAAAAGCGTTTATTATACTTAGCACAATTAGATGAGAATCGACGTGATGCTGCATTTGTGATCGAGACTCACGCAAAACATATGAAAGCTCAGTATGATCGAAATGTGACCCCTCGAATTTTTTCGGAAGGAGACCTAGTGTTATTATATGATCAAGCTAATGATAAATTAGGTGCTGGAAAATTTGTTCCTATGTGGCATGGGCCCTATATTGTCAAGCAAAAGCTAGCAAAAGGGGCCTATGATTTGGTAGACTTTGACGGGGACTCTTTGGGTAAACCCAGAAATGGACTTTACCTAAAGAGGTATTATGCTTAAAAGATGGGTATGGAGATTTTTTAGGTTAGTTTTTCTTTCTAGCTGGTGTGTTTGTTAGTTTAGACAGTGTGCTTAGCTTAGAGAGTGTGTTTTCGTCATTATTCTGGCTTATCTTGGTTTTACTCTTGATGATGCAGATGTCGATGCCTCTCCAAACATACATTGGTTTCGCTGATGGTGCTTGTCGTAGTACACGGAATATCTCTTCCGCAGCTTGGGTTGTCTATTCGCCCTCTGACGAGTTAGTATCTATGCATGGGGTGAGCCTCGGTCAAACAACAAACAACATTGCCGAATACAGTGCAGTGATTGAATTATTGTCTGAATCTATTTCATTTGGGATTCGGAGTTTGATAGTGAGGTTAGATTCTGAAGTCGTTGTATTACAACTTAATAGAGTGTATGCCATCAGAAATCCAGTGTTATTAAGGTTATTTTTTAGAGTGCGTCTCTTGAAACGTGAGTTTGATTACATTGAATATCAACATATTCCAAGGTCTTTAAATACATTAGCAGATGCAATTGCTTCTCGAATGTTAAATAGACATTTGCAATAATCATACATGTAAATTTAAAACCATTCCATAACATGATTTACAAGATAAGCCGGTAATAATGATATATATATATATATAGGAGTGTGTCAAAAATACATCGTCTTCGATCATAGGTTCAAAAACACCTTATGATCAGCAAAAATGATAAGTACAAAAACCAAAATGTCACATGTGTCTACAAAACGACCATCCAATCACTGGTGATGATCTCTATATGACACCACTGCACGGGCCACCCTACACAAGAACCTCCTAAAAGGTCCTGGGACCGCGACTACATAGCGCTGAAGCCTGATAGGAATATCATCTATGGTAGTCTCCGGTATATCTGCTGTAAGACGCTCTAGGTCACTTTCCAACCCAGCCAAAGTCTCTGTGGCCTCGTCCTGTGGGGCCGGTGCCACTGCAACTGGTAGTCTCCTCTCGTAAGGCCGGAGATTGGCTGGACGACGTGGGCCTACATCTACATTTTGAAAATTATTACTATCAGTTTTGAGACGATATTAAAACAAACAAAAATAATAGATAGTTTAAAAAACTTGTGACGAGCCATAACCGCAACCCATCGCATCAATTTGGGCTCTCGAGGAAGCCCAGCCTCAACAGTGAGCTGCTGTGGGATCAACATCGGAACCCTCTCTAAGCCAAAACTCACAACTAAAGCCCCATAACCAAAGGTCTTTAGCTCTCCGTTTTTGGCTCTAGTCAGTTGGCCTTTTACATTGGCCAACACAGCATCA
Organism: Pinus tabuliformis; assembly: GCA_031772625.1. Classification (NCBI taxonomy): domain Eukaryota; kingdom Viridiplantae; phylum Streptophyta; class Pinopsida; order Pinales; family Pinaceae; genus Pinus; species Pinus tabuliformis. Next base: position 38,661,587 of record CM062810.1, on the reverse strand, counting down.
CACCAGTTGAAAATGGTACCTCGATAGCAATCAATTGGCATCTGGGATCCAGTGGCAATGTGTAAAGCGGTAGCCCTGCAAAGTCTGGTAACTGTAAAGGCAATCACCTTAAGTTCAGGATGGGATATAGTCTTGATCTCTATCCCCTTCTCCTGAGACTGAGTGTTAGACCACTCTAGTCGGAGACTAGCGATAGACTGGCCACCTGGCCTAGTCCCGAACAGAGTCAAGTGTTCGCCTCTCTAGGGAAAACTAGTGAGAAAGTAGATATCTGCCGGATCCATCTCAAGCTGGTGCCCTGCAATATAAAAACACTGGTCCTGAACGTTCCATCTTTCTACCAGCCACTCTAGAAAGCTCACTTGGGCCCTCATGCCAGGTATGGCCCAGTATTTATAAAGGCCGCATGCCTCCAAAGCATCAATTGACGGTTGATGATTAATGGCGGCCAAATCAACATCTTCGTGCTCTCTCTCGCGCCAATCGAGCATGGTGAACAATCTACATGCCAAAAAACATCCATTAGATTCCATGAAATAAAAAATGTTTGGTCCATTTTGGAGAATTTGGGGTTTAAAAAGTCTTTGCGTAGGGTATGCACCCTGCCTTTAGGAACAGAGCGTGGGTACGCAGGGTCCCTGAAGGCAAGGTGCGTACCCCCGACATTTTTCCAACTGAGAAAATGTCGGGGTACGCGGGTCCCTAGTGTGGTGCCTGCGTACCCCGAGAGGCAATCTTTGAAACCCCAAAACCTCCAAAAAATGAAATTTGGGGCCTAAAAAAGAATTCTAAACGGATGAAATTGAAGAGGAGGATGTTGTAAATTACCTAGAAGAGACGGAGTTCGGTTTCGACGGTCGGATTCTCCGCAATTTCCACAAGAAGTTTCTTGCCAAAAGCCCTTTTTCTCTCCTCAACAGTAAAATGGTAAAAATAAATTGGTAAAAGCCCTTTTTATAGGTTTTTTGGGTAAATAAATGGTAAATTTGTTTATTTTTCACCATGAAAAGGTATTTTTCGAAGTATTTTTATCTATCTTCAATAGGTATGAGTAATGTGTTGGTTTTTGTGCAGGATAAAGGATTTTCAAGGAAAATTGTCATTTTTTACAAACAAAAACATCAGAGTCATCTTTAAGCCCTTTTCTAACTCCTAAAACATGAAAATATTGCCGAGCGTTTCTTTTACACTCGTTAAAACGGAATTAAAAGACGGTCCTCTTACAGCCCTTTTCTGACCGTAAAAACATGAAAAGATTGCTGGATTTTTGTCGTTTCAAATTCGATATTGGAAATAAAACGACGTGTCCTTGATCGCTTTTTATTTTTCAGATCAGAGACACTAATCATGAAAATACTCCTTGGTCGTAAAGATCAAGTGGTTCTCTCAAGTATTATTTTATACTTTTTCAGGCTTGGGAGACACAAATTTACGAAAAAGGTCAACCCTGGAGTCTTCTTAAGTTTTTCAGGCTCTCTAAAATTGAAAAACGCCGAGTTTCTCCTATACTGGACTCGTTAAAATTTCACAATAAAGGACCTGTTCGATTACAAACAGGAACGGACCACTCCTTCTTAGGGTTCGAATCTAAACTAAGTTGGACTCATCCGAAGGATGAGCTTATAATCAAGCAAATGTTATCCTCCTCAAGCTTGTAAAAAATAAAGAGGCACTTGCCAGAAATGGTGGGGGAAAAGAGAGGAAAATGAGCCTATCTGTTATCCTTTGTCTCGGAAAAACCTTATCACCACTCTTGAACACGACACTTTTCATTCACCTGGGTTGGGAAATCCTTTTGCCTAACAGTTGATCAAACCACATTGAAAGTCTTCTGCCAGTTTCTGGGTATTAACTTTGGGTCAATTGTCACCAAGCCATCTGTTGTGTTGTTATGTGTTCAAGAGGTCACTGCAAATAAACCATTCATCTGCAAAATATCTGTCATCCATCTTGACCATCCCTGAGTCAGTCCTTACAGCCACATTTCTTCAACTTGATCTATGATTTCATGTTGTGGGCTTGCCTACAACGGATCGCTTTCTATCGACGTCAGCACATTATCTAGAAAGATGATCTAGGAACCATTAGTACCTTGAAATCTGCATGCCTCAATGGCAAGTTTCTCACCTTTGACGACAGGTTACATCAATGACCTTCAATCAAGGGATTCTGTGACATGTTCGACATCAACACATTCATTCACATCTCATGGATTGTACTAGGTACTTTGAGAACCATTGACATCACTAGTGGTCTCTCACACTTGTTAACAGTTTACATCATTGACTGGTAATCAAGTGTTTTCTACCATGTTCGACATCAACTCATTTATTTGCATGGATAGAATCGTACTATTTTGGGAAGCAGAAATGAAGACCCTGGATCTAGTTTCCACCATCCAGGCTGCGAGGAGTTTTGTATTCATTATACAGTAGACAAATTATAAACAGATGGCTGCGTCCATACTGTGTCTACATGTGTCTATGATTATGATGTATTGCAAAATCATTCCTATATCAAAGCAATAGTTAGTTTGTTAGTTAAAGTTTTTGATCTGAGTATGGGAATGCCTACCTCAGCGATGATATGATCTCATATATGTATTTTGTGTTGAATACTTGCAGGTTCCAACTAGGCTCTCCACAAGATAATCCTCGAAATGATAAAGTGCTTCACCCTTCCTAGATGATATAAAACCCTAATCTACTACAGACTTCGCACTTTAGGGGGAAATCTGTTACACTAAAATTTGTCACCATGACTATTTGCAGTCAGTATGGCTCCATCAATAGCCATACTGTCCTCCTTGGCAAGTCTTATACCTCTGCTCCTCATGTCAAACTCCAAAAAAGAGATAAAGCCTTTAAAAATCAATATAACTCTGGTTCCGCACTTTCTCTTACTCTTACCTGCGTGTACGCACCTCAAGTTCATAATACCTGCGTACTTGTACACTCTGTCTATAAAGGGGTGGGTGCGTACCCCTGTAAAAGTCAAAAGGCGCAAGTTTTACTTCAAAAAACTTACTTGCGGTCGATTCTAGAGCATTCAAGAAGATGGTTTGACGTGGATTGAGCACCTCCAGATGGTTCATGCATCCCAATGAAAGAGGAACTTATCCCATGAAGAGGGGAGCTATCCCTTTGAAAGAAGGGCTTATCCCATTGATGGTGGACCTGTTTAACTTCCTCCAAAGCATTATAAATACAGGCATTGGGCCAGAGGGAGGGGAGGTTGAAAGCTGAACATTCCTAAGGGTAGATGCTGCTGAAATTAGGACTCCCTTTTGGAGCTTGAGAGGAGAGATCCCAATCCTTTCTTAGCTTCATTTGGAAGTGGGTGAGCTAATCAAAGTAAAGGAGAACTCTTGCTGGACCCTGGGAGGGACCTGCACAACACCAAGGCACTGGTTGTAAGGTTTCTTTTGTTTCCAATTAATACAATTAAGTTCATTTTTCTCAACAAGTTGTTATATATAATTTGTTTCATAAACTCCTTGGTCTTTATGATGAATATGTTTTATTATATGGGTTATTCAAGTGCTATGTAATCGTTTGCTTGTTAGTGAATGCAGGCTTCAAGGAGAAGGAGCTCATCTGGATCGAAGAGGCTTGGCTGCTACAAACAGCGTTGGACTAGAGGTAAGCCTTAAACACCTGGTTGCTTTTATTTTAAATGCATATTTAGGGAAAGATAGTGCTTGATTGTTTTGTTTGTCACTAGAAAAGCCTTGTTTTCTAGGGACGTCGGTTTTGTCCACAAAATTGACTCTTTCTGCATGACATGGTCCTCCACCACTTCCCAAGTTGACAGTCACCACAACACTGGTAATGGCGAACCCCGTTATCCCATTTGTCCTAGGCACAACTACTCACATGACACCCTCTATGAGTGGGACCCAGCTGATGCCAGGTTCCACTCCTTTTGTGTCAAACTACATACCTTCGACAAGTGCCACATACAACACTCCCTATAACACTCAATGTGACACCATGGGCATGGTTCCCGTCTACCAACAAAATGGTTGATCGCCATTGTACAGTTCAAACCCCCAGATTCATATACCTGGGGGGTTCCCAATATGCACATACCAGTAGGGAACGTAACAGTTCCCTCTCCATTCTCAGGCATGCAAGGTCAGTCGCTAATTGACATGAGCATTCCTTATGTCAATCAAGGACACATGGTTAGTTCTGTGTCAGGTGGGAATCCTCAATGAGGTCCCAACCAATCCATGGGGGCACCCTACTCATACATTCCAATGAGTCAAGGGGGCACCGCTTATCCTAGGAAAAATTCTATACCCCAGTATCAAAATCCTCATGGAAATCCACTCTACAACACCATACCTCAAAGCAACTACTATACCATGCAACCCATGTATAATATTGGGAGTCAAACGATGGGAGAAGCGCAAGGCTCCTCAAGTCATATGTCATCGCCATGGTCCGAGTCAAGGGCACCAAACTCTTTGCCTTTCTTGGCAATGTTGGATATACCCGAATTATACAAATTGACAAACGACCCCATCTATCACAACTTACAATGGCTGTCGATCCTGCATAAGATACCAATGGACATCCCTAAGTTCAAAGGAACACAAGGGGAGGATCAGGGCACCCATATCACCACCTACCATCTTTGGTGTGTTTCAAACTCTATGGTGGATGATAGTGTCCGGTTACTGTCACACGGAATAAGTCGATCTTGCGGACAAGATAGACCTTCCTAGAATCTAAAGAAGACCTAATGACAAGCAAACCAACCAGACACTATCTTTCTCTAAATATGATTTTATAAACAATAGCAAACAAGTGTTTTTGGGGCCTACCTAAAGTCCAACGCTAGCTTGTGAATGCCCTCGCTCCTTCGATCCAAATGGGCTCCTTTTCGCGAATCTGCAAACAAAAACAAGGCAAGCAAATTAAATAGCACCTGAAAAGCCAATTGCATTAAAAGATATTTAACATGAAAGTCAAGGATTCCATGAAACAAATAACATAAGATACTTGTTAAGAAAAATGAGTTTGATTGTATTAATTCAAAAGAAGAAGAACTTTACAACCTTTGCCTTGACATTGTACAAGCTCCTCCCAGGGTCCAGCAAGAAGTCTCGTCTACTTTGACAAGTTTCACTCACTCCCCAATGAAACCAAAAAGGTATGTGATCTCTCCTCTTTAGGCTTAACTAGGAAGTCTTGATTTCACCAGCATTTACCCTCAAAAATGTTCAGCTTCTAACCTCCCTAGCAACCAGCCCAATGCCTGTATTTATAGTGCAATGGAGGGAGGTTACTAGGTCCTCCTTCAAAGGGATAAAGCCCTCCTTCAAAGGGATAGCTCCTCTCATCAAGGGATTAGCTCCTTCTCTTTTGGGATGCATGAACCACCTCAGAGCGAACAATCCACGTCAAAATTCCTTCTAGAAACCTCTAGAATTAACCCAAAGTGAGTTTTTTAAGATAAAACTTGCGCTTTTTGACTTTCACAGGGGTCCGCACCTACACCGTTAGGGATATAGCGGGCAGGTCTGCAGCTTTTGTACACAGAAGGTGCGGGACCGCAGGTGACCATGAGAGAAAGTGCAGAAACAGAGTTACATTGATTTTTAATATCTTTCTCTCATTTCCAAAGCTTGATTTGAAGATCTGAGGTCTGAGACTTGCTTAGGAGGACAGTACAAGTGATGATAGAGCCATACTGACTGCAAATAATCATGATGACGATATTTCTGTGTAACAGATTGCCCCCTAAAGTGCGAAGTCTGTAGTAGATGAGGATTTCTTATCATTTAGGAAGAGTGAAGTACTTTATCATTTCGAGGATCATCTTGTGGAGAACCTGATTGAAACCTGTAAAAACATTCAATGCAAAATATATATATGAGATCATATCATTGCTGAGGTAGGCATTCCCATGCTCAGATCAAAACTGACTAGAAAAACTAACTACTGCTCTGATACAGGAATGATCTTGTAAAACATCACAAGTAAAGACTCATGTGGACACAGTATGGACGCAGCCATCTGTTTATGAATAGTCCATTATATAATGAATACAAAATTCCTCGCAGCCTGGATTGTGGAAACTAGATCCAGGGTCTTCATTTCTACTTCCTGAAATAGTACGATTCTATCCATTCGAATGAATGTGCTGATGTCGAACATGGTAGAAACCACTTGATTACCAGTCAATGATGTAAACTGTTAACAAGTGTGAGAGAAACCACCAGTGATGTCAATGGCTCTCAAAGTACCCAGTACAATCCATGAGATGCGAATAAATGTGTTGATGTCGAGTATGTCACGGAATCCTTTGATTGAAAGTCAATGATGTAAACTATCGTCAAAGGCGAGAAACCTGCCATTGATGCATGCAGATCTCAAGGTACTGACAATTCCTAGATCATCTTTCTAGATAATGAGCTGATGTCGATAGAAAGCAATCCGTCGTAGGCAAGCCCACAACACGAAATCATAGATCAAGTTGAAGAAATTTAGTTGCAAGGACTGACTCAGGGATGGTCAAGATGGATGACAGATATTTTGCAGATGAATGTCTTATTGGCAGTGACCTCTTGAACACATAACGACACGACAGATGGTTTGGTGACAATTGACCCAAAGTTAATACCCAGAAACCGGCTGAAGACTTTCAATGTGGTTTGATCAACTGTTAGGCAAAGAATTTCCCTACCCAGGTGAATAAAAGTGTCGTGTTCAAGAGTGGTTACAAAAAATGACAAACAGGCTCATTTTTCTCTCTTTTCCCCCATCATTTCTGGCAAGTACCTCTTTATTTTTGACAAGCTTGAGGAGGATAACATTTGCTTGATTATAAGCTCATCCTTCAGATGAGTCCAACTTAATTTAAATTTGAACCCTAAGAAGGAGTGGTTCGTTCCTGTTTGTAATTGAACAGGTCCTTTACTGTGAAATTTTAACGAGTCCAATATAGGAAAAACTCGGCGTTTTTCAATTTTAGAGAGTCTAAAAAAACTTAAGAAGACTCCAGGGTTGACCTTTTTCGTAAATTTGTGTCTCCCAAGCCCAAAAAAGTATAAAATAATACTTGAGAGAACCGCTTGATCTTTTACGATCAAGGAGTACTTTTCGTTATTAGTGCCTTTGACTCGAAAAAGTAAAAAAGCGATCAATGACACGTCATTTTATAACCAATATCGAATTTGAAACGACAAAAATCCAGCAATCTTTTCATGTTTTTACGATCGGAAAAGAGTTGTAAGTGGACCGTCTTTTAATTCCATTTTAACGAGTTTAAAAGAAACACTCAGCAATCTTTTCATGTTTTAGGAGTCAGAAAAGAGCTTAAGGATGACTCTACATGTTTTTCTGTTGAAAACGATAGATTTCCCCTGAATAATCCTTTATTATGCACAAGAACACAAACATTACTCATACCTGTTTGAAATGGATAAAAACGTCGCAAAACACCTTTTCAAAGTAAAACATAAACAAATTTGCGATTTATTTACTCAAAAAACTTATAAAAAGGGCCTTTGTCAATTCATTTTTTACCGTTTGAGTTTGGGTTAGAAAATAGTGCTTTTGCTTAGAAAACTTCCCGTGAAGATTGCGGAAAATCCAATCGTCGGAATCGAGCGTCGTCTTCTCCAGGTAATCCACATCATCCTACTCTTCATTTTCAACCATTTAGTTTTTTGTTTTAGTCCTTCATTTCATTTTTGGAGGGTTTTTAGGCGCAAAACCCGCGCACGGGGGCCCGCAGGTTTACCATTGAGGACCCGCGGACCCCGACTTTTTCTCCATTGGGAAAAAGCTCGGGGTCCGCACATTCCGTGTACACAAAGTGCGGTCCCACGCACTGTGTCTAACCCTGAGGGTGCATACCCCATCGCAAGGGTTTTGAACCCAAAAACTCTCAAAAATGGACCGATCAAAATATTTTCTAGCAATTTAATTAATCTTTATACTTGATGCAGAGAGTACATCATGCTAGATTGGCGTGAACGAGAGCATGAGGACGTGGATGCTGCCGCATGGAATCATTAACATTCACTTGATGCTTTGAGGGCATACGGATTGTACAAATTCTGGGCCATTCCTGGCATGAGGGCTCAGGTGGATTTCTTACAGTGCCTGGTTGATAGATGGAGCATACAGGACCAGTGCTTCTTCATTGGCGGCCACCAGCTCAAAATCGAGCCGGTGGACATTTATTTTTTGACTGGTTTGCCCAAGAGAGGAGAAGACTTGACTCTGCATGGGACTAGGCCAGGTGGCCAGTCTGTCGATAGCCTCCGGCTAGAGTACTGCAACAACCAGGCTAGAGACAAAGGGATAGACATAAAGACGATATCCCGTCCTGAACTCATGGTGATTGCGTTTACTGTCACCAGACTTTGCGGAGCTGCCGCATTACATATTGCCACTGGATCCCAGATGCGTATGGTAGTTGATTACTTTCGAGGCACCATCTTCAACTGGTGCGATGCCGTGTTGGCCAATGTGAAAGGCCAACTAACCAGGGCCAAGAATGGACGACTAAAGACCTTTGGTTATGGGGATTTGGTCGTGAGTTTTGGCCTGGAGAGGGTTCCTATGCTGATCCCGTAGCACCTTACTGTTGGAGCTGGGCTTCCTCGAGAGCCCAAACTGATGCGATGGGTTGCAGTCATGGCCCGTCACCCGGACGAGAGGACAGAGGTTGCTCGGTTCAAACCTGAGTATTTCTAGTGGCTGGAAAACTAGGTCTTTTCCATTCAGGACTTTCCTTATGCTGGGATAGATTTTCGTGGTGACCCAGACATGGCTCTTCCACCAGGAGAGCAGTGGGACGAGTGAGGTAAAATCCTTTCCAACATTTTCCTATTTTATTTTTATTTTTATTTTTCCATCATCTCAAAACTGATAGTAAAAATTTCAAATGCAGATGTGGGTCCACAGCGACTAGCCGCTCTCCAGCCTTTCAAGAGGAGGCAACCAGTTACACCCGCGCCAGCCCCACAGGACAAATCAGCAGAGGTTTTGGCCGAGTTGGAGGGTCATCTCGAGCGCTTGACAGGAGATATTCCTAAGACCACTATAGACAACATTCCTCGACGACTTCAACGCTATGTGATTGGAGTCCCGGGACCTTTTAGGAGGTTCCTTTGCAAGGTGGCCCATGCAGTGGTTTCTTATAGAGATCATCACTAGTGATAGGATGATCGCCTATTGTGGGCACATGTGACATTTTTGTTTTTTGTACTTATCATTTTTGCCGATCATAAGGTGTTTTTCAACCTATGATCGAAGACGATGTATTTTTTGACACACTCCTATATATATATATCTATATATATATATATATATATATATATATATATATATATAGATATATATATATATAGATATATATCACTATTACTGGCTTATCTTGTTAATCATGTTATGGAATGATTTTAAATTTACATGTATGATTATTGCAAATGTCTATTTAACATTCGAGAAGCAATTGCATCTGCTAATGTATTTAAAGATCTCGGAATATGCTGATATTCAATGTAATCGAATTCACGTTCCAAGAGACGCACTCTCAAAAATAATCTTAATAACACTGGATTTCTAATGGCATACACTCTATTAAGATGTAATACAACGAGTTCAGAATCTAACCTCACTATCAAACTCTGAATCCCAAATGAAATAGATTCAAACAATAACTCAAACACTACACTATACTTGGCAATGTTGTTCGTTGTTTGACCGAGGCTTACCCCATGCATAGATACTAACTCGTCAGAGGGCGAATAGATAACCCAAGCTGCGGAAGAGATGTTCCGTGTATTACGACAAGCACCATCAGCGAAACCAATGTATTTTTGGAGCGGCATCGACATCTGCAATATCAAGAGTAAAACCAAGATAAGCAGGAATAATGACGAAAAAACACTCTCTAAGCTAAGCACACTGTCTAAACTAAAACACACCAGCTAGAAAGAAAAAACTATCCTAACTAAAAAAATCTCCATACCCATTCTTTTAAGTATAATACCTCCTCAAGTAAAGGCCATTTCTGGGTTTACCCAAAGAGTCCCCATCAAAGTCTACCAATTCATAAGCCCCTTTGGCTAGCTTTCGCTTGACAACATAGGGACCATGCCACATAGGAACGAATTTTCCAGCGCCTAATTTATCATTAGCTTGATCATACACTAAGACTAGATCTCCTTCCGAAAAATTTCGAGGGGTCACATTTCGATCATACTCAGCTTTCATTCGTTTTGCGTGAGTCTCGATCGCCAATGCAACATCACGTCGATTCTCATCTAATTGAGCTAAGTATAACAAATGATTTTCCTCTTCGGAAGTGGCTGGAAGTAACTCGATGGCCATTTGCAGTGACAGGATTTCGCATTCAATGGGTAACACGGCTTCCAAACCATAGACTAGTTGGAAAGGAGTGAACCCTGTTGATGTTTTTACTGAAGTTCGGTATGCCCAAAGCGTTGAAAATAGCATGTTGTGCCAATTCGACCAGTGAATCCCAATGATTCGTCAGATCATGATAACTAAAACTTTGTTGATGGATTCAACCAGACCATTCGCTTGTGGATAATAAGGGGTTGAACTATCATGACGTAAACCAAGCTGGCCTGTAAGTTCGGTCATCATAACGTTTCGAAAATGACGCCCATGATCAGTGATTATCACTTGCGGAACACCAAACCTAGAAATTATATGATTGAACACGAAAATTGCAGCTGTCTTGCCGTCTGCCTCGAATGTAGGCATCGCCTCGGCCCACTTAGTAAAATAATCTACAGCAAGGATGATATACGCATGCCCCCCGGCCGAGTGAGGGTTACACGTAATAAAATCGATACCCCATTTGGCAAAAGGACCAATGGCAATTATAGGGTGGAGAGGAGCAGGTGGAGCATGCATATTACAATAAAAAATCTGGCAGTTGTGGCATTTTCGGACCGCCGTAATACAATCTTTAAATAAAGACGGCCAGAAGTAGCCAGCACGCAATATCTTTTGGGCTGTGGCAAACCCAGACATATGACCGCCACACGCTCCAAAGTGACATTCATTTAGAACCCTTTCATCTTCCTCGTGAGTTAAGCAACGTCGAAAAACAGAGTCCGCCCCATGGTGATAAGGAGTATCTCCAATAATTCTGAATTGTTGGGACTGGAAACGAATTTTCCAACGTTCTGACCTTGAAATTTTTGGCCGAAAGGATTGGGTCTGGAGATAAACGATGATATACCCATACCACGGATCTAAAGTGCTGATTAGAAACAAGGATTCGCCCGCAATGGGCTCCTCCGCCACAGTTTCCGTGTCAGCACGCGGGAAGTCACACATTAACTCCGCAAAAACTAAAGATTTCTTAGACTTAGATTTCTCAAATTCCAAGTCGAACTCTTGCAGGATAACGATCCATTTAGAGTACTTGCCCCCTAGCAATTGCTTGGTCAAAATGTAGATCATAGGGTTGCAATCCGAAATTACCGTAGTTTTACATAGTAGAATGTAGTGACGAAAACATTGGACAGCTTGGACGACTGCCAATGCCAATTTCTCCACATGTGAGTATTTTAGGTCAGTTGGATTTAACGTTCGACTAAGGTAATATATCACATGTTCCGTTCCGAATTCATCTTCCTGAACTAAGACCATTCCAATGGTGGAATGAGAGGTGACGAGATACAAGAAGTAATCCTGGTTGTAGTTGGGAGGTTGCAACAACGGTGCATGGGTCAACGTGTGTTTGAGTGCATCAAAAGGTTTCTGGGCTATCTCATCCCAATAGAATTGAGTGTTTTGCTTCAACAACTGGGTAAAACCCTTTGTAACCTCAGCGTAGTTAGGAATGAATCGTCGTAAAAAGTTTGCTTTCCCTTGCAAACTTTGGAGTTGGCGAAGACTCAAAGGAGAAGGCAATTTGATGATAGCTTCGACGTTCGAGGGATCAACGGGAATGCCGGCTTTCGAAACTACAAACCCCAGCAATCAACCTGTTTCTATACAGAAGTCACATTTGTGTGGGTTCAACCGAAGATGATAATGCCTACACCTCATAAAGATTTCTCGTAAATGGACGAGGTGATCAGCTCGATGTAATGAATGAGCAGGAAAATCATCGAGATAGGGTTGCACAATGTGCTTGATGTTATGAAACGCATAAGACATCGCCCTTTGAAAAGTTGCTCCGGCATTCTTAAGCCCAAAAGGTAATTTGCAATAAGCAAATGTCCCCCATGGACAAATGAAAGCCGTTTTTGGTTGATCAGTAGGTAGAATGTTGATTTGATTGTATCCAGAAAAACCGTCCATAAAGGAGAATATTTCGCTGTCGGCACAATCATCAATGATTTGATCGATATAGGGAGTTGGGTAATTGTCCTTTGGACAGGCTCGATTAATGTCCCTATAGTTGATGCATATTCTTATTGTTCCCTGCTTTTTGTTAACCGAAACAATATTCGATACCCAATCCGTTAACGGGATTGGATAAATGAAACCTGCTTTCAACAGTTTTTCAACTTCTGCTTTAATTGCACCAGCTTTTCGTGGGTGAATCTGACACAAACGTTGCTGGATGGGTTTAGCGTCCGGGTAAGTCTTGATCTCATGAACAACAATCGCGGGATCAATTCCTGGCATTTCCTCATAGGACCAGGCAAACACGTCACGGAATTCTTGAAATAGGGCCTTATATATTTGAATTTTGTCATCTGTACATGAGGCACCTATATGAATGTTCTCAACAATTCCGGGCTTAACCGAAATGTCAATAGAAGTAGTTCGAGAGACGTTTCCCAAATTTAACTCTGAATCGGGATGTTTCATTGGATTATGAGGTTCCTTGACATATTCAGTTGTAAAAATTGATGAGAAATCATTTTCAAAACGATCATCCTCAGGTAAAAACGAAGATCTGTGATGGAGATCTTCCCATGGTAAATCATCTACACATAGGATTTCACGAATTTGCTCATCAGAGTGAACAAGTTCAGAAAACGTACTTAAATCCGAGGTTGATGTGAAAAGTGATTCCTCACGGACCACATTCATTAAGTCATTTTCGGTTGAACACAGGTCGGCAAACGACCGCACGGATTCATAGGCAATTTCATATGGACTCAAAGGCATGGAGTTACCAAATGAGTCTATCTCAGATTCAGAAGGAACGATCCAAGGATCATCATAAATAATGGTGTTTGATGTAATCATATGAATGGTTGCAAATGAAGATGATGTGTTGGTTGGAGGAAAAGGAAAAGTTCCCAGTAAACCGGCATCTTTAACTAATTCTACTCCAACATCCTTATATGGGATAGTCGTTTTACCAACATGCTGAATACTCTCTGAAGAGGCTGGGTCGGATGAAAAGTAAGCCAGCTGGTCTGTTGTTACGATATTTCCATTGTGTGGAAACTTTATAACTCAAAAGACCGATGAAGCGACCACTGTCATAGCGTAAGACCAACTTCGACCCAAGAGAAGGTTGTAGTCTAGAGGGGCACCAACCACTTCCACATCTAGACTAACGGTTTTTCCTTCAACCCCTATAGGAAAATCTTATAGAATGCCAAAAGGATGAAACCCACGGCCATCAAAGGCCTTTAGAATCGTCGGGGATTGATTTAGTGAAGGAGAACCAAGCGATCTCCAACACTGTATTGACATAATACACGTTGAGGCTCCCTCATCAATTACAGTCTGATGAATAGGCCTGTTTTTAACTATCACTGGAATCTGGAAAGCCATTTCATGAGGCAAACGTGGTGTACTATTTTCTAGATCGAAAATTATTAGGTTCGGGTCCTGAACATCAACAGCTCCTATAGCCGACAAAAGTAATTTACGTTGTGCTGGGCATGATTGCAGCACTTCCAAAGCCGACATTGCTGAGGGTGAAACAGCTAAATCCTCAACAATGTTATAATTCTGAGCCACTCTCACATGTGGATTGAAAGCTGACTTTCGAAGTATACCCTTGGCGGGTGGTTTGATTACCAAGTCTGGATTAGGTTTCTCGATCTGTAGTGGATCGGAACCGGGAGCTGAGGTTGATGGATTAGAATGAGAAGATTTTGCTTCTTTACCATCAACAGGACTCTTACTACCATAATCTTGTGATCGGGTCGCAATCCTAACATGGGACATCATCAGTATGGGTTCTTCATTGGCACTCGAGGATGAACCTATCATCTTACTGTCTTGAGCCGGAAAAGGATCCTTCAAAACAGCAGGAGTTTCGGAACCCTTGACAATCTTCGCAACCTCTGCACGATGAGGGCAGTCCCTTGTAAAATGTTCATCGTCACAAATGAGACAAGGATAACTAGGTTTGCGCTTTTCGTCATTGGATTCTGCCTTTTCAGGTTTCTCCTTTGAACTTTTATCCATTTTATTCTTCTTCTTTCCTTTCTTCTTCCCACCGGATTTTGATTTGGCTGTAGATGACTCTACAACGTGAATATCAGCGGAAATCTCTGCAGAAGAATCTGCTGTTGGGGAATCAGGCAAGGTTATAATAGGAGAAGAATTCTTGGAGGACTTCTTCTTACTTTTAGTGTTAACTGTACCAATCATACCATCAGTGGCATGAGATCCCGAAGGAGCTGCAGCGATTTGATTTTGCTTGGGAAGATCGGGGATTTTTTCGTGTAACGTACCCGACTGAGTATATACCAAGTCAAGGTATTGTGCTTGAGCAATGACTTGCTCCTCAGTAACAACTCCGGCTTTAGCAACATCTTCAGTGATCTTTGGCAACAAAGATTTTACAAACCACTCAGCCAAGATCTGATCCGGAATAAATACCTTCACTAAACGACGTCGACGTCTCCACTCACGAATATGATCTGAAATGTAAGTGGATGTCGATTATTTTAGCGAAGTTAACAATTCCGTGCCATTTTCATATTGAACAGGCAACTGAAAATGAGTTAAAAACGAGGTAGCTAACTGACTAAAATTATAAAAAGTGCCTCGAGGTAACTCAATGTGCCACTTGGCCGCAAGACCAATTAGAGTGCGCTGGAAAAGTCTAAGATGGATTGAATCATCTGTGATGGAGTTAGACGCACAACAGAGGTGGTAAGTCATCACATGGTTCGACGGGTCCTCTCCTGATTTACCTTCGAACTTCGGAATGTCACTGGGCAACTTATTCGGCATTGGCGGCCAAAACGGAAGATAGTTAATGGGATTGTTCGTTAGGCGCGACAAGTCAGGTAAGTCCAAAGTTGCGATAAACGGTAACTGCCGATTAGGATCCCTAAAACTCTGGGTCATGAGACCAGCCCCAGGAGGAGGATATCCAGGATAACTTGGAATAGGGATCGCGTTCGGGATATTATATCCTCTCGGAAAACCAGGATTAACTGGATCGTACTAGGGTTGTTGAGGTTGTTGATAAGTGTACCTAGGATATGGTTGATACTGATAAACTGGCTGCTGGACAGCAGGACCGAATTTGTACTGTCCCTGGTACGGTTTATAGGTGAATTGTGGTTGACTTGTGACAACCGTACTTAAACCAGGTTTTCCTACAGGCATCTGAAACGAAGTTTGAATCGTAGATCCGGACGGTGGTAAAGATGTCTGAGGAGTAGATACAGGAACAATAGAAACCGGAGCTGTCGATACTCCAGAAGTAGGTGGGGTAGATTGAACAGATGTAGCGGCAGTTGTAGCAGTCGTTTGACGCGGAGTACGAGGTGTACTAAGCCCAGGCTGAGAAACTACCGAAGGTACAAAATTTTGAATGTTAGACTGGACTGGTTGCTGGGGTGTACCAGAAACTAGGGGTTGTCCAGTTTGAGATGACAACTGTATACTTGGCTGCAACACCTGTTGGGTTTGCGATGTATCCCACACTATATTCATTCCGGGGTACTGACCCATAGCTGGTTGAGAATATTGAGGACCATAACCGGGTTGAGGGTAGGATTGATAATTGAAAGGTACATTTCCCGTTCCTTGAACAAACGTTTGACCTTGGGGTGGTTGGAAACCTTGGTTCGAGTATTGACCTTGGGTTTGATACCCTTGAGGCACATACTGATACTGGGGTTGACCTTGAGGTATAAACTGATACTGGGGTTGACCTTGGGGTACATATTGAGTCTGGGGTTGACCTTGAGGAACGTACTGTCCCGTAGGTATGTACTGTCCTTGAGGTTGCCCCGCAAATGCAAATTGTGTACCTTGAGGTTGACCCCCAGGCATTAATTGAGGCTGCCCCCCAGGCGGTAACTAGCCACCTTGAGGTTGAGGATTGGGAATGGAACCTGACATCATAAGAATGTCTTCTACGCTCAACTGTTTATTACCATTGCTTCCAGTTAATAACCCTTGCTCAATGGGTTGAGGAGATGCTCCCAAAAAAGTACCAGAAAGAGACTGATACCCAGAGGGAACAGATGGACCGCTGTACAAAAAGGATTCGGGCGATTGAGTAAACATGGACGACTGTCCTGACATATTGACGGGAGTATAAAAACCTCTAGGTATTGAGTGATAAGGAGCATGAGGTGGTGAAAAACCTAACCCTGAGTTTTCTAAATAATTAGTCAAAGAAAGATAACAAGAACTACTCCTAGGTGGACTGTAAAAAATTGATTCATGCTCTCTTAGTTCAATGATAGGTTGATTTTCAGGGATAGGGATGCCTACTTCTTCTTCTTCCGGAGCAAGTTCTTCAATAGAAATAAGTCCAGAAGGAAGATCTTGAGTGATTACTCTTTCTACCCTAGGTGAACCAGGACCACTAAAAGTTGGAGAAACAAACCCCGATGTTGGAGTAGCAGCAAATTCACTTTCAGGCTGAGATATTTCGGGTTCTTCACCTATATCACTACTAGATGAAAAACTACCAGCGATTTCAGAGACAAACACTGACTGTGGATTATATTCTGCTACTGGCGTTTGAAAATTAGGATTCACTATCAAAGAAGATTCTCCTTCTTCCGGTGACCCAATTCTACTGTCTCTAGGAGTTACGAGGACTTTTAAGCCTTCAAGTTGGCTCGGTACTTCCTCAGGAGGTTGGCCCCGAAGTCTACGGGACTTCCTCAGTAACTCAGCCACGTTTATAATCTCAGGAGACTGGCCCCGAAGTCTACAGGACTGTCTTGGTAATTCAGCCACAGTTAAAGACTTTTAACTACTTCACACGCAAACAAAGTAAAATCTCAATGAAAAGCACCTAAAGTCTCTAAAGAACCAAACAAATTTGAATCACACGCCTAAAGAATCTAGGAGATCAAACACACACAAACAGTAACTTTCCGGACCGAAAACACTAGTTGGTGAAGAAATCCAACGTCGCAGAGTTCAGTACAGAAATGGCGGTTGGAACAGTTACCCCAGCAACCTGCTTAATGAATAGACTGGCACAATTTCCTCCACTTAACCGTCTCGAATGAAGTGAACCCCCCAGAAAATCCAAGTGAGTCTAGCCGACGTCTCCTCCAGGTACAGTGGGATCTTCCCACCACTGTCACTTCAGGAAGAGTCCTAAAGAATATGGCCACTAAGGTTACCAACTGAGACAAATACACCTGGGGGAACAGTCTACGATCCGATACACACGCAAGGGCAGAGTAGCAAGCTCAATCCCCTTGAAGGCTCCTTGACATAATCCAAGGTTTACCAACAAGTGACCCCAGGCTCCTCGACAATGGTTAATCCGAGGTTTACCGTTTTTAATACGTGAATATCTGGCGTCGTTCCCAATGAGGAAGGATTGATTCCCACACTGGTTTGGACACAATCTTGTGCTTCTCCTTTAAGAGGAGCTTTCCCAGAGCATAAATGCAACAATTGGATTTCTTCCCCACCACAAGATACAGCTACTTGTTTGTTTTTACTGTCTTGGAGAGTTAATTACTCTCCTACTCCAAGACACTAGCCTAAGCTAAGTTGGTGTATCAGAGCCCTAGAAATAAAAATGTTACTAGGTGAATTTTACTTTAAGCGTTAATTTTAGTGGTTTTTGTTTAAGTCCAAAGGTGCGGAGATGAAACTCGTGGTATGAAGACTCGACTCAAAATCACTAAAAATGCACCTAAGATGATCTAAACAATCTTTTTCTCTTCGATGAACTTCTAAACTAAGAAAGAGTTTGAGAATGCAAATACTTTGTAAACACAAATCTTTCTCAATTAAACAAATTAAAAGAAGAGCTTTTCCTTTCCAAAGCACTCAAAACGAGACAACTAATTATTTCACAAAAATTTCCCTTTTTCGTTTCAAAGCATTCAATCACTACAAAAAACAAACTTTTTCAAAAGAGATTTTTTTTATATTTTGTAAATAAAACACTCAAAACTATGCAAATGACTAACTTTGAGAGCTACAAATTATAAAAACCTATTTGAAGTCAAAGCCTACTAAAAGTCTTTTTTAAGGATGTTTTACTCAGCTAGATGCAAGCTAAGGACTAATTTATGCAGAATCACAAATCAGTCAAGAACAACCAATTTAGTTTTCTTTTTGAAAATGAAAATCCAAACTCTTAAACACAAGCTTTTCGAAGTTTTGTAAAGAGAAAACTCAAAGTGGATTCCTCAAACAAGGGGAGATTTCATTAATGGTCAGACTCATAAGAAAGCTGGTAGACACTAAGGTGATCTGAAGTCCCTACAGCCTCTAAGCTCAGAGCCACTACACAACCAAAACGAAAAACAAACCCAACAAGCAAAACTCCTAGGAATTTCACCTAAAACCCTAACACTAACGAAATCAATCCAAGGAAAGTTTTTGACAGGGTACACGCAGGTCTGGGCAATGGATAAAACCTATAAACAAATTCTAAATTGATAAAAAAGAGAAAAATTTAAAATTTCTCAAAATTTTGACAGGGTACGCAGGCAACCTGTTTACACAGGTGCGTTCACGCTCTGTGCACAAAGCAAAAGTGCGTACAGGTACGCATTGTGCTTAACTTAGAGGGTGCGTACTCCTCCAAAAACTACGAAAAATAAAAACTAACTCAAAATTACTAAAAACACCCAATCCCACAATCATCAAGTCAAAAATAGAAACAAAAAATACAGTTTCTCAGGTCAAAGTAAAAACAAGGAAAACAATCAAGTCCCCAGTGGAGTCGCCATTTTGTCACACGAAATAAGTCGATCTTGTGGACAAGATAGACCTTCCTAGAATATAAAGAAGACCTAATGACAAGGAAACCAACCAGACACTATCTTTCACTAAATATGATTTTATAAACAATAGAAAACAAGTGTTTTTAGGGCCTACCTTAGGTCCAATGCTAGCTTGTGGATGCCCTCACTCCTTCGATCCAAATGAGCTCCTTTTCACGAATCTGCAAACACAAATAAGGCAAACAAATTAAATAGCACCTGAAAAGCCAATTGCATTAAAACATATTTAACATGAAAGTCAAGGAGTCCATGAAACAAATAACATAAGATACTTGTTGAGAAGAATGAGTTTGATTGTATTAATTCAAAATAAGAAGAACTTTACAACCTTTGCCTTGACGCTGTACAAGCTCCTCCCAGGGTCCAGCAAGAAGTCTCCTCTAATTTGACAAGTTTCACTCACTCCCCAATGAAACCAAAAAGGTATGTGATCTCTCCTCTTTAGGCTTAACTAGGAAGTCTTGATTTCACCAGCATTTACCCTAAAAAATGTTCAGCTTCTAACCTCCCTAGCAACCAGCCCAATGCCTGTATTTATAGTGCAATGGAGGGAGGTTACTAGGTCCTCCTTCAAAGGGATAAAGCCCTCCTTCAAAGGGATAGCTCCTCTCATCAAGGGATTAGCTCCTTCTCTTTTGGGATGCATGAACCACCTCAGAGCGAACAATCCACGTCAAAATTCCTTCTAGAAACCTCTAGAATTAACCCAAAGTGAGTTTTTTAAGATAAAACTTGCGCCTTTTGACTTTCACAGGGGTCCGCACCTACACCGTTAGGGGCAAAGCGGGCAGGTCCGCAGTTTTTCTACACAGAAGGTGCGGGACCGCAGGTGACCATGAGAGAAAGTGCGGAACCAGAGTTACATTGACTTTTAATGTCTTTCTCTCATTTCCAAAGCTTGATTTGAAGAGCTGAGGTCTGAGACTTGCTTAGGAGGACAGTACAAGTGATGACAGACCCATACTGACTGCAAATAATCATGATGACGATATTTTTGTGTAACAGTTACGTCTTTTTCCCCGCACCCTCACTAGAAATGCAGCTAAATTATATATTGAGTTACCATGCACGTCATTAAACACCTTTGACGCTTTAGCGATGGAATTCCCAAAGCACTTCCAGCTACCCATCTGCTATGAGACTAGGACCGAGCTCCTCACTTCATTTCATCAGGATACTGCCACCCACATCTCCGATCATATACATGAATGGAGACATAGACAGAGGTTAGTCAAAGCTCCCCTCCCAGATTTTCTCTTAACGGACTGGTTCTGCAAGTCCTTACTCTCGCAAATCGCTAGAGATGTTGCTATAGGTGGTGCGGTCATAGAAGACCAATCCATACATCGTGCCCAGCACTTAGATTTTATATATTCACAATCTGGCACTCTTTACGACATAATCCCCGATGCCCCTCGTAACTCCAATGTTTCCGCTACTCAGTGCCCCAGAGCGCATGCCGACGGGATTTTCGGAGCAACCTCTAGGGCCACTGTAAAAAAACTCAGTGGTCACATTGCCAAGATGACAGTGGACCCCTCTACCAAATTGACTGCTCTTCTTGCCACCGTGATAAACTCTATGCAGTCTACGCAAAAATCTGATAGCAAGAACAAGAGGAATAAGAAAAAGATTGCTCCTTCTGAGGAGCAGTCAACAAAGCAGGCAAACCTAAAGCAGAAGGTCGCTACACCTACTGACGATGAAATGGATAAACCTTCCAGATTTTCTTGCAAACCCTGTGTTGAAGACCACATGACCTATCGCTATCCGCGTCTTCGGGAATGCACAAAATACATTGCCAAAAAGGATACTGGTAAGACCCCCGCTATCCTTAGGAATCCTTTTCCCACTCAGTAGTAGCAAAACCTTATTGGAAACCAACCGCAACCCCTGCAAGGGGGCAACGATAGTTCGCAACATCCTTCAGCTAGTGAAGGATCTTCTACCGTTTACACATTTGAAATGGTAGATCTACACATAAGAGCCAAATCTTATGGAGCTCCTATTGCTCATGCAGCGAAACCTTCCTTAAGTCAAAATCCACCATCGCCCACTGATTTTCATATCGAAAGGCCGACTGCTAATCTTGTAATTCGCCCCCCCAAAGGGGCACTTCGATGCAAAATGCACAATACATCTAGACATGCCGCCCAAAACTACAACATTATAGAAGACTTGGTGCAAGCGCCATCGGCTATGTCGGCACTCGAGGTATTACAAGCTTGCCCAACACAAAGGAAAGCTTTTCTTTCGGCTATTGGTGGTATTGACCCAAAGGATTCCGTGCTTGCTATTTTCGACATGGAAAAGGGCAAACCTCCCCTTTCCCACTAGCTTGCATTTCAAGTGAAAATTATTTCGAAAGGTAAAGGTATACACAGAACTATCATTGATGAAGGTGCTTCTACCTACATCATGTCGGCTTCATGTTGGCTCGCCCTGGGTTCTCCAACCCTAACCCCCCATCAAACTCCCCTTCCTAATGTCAGAATGAATCAATTCAGTCCAAGTTTAAAAGTTATCAGTTACAGGAATGCAAGTCAGTATTGGGGAAAGTCAGTGTTAAATTTCTCTTGCATTGTGTCACCATTTCATGTTTCAAATAGTTTGGAAGCCTCTTTTCAAGTGGAGAGGAAGCCTATTTGTTTTTATATCAAAGCCTTTTCTAAAATAGTTTCAAAGTATCCAATACATCTAAGGGACACTTATGCATTAGGGGAATGTGATAATCAAGGAAAACATCATTTAATGAATGAAGAAACAGTGATTCAAATAAATCATCTGACATTTCAATACTTTCAAAATCAAAGTAAGTTGCAACAGTTTTCATATTACAGTTCGATGGGTTTATTGCAGCAAGTTCACTTAGTAATCAGGAATCAGGAAAGTATATCAAGTCAAGTAGTTGGTTTAATGTCAAAAATGTCTTTGATTGTCTCTGTCATTCCACAATATAGATTGTTAATACATGTCAATAGTATTGAACAATATCCTGTAGAGACTGTTTTCAAAGATGTGCATGAATCACTAATTCATGGTGCTTCGTGGAAAGAATTCAATTGCCATGTTCATAATAGGTTGTTTGAGCATCTTCACAAGTTTTCCATACTGTAGATGGATGGAATAGTACACAGATTCAAAATGTGCCATGCTCAGCATCATCAGGGTCATCACTTTCAGGTGGTTGATCGAATGTATTGGTACATCGTCAGGGAAACTTGGAGAGTGAGGGAGCTCTACCCTCATTTACTATCTGTTTAAGTCAAACTTTTGTGGTCCAAAAGCTTTCAAGTGGAGAGGATTGATCAAGGAGGATCTTGTCAGATCAGTTACACAGGTTTAGGTTTGTCGTCAGTATTCAGTGTCTGATGTCTTCAGCTTCGACAATTATGTTTATGTTATGGTTGTCTAGTGTTGGTTTTCATGGTGATATGGTTTTGTACCTAATTATCGTCAGTTCTGCTAGAATTTAGTCATCGACATGGGTTTGTCATCCGTCCCATAGGATTTGGTTGTCGACAAGGGTTTGTCATCATGTGATGTCATCAATGTCACTTTGTGACAAAAATGCAGGTGCATGGATTTGTTGTAGATCTAAAAAACATCTAAAGCCTACATTCTAAACCTATGGTAAAACCTATGACTAAAACCTAGCCCTAAAAATCTATGGTAAAAAACATGTAATTCAAGACCTAACACCTAAAACCCCTAAACTAAACCGAAAACCATGTATTAAAAATACATTAAAATACATAACGCTATGTTAAAAACCCTCTCAGGTAATTATAATGTAATAAAACATTACAATTTATAATAAAACAGTCCCCTAACTGAAGAGTTAACCACGTCGGAACCGTGTGCTATGTGAACAAGGTTCACGAGGTGGAGGTTACAACTAACCGAAAAATCAAACCGAAGTGGGAACCGTAACCATATGAGCAATCGGAGTTGGGGCAGTTTGTGAAGCTGCAACTTTAACTGCAGCGGAACTACCAGGTGGTAACCATCAACATGTGAATGGTTTGGAAAGGTGCAACCGTGCAGGTAAGGAAGACCGCCAAATGAAGCTGCAACCATCAAGGGGTATGCATAGTCACATCCACCATCATCGTCATCAACTAGGAACACGGCAACTAACCTGCATCGGTGTCCGCCTATGGTTAGCCACGGCCTATTCACATGGACATATTCATCCTTCTCCGCACTAATAGCTGACCGCGGGGGCTCTCTATAGCCTAAAGTTTTTTGGGTTATTTTTGTTATTTTTTGCATCAAACTAATTCAAAGACCTTGGCCTCTATCCCTAGGTGACAGTAATTTCTTAAACTAAAACCATAAAATAACACTAGAAGTCAGCACATGCATTCTAAAGATTGGCAGTAGAGGTTAGAGTGTATTTGCAGGGATATAAAGGAAGTTTTTCTCATTGAAGATGGGGATGAGTAGTTTTGAGTTTAGAGTGCAGATTCTGGAGGATATAGACAATTTTTTTTTCAGTGTAACAGGGGCATCGAGAGTCGAAATTGGGAATCGAGACAGGCATTGGAAAGCTAATTCAGAGAGATTTCTTGTAACAATGACTAGATGCCTACGTACATAATCATTCTATTTTTTTTTTTGTGTAATCGACCTCCTCATATTCAATCCTAGTAAAGCAGTCGCCCATCTTGAAAGCAGACCCGGAGACATAGTCCCTCAAGGATAAACTCCGTAATCAATCTTGTTGTCTGGTATCCCTGTGTTTTGTTGCTTTTCACTTATGTTTTACATCTTTCTTATGTTTATCATCTGTTGTAAAGCCTTTCTTCTCAAGCAGTTCTCACGGTTTAAGCACTTTAAGTTAACATTCAGTTCACTGTTGGCATTAATAAATTCTACTTTACTTTAACATATGATTATTTTAGATCATATAATTTGGTATCATAGCAGGTTGCATTTGTAGAATTTGTTAGTGCATATTAACCAGGTCAAAGTTGCAATGTGGAGAAGGAATCCTCGAGGAGATTGATCCAGAGATTGGAAAGTGAAGAGTCATTCATAAGTCGACCATGAAAGGATCTGATGCAGGTGAAACAACAAAAACCAAGATGAGTGAGGAATAGTTTCAGCAAGCATTCTTGAGTATGCACAAAATGGTGGGAGAACTTTACGAAGATAAGAAGACGAGAGATGCAGCTTCTTATTCAAAAACATCGAAGAAGAAAAAGGTAAAGGAAAGGATGATAAACCACCTTCACCTCCATCATATCCATCATCATCATCTTCTTCTTCTTCCAGTGCAGAATCTGAAATAGAAAAGAAAACATCTCTTTTGAAACTTGATGTAAAATTTGAATTACCTATTTATGATGGAAAAATGAATCCTAAAAGGTTAGATAACTAGATTAAGCAGTTAGAAGTTTATTGTCGTATTCAGAACATTTCTGACGATAAAACAAAAATTCAGTTAACTACACTTAGAATGGGGGGAACAACTTTAATTTGGTGGGAAAGTAAAACTCAAATAGATGTAAAGCGGAAAGGTAAAGTCATCTCTTCATGGTCTAAGTTTTTAAAAGCTCTTAGGAAAAAATTATATCCTTTAGGATACATGCAGCAAGCTGTTATTGAATGGCAGCATTTGAGGCAAGTTAAAGGGTAGAGTGTTCATGAGTTTACTCAGGAGTTCAGAAAGAAAGCATTAGTGCTTGGTATTTCATTGGATACACATGAAACTTTATTAAAATACATTGACAATTTACATTCATATTTACAGCATACATTATTGATGTTTAATCCTGATGATTCTGATGAAGTGTGTGTTCAAGCCATACATATTGAATCAGGTGGCAAACCATTCAAGTTTTCACCACAATCATCCAAAGAGTTGGAAATCAAGGATTCCAATGACAGTAAAGGGAAGAACAATTCGAAGAGAAAGAAATCAGCGATAGTTCATAAGGAAATACCTACTTGTTCTCATTGCCAGAGAATCGGTCATGATGAATCTAAGTGTTGGAAAATTCATCCAGACCTTAAGCCCAAAAAGTTCCTTAAAGAGAAGGATGAAAAGAAATCAATTGCAGCAGTTTAGCAAGATCTAGGTTTCGATTCAGGTGATGAAAGGAGGATAACTGCCATAATTTCGATAGGTAAAACTTTTAACACTGGTTCAAGTTCAAATACTATTGCATCTTCGTCAAACATAAATCCTTCAAATGAGGATAAAAGAGTTGAATTATCTAACATAAGGATAACTTCTAAACACCCAAAGATAGATACAATGTTTGACAATGGATCACAGGAAAATTTAATATTTGAATATTTAGTTAAGAACTTGGGTTTGGAGACATGGAATCATCCAAGACCTTACCCATTAGGATGGCTAAATAAATAAACTCAGATAAAAGTCACAAAACAATGTCGATTAAGGTTTTCCATTACAACTAATTACATTGATGAAGTGGAATTAGATGTGGTTGTTGTAGACATATGTGGAGTTGCCTTAGGAAGTCCTTATCTTTACGATCGTGATGCAGTATTTTATAGAAGAGAGCATAAATATCACCTTAAGAAATATGGGGTTGAATTTATTATGAGGGAACATCAAAGTAAAAATCACTTGAATTTAGTTGTTTCTAATCAGATGAAGCGATTAATAAGTTCAAATAAGAGATTTGTAATCATGTGTGTAAAGGAACAACATAAGAATCGACATGATGTTTGTTCAAGTTATGAGTCTCAGCTTAAATATATTTTGATCAAAGAGGTAGAAACTTTTCCACTTCTATTTAAAATCAAACATCTTACTCATAAGCAGGGAATACATCATGAGTTACAGTTGATGCCTAAAACTCCTCTTCTTAATGTTAGAATGAATCAATTCAGTCCAAGTTTAAAATTTATCAGTTACAGGGATGCAGGTCAATATTGGGGAAAGTCAGTGTTAAATTTCTCTTGCATTGCGTCACCATTTCATGTTTCAAATAGTTTGGAAGCCTCTTTTCTAGTGGAGAGGAAGCCTATTTGTTTTCATATCAATGCCTTTTCTAAAACAGTGTCAAAGTATCCAATACATCTAAGGGAAACTTATGCATCAAGGGAAAGTGCTAATCAAGGAAAACATCATTTAATGAATGAATAAACATTGATTCAAATAAATCATCTGACATTTCAATACTTTAAAAATCAAACTAAGTTGCAAAATTGTTCATATTACAATTCGATGGTTTTATTGCACCAATTTCACTTAGTAATCAGGAATCAGGAAAGTATATCAAGTAAAGTAGCTGGTTTAATGTCAAAAATGTCTTTGGTTGTCTTTGTCATTCCACAATATAGATTGTTAATACATGTCAATAGTATTGAACAATATCCTGTAGAGATTTTTTTCAAAGATGTTCATGAATCACTAATTCATGGTGCTTCATGGAAAGAAGTCAATTTCCATGTTCATCATAGGTTGTTTGACCATCTTCGAAAGTTGTGGATATTGCAGATGGATGGAATAGTTCAGAGATTCAAAATGTGCCATGATTAGCATCATCAGGGTCATCACTTTCAGGTGGTTGATCGAATGTATTGGTACATCATCAGGGAAAGGTGGAGAGTGAGGGAGCTCTACCCTCTCTTACTATTTGTTTAAGTCAAAATTTTATGGTCCAAAAGTATTCGACAATGATGTTTATGTTATGGTTTTCCAATGTTAGTTTTCATGGTGATATGGTTTTGTACCTGGTTGTCATCAGTTCCACTAGGATTTAGTCATCGACATGGGTTTGTCATCCGTCTAATAGGATTTGGTTGTTGAAAAGTGTTTGTCGACATGTGATGTCACCAATGTTGCCTTGTGACAAAAAAGCAGGTGCATGGATTTGTTTTAGATCTAAAAAAACATAGAAAGCCTACATTCTAAACTTATGCTAAAACCTATGACTAAAACCTAGCCCTAAAAATCTATGGTAAAAAACATGTAATTCAATACCTAACACCTAAAACCCCTAAACTAAACCTAAGACCATGTATTAAAAATACATTAAAATACATAACATTGTGTTATAAACCCTCTCGGGTCATTATAATGTAATAAAGCATTACAAATTATAATAAAAGAGTCCCCTAACCGTAGAGTTAACCACGTCGGGAAGCATGTGCTACGTGAACAAGGTTCACCATGTGGAGGTTACAGCTAACCGCAACATCAAACCGCAGTGGGAACCGTAACCATTTGAGGAGTCGGAGTTGGGGTAGTTTGTGAAGCCGCGACTTTAACCGCAACAGAACTATTAGGTGGTAATCGTCAACATGTGAATGGTTTGGAAAGGTGAAACTGCGCAAGTAAGGAAGACATCCAGATGAAGCTACAACCTTCGGGGGCTATGTATAATCACATGCACCATCACCGTCATCAACCGGGAATGCGGACAACTTACCTGCATCGGTATCTGCCTATGGTTAGCCGCGGCCTGTTCACATGGACACAGTCATCCTTCTCCGCACCGTTAGCTGACCACATGGGCTATCTATAGCCTAAAGTTATTTTGGGTTATTTTTGTTAGTTTTTGCATCAAACTAATTCAAAGACCTTGGCCTCTATCCCTAGGTGACATTAATTTCTTAAACTAAAACCCTAAAATAACACTAGAAGTCAGCACATGCATTCTAAAGATTGGCAATAGAGGTTAGAGTGTATTTGTAGGGTTATAAAGGTAGTTTTTGTCATTGAAGATGGGGATGAGTGGTTTTGAGTTTAGAATGTAGATTCTAGAGGATATAGGTGATTTTGTTTTCAGTGTAATAGGGGCATCGAGAGTCAGAATTGGGAACTGAGACAGGCATTGGAAAGTTAATTCAGAGAGATTTCTTGTAACAATGACCAGAAGTGCCTGTGTACACAATTAGTCTAGTTTTTTTTTCTTGTAATCGACCTAACAAAGCAGTCACCCATCTTGAAAGTGGACCCGAAGACGTAGTCCATTAGGGATGAACTCCGTAATCCATATTGTTATCTAGTATCACTGCATTTTGTTTCTTTTCACTTATGTTTTACATATTTCTGATGTTTATCATCTGTCGCAAAGTCTTTCTTCTCAAGTAGTTCTCGCGGTTTAATCACTTTAAGTTAACATTCAGTTCACTATTGACATTAATAAATTCTACTTCAGTTTAACATATGATCATTTCAAATCACTAATAATTGCTGAAAATGACTCGATATTGACTTACATAACTAACACAAGTACTTACAAAACTTAGTAATGGTAGTAGACCATCGAGATTTGAGGGCTTCAAATATTGATACAACCACCTGCCTACTAAAGAAGTATGTACAATCATGTGAAGTGATCCTTCCAGTGTAACCAATCCAGTAGATGGCTACTTACTGAAATTATGCTATCACTTTCCTCAAGTAGGCAGAATGATGTACATGTAGGAAATTCACAATAACAACTGAAACCAAGGCTTATGCTAACAAATAAGACAACATTCATCTTCTCCAATGCTTGCAAAAGACTGTCGAAGGGATGTTGAAAATCCTGAAGCATTACCTTGTCTTGAGATCCAACAGCAAAAATACAAGTACTCCCTTTATTCTGATCTAAAAGAACAGTTGGTTGTTGATTAATAGGAAGGCATAGGGAAGTATAACCTTCTGCTATCTGAGTGTTGGTTGTAAAATCCTCGAGCATGAGAAATTTTGACTCGATTTCTAGCATACTGTCTCTCTCAGGCTCATACTCCTAAAATTCATAGTCTAAGTCATTCTTAAACAAAAAACATTCTTCAAGATTATGAAACATGACAACCCTATCATCTTCATGAAAGAAATCAACATTTGTTAGCTGATCTATAAATCTAATTTCAAGACTATCCTTATTTTCAAAAGTGGAAGAAGTTTCACTAACACCTTCTTGACTATGTGAACACTGCAAACCTGCATTAGCTTGGGCTGCAACATGACCTTTCAGGAGTTGATCTATCTCATCTTCAGACAAAGGAGAAATTAATTTTTGTTTTCCTTTTTCTAAAACAATAATTTTCTTCTTTCCCTCCTAAAGATTCACAAGGATGTTAAATATGGTATTGTGTGTCAAAGTGACTAGCTTCTTCAGATTGTCCTTGAAACTCAAAACTAAAATTTCTATCATTTACCACAGAGTCATCCAAAGAATATTTTTTCACTTACTTGAACTAATATTTCATCTTGTTTTCAACAAAGGGACTGGATTACCTCCTTCTTAAAACTTTGTTCTAATGGGATGAGAAAATTTGGGTTGATAACTTCATTTTCTTCATTCAAGGTGATCTCAACAATAGAGCTCTCCTTCATGGGATTCGGAACAACATATTGTTCATCATCACAATCTAAATCTTGATCTGGAATAGCCAACTTGAACTTATCACAATTTGAAATTGGAACTTGATTTTCCTTCTTACCATCTTCTACTCCAAGCAGATCTTAAATAAGACCTTGTCTTCCATGATTTGTAATTGTACAGATATTTTTAGCCTGCTGCAAACTTTCTTGAGCATCTTCACAAGCATCCTCTAATATTACTTTATGTTGTTGAAATGGACTTTCATACAGGAATTCCATGATCTCATAGTCCATGAATTCATCATCTCCATAAACATTCTCAATATTTTCAATAAAACTATCAACATGTTTATAGAAGTTCTGAACTAATATTAAGGATGGACAAGATTCTTTATACCTTTCAAAGAACATGGTATGAAAATCCTTTAAACAATAAATACAAGCAGGCGGAAAAATTTCATACCAAGATTGGGTTTCACCTTCTAGAGTGGCCATAAATATCTTCATCAAGCAGTCTTTAGGAAAATCAATCTTTAATCTACTCACATGCATGTGAAACCTCACCAGATGAAAAGAAACATCATAACCTTTCACATATTTGAACATAGGCAAATTTCTTTGCCAATTTACCTTAGGCATTTTATTTGGGAAACCTAAAATGTGATCTCTTTTCAGTGGAGCATACCTTCTTGCAACAAATCCCATATTGAAATTTCTTCAAGCTACTGATCTTAATGCAGTGGAGTCACCATGAAGTGTTGATTTTTGGGATCTTTCAGTCAATGGAGTCACCAGGTGAATGGTACAACCTTCCTATGTGTCCAAATGTTTTTCAACATCAAAAATTATATCTAAATCATTGTCGTTCTTTCTCGGGAAAGATAGAGCTTTCGCTCCCCGGCAACAGTGCCAATATGTTATCGCTCCTTCAGATCTCCAAGGCTGAGGAAGAGTCCAGCTGAGGTAACCACAGACTAACATTTTGACTTGGTAGCTAGTCCTACCAAGCTGGAGAGGGCTCTCTCCAAAGAATCATAGCCAAGAGGGCTAAATGGATTAGGGTTTTAGGCTAGGTATAAAGTGCAGTGGTTGTTTTGATTTGATTTGATTGGGCTATTGCTGGATGAGTGTATTAGGTCAAAGAGGCTAGGTCAATGCAAATGATATATGATTTCAGACATTCAAAGGGGCAAGGTGTAGGAATTTGTAGGGTAAGATTCTCAGATAGAACACCAAAGGACACCGCTCACAAATAGATCACAGATCAATACACCAGTATTATTGACGTGGTTAAAGCCCTCAAAGAGGGAAACAGTCCATGGCCTGAGCCAATGTGGCCACTTCAGGAAATTTATTAATAAAGAATGAAAATTTACATAAGCTTCTCTCATGAACGGTCACCTTACAAATGACCTTCCGTGCTCTTTAAATAGAGATCATGGACCAATCGAGTGTTAAGCCACATATCAAATATTGGTAATACCGAGGAGAGAATGAATCATTAGATCACTTCATTTCTAGAACATATCGTGACCATCAGAGTGTAAGTTACAAAAGTACATAGTAAAGGAACACACTTTACCTAACTCTATACTAGAGTAACTTATACTTAACTAGTTCATATGTGTCAGAATATCCTAACATCCCCCCGTTAAGAACAAATTGGGATAGGATTGAAGGATGTACAAATATGACACAATAGGAGAAGGAAGGAGGCATTAGAGCCTAACCCCCCCTTAGTGACAACTTCCTGAACTCCAACCATAAATCAAAGTTTAGTAAACTTCACATCTGTGAGAGCCTTTGTAAAGATGTTTGCAACTTGATCATCAGTTGAACAATATTGCACTTTAAGAACATGGTCATGAATGAGCTTTCTGATGAAGTGCATGTGTATTTCAATGTGTTTGTTGCACTGATGTTGTACTGGATCTTTGCATAGTTGAATGGAACTTTGGTTATCACACCAAAGTGTAGTCAGATGTTGCTACTGAAAGCCAAATTCTAACAGGATTTGATGAAGCCACAGGGCTTCCTTACTAGCTTCTACGATGCCACGATACTCTGCTTCTGCTAAAAAAAGAGAAATGGCACTTTGTTTCTTGAAAGCCCATGTAATAGATCCAAAACCAAGAGTGAATACATAACCTACAATAGACTTTCAATCATCACGGTCACCAACCCAATTAGAATCAATGAAACCAACCAATAGAGGAGATGCTTCTACACTGTAATGAATCCCAAGCTGAGCTATACCTCGAACATAACGAAGTATTCTTTTAGCTACTTTCCAATGACTTTCATGTGGTTTTTGCATAAACTGATAAATAAGGCCAACAACAAAGGAAAGGTCAAGACGATTATGGGTCAAATACAAAAGTTTTCCTACAAGCTGACAGTATAAGGTAACATCAACTTAAGGGGAAGTACAAGTGACTCAAAGTTTGGCTCCAGACTGAAAGGGAGAAGGGGTTGGCTTATAGTATTCCATGTGAAAGTGGCGTAGAAGATCACAGACATACTTGGATTGGGAAAGGGAAATACCTTCCTTAGATTGCAAGACTTGAAGACCAAGAAAATAATGCAAGTGTCCTAAATATGTCATTTCAAACTGCTTTTTAAGGTTGGACTTGACATGGTTTATAAGATTAAGATCACTACCAATAAAGATAAGATCATCAACATAAAGAACAAGAATGATAAGATACTTAAGCTTCTCTCATGAACGGTCACCTTACAAATGACCCTCCATGCTCTTTAAATAGAGATCATGGACCAATCGGGTGTTAAGCCATGGATCAACTGTCGGTAATACCATGAAGAGAATGAACCACCAGATCACTTCATGTCTAGAGAATATCATGACCGTCAGATTGTAAGTTACAAAAGTACATAGTAAAGAAACACACTTTACCTAACTCTATACTAGACCAAGTTATACTTAACTAGTTCCTATATGTTGGAATATCCTAAGTATGTCAAGCATGGAAAGAGGTCTCAGCAAGGATATCAATTTTTTTCTTCTCCTCTTGCATATTTGATCTCTACCTGAACCTCTGCTTATATCATCTTTTCTTTGCCTTTCTGTACCTATTTTGTTGATGAAGAAGGCACGACTGCTCCCACAATCTTTGGGGCCAACACCTGCCTATGACCTATCTGATAAATACATGATAATGTGCCCAAATCTATCTTCTTAGCTTTGATGACCTCAACTCTGCTATGTGACCTTGTATGATCATACAATGGTGATGATGATGGTGAAAGAGGTTGTGATGATGGAGGGATAGATGTAGTGGGCTGAGATGGAGGGGGTATGTCTTCAGCTTGATGGTCACAGGTATGAGATGAAGAAGGTATATCTTCAGCATGTGGATAGTGAAAATATTATTGGCAATGAAAGTGTGTTGGGCATGGAATCCTCCCAAGGAATGTTTTGGGGCTCAAAGCCCAAGTTTTGATCTAATATTATTGTAAAGACTCTGCAAATTGCGGGTGTAGAGCGAGAAATGTATGATAGAGTCACAGGGTTGTCCACCCTAGTCTTTTAATGTAATGTCAGCCTACCCATTGTCCGCGGACCATGTGATTGTATAAATAGAGCGAGGATCTAAGAGTAAAAGAGAACTAACAAAGAAAGCATAGTGAAATAGAAGAAAAGAGGAGAAGGCTCTGTAGCTGAGTGTGCAAAGGCCTAGTTCTCTGCAGCTAAGTGTGTGTACCCCTGCAGCTGAGTGCATAGGCTGGAGTCGAGTTTGTAACCAAGGAAGAAAATAATAAAGAGAAGTTTTATCTTAATTTGGTGTATCTGTTCTTGGGTTATTACATGTTTGTTATAAATTGCAAATGTATTATTTATTTACTCCTCACACTTGTATGAATGATTTATATTGCTAAGTATACTTTACGCATGCCAGTAAGCTAAATTAATCAACTAACATCGGAATACTAGTAAGGGATTGGGTAATAATAGCGTTCAGCCCCCGAGTAGGGTTGCGCGAAGGCAACATCTCAGGCTGTGAGGTACTGGTAAGTGCGCGTAGCGACGTGCGCGCAGGGTCGAACCTCGGACCACTTGAACTCATCAGACATCTCCAGTGTGCGGAAACATGGTTCTAGCACACTCCCATACTACTTTGTGTGAGACCTCAGTCCGCACTCCGCGGACTGTTGCCGAAAGGGCCAGTAGCACTGGGATTTGTTCAGCTAAATCACCTCTGAACCTGGGTCAGGCCCCAACAAGCCAACAAATTGTTCCATTGTCACGACCGAGATCTGCATAAGAGATGTCTAATGTCATGTCATTGGAATCCGACAAAGAAAGAAATTGAAGAGTGGCTGGACAGAAAGATTCATGAGTTCATGGCGTAGGAAAATAGGAATCCACAAGTATCGAAGGAAGAGTGGTTAGAGCACTGCTTATATACGAAAATCCATGAAATTTTCTTTGCATCCTTCCCCTCTGAGTTGTACGAGTGGATCATGAAGCTAGAAGACAATCAAGGAAGGTGTAGGCTCGACAAACCTATTGTGTGGACTCCATAGTTGGTGCGTAGACTAGAAGCATCGGAAGATAAGATCGCGTGCAGTGTGGACCATTGGCTCAATTGAATTATAGGAGGGTTATCACCGAGTTCGCAGTAGATACTTTAGTCAACTACATCGAGGTGGAACAACGCTTCCTCAAGGGAGTGTGAGGTAAGTACGTTAAATCTTTGAACACTTGGATTAAAATGCTACTGTGTGAAAAGTGGGTTATGTGAATAAATTGATGTTTGGGGATATGCGAAGTGGGAGGGTCTATAGAAATGAAGGTAGCATGGAGATAGAAACTGGGCCCTTGATTTTGCCTCGATGGGAATGTTAGGAAGAGCTCGCGAAAGTTTCACCAAGAAGTGTGATTAGTATAATAAGGCAGTGAATCCTGTGCATACCACCCCCACCTAAACCACCACCAATTTCACCATATTCACCCCCATCTCTGCCCACACCACCTCCACCACCACCACAGTTCAATATGGCGAGCGCAATAAAGTTTCCGGTGTTCAAAGGAGTAGGGAACGAAGATCTGGACCAATTTTGGTTCATGGTAAAGGCTATATGGGAAGCACAAGGAGTCATAGATAACAACATAAAGAAGGCAATGCTGGTAAGTGCATTGCACGATTGCGAACTGACATGGTACATTAAGCATTCTAATGACAATCCAAATGTGGGGATCGCAGATATACAAGCTATGATAAACAGGGAATTTAGCAGGCCAAAATTAGAGACACTGACGATTATCGGGTTAAAGGAAATCACGATGCTTCCAGGTGAGACCCCCTAGGAGCTGGATCAAAGACTGAAGGGTATGATTCGTGAAGCCAACATGACCTTGACAGATGAGCAACATTGTACATGGTTTGTAACATCACTAACGCCGAATCTAAGGGCTGCACTGTCACAACAGAAACTATCCACCCAGGTCGAAGCCTTGGACATTGCAATGAGACTGCATGAGACCCCAATATAAGATCCTAGTCTGCGAGTCCAACAGATTCACACGCAATTGAAAAACTTGTGTCTGGAGATGCAGAGATTGAAATAGGACAGGACAACTCACCTAGAGGCTTGCGAGGATGCAGCAAGCTAAAGCACTAAAGGAACAGGTGGATGCAGTGCGCCACAAGGAGGCGGTTCTCAAAGAGCGCATCCAGCCGTGGATCGATGAGGCCTTCACTATCACGGTAAACATTGAAGGAAAGCTCGTGCACATACAGGGGGTGCACACATTAATGTAGAGAAGCACCCTAGAATCAAAGGTATCGAAACAACAGATTCAGCAGATTCAGCAAGCAGCAGCTCAGTGCATTGCTGACCTCAGCACGGTTCGAGAACAGTTGGAGGGACTCTGCGTCAAGATCACCACGCCGATAGAGTGAATCGAGGGCGAGTCACGATGTTTTTGTTGGGGGGCTGTTGGGCATGGAATCCCCCCAAGGCATGTTTTGGGGATCAAAGCCCAAGTTTTGATCTAATATTGTTGTAAAGACTTCGTAAATTACGGGCGCGGAGCGAGAAATGTATGATAGAGTCACAGGGTTGTCCGCCCTAGTCTTGTAATGTAATGTCGGCCTACACATGGTCCGCGGACCATGGGATTGTATAAATAAAGCGAGGCTCTAAGTGTAAAAGAGAACTAACGAAGAAAGCATAGCTAAGTAGAAGCAAAGAGCAAGAGTCTAAGTGTATCTTGGGTCGTGGAGTAGGAGAAGGCTCTGCAGCTGAGTGCACAGACCCCTGCAGCTGAGTGTGCAGGGTGGAGTCAAGTCTGTAACTGAGGAAGAAAATAATAAAGAGAAGTTTTGTCTTAATTCAGTGTATCTATTCTTGGGTTATTACATGTTTGTTATAAATTGAAAATGTATTGTTTATTTACTCCTCGCACCTGTATAAATGATTTATATTGCTAAGTATACTTTACGCATGCCAGTAAGCTAAATTAATTAACTAACAATGGAATACTAGTAAGGGCTTGGGTAATAATAGCGTTCGGCCCCTGAGTAGGGTTGTGCGAAGGTAGCATCTCAGGTTGTGACGTATGGGTAAGTGTGTGTAGCGACGTGCACGCAAGGTCGAACCACAGACCACTTGAACTCATTAGACATCTCCAAGGTGCGGAAACCTAGTTCTAGCACCCTCCCATACTACTTCGGGTGAGACCTCAGTCTGCGCTCCGTAGAATGTTGCCAAAAGGGCCGTAGTACCGGGATTTGTTTGGTTAAATCACCTCTGAACCTGGGTCAGGCCCCAACAAACCAACAAAGTGTCCCATGAGATGTTCAGCTGATTAAGGTGATGGAGGACAATGATCTTGATCAGAGAGTGATGAAAGAGACTATTCATTTTCTGCTCATACATTTTTTCCTGAACTGTGTATGCCATTTTCTCAATGCTCCTGAACAAATAGTAAGGAATATTGATCATTCTGACTCTTGTGAAGTGTACGAGAAATCTAATATGGTAGGCGTAGAGTCTGGAAAATCTGCCTTCACAAGTGTAGTACTTCATGATGATTTTCATCATGGGAACATATGTATCAAGAAGGTGGCTGAAAGGGAAGAATCTCTTTCTCTCATTTCTATACCAAGGCTTTAGATATGGCTCATAATACTGATGATCTAGGTTTTGAGCTTTAAACCACATTTCACTCACATTAGGTATTCCAGTGGTAGCAACAATAATGGCTGAGGATATGGTGAAGGTTACACCAGTAAGGGTCACTTGATCATCCTTGAGATTTGAAATGAAAACTATAGTCAAAACAGGATGGCTTTGAACTCTTTGTACCATTACACAAAAATAAAAACATCCCATATTCTTGAAACACGTGACTGTCATAGGTGAGGCCATTAGTTCTTTGGTGTTGGTAGGTTCAAACCTTGATATGCTTCCTTCATGATGTGTTTTTGCTCTTTTTTCTTGAAATCACAGGGATTAGGAAATAGGAGTGGGAATGGGCTAGGAAAAATTTATGGAGCGGAGGAAGGGATTAGGGAAGTTAGGGAAGTTATAGGGGAGTGAAATATGTATGGGATTTAGGAATTGATATTTTATTATAAGTATGCAGTATGGTTGCCTACGAATTTGTTGCCTAGGACTTAGGGTTTAAGGAAGAGTACACTCGGGATAGGGATTTAGCAATACAGGGGTAGGGATATGGTTTACAGTGATGTGGGGAGGATAGTAGGGTCCGAGGAATAGTTTTGGGGGTGTAGGAATAAAACTAGGGTTTGCAGGTCTTAAGAATTGCAAATTTCACACAATAAACTTTATAGCATGATTTGATGCCTTGTGAGATGTAAGGAGGGATGGAAAGGGATTTACTTACTTGCTAAGTGGTTTAGAAACCAAGATCTAAAGTTTTGGAACACTTGCTTGAAGCTTGAGAACATATAGACAAAGTTCGACAAGTGCGTAGTGCCTTTGGTACGTGCACAGCCCCTGTCGGGTCTATGTGTAGTGCCGGACTGCCCTATGCGCAGCGCCAAACTTCCCTATGCGCAGTGCCTTTGGTGTATGCCCAGTGCCTGCCTCTGTTTTGCTAAATTCGCCCAAAATTGTGAGGAATGGCTCTTGTGGGGTTTGCTAAAAAATGATAGGAAGAAAATGGAGGTGAGTTTAGATGCTAGTAAGGACTTTATACATGAGTGAATTTTATCTTTAGATTTAACATCCACTTTCTAATGTTTCACTTCTCCTTTTTGAAATGCTTGCTAATTTCCCTTTACACTCTGATTTTCCTCTTTGCAAGTTGATGAGGTTGGAGTTTTGGCACTCTTCCCATTTGAATTTGCTTGAATGAAGTTGGAACATAGTTTTTTAGTTGATAGCTTAGGAATAGTGACTTATTACATATAATGAAGATACAATTACATAAATTAGAAAAAATATTACATCTATGTTTTTTGGAATAAAAATTACAATTTGAAATAGAACTGATACTTGGAATAAAAATTAGAACTTGAGCAAGCATAGCTACATGTTTGCCAATCCTCTTTAAATGAAAAAAGGATATTATTTTTCTCACTCTCATATTTTTTTGCTGGCTTTATGTAGTGAAATGGTGTTATTGGACCTTAGCGAATGAACACTAGTGACCTAATAGGCCCTTGAATGACCAAACTCCATGTGGACTTGCCTATCACAAAATATGATGAAATGAGTTTTTATGATAAATGTTTACTTAGTAAGACACAAGAAGGTGGGCTAGCAAATATTGATTTTTGAGGGAGGGTAGGGCCTTTTATTTTGACTAGGGCTACCATCAGTGAGTAAATTTTTGCAGGAGGACCTAGGTGGAATGACAAAAATTTAGGAATGGGACCCTAATATGATATAAAAGAGGAGTTTTGATCACTGATGGTTGTATGCAAACACTAATCCCATGTTCCTGTAGGACTCCCTACATTAGAGAAATTGGTCGCTCCATAAAATAGAGGATTCAAGAACATGTGACAAACATCAAACATTGTGGGACTCATTCATAAGCTTTAGAGAAACAGGCTGAGAAGAAAAATCACTGAATATATATAAAAGAGTCCTAAATCATTGTCAAGATTGATCATTTCCATCACCATAAGTTTAGGGAGGCCATTGAAATTGAGAGAACTAGTACATTGAATAGGCACAATGGTTGGAATATTAGTAGTTGTTGGATCCCTACCATGTCATCTTAGTGTACTTATTTGATTTTTTTCTCCCTTCTCATTTTCCTTTCATTGATGTGTTCCATGCCTTTTGTTTCCTTTTTTTTGTTTAAGTTCATTTGGATACTTTCTATATTTTTCCTTTTCTTATTATTTATTATTAATTGACTTAACATTCTTGCTTACTATATAAAAGAAGAAATAAAAAATATAGAATGAAGATTGTTTTGTAAGAATATATTTTTCTCATCCTTTTGCCATTATTATATATATATATATATATATATATATATATATATATAAATATATTTATTTTTAACTATATATATATATATATATATATATATATATATATATATATATATATATAATTCAAATTTTTTTATTTTTAACTATTATTATATACATATATATTCTAGATATATTTATATATTATATATTTTATATAAATATATATATATATATATATATATATATATATATATATATATATCACTTGAGACTAAACTCCAAGGAATGAAAGGTAGAATTCAAGAAATCGAACATAGCAAACAAGAAATGGTTACAGAAAATGATACTTTGAAAAACGAGATTAAAAATCTAAAATAAATAAATATATATATATATATAAAAAAAATCAACCCTAAATATTACAGAGAATAAATTAGATATCAAACCCATAAAAGAAGAAATTAATAAACTAATTGTGCTTGACCATGAGCACCACAAAAGATCCTTACACTTTATAATCGCTGGTATAGAAGAACAAAACAATGAAGACACTTTAGAATTATTTAAAGAACAATTAAAGACAAAATCTCAAATTCAAACAACTTATCTCACCGAAGCAATAAGGGTAGGAAAGATACTTGAGCATAAACATAGACTAATCCATGTCAAAGTCAGTTGTAATGACCATAAATTAGATATACTTAGGAAATCCCCAACCCTAAAAGGAATGAGAATCTTTATAAATGAAGACCTCATTCCAGAAGACCAATCTTAACCTAGGA
This sequence comes from Pinus tabuliformis, assembly GCA_031772625.1. Taxonomy (NCBI): domain Eukaryota; kingdom Viridiplantae; phylum Streptophyta; class Pinopsida; order Pinales; family Pinaceae; genus Pinus; species Pinus tabuliformis. The sequence continues at coordinate 38,621,924 of CM062810.1, read as the reverse complement.
AAGAATTACAAAATGTCAAGGAGGAAAGAAAAGAGGGGAAATAGGAAATCATTAGGAATATAAAAGCTATTATTAGAGACAGATTCCAAAACACGAATGATAAAAAGGGAATGAAATCACTCCGGATCCTCTTCTCGAACTATCTTGGTTTTCCATGGTGTAAGGATCCTATGTTAAGATGGATCTTGAGTGATATTGATCTTATTCTTTTAGTTGAAACTTGGGAGCACGACGAATCTAGGGTCCCTCACCTTGACGGGTTCACTCTTTGGTCTGCCTGGAATAAGAAATCCTCCAGGAGATGTTTTGGTGGTATAGCTTGTTATATTAGGAACATTATTTCCTCTCACATCTGACTTCATAAAACCGACCCCTTCAATCAATACATTTGGATCAAGATCTCTGATTCTACAACCAATAGGATCTTCCTTGCAATCTGCTATTTCACCCCTATCAACTCTACATCCTATAAGAAAAACAACTTGGATAAGAATTGTCCTTTCAATACCTTAGAAAAAGACATCTACAACCTAAGGAATGATGGAAATATCTTTTTTCTTGGGGACTTTAATGCTCGGACTGCTACTAACCAAGCTATTATGTTAAGTAACAAATCTAACCCCAACCCCTTGTGGCTTGATGAGGATGGTCACTTAGCTAATATATTCAAGAGAAAATCTTATAAAGACATAATCGAGAACTTATTCAACACCGATCTCCTCAAACTTTGTAGTTCGTAGGACCTAATAATTTGTAATGGTATAAATAAATGGCCTCTCTTCGGTCAGATGACTTGTTTCCATGGGTTGGGTAGTAGCATCGTGGATTATGCAATATCTGGCATCCATGTCCTCAACCATACTACAAACCTTGAGCTTCTTAACGGGTACAAGTCTGATTCTAACCACAGACCTTTGTCTTTATCTCTCAATCTTGTTATGCATACTACCCACATGTAGGAGAACAGTGAACGAAAAATTCACATTCACTTCGATAGAAGTAATGTCGACCTTTTGTTAAGAGATTTGGAAAGCAATCTAGGCTCCTTGACTTATAATAATAGCATTGATCAAATCTATTACCATTTTACTACTACCCTTTCCACCACCATTAGAAAATTCTCTAATAAGACTTCATATAAGAAAAATAATATAACTTCAAATCCTTGGTATGAAAAAGAGTATAAAATTGCCAGGAAAGAAATCAGAGACACCCCTAATGAAAGCATTAAGCTCCAAAATATAAGTATGTACAAAGCTCTCATTAAGAGGAAGAAGAGATCATATATTAATAAGAGACAAGGGCATCTTCTCCACCTTTCTAAATTTGTGCCTAGAAAGTTTTGGCTGAATGTGCTTGTTCATAAAACTAAAAATAATCATTCTATCCGTTAGAAAATAGGGATAACTATCTTAAGAAGTTGTATGAATCTCTCGACACCATGGGCACCATCTTAAACACTCCTATTAAGGATGATATTTTTTCCCTAGAAGACGTTGAGTTTGGGATTAATAAGCTCGCTAATGGGAAAGCCAAAGATATTGAAGCTTACCAAGATGAGATCTTTAAAATGGGAAAATCTATCGTCATTCCTCATCTCCACAAGATTCTCAATTTGGTTGTAAAGCATGGCTTCCCTAAGCTTTGGATGCAAAGCCTTATTGTCCCTATCTCCAAAAATGGGAACAAAAGTGTTAGGAACGGGTCCCCTGGGGTCACTTTTAGGGTTAAAAACCCAACTTTTGGGGAAGAAGGCCCGAATTTTGTATAAAGAAATGTAAAGTCCCCACATTTTGTGGTCGTGGAGCATGAAGGTATCAAGCATCAAAAAGGGTTTCCACCCTTAGTCTAGATAGGTTGTGTCGGCTTGATGAGATCTGCCCTTAGTCTGTGGGCCATGGGATTATATAAAAAGGAGGTCTTAGAGGAGTTTTTAGAGAGTTCGGTTAAGTTAAGTTGAGTCATTGATGAGTCTGTAAAGGGGCTAAGAGTGAGAGTCTTAGCGTAGAAAGAAGGCTTTGCAGCTAACTGCGCGGAGGCCTAGGGTAGAAGTCCACAGCTGGGTGTGTGGACCCCTGCCGCTGTGTGCATAGGGTAGTCAAAATTTGTATTGAACATCTGGATCATCAATAAACAAGAGTATTATGAAATTGTTGCATATTTTACTTCTGTCAATTGCATGCGATTATGTTATGTTAAGCACTGGGTTTATGTTTTATTGCTAAATTGATGCGTGAATCTATATGTTTTCCTTTGTTATATGAACACAAGTAGAGATATATGTTTACGCAAATATAATCTAAATTGCATGATAGAATTGGCGAACACCTAAGATAATTCAGAGAATTATACAACAAAGTAATTGCAGAGGCGCGTAAGTGCTGAGATCGCTTGTTAGAGTTATGCGAAGGACGATTACATACCTTCACGGAGGTTCCGAAAACTAATAGCGAAGTACATCGATAAGCCCAAGAGGCTTATCTATCTGCACGAAGGCAGGGTTAAGGTATAAAACCGAAATCAAAAACATCTCAGGGTGCAGAAACTTGGTTCTTGCATCCCCCCATACAGCTTCGGGTGATACTTCAATCCGTGCTCCACTAATTGATGTTGAAAGGGCCAGTAGTATAGGGATTTGCTTGGCTAAATAAACACTGAACCTGGGTCAGGACCCATCAAGCCAACAAATGGTTCTATTGCCGGGATCAGGATCTGCATAATGAGATGTGTGATATCGCATCACTGGAATCCAACTAAGAAGGAGATTGAAGATTGGTTGGATAGAAAGGTCCACGAATTTGCGGCGTAAGAGAACAGGAACCCATGATTGACAAAGGAATAGTGGTTGGACAGATATCTGTACACAAAAATTCATGAAATCTTCTTTTGTTCTTTCTCAATTAAATTATACGAGTGGATCGCGAAGTTAGCAGATGGTCAAGGAAGGTGGATGCTTGACGGTCCAATTGTCTAGACCCCAGGGTTAGTAAGGAAATTGGAAGCCTCTGAAGATAAGATCATGCACATTGTCGATCATTGACTCGTTCGTATCATAGGAGGGTTTGTGACAGAGTTCGCAGTTGACACTTTGGTCAGCTACACCAAAGCAGGGCACTGCTTCTTCAAAGGGACATGAGGTAAGTATTTGAAATCACTAAATATTTGGATTGAGATGCTCTTGTGTGAAAAGTGGGTCATGCAGTTACCTTGATGTTTGGAGCTACATGAAGTGGAAGGTATTTCAGGGATGGAGGAAGAAAATATCCCGAGTATAGCCCATTGATTAAGCCTCCTTTGAGTGATGACGAAGGAGCAGTGAAGGCTTCTCCGCTAAGCGTTGTTCAGTTGATAAGACACAGGTTACCACAAATACGTACACCACCTCCATCCTCATCCCATCCATCCACACCACCTCCATCCTCACATCCATCACTTACCCCATCACCCACACCGCCGCAACCTCCACCACTATTCAACATGGAGAACTACGTAAAGCTACCTGTATTCAAGCATGTAGGAAATGAAGATCCGGACCAGTTTTGGTTCGTCGTGAAGGCTGTATGGGAAGCTCAGGGTATCACAGACAATCAAATGAAGAAATCAACATTGGTTAGTGCTTTACAGGACCATGCACTAACGTGGTACATTAAGTACAGTACTGATAATCTGATGTCCACCTTGGCAGATATCCATACTGCATTGAATAGGGAATTTAGTAGACCTAAGTCTCAAGCACAATCCATTGTGGGATTCAAGGAGATCATGACGAATCCTGGAGAGATGCCCTGGGATTTGGATCAAATATTGAAGTGTATGATCCATGAAGCCAACATGAACCTAACTGATGGGTAGCACCGCAAATGGTTTGTGGCCTTGCTCCTACCCACCTAAGGGTTGCACTATCACAACAGAAGATTGGGACCCAAGCAGAAGCTCTGGAAATTGCGATGAGACTACATGAGACAGCAATGTAGGATGCTAATCTGGGAGTTCAGTAGATTCATGTGTAGTTGCAAAACCTTTTCCTCGAAATGCAAAGTTTGAAGAAAGACAGAACAACTCAGCCAAAGGTGCGCGAAGAAGTCTAGTGCTTGAAATGCAAAGGTCAGGGGCGTGACAAGGATCACTGTCCAGTCTTTTTGAACTATGTTGTAGCATGGGTACCAATGTATCTAAGGCCGGAGGCTGTAGCAGGGCCAAGTACAGGGCCCGTGCTATGGTGTGATATATGCCAGGTAGTTGGGAAACATGTGACCAACAATTTCCATTTGATGCAGAAATTCATGTAGACACCACAACAACTCTTCTACAAGTTTTGTCAATCAATAGGTCATGGCGAGTGCAATTGTCATAGTTATAAGTTAATGATGGAAAAGACACCTACATAAAGGGTTTAGTCAAAAATGTGGCCTCCAGACCAAGGTGTTGGGGAAGTGCGAGGTGAGTATCAGGGTCACAGTCAAGTCCAAGGTCAAGGGGGGCTTGGTAGAGGCCGATGGCAGCTTATTTGTTACAATTGTGGAGGACCAGGAAACTACACCAGAGACTGACTGAATCTGACACGACTGTCATGCCTCTATTGTACTGATTTTGACCATGCATCTAAGGATTGCCCTATATTATTGGCTAAGATTCGCAAGAAAGGGGGTGCAACCTCTGCAACTGAATTAGAACATACAGATGATGAGGGTTGAGCATGGTGAGGAAAATCCTAAGGTAAACCTTATGCTACAGAGTGGAACGACGACTGGTGAGGATAAGGGGAAGCAACTTGCAAAGGGTGAGTGGGTCTGTAAAGCACCAAAAAAGGAGACCGGGTTTGATCTCGAATGCACAAAAGAAACATTTATGGAAGCAAAGAAAGGTTTCGCTGAGGCCTCTACCTCAGGAAGTCAGGAGAAACCAGTTGAGGAAATGGACCCATCCATGATTACCACGTTCTTAGAGACCTGCATGAAACTACTTCGTGATAGTAAGCCTGTGAAGGGACTGCAGGAATTGATCAATCAGTGTGCTTGCAAGGACAGTGCTACTAGCAAACCACGCGTAGTCAAAAATCTTGGTAAGAATAAGGTGAGGACTAGACGTGAGATGAGACTCACCGTGCAGATAGGGGAATATGAAATGGACCAAGTGATCTTGGATTTGGGATCTTACACAAATGTTTTTCCAAAATAAACATGGGAAACAATAGGGAGACTTGCACTCCAGTTATCTCTGATCCAATTAAGGATGGCGAATCAACATAAATTCATCCCAATGGGGAGGCTGCAAGGGGTAACAGTTGACATCAAAGGAGCGCACGCACTGGCGATTTTGAAGTAATAGAGATTGTGGATGACAACAATCCCTACCTCACACTCCTTGGGATCGATTGGGCCACTAACATGAATGGGGAATCAACTTGAAAAATCAAAAGATGATATTTGAAAAGAAATCACTTGACGTAGTGGTGCCACTGGATCCTGCAGAAGGACGACACTATACAAAACCGGTCCGCGATTATCTAAGCGATGAAAATTTTCACCATATTTACAAGATAACAACATGGGACCAGGATTGGGTGAATCTGATAGTAGATGAATGTATTGCATGGGACTACGAGAGCTCTACACATCAGATTTGGACAAAGAACTAGAGCACTGGCAGAACTGGCTGCATGAAGCATCTACGTTGCACTGTAATATGATGACCAAGTCATTGGCCTGTGTACCATCAGAGGTATGAAATCTGCCTCACTATGATGGGTTAACTGATGTTGATTGATTTTTGGATGCATTCGAAAGGGAAGTTCTCGAGAAGCATCACTTCCAGGCATTAGAGTGTGCGTTATGTGCTACACCAACAAGATGGCGGGGTACACACAAAGATAGTTTTGAGGATTGGTGCAAATATAGAAGGATGATGAAGATATGCTTTGGCCACCCGAAGGTATGACTAACAAAAAAGTATGATGGGAGGAATGATCCACGTGATCCTTTTGCCAAATGGACTGAAGTATATGGAGTGAAGCCTTAGCTGGAGTGGGCCCATCTGTTTTGTCATACCTTGGATGTTATACCAATGAATTGGTACATGGAGACAGAACTTCATCATGGCACTAAAGAATGGGATGTTTTACGCCAAGGATTTCTAATGAAATTCAGTTTTGAGGATGGATTTTAATCCATCGATGAAGTGTTGCAAGAGGTTAAGAAAACCATCTTTAGGATATCGCAGGTTCCTCTAGACCCGATTCAACCTGATGGGACTACCCAGCTAAGCCACGCGCTTGAGTGTTACAATGTAACAGTGGAAGAAGAAGATGAAGACCCGAGGAATATTAATATCCTAGAGACTGAAGGTCACCGTGGAGTTGAAGGACCATAGCTAGAGAACCCAGACATAATTGAGTCGCTCAAGACCAGGCAGGGGAACATTGGCACAGAGGCAGAACCAAAGTTTGCAAAGATTGGGAACTATTGGGACGATGCAATAGTAGATAAGGTCACCAAGCTGCTTCGTGAATATCAAGACTTGTTCCCCACAAATTTTTCTGATCTAAAAGGAATAATAGGAGACCTAGGTGTCATGAATATCACCCTAAAACTGGACATGAAACCTATGAAACAAAGAGCTTACTACCTCAATCTGAAGTATAAGGAAAGGGTCCTCGTTGATTTAGATAAGATGCTCGTGGCTGGTATTATTGAACCAGTGGAAGAACCTGATTGGGTAAGCCCAATAGTGGTTCAGAAAAAAAGCAAAGGGAAGAAATAAGGATATGTGTAGATCTCAAGAAGTTGAATGATGCTTGCGTGCATGATCGCTTCCCCTACCCATTCACCGATGAGGTCTTGGATAATTTTGGTGGTCAAGAAGCGTATTCATTCACTCATGGGTTCTCTAGGTACCATGAAATCAAGATTGCGCCGGAGGATAGAAGTAAGATGACCTTTGCAACTAAATGGGGATGCTTCCATTATATGGTGATGCCTTTTGAACTGAAGAATGCGTCGACGATATTTTCATGCATAGTCATCACGGTGTTCAAGGATTTTATTCATAAATTTCTAGAGGTATACTTCGATAATTGGGCAGTGTTCAAACTAGTGAAGCGCCATGCGGCAAGTATGCGCTTGATTCTAGATACATGTCGGAGATACCAGATTGGCTCCATCTGAAGAAATGTTGTTTTTTGCGTCCTTTTTGGGATCTTGCTAGGCCATGTGGTATGAAGACAAGGCTTGATGGTAGACCCAGCTAAGATAGCTGTCATAATCACCTTGGAGGCACCAAGGAGTGTGAAATAGCTATGCGAAACACTGGGGCATACATGATACTATAGAAAATTCATCAAGAGCTATGCCAGATTATCGCACCAATGGAGAAATTGTTAAAAAAGGATGTTACGTTCTGTTGGAATGAAGAATGCCAGAAGAGCTTGGATGTGCTGAAGGAGAAGATGGTCTCCACACCAATCCTAATCTTCCTGGATTGGAAGAAGGAATTTCATGTGCATGTGGACGCGTCATGTATTGCGCTAGGAGCAATACTGACACAGGCTAGTGAAGGGGACTTGGACCATCCTATAGTGTTTGCAAGTAGGCAGCTGTCCAAAGCAAAGAAAAATTATTCCACAATAGAGCACAAAGGTTTAACTATGGTGTATACACTCTAGAAGTTGAGGAACTATTTTTTGGGTGGACACTTTAAAATGTATACGGACCATTCCTCATTGAAATACCTAGTCAACAAGCCTGTGTTGGGGGGAAAGATATGTAGGTGGCTGTTGTTGTTCTAGGAGAATGATTTTGAAGTTATTGTGAAACCGTTATGTTTGAATGTTGGACCGGATCATCTGTCACGCATCGAAATGGGAGGGGAACCTACTAATATGGAGGAAGGGCTACCTAACGTGTAGATCTTTACAGTGCGCATCACACACAATCACTTTGAAGATATTATACACTTCCTAATGAAAGGTACGGCTCAGGAAGGATATGAAAGCCAACAGAAGAAGGAACTGGTGGTGTGCGTAGCAAACATTTCTATCATTGCAGGGAACTTGTACAAAATGGGGTCAGATGAAATATTGCGACGGTATGTGCCAGAGTTTTAACAAAATAGCATCCTTACCGAGGCTCATGATGGAGCCGCAGGAGTTCATTATGCAGGAAAAGCAACAACGTAGAAGATCCTACAGTGGGCTATGGTGGCCAACCTTGCATAAGGATTCAAAAGCATATTGTAGGGCATGTGACACTTGCCAAAGGACGGGCAGGCCCTCGCGTAGGGATGAGTTGCCGCTGAATCCATAGGTACCACTACAACCCTTCGAGAAGTGGGCAATTGACTTTGTGGGACCAATTCAGCCACCAGGAAATAAGACGGGTGCACGGTACATCATCACCGCGACTGAGTATTTAACAAGATGGGCAGACGCGCAGCCTATGAAAGACTGTATGAGCATGAAAATCGCAATATTTATCTTTGAGTACTTACTAACAAGGTTGGTTGTCCAAAAATTCTAATGAGTGATTGTGATACACACTTTCTCAATGAGACGATCAACGTGATGATGAAGGAGTTTCAGGTGTACCATTAGAAGATCACGCCCTATCATCCGCAAGCTAATGGGATGGTGGAAGCGTTTGATAAAATATTGGAGAGTGCGCTCACGAAGGTTTTCAATGCTCAAAGAAATGGATGGGATGTTCGCGTACCCTCGGTGCTATGGCAAGAAGTTGATTGGACAAACACCGTTCAGGCTGATTTATGGTGTGGAAGTTGTATTGCCAATGGAGTACATTGTACCTAGTCTGCGCATAGTGACATTCACAGGAATGATGGATCGTGGAGCTAATAGAGCTTGAAGAAGATTGATTTCTAGTTGGATTCCATCAACAAGTTCAAAAGGACCGTGAAAAGGCTTGGCACGATCGGCACATCAAACTACGCACCTTCAAGGTAAATGATCTAGTTTTGTTATATGATAGCAAGCTTGATAAATTTATAGGGAAATTTTGGATGCATTGGATGGGACCCTATGTCATCTAGGAGATTACCGATGGTGGAGTAGTTCAGCTGGTCAAATATAATGGAGAACCATTCCCAGGACTCATGAATGGTAGCCGATTGAAGCCATATACCGGTGATCTAGCTAGATGACTACATGATGGACGCACAGTCTTAGCACTCCCGACAGCTGAAAGTAGGCGCGGGACTATAAAACACACTGCCCGAGTTGGGGAGCTGTGCGATTGGGGAACTACATGGAATGAAGGAATGTCACAGTGTCAGTAGACACGCATAGGGAGCTATGCTACCTGATAAGGGACCACGCAGGGCAGTGGAAAAGTGACCATTATGGTCACTGTTCATGACTTGACAGTCGAAAAATGGCCAAATGGAGCTGGAGGGTGGCATTTAAGTCAGAATTTAAGGACAAGATCTGTGAAAATCTACCGCCAATCCAGCATTTATGAATGAGTTATGGGGGGAAAGCTCAGATTTGAATTTGAAAATTCTTATAAAGTACAGATGGTAGCCCAGCGAAAAACACTTGGCATTTCAAGAATTAAAGTATTTGGCTCTCAAGCGTGTATGAACCCTGAGCTTTTTGAAGCCCTGATAACGAATTCAGTCTCTGAGAAGTTGCCAACAGAGATGTAGGTGTTGTTGTCTCGCATCATGTCGGTGCCTGCAGAAACCCTGAGTGCAGGAGCAGCAACGACAGTTGAAGGAACTGCCCCGGAGGTTGTAATGACAACTGAGGGAGCTGCCCCAGAGGTTGGAAGTGTAGAAGTACTGAAAGAAGTGCCTAAATCCCCAGGACACCTAGGCCGAGGCCTACGCTGACCTAGGAGGGTCCAAAATCAAAAAAGGATAAGAAGAAAGCACAACAATTGGTGCGCGCATCACCCAGAAAGCACCCACAGACAGGAAATCCCACTGCGCAGGAAAAGGGTAAGGTGATTGACCTAGAGCCTGAAGCCGAGGTTGAAGAACTCCATGTGGGCACGAACGATATTGATATGGAGGAGGCAGAGGACATTGATGTGGAGGGGTCTGACCCCATTTCTAAACTACCCGAGTACATTCCTCCGCATAGAGGAAAGGAGAAGGTTCTGAAGGATATTGATGAAAGTAAGGTCACACTGCACACACCCTTACTTTTGGACCAAATTTTCTTTGAAGTACCACGCCTGGGGCACATCCCCCTTTTAAAATTAGAGGAATGGTATTTGGCTGATACAAAATGCTTTCCCATTTAGCGACAGACCAACTCAGGCATCGCTTCTTCCACAAAAACTATGGTGTGACCGTGTTGAAGTTAAGGAAGTGGGTAAAAGGGGTGGATAAGGCGTGTCTATTAAATATGCTGTGGGTACCGCATTATAATCACACACCCATAAACATGGTTGTGATCAAGCAGCTACTATGCTTGGTGCACGATGGGTGTTTGCAGCTAGAAGAGCCAATACCCATCACTGACATGCTGATCCATAGGATCACTCAGCTACTGTGCTCGAGAGAAAATATGGCCATGAAGTTTGGTAGAAAGCTAGGCGAGCATGACCTAGCTGAAGAAATGAAGGACAAATTCAAACTTGCCAAGAAACCGCGTGGCTATGCCATCACAAGTATAGCTGACCCCATGGTCAAATTCGCAATGCAAATATTGGCAGGAAAGATTATGTGAAAGTGTCGTGCAGATGAAGTGTCGGCACTAGTAGTAGCCTTTGCGGCCCAGTGTGTGGAGGGTGTACAGTTTAACTGGGCATGCTATCTATGTGGAGAGTTCCTTGCGAACTGCAGAGAGGCTCAAGATCACAGCAAAACATTCCATTATGCCTGGCTACCGTTGTCCATAGTGCTGGTCATGTGGGAGTTACTAGAGGATAGCCAGTTTCCTCCGGTCGCACTCGACCTACCAGATGTAGCAAAGTTCACTTTGTTATGGGCAACAAAGGACCCTCAAAGGGTCAAGAACAGCAAGATCTTTTGGATCTTAATGGAGATGAGCATCCATATGGCCATCAACCATAAACCACAGTTGTCGCTAACGATGTACGAGAAGCTGTAGGAGTATGTGGAATTCAAGGCCGACTTCCACTGGGTCTAGATACATGTGCACAAGGACCCTGAGCAGAAATGGTATGACCTGCCATACCTGGCCACTGATGATGCAATTACAGTGGTCCTCGACTATTGGCTTGTAAATTGGCGCACTGCCTCGGACTTGACAGTTGGGTCTAGCAAGACCGCAGTGCAGAAGAAAAAGGAAAAGCCCAAGCTAAAGATGGAGCAGTTGGCCGTAAAAAGAAAAAAGGAGGCTAATGATAAGGCCAAGGCAGAGCGCGCCACCGTGAAGCTAATGGGAGGACAGGCGGAAGGAGAGGAGTGCGGCTCTGACAGGAGTCAGAAGTCATCGTCCTCGGAGACAGAGGAGGAGGAACAATAGTCAGATCAGGGAGGAGTGTACCTAGATACCACTCCATTTTGCGTTAAGGACAATAGAGATCAACAAAAGGTAGGGCCACGCAAGAAGTCTAAGGCCATCAAGACTTCTCTCGATTCGATCACCTTAACAAAAGGTGATTTAAATGATATTGGTGATACGGTCATAGATACCACTGACGAACTACTGCAGCAGTTCGAGTTACAACAAAAGCAGGCCTTGGGGACAATTCATATGGGTTTGCGTGAGCCACAAATCCAAGCATTGCAGGTCCAGACCAGTGTGGGACAAAGTAGCATGGCATCAACTAGTTTGGCACCCAGCACATTGGAAGCAACATGGATGGTGCGCACCCTGGATCCTTGGTCAATATTGCTGCTGGAGGGAGTGCTAACTATAGAGACTCAAGATGACAGGCCCGCTGTCAGCACCCTCAAAGGAATTCGGCTTAATTTGGCCGCATTTCCTAGTGAGGCACTTAACAATTTGTAGGATGGCGTGATCGTGGAACTTCAGGCATGTGAACAATGCGCGTTATAGGTAATCAGTGAGTAGAGAGTCAAAAACACTCATATGATGGTAAAAAGAGATTCTGCTATCAACCTTATCAAATCTGTCACAAAAAAAAATGAGTGAAAGGTCAAGGTGGTGGCTGAGGCATGCAGGTCTTTCCTAGAGCTAGCCATTCCGGATGATGAGTCCATATATGTGTGGATTCGGAAGCTTGTTGTTGGAGTACGGGACACCAGAACAGAGTTGGCCAAGGTTCAGTTTGACTTGAACCTCAGATCTCAAAACTGAAATTAAAGGCCCAGCCTTCGACTCTGCTAGATGTCAGAGAGCAACGCGAGATAGTTGTGAAGGACGTTGTGGCAGCAGTAAACAACGCTGTAACACAATGTACCGCGCTCTTTGAGTAGGCAGTTGAAGTGGTTACCCATTTACAGGAGGATCCCACCTTGCAAAGGTTGGAAATGAAGGATCGGGAGCTACAGCAGTGATATGATGAAGTCAAAGCGATGACACGCACCGTCACTCTTACACAACGGCTAGCCAAACTACAGGAGGTAAAGGTACTAAAGGAGCAGGTGGATGCAGCGTAGCACAAAGAGAGCATCCTCAATGCAAGAATTGGGCCTTGGCTTGATGAAGCCTACGTGCTCATCGCCACCATCAAAGGAAATCTAGTTGGTCTGTAGGCAACTCAGTAGAAGATACAGTCAGAAAATACAGGGCCAACGATGGGGCAGCTAGTTGAGGTGATGATGCAGGCATCAACACAATGCATTGCCGAAGTTGCAGTAGTTCAAGTAGAGCTATGAGGTCTTCGTGACAAGATCTCCATGTTGGCCGAGTGACTCGAGGGAGAGTTACCATGTTTGTGTTGGGGGCCTGTTGGGAATGGGTCCTGTGGGGTCAATTTTGGGGTTAAAAACCTAAGTTTTGGGGCAGAAGGCCCAAATTTTTTATAAAGAAATGTAAAGTCTCCGCATTTTGTGGTCACAGAGTGCGAAGCTATCAAGATTCAAAAAGGGTTGCCGCCCTTAGTCTAGATAGGTTGTGTTGGCTTGATGAGATCTGCCCTTGGTCCGCGAGCCATGGGATTGTATAAAAAGGAGTTCTTAGAGGAGTTTTTAGAGATTTCGGTTAAGTTAAGTTGAGTCATTGATGAGTCTATAAAGGGGATAAGAGCGAGAGTCTTAGCATAGGAAGAAGGCTCTGCAGCTGATTGCGTAGAGGCCTAGGGTAGAAGTCTGTAGCTAAGTGTGCGGACCGCTGCAGTTGTGTGTGCGAGGTAGTTAGAGTCTGTATTGAACATCTGGATCATCAATAAAGAAGAGTATTATGAATTTTTTGCTTATTTTACTTCTGTTAATTGCATGCGATTATGTTATGTTAATCATTGGGTTTATGTTTTATTGCTAAATTGATGCACGAATCTATATGTTTTCCTCTTTTATATGAACGCAAGTAGAGATATATGTTTACGCAAAGATAATCTAAATTGCATGATAGAATTGGTGAACACCTAAGATAATTCAGAGAACTATACAACAAAGTAATTACAGAGGCGCGTAAGTGTCGAGATTGCTTGTTAGAGTTACGTGAAGGACGATTACATACCTTCGCGGAGGTTCTGAAAACTAATAGATAAGTACATCGATAAGCCCTAGAGGCATATCGATCTGCACGAGCGCAAGGTTAAGGTATAAAATTGACATCACAACCATCTCAAGGTGCAGAAACTTGGTTCCTGCATCCCCCCATACTGCTTTGGGTGAGACTTCAGTCCGTGCTCCGCGGATTTATTCCGAAAGGGCCAGTGTGTAGGGATTTTCTTAGCTGACTAAATGTTGAACCTGGGTTAGGACCCATCAATCCAACAAAAAGCATGCCCTCTAACTACAAGACCATTATGATTAGGCACATCCTAGCCAAGCTTTATGGGCTCATTCTCGAAAAAAGGCTTACCCTTTGGCTTGAGAACTAGGGTAAAAGAGCTAAAGGGAAAGATGGTTTTAGGAGACATCCTTCGACCATCGACCACCTTGTCATCCTTAGGATTATCGCAGAGGAATGTCACAATAGTAAAACCGATCTATTATTTTGTTTTGTGGACTTTAGAAAATCTTTTGACACTATCCCCTATTGTCCTCTGAGATGACTCTAGGTCAGTTAGTCATGCCAGAGCATCTAAAATGTTTTGTTTGTTTTTAAAGTTTTTGGATGACCAATGTTGTGAACAATTTGAAAATAGGTGCTTAAGACTTAACAGTTGCTAAGTTGGATGAAAGGGTTGTCCATTTGTCAAAAATAGTTAATTGATTTAAAATGGGTGAATAAGAGTGTCTTTATGAAATATAACTTGCTAAATATTCAGAAATTCTTTTTGATTGGTTATAAGAAAAGAATACTGGAAAACAATGTTTCCTATAGAACAAAATATATTTAATCTAATGCAGATGGGTGTGACAATTAATTGATAAGAGGATTTTATAATAACATATAGTTCTATAAACTAGTCCCTAATTATTGTTTATAACTTCACAGGGGATTTAAGACTGACTGATACTCAGTATGATCTTTACCCATATTTCTTCATAAAGGCTTAAATACATGAAGAAAGAAAAAATGAAATAAGCACATAAGAAACAACTTACAAAGAGACAAGCTATAGGAGGCAAATTCAGAATCCTTTCATTAACTTGAAGCAAATCTCCAAATCAATTACAATTATGATTTTAAAGTTCATCCAAGGGTTCAACCCTTAATAACTCGAAGGAGGAGTTATTTATACAAAATAAAAGTTCTTTGAGATATTTTTAAAACAAAAATAAAAAAATAGTACAAAACTATAGAAATTTGGCACTATCTTTCGGGAATTTGTTGATGATCTAGTCCCCAAAAAGTGTTGCTCAGCTATCTTTTAGTTGATGATGAAAGTTACTCGATAGTTTCACATAAGTGATCCCACCTATCTTGACTTGGTATAGAAAGATTTCTCAATTTCTTGTAAACTTCATCAACCTCGGTGTGCTTTTCAAAAGTGGGCTTACTTACAAAAATGTGTTTAACCTCATCCTTAATTGTCAAATAAAAATCTAAAGCCTCTAACATTTGTTTCCCAGTAATATTACCCTTTACACCTACAAAAATAGCTTTATCAGTTTCTATTGTATAAAGCTTCTGACAATATTCCTCCAAACTTATCAACTTGTCATTTAGTGCCACTAATCTAGGTAGTCCTCTCTAATTGAGTAAGTTAAATTTAAAATGAAACCTTTTAACAATAGTCTTCAGGGCTTGGCACTTTTTCTCCAATTGAGTCATGAGGTTCTTTTTCTGCAAAACCTTCTTAATCTCAAGAATGGTTTATGTTCTGTCCAGAATCTGAATCTACTCCAACTCGGCCCTGGTTTTTGAATTAAGAACTTTGATCATGTCAGTGGCTTCACTTGGTTTGTCTTTAAGAAGTTATTTAACTTCTTCAATAGTTATCTCACATATGTTTATAAGTTCTTCCTGCTAAAAAATGATCTGTATGGAGGGCCATACATCAGTTATGGCTTGACTAATATCTGCCCAAATTTTTTCCTTAGCTTGGGCCAAGGTCTGAGCCATTAATGACACACTTTCCAACTCTTCTATTCTTCTAGTAAATCTATGGGTCTTCTGCATCTCTTTAGCATAAAGAGTGTCATTTTTAATCTTTTGAGTCTCCAGATTCTTAAATTTCTTGTGAAGCCTTTCATTCTCTTGTTTCTGGTGAGTCAGCTCCTGTAAGACTTTGTTTAAATCTCTTGTTGTTGATGTAGATTTTGTTGTTGTTGATGTCAATTACCCTACTATCCTTGACACTGTAATAGGTATAGTTGTAATTGGAGCTATGGCTAGTTGAGTAGATTGTTCTTTCTCTTTACGCAATTTCTCAATATGCTACATTTTTCTCAATGATCAGCTTGAGCATCTCTTCTTTGTGTTGTTCATTTTCTGCTATCTCCTTGGTTTGAGGATCCTTTGTAGAAGGTAGTTTGAGTTCCTTCCTTAATGTAGAGATGTTTTCATTCTTCTTTCTAATAATGTCTTCTGCAGATTTAACATCAGCGGGATCATACCCAATTTTAATCACTAATTCTTCTAATATTTTGACCCTGTTATCCTTTGCAAAGAGGATATCTTTTCTATCTTCAATTATGACTGTACACTTGAAAGACATATTTTGAGTTTTGATAATTCCATAGTAGTGTTGGTCATGGTAGAGAAAATCATCTCACCAGACTGCCTATGCTTATCCATCTGATCGATTGGATATATCTAGTTGGCATCAAAAGAGAATCTTGTCTTCTTATAATCTAAATAAGCCTTTGGAAAAAGGCACTTGGACATGAAGTATTTCAATTTTCATCCTGCTTTTCTCAATGTCGAAAGCCGTCAACAACCTGTGCTGTGAAGTAGATGTTTGTTTCCAAAACTGAGCATATACATTTGCCTTTAAAGATTCATTCTTCTGCTTAATTTCAAGGAAATTAGTGAAGATGTTTGACTCCTCATGCTCACTTGCTCCTAGAGACTAAGTGATCTCCAATAAATTCCATGAAACTGAAGAAGAAGATGGAGTAGTGATCACAGCTTCTTCTGTGCTTGTAGAAACGTGTGAATCATCCAAATTGATGATTATAGGCTCCTTATGACCATGAGTAGTAGCAGTACCTTTGGAGTTAGTCCTTGATTTCTTATGATAATGAATGAATTCCTTTTCACCTATGGCTGATGATGAAGATCCTTCTCTGGGCCTCTTGTCCTGCTTGGTTTGAGAAGTAGGAGTCGGGAGAGTAGAAGGAGGTAAAATCTATTATTTTTCTTCTTTAAGTGTGTTCTCTTCCCACGATTCTTGATTCATGTACTTCTCAATCTTTTGTCTTGGTGTATGATTGTAAGGAGTGGTTTTTAGTTCCACACTTAAGTTGGAAACAATATTGAATGGGTCATAAGACCAGGTAAAACTGGGTTGAAAAACCATCTGTTTGAGGATTGCATATGCTTCAATACCTGTTGATCTTGTATTACAAATGAATGATCCTACTATAGGTTTTAACCCTGTACAGAAATTACCTGCATACGGATTCTTAAACAAAGAAAATAAACAATGCAAGAGCATAACCCATAAAACACATATGCATAGAGATTTTTCCCTGGATCCCAAAACCGAGACTACCAGCTTGATTTTTCATTATGTTCCTTTCAATGTTACAATACATATTTATACATGCCGAAGCATCCAATACCATGGACCGAAAACCATCGCATCCAATACCATGGACCGAAAACCATCGCATCCAAAAAACATGTGCGAAAATCATGCACAAAACCATAGGTGGGTCTGCCCAACCTAACATATGGTCCAAAACCAAAATTTTCCGGGGCGTTGCCCCGGACCCCATAAAGTGGGGTTACGGGTGCCCTTCAAACCCCCTATTAACTACGTGGAAAGAATATAACACAACCCAACACCTACCTGTGACTTGATCTTAAATTGATATTTCCTCTTCCCTGAAATGAAATGAAGTTCATCTATATTAATCATTTGCCTAATATATTCCAAAGAGAAAATCCTCATTGGAACATATTTGGGAAATTTATATGGAGTGAATTCCTAGCCATATACTCTAATCTCTGTATAATTTTGGTAAAGATATCGGTCTCCTGTTCTAACTTGATCACTGAGGTGCAGGATCCTTTTGATTTCTGGATTGATCCTAGGCTCACTCTGGCTACTGAGAAGTTGTGCAACTAGGTGAATGAAACAATCAATGAAGTCTGAAAATTTAAACTCAGTTGAGTTCCTTCTGATCAATGAGGTCCACTATGTGACTTCTTGATTCACTTGTTGATCATCCTTCTTGTGTAGAAAAATAGGTAACCTATCTCCCTGATGAAAATTATTCATATACTAGTACAGAGGAATATTTAAACACTCCTTCAGTAGTGATTTTCATTAGTTGGTCATGCATAGTCTCAGCCAAAAATTGATTGTAATTATACATGAAGGCAGGTTTGTTTTCTTTAGAGAAAATGGATAGATAACCTAGGATAGATTCATCTACCCATTGATCTATTTGGTAGCCTAACAAGTAAGAAACTAGGGAAATGATGTGTTTAGCTCTCTCAAGGAACATGGATGTTGGATAGGGATAATTCTTTTTAGGAAGTTCAACATATTTTGGGAGAAAGATCTCAAAGATCTGATCTCTTTAAGGGAAAGTAAGTTTATGATATATGTCCAGTAAAATAGTACTGGAGGAAAAGCTAAGGGAATTACTTTCATGGATCATAAGCATCTGGTTGATAATTTTTGGAGTGATAAATATCATAATGCCACCATTTCAAGCTACCACGGTTCTCTGCAAAGGGTTATACTTAGCTTGGCACCCCATGACTAGATTAGGAAAAGAATGGGTTTGAGGAAACATATATAGGGGCAAAAGGGATTGCCATAGATAGAATTTGTCTTCAGAGTCAATATAGGTCTGTTTTAGCCAATTGTGCAATTCGAACATGTTGAATTCGCACTCTGTATCTATGACCTTGAATAACTGATCAACCAATGGAATGTGATCTAGGTCTTAGGCATCAAAAGTGTTTGGGTATTCCTGTAATGAAGATGAACTAGCAGATGGTAGATCTTTTCTCTCAGGATCCATGACTACAAAATTGCAAATGAAATGATAACAAAAATAGGGATACAAATACCTCACGGTGATGCATTCTGGTAGTAATCTTAGCAGTGGCATAGAATAAAAATAGGAAAAAATGATCGTATGAAATAGTGAATCAGGATATAAGAGGAATTATGGAAAACAAATGGTGTAATGGGGGTGAGTGCATTCTTTATAATTGGGACAAGTTTACTGTTATGGGGAGCCTGTTGATGAACGGAAAGATGTTCATTAATGGTAGAAGATAGAATAGTAATGACAGGCGGCAATGGATACTGGATAGGTGGCAACAGATAGGAAACACATAAAGTAATGATTGGGAATGGAGGGTGCGAGAAGGGAGTTTATTGTTGGCGTGGGAAGGATAAGATTTCTGGGGGGGGTGGTAAGCGGTAATGAGCGAGGGGGGTGTGAAGTGCAGAGGAGGTGATACGTAGCTAGGGGCCCATGGGAATGAAACTACTTTTTAGACCCCCCCCCCAGTCATTATTGCATAATGTAGTGAGGTGGGGTGAAATGGCTTCCCTGCCATTGATCTGGGTAGGGAAGTGGATCATCGTCTGATTATGCTCGATCTTTAATGCTTCACGATAAAACATTTTATCCTTTTCTGACTTTGACTAACAAGCTTTGCACTATTTATTTACATAAAAATTAATCATCGATTAAAGTTAATTAAATCCTAATCAAATCTTAATCTAACTCTTTGGCGCATTTAGACTAGCAACCATTATTTTGCCTAATTTACTTATAATCCTAATCTAATACATCTTTGGCCAAATTTTGAGCATATTAGGCCATTTTTATTCTATTCTAATCTATCTAATAAAGTTCTACCAAGATTAAACATTTTGGTGAACTTAGTCTCTAATATAAAACAGAAATTTAAATGATTTGATCAAGATTAAGCCATATGATTCAAATTAGGAGAAAATGTTGTGGCATTTAAACAAGACGCACACAAAAACTTGATTTATTACAATGCAATTTATTTCTATGAAGTGGCATTTAAATAGGAACACTTATAAAAATTTTGATTTTCTTTTGATAGGGTTTTATTTCATCTTCTTCTTTTTTTCTGTTTTTTCATATTTCAATTTTTATTCTTTATTTTTTCATACCCTCTTTTATAAATAAAAACTAACTTATCAAAAATAAAGCATGTTACAACATCGGCTCCAACTGGGGACTGCTTCCTCTTGCAGGTTGTAGAGAACTTGCAGATCCATGTGCCTTCTCCTCAGGCTAATGGGGTCTCTGTTGAAACAAATACACACTACATGTAAAATAAACTCTTTGGTATTGTACAATGATGAATGAATGGAAACCTCTCAATACTGAATGTAGTTCTTCAATTATTTCCCGTTGACAGGCAATGAGGAATATTGTCCCTCCAAATTCTGCAGTATGAAAGTGTTATTAGCCTTAACCTCAGCAATGCTAAAAGTTTCCAACCAGAGGTTTTCAAACTTGCCATGGTTTCCTTTGTCTTCTCTTCTAACATCCCATATTAGTACCAAATCACCTTCCCTAAAATCTCTTTCCCTATATTTCCTATCAAACATGCTTTCATTTTATTATGATATTTCTTAATCTTGTAATGGACTTGATCTCTATCTTCATTTAGTTCTATGATCTAATTTATTCTTTTAGAGAAATCATTAGGCTCTTCATTTGACTCTTGTAAAAACTTCATGACAGGAAAAGCTAAATGTGTGGGAAATATAGCCTCTTTACCATAAACAAGCTGAAAAGGAGATTTAACTGTTGATCTTTTTGGTGAAATCCTATTTTCCCAAAGTGCATAAATGAGATGACTCTCTCAACTCCTTTTATCCTCCAATGTTTTCTTTATAAATTTAACCAAAATTTTGTTCGAGGACTCTGCGAGTCCATTTCCCTATGGATAGTATGGAGTAGAATGATGCAACAAGATTTTATATTTATGACAGAACTCAATCATCTTGGTAGTGTTGAATGTTGTTGCATTATCTGTTACTATTTTCCTTGGGCATTCAAATCTAGACGATATGTATTCTTCAATAAATTTGATAACAACAATATCAATTGCATTTCTGACTGGAATGGCCTCTACCCATTTGGTAAAGTAATCTGTAGTAGTCAATATATATCTGTGTTGACTGCTTGATGGAGGATGAATTTCACAAATGAAATCCAATCCCCATTGAAGGAAGGGTGCTTGGACTAGTACTCGAACCAATGGAAGCACTGATAATCTCTATTTTCCGGCAAACATTTGACACTATGTATAGCTTCTAACCTTTTCTCCCACTTGTGCAAATAGAGTAGGCTAATAAAACCCTGCCCTTAAAATCTTGTATGTTGTATCCCTCCAAGCATAGTGCCCTCCACAAATACCTGCATGAAATTGATCAATGATCCCTTTTGTCTCATTTTCTGTTAAGTAAAGTAAAAGGATGTTAAGAGAATCCTTCCAATACATATTTGCATTAACAATATAGTATTTTATAGCCTTGAACTTCGGTGTTTTAATTCTTGGTAAATTCAGATGGACATTCAAATTCTCTAAGAAAATTCATAATATCAGAGTACCAATCTGATAATATAAAAATTTCATCAATGTGAATCGGAATTGACTGATGTGATGCAGAAGGTTCTTGTGGATTCTTCTCAGTTGGGATTTCAAAAACATAATTTATTCCTAAGATCTTACAATTGGACTCAGCAAGAAGCTTGGTGAGGCCTTGAACTTTTACTAGCTTGTTAGTCTATATAATGAGATCATACTCTAAAATATTAGTTAGCCATCTCCCTCTCTTTCCATTAGTATGAGATTGAGTTAAAACAATTTTGACAGCACTATTATGTACATAGGAAATAATAGAAGAGAGGAGGAGATATACTCTAAAGGCTTCAAGAGCTTGAACTAAAGAGTAGGCTTGTTTTTCAATGATGTCATACTTTAGCTTAGCGTCTCTCTATTGGAAATAACACTAAGAGGGGGGGTGAATTAGTATTTTCAGATCAATAATTTTATTTCCCAAACAGATTTATATACACTACTTCAGCTAAGTGAACTAGCATGTACACACGACTGTACTTAAAGCAACCAGCGTATATGCAGAGAACTTTTGATTTATACAATTTATAATCTATTGAACTTTAACCAGTATATCAGAGATTTATTAGACTATGCAGTAAAATCATAATAAAGCATCACACATAAGCAACACACATGAACACCAATATATAAGGTGGAAACCCAATGTGGGTAAAAACCACCTACTGCTGTCGTCTCTGTTTTCTTTCAATAATAAGAAAATCTGTTTACAATCTTGTACTGGTGCAGACTCATACCATTACGTAGACACCCACCTACAGAAGGCTACAACCATCTCTCATTCTCCAGCTACTACTGGAAGGGAGCTACAACCCCCTAGCTCTTGTACTAGCCAATATGTTTACTAGTACGTAGGTGCCAGCCTACAGAAAACTCCACTCTTCTACCAGTGACCATGTTTCATGAATTTTCAAACTAGATACTCCTGGAACACAACACCACAATCTGAAGGCCACGTTTCATCCAATTTTCATACTGGACCCATCAACAACATTGAAACTCAGAAAATCATAACTATAATACAATCATAAATACATCTGCATCAACCAATCACTGAAACTCAATCGTCACTTTCTGAATCAACCAAAACTCAATCAATCAATCACTTGACAACAAATCACAATCAATCAATCTGATCATTCAGAACAATGTCACTAGAATACAATCACTGGAACCTAAAGCAGAACCCAGAACTCTGCAATAGCAAACAGAAACAACTGAAACATACTTCATAAGGTATACGCTACTTCCATGTGTCTAACCAGCGTGTATACCCACTTTTAACAAAAGGAACCAGCGTACAGATTTGGAAATTCAAATTTATGAAGTATAAACTACTTTGATATGCTAAAACAACGTGTATACGCTCTTTTGCTAAAGTGAACCTGCGTACAGGTCTGTAAATGATAACTTAAAAGCTCACAACTATTTCAGACTTCAGTCATAGCCAGATCATCACATTTACAGAATAAAACATGCATCAGTATTCAGATCTAGACTGTTCAAGATCAAACAACATAATGATAATACTTTTAATCTTTTATGATCCCGGTCCATCAACCTTCATCAGCCATATAGGTGCATCCTTAGATCAGATTAAGCAAACCATCAAAAGCTCATCAACCTGCATATATGATTCAACACTTCATAAGATATTCAAATCCTTGCATTGTCCTGGTGTAATGATCTTCTCCTCCTTATATAGTTTTAGGCCTTTCTCAATACCATGGACCAAAACTACTTAGGACCAATACCTTGGACCAAATACCTCGGACCAATTACCTTGGGTCAAATACCTTGGACCAAAAAAAAGACTTTTGATTTTTCCAAGATCACACACTTTTCCTTCTGTGGACATGTGGGTGTACGTATATGCCCCTTTTGTTCAGTAAACCTACGTGTATACACAGCTTGGACAAGGTGAACCTGCGTGTACCCCTCTTTCTTCATTCTTTGGAGTCTAATATGTAATTCTTTGTTGTTGACCTATTGTACTGTGATTTTTCATCTGAGTGAGTTGCCATGAAGGACAACACCTGTATCATAACGCCAACGATCTCCCCCTTTGGACTTGATGGCAACAACAACACCAAGTCACTCTCCCCCTTTGACATCAAGGGCAAAGGGTGGACCAAGATATTTTCTCCCTTTGATATACATTATGTTGTTCATGCTCCCCCTGAGTACATGCTGAATTCTATGATTGAGCTCCCCTTGTTGTACATGCTGAGCACAAGCAGAGTCTGCAAAAATATTTCCTAAAAGACTAACATGACTCTATAACTCAACTATGTGAGGATGACCTTCCTATCACCAAATACTCATACATACATCCATTTCCCAACCAAGTGGGGATATACCAAATTTGACTCATCCACCCAACCAAGTGGGGATATACCAATTGTTTATACATGACAAAAACAATAAATATTACATCATCCATCCCATGTAAAGTGGGGATGCAAATTACATCATTTTTCCAAGAGGACTCATTCGACTGTATGAGAAGACATATCACACCCTAGACTTTTACATGACTTAAGCAACAAATGATATAAATTTCTAAAGCCATAGCTGGACTCAGAAACCATAATGCCAACAATGTAGAATGTACGTGAAGGCTAATGCTCCCCCTGAACCTGTGCTACTTGTGCATTGCTAACAGGTCAATGATTAAGGCATCTTTGTCAGTTAGATAAAAATTAATGAACAAAGCATATCGATAGACATTAATCATCAATATCAGTCAGAGCACCCATATTAGAGCCTACCCCATTGTTTTTCTTGTCTGGAAAACATATACACTTCTTGACCCACAAAAACCCGCGTGTGTATGCGACTATACTTCATGAAATATGCATATAATAACCTTTCTCTGAAAATTTGGATTTAATAGCAGGATGATGCAGCAACTACGCCCAACTTTTGTCTGAGATATTCAAATGTCTCTCTGGGCAGTGGTTTAGTGAATATATCATCAACCTGTTCTTTGGAGGGAACATACTCTAATTTGACCTTGTGTTCAAGCACTTGTTCACATAGAAAATGGTATTTGATGGGTATGTGCTTGGTCTTGGAGTGCATGACTGGATTCTTTGAAATATTGATGGCACTTGTATTATCACATAGAATGGAGATGGGTGGACTACATGTGATCTGAATGTCTTGTAAGGTTTGCATCATCCAAAGTAGTTGTGCACAGCAAGATGCATAAACCACATATTCTGCTTCAGCTATAGATAACATAATTGAACTTTATTTCTTGCTGAACCAAGACACTAACCTGGAACCCATATAAAATGCACCACCACTAGTGCTTTTTCTGTCATCAAGACTTCTTGCCCAATCTACATCTATATATGCATGAAGAGTGAGATCTGCCATAAACCAAAGTTCTGAGTTCCTTGAATATATTTGAAAATTCTTTTGACTGCCTGAAGGTGTGATTCCTTTGGATTTGCTTGGAATCTTCCAACTATTCATACTGTGTGCATGATGTCAAGTCGGGTACCTATTAGATAAAGCACACTGCCTATCATGGATCTGTAAGTTGGTTGATATACTGATGTTGATTCATCATTTGGGCTGAGACTACATCCTGTAACCATTGGGGTACATACAGGTTTAGAATCTTCCATGCCGTACCTTTTCAATATCTATTCGAGATATTTGGTTTGTGAAAGAAAATACCATCTTTATTTTGTTGAACTTGTAGACCAAGAAAATAGGTAAGTTCACCAAGAAGGGACATTTCAAATTCTTGCTGCATTACTGAAGCAAAATTCTGACTCATGGATTCTTCATTGCTACCAAAAATGATATCATCAACATAAACAACAATAATTAGCAATTTATCAGTTTCAATCTTTATATATAGATTTCTATCTATTGAACCTTTTGAAAAACCTTGTTGGTGTAGATATTTGTCAAGGCAGTAATACCAGGCCCTTGGAGCCTATTTTAGACCATAGAGAGCCTTTTTGAGTCTGCATACAAGTTTTGCATAATTTCCAAGAATGAATCCTTCTAGTTGTTCAATATAAACTTCTTCTTCTAAATCTACATTAAGGAATGTAGATTTTACATCCATTTGGTATACTTTGAATTTCTAAAAGCTAGAAAGAGCAAGAAACATCCTTATGGCTTCAATTCTAGCAACAGGTGCAAAAGTTTCTTCAAAATCTATACCTTCTTATAGAGCATACCCTTTACAAACAAGTCTAGCCTTGTTTCTAATGACTTCTCCATTTTCATTCAGATTGTTTTTGAATATCCATTTAGTTCCTATAATACTTTTATCATGAGGTCTAGGAACTAATTCCCAAGTATTATTCTTTTCAATTTTCTCAAGTTCTTCATTCATGGCCTTGACCCAACATTCATCTTTGCATGCTTCATTTACATTTTGAGGTTAGATGGAGGAAGTAATGCTAGATAACTTGATGTTTCTGTAATAGTTCTTCTTGTTTGCACACCTGCCTCTTTTCCCCCTAAAATTTGAGTTTTTGGATGATTTTTCTTAACATACCTAGAAGGAGTCTTTTCTTCTACCGTTATCTCTTCTTCTGGTGCTTCATTGGTTTCTTCTTCAATATCATTGTGATTTGATGTGGGAAAATAACCCCCATCTTCTTCATTGTTATAATCTTATGTTTTTGTTTGTTTTGGATTTTTGCATGCTTCATCAACTACAACATCAATATTTTCAACAATTTTCCCAAGTCTTTTATTATAACATTTATATCCTTTACTTCGGGAAGAGTAACCAAGAAGAATACCTTCATCTGCTCTAGGCTCAAACTTACCAAGTTTTTCATCAGTCCTTTTGATATAACATTTTCTTCCAAAAACTTTAAAGTATTTTATAGTAGGAGTCTTACCATACCAAAGTTCATGTGGAGTTTGAGTGCTATTTACCCAAACATTTGCTTGGTTGAGAATAGTTACAACGGAAAATGCAGCTTCACCCTAGAAGGTTGCAGGAGTTCCAGATTCATCTAGCATAGCTCGAGCCATTTGTTGAACAGTTCTGTTCATTCTTTCTACCACTCCATTTTGCTGAGGAGTCCTTGCGGTGGAGAATTGCCTTTTTATTCCATGTTGTTCACAAAAGTCAAATAATTCATCCGAGGTAAATTCCCCTCCTTGATCAGATCTAAGGCATTTGATTTTTCGATCTGATTCATTTTCAACCAAGGCTTTGAAGGCTTGGAACTTTTCAAATGCTTCATCTTTATGCTTTAGAAGACCTATCCAACACATTCTGGAAAAATCATCAATGAACAAAATAAAGTATTCTTCTCCACGAGGTGACTTTCTCCTTGATGGTCCACATAAATCAGTATGGATAAGTTCAAGAGGCTTACTAGCTGAACCTTCTTTTTCAATGAAGTGAGCTTTGGTTTTGTTATTTGACATGGTTTGCATATTGTATTTTCAGGGATGCTGATATCTGGAAGATCACGAACAACCTTGAATCCGCATGCTTTTCTTATTTGAGAAAAGCTTAGATGTTCCAATCTTCTATGCCACAGCCAGTTTTCATCATTTTTTCTTAGATAACACTGTTGTTTTCCTGCCTTGAGTATGTATAAGTTGTTTGGAGTTCTTATACCTTTGATCACGGTCTCCCCTGTATCAAGCTCATGAATAACGCATCCGTTTGATCGAAACACCACTTCATTTCCTTGATCACACATTTGACTAACACTCAATAGGTTATGCTTTAAACTGTCTACATACATAACATTTCCAGCTTTAACCTTTTCTTTCAAGAAAACAGAGCCTTTACCTTTTGTGATAGCAATAGTGTCATTTCCAAATGAGACATTCTTTTCCTTTTCTAAGGGATTATATGAGTGAAGTTTTTCTTTGTCCCCTGTCATGTGTTTTGAGCATCCACTGTCGATGTACCACTGATTTTCCTGTCCTTCTGCATACAAGGCTATACCACATCTTTTTGTTTGAGATTCTTTCCTTCTCCATATCTTGGGATTTAATGGAGTTTGCTCCTTTTGAGATGTTTGCCGAAATTTTCTCCTGCATTCAGATTCTTCATGACCAAAGTTGTTATAGATTGAGCATTCTATTTCATTTTCAAGAAGAGAAAAGTTATTATAGGAACTTTTCTTGACCCTTGTTAAATTATTTTTATTTTGTGCTTCTCTATTCATGATGGTTTTATAAGCAACACATTGAGCAGCTTTGTGTCCAAAATTATGACATGAAAAACATTTCCCATTAAAGAAGATCTTGCGACTATCGAATCTATTGACCTGGTGATTGTAGTTTCTATTGATATTCATCTTTGGAGCAAATTGAGTATGATTTACCTGAGGTTGGTTGTGGCTTCTGTTCATCCTTGGAATAAATTGAGTCTAATTTACCTGGTGATCTACTTTATGCCTTTGCTGACGATTTTCATACTATTCACTGGTCTTTGCTGCATCAAGATAGCTTTTGGTGGAGTTCGACGGCTTCTGTGATTGACATGATTCTTTAGTATATCCAAGACCTGTCTTTATCAGAGGAAAATGCTACACTTTGATAATTTCAATTAAGGTTTTTGATCCTTTAGCAAATCTAAGATTGAGAGATTTCATTTTCTCAAGATCCTTTCTTAGACCCACAATTTCACATTCTAGTTTTTCATTGTGTTTTTCTTTTTCAACAAGTTGGTATGTCAAGGTATCTATAATCATATTCTTTTCTTCTAAATAGATTTTGAGTTTAAAGATTTCTTCATGAATGTCATCTTCTTCTAAAGCATCCCAAAAATTATCATCGTCATAATCCATTAGAATTCTATAGTCATTACTATTTTCATCTTCATCACTATTTGATAAACCATCGCTATCTTCATGAGTATAGTAACTCATTTTATTTACAACTTGTTTCTATTCCATTTTGCATATTCCTTACCTTTTTCATATTTATCTTTATGAGGACATTTGGTTGCATAATGACCGACTCTGCCATAGGCCAAGCATTTGAAGGGTAGCTTACCTCTAAATCTTTCGGAACCCCGTTGAAGCTTCTTGACAAAGTTTACCTCATCTTATTCTTCTGAAATATGTCCTGATTCTTTTTGTTCTTCCTTTCCTTTTGTTGAAGCTTTAAATGTGTCTTCTCTCATATCTGATGATCCTCCTTTCCTCATCTCAAAGGCAGTTAAGATTCTGTGAAGCTGTGTCATAGTGATAGTCTGCAGATCCTGTTTTTCTTATATGCAGACACTTTGATTAAAATTTAGCAGACAAGGATCTCAAAATTTTCTCAACTAAGGTAACTTCCTTTATTTGTTCACCCAAATTCTTCATACAATTAACAACCTCATCTATACTTAAGAAGTAACTATATATACTTTCATCACTGTGCATCTTAAGAGTTTCATACTGAATTCTGAGAGTTTGAAGTTTAGCACGTTTTACCTGAGAGTCTCCTCCGTAGCTCAGAACAATTTTGTCCCATATTTATTTGGCTGATTTGAGCTGCATGACTTTGACAAACTCTGATTGTGACAGACTTCCCAATAAAGTATTGACAGCTCTAGCATTGGTTTCATATTGCTTTTTACTTGCCGTATCTGTAGGAATTGTTGTTGGAAATGTATATCCTCCTTCCACAATTTCCCAGACATCCATTCCAAGTGATTGTAGATAGGTTGTGGTTCTTATTTTCCAATAAACAAAATTGCTCCCATCAAATATTGGCGGTCTGATGGATCCCACGCTTTCTTGATTACTCATGATGATGGATCTCCCTTCAAGCGATCAATCTTCTTCTAAAGGACCTGCTCTGATACCAATTGTTGGAAATAATATTGAGAGGGGGGGTGAATCAGTATTATCATATCAATAATTTTATTTCCCAAACAGATTTATATACGCTACTTCAGCTAAGTGAACTAGCGTGTACACACAACTGTACTTAAAGAAACCAGCGTATATGTAGAGAACTTTTGATTTAGACAATTTATCATGTATTGAACTTTAACCAGTATATCAGAGATTTATTATACTATGTAGTAAAATAATAATAAAGCATCACACATAAGCAACACACATGAACACCAAGATATAAGGTGGAAACCCAATGTGGGTAAAAACCCCCTGTTGTTGTCTTCTTTGTCTTCTTTTAATAATAAGAAAATCTATTTACAATCTTGTACTATTGCATACTCACACCAGTACGTAGGCACCCAACTGCAGAAGGTTACAACCTTCTCTCATTCTCCAGTTACTACTGGAAGGGAGCTACAACCCCTTAGCTCTTGTACTAGCCAATATGTTTACTAGTACGTAGGTGCCAGCCTACAGAAAACTCCACTCTTCTACCAGGGACCACATTTCATGAATTTTCAAACTGGATACTCCTGGAACACAACACCACAATCTGAAGGCCATGTTTCATTCAATTTTCATACTGGACCCATCAACAACATTGAAACTCAGAAAATCATAATTGTAATACAATCATCAAATACATCTACATCAACCAATCACTGAAACTCAATCATCACTTTCTGAATCAACCACAACTCAATCAATCAATCACTTAACAGCAAATCACAATCAATCAATCTGATCATTCAGAACACTGTCACTAGAATACAATCACCAGAACCCAAAGCAGAACCCAAAACTCTGCAACAGCAAACATAAACAATTGAAACATATGTCATAAGGTATACGCTACTTCCATGTGTCGAACCAGCGTGTATACGCACTTTTACCAAAAGGAACCAGTGTATAGATCTACAAATTCAAATTTATGAAGTATACGCTACTTTGATATGCTGAAACAGCATGTATACGCTCTTTTTCTAAAGCGAACCTGGGTACAGATCTGTAAATGCTAACTTAAAAACTCACAACTATTTCAGACTTTAGTCACAGCCAAATCATCACATTTACAAAATAAAACATGCATCAGTATTCAAATCTAGAATGTTCAAGATCAAACGACATGATGATAATAATTTT
This sequence comes from Pinus tabuliformis, assembly GCA_031772625.1. Lineage (NCBI taxonomy): Eukaryota > Viridiplantae > Streptophyta > Pinopsida > Pinales > Pinaceae > Pinus > Pinus tabuliformis. The sequence goes on along the minus strand of CM062810.1, from coordinate 38,591,678 downwards.
AAGCTTTTATGATCCCGGTCCATCAACCTTCATCAGCCATATAGGTGCAACCTTATATTAGATCAAGCAAACCATCAAAATCTCATCAACTTGCATATATGATTCAACACTTCATAAGATATTCAAATCCTTGCACTGTCCTAGACTAATGATCTTCTCCTCCTTATATAGTTTTAGGCCTTTCTCAATACCATGAACCAAAACTACATAGGACCAATACCTTGGACCAAATACCTCGGACCAATTACCTTGGGTCAAATACCTTGGACCAAGAAATACCTTGGACCAAAAAGAAGACTTTTGGATACACGCGCTTTCCCTTCTATGAACGTGTGTGTGTACATATATGCCCCTTTTGTTCAATAAACATGCGTGTATACGCAACTTGGACAAGGTGAACCTACATATACCCCTCTTTCTTCATTCTTTGGAGTCTGATCTGTAATTCTTTGTTGTTGACCTGCTGTACTGTGATTTTTCATCTGAGTGAGTTGCCATCAAGCACAACACCTATATCATAATGCTAACACTCTCATGACTTTTCTAAAAAATGCAATGGGTTGGTCATCTCCATATTTATTCTTTTGCAAACAAACGACATCTAAGGTAGTTTTAGAGGCAAAATAAAAGATAATAAATGGTTCAGAGTAATCTGGACTGGCTAAAATGGGGGCTTCTACAATGACCTTTTTAATCTGATCAAATGCATACCTTGCAGGAATAGTCCATTTAACTTCATGGTTCTTTTTCAACATATCAGTTATGTCCTTAACTATTTCAACATAATTAGGGATAAACCTTCTTAAAAAAATAATTTTCCCAAGGAAAGCTTGAATCTCCTTCTTATTCCTTGGTAATATAAGTGCCTGAATTGTTGAAAATATTTTAGGATCAATGACTACTCCTCTAGAAATGATGTGGCCGAGCAGTTTTCCTTCTTGGAGTGCAAAAAAATACTGCTTGGGATTAAGGGAAAACCCAAATTTTCTACACCTGTCAAAACCCTTTCTCAAATTCTTTAAATTCTTTTGGTCAGAATTGGAAAAAATAGTCAAATCATCTAAATAAATAACAACAAATTTGTTGGTATTACCCACAAATGCTAAGTCCATAGCTCATTGAAATGTAGCTCTAGCATTAGTTAACCCAAAAGGCATCTAGGTATACATGAATGTGCACCAACGAGTTGTGAATGCAATCTTTTCTCTATCCTCTGGACTAACCATAATCTTATTATATCCAGAAAAGCCATCTAACTTGGAAATTATATTAGCTCCTGAAACTTTCTAAAGTAATTGATCCATCTTAGGTAATGGATAATTATCTTTCAGAGAAGATTTATTCAAATTCCTAAAATCCACACATAATCTAATTTCACCATTTCTTTTTCTCACTGGAACTAGATTGGCTACCCAATCAGAATATCTCAATGGAACTATTATTTTAGCATCAAGTAGCTTCTTGAGTTCTTTTTCAATAACAGGAAGGAGGACAAGATTAATTCTCCTCAATTTTTGCTTGAAAGGTTTTTCCTCTGGTTTTAATGGAATTTTATGTTCAATAAGAGATGTATCATATGTTTTCAATTCATTATAATACCAGGAAAACACATATTTGTAGGCCTTAAGGAGGGCTAAATATTTGTCTTTGGCTTCCATTGACAGGGATGCAAATATTTTAACATTTCTAATTTCTTCAGAACTTCCAATGTTATAGATTTCAATATTTTCCTTAGGTGAATTTGACAAAGGATTTTTGGGAACATCATTATGATCAAAGAGCTTCTTAAGAGGGATTAACGCTTTTGGAATAAAATTACTAGATAATTGAATAATGTTATGATCAACAATTTTTTAGTCAGATTGTGGTGTTTAATATTCATTGTAAACTTCAAGATTATCCAACCGTTCTTCCTCAACTTACAGGTTTGAGAATTCATCAATGACTTGCAAAAAGGATTTTAGCTACTCATCATCATCAAAGATTTTCCAGTGCTTAAGATTGTCAGGAATAGATGGTTTATACTTGACTTGAATTTGATACTGGACAAGCATTTGATCGGGGACTTTAAAAGAACTAGCAAAAACAGCCAAGGAATCTGCATGAATGTTTTGATCTCTAGGAATAGCAGTGATATTGAATGCTGAAAAGAAATTTTCAATTGAATCCCAAATCTCATTCTTATAAGATCTAAGTCTAGGCAGTTTAGTTTGACATTGATTCCTAACTTGTCTGACAATAAGTTTAGAATAAAAAAATACACCTAAATTCTGTACCTTAAGACTTCTTGTTAATTCCAATCCTAGAATAAAAGTTTCATACTCTGCTACATTATTAGTTACATCGAATTCAAGCTTATATGATTGGGTAATATTTTCTTCCGGGGCAAGCCCCGGAAGTGATGATTGATGCTATGTGATTCGTTCTCCACATTTCACTAGTTTCAATCCCACTTCTTCACCCCTGTGAGCATCACCCGATGCAATGAGTGCTAAGTGAACTATTCAAAAATCATGAGATATTAGTCACTTTACGACTACCTCTCATGGAAATGGTCATACTTTGAATGACTTACTTAACGCAGTTGAATCCCAAAAATGATATCTAATATTTTCTTTATCTGGTGAAATTAATACAATTCCATCTCCTACTCCCTTTGAGCAAGAACCATCAAAGTACAATTTCCAAATATTAGTTTTGATGGTTTTAGGCTTGTCAATAATGTTTTCAATAGTAAGCTGAGTATTTTGTGAATGATTAGATGATATTTAAAAACACCCCAAGTCTTGGTCAACTGCATAAATAGGATGATTCCTAGCATGATCAGATTTACAAACAATATTTATAAATCTAACTTCTCTTTATAAGCTAAGATGCTCACCCCCATATACTAGAATAGTGGCATAAGACATGTCCATTTGTAGGCTTCCTCCTAATTTGGCACAACAAGATCTTGATAACAACATACCAAATTTGGGAGGGATGTTAGTGACTACAATGTCTAAAACTAGACTTTTGACGAGGATCTGAGCTAAAGTAACCACCAGATCTTTAATAAGGCCAAGACAAGGTACTTCCTTGGAGTCAAAATTGTAAAGATCATGATAAGTTATTGTGACTTCTAATTGCAACTGGTTAATAATTACCTTTGGCATCAGATTATAGGAAGCCCCAGAATCTAACATAAAGTTATACAACAAGAAATCATGAACTTTCAGAGTCACATAAAAAGGTGGTACAATCTCATCAATCATGTCTGAGCTAGGACCAAAGACTACTAACGGTTTTTTGTCTTGCAGGCTTATCACATCCCCTTTAACATCAACACTGGATGGATGAATCCATTTAGAAACTTGGTTTTTATACCCTGGGTTCTTTGACAATTCAGATAGGGGAATTGGTATTTTAACTCTTTCCAATTCTCTTTCAACATTGAAAGTTGTCAAAATAGTTTTATCAATTAGGCTTGTTTCAGTTGTTTGATTCAATGGTTGAATGATTGTTGTTTGAGTTTTGGCAGATTTGATCTGAGGTTCATTTATAGTGGGACATTTTGGAGGTCTACCAGGCCCTCACCTAGGTCTTAGATCGTATCTCCTATTCAATTCTACAATTAAAAGGTTAGAAAAGGCTTGACATTTAGAAATTTGAGAGTCTTCTTGATCTTGAGAAGACTGATTTAAAGGGTGAGAAACAATAGCATTATGTATAGATGAATGATCCAAATTATTTATATCTTCAAAAATTAAAGGTCCAATGTCATCTAGTTGTTGGTCATCAATCATAAATGGGGCTTTGATATGTTGATCAATATTTAGTCTCTGTAAAATTTGAGTTTGAGGGGAACTTCTAAATTGAGTTTGAGGTCTAGCAACAATTTGTTGTATCATTCTAGGCTGAGTTTCTATCTTAGAAATCATATTAGAAATTTTTCTAAGTAATGATGTAATCTCATCAACCTTTTGATCATCCTCTTTTGTTTTTGAGGAAGATCCTTCTTCCTTAGCTTTCATTTTTCTTTCAGCTTTTTCAACCTTGGCTTTGAGTTTAGATTATGCTGACCTATTAGCCTCAACTTCTATAGCATTATTTTGCATGTCCTGTAAGGTAGGTGATGCCCTTTCCCTAAGCATGACTGTAAAGTCATCATCAAAGGCTTTGGAAACCTAACTTATGTTGTTGTAACTGGAGGTTTATAGTCAGGATATATCTTATGGTAAAGCTTATTGAATCGTTTAATGAAATCTACCACTGGTTCACCATGATTTCTTTTAAGCCCTTCAAATTCTATAAGATATTAAACTAGATCCTTTTTAACACCCCATTGATTCTTAAATAAGGTAGTTAACTCATTCCAAGAATTAATTGAATTATCTCTAATTTCTTTAAACCAAATCCTAATGTTTCCCTCTAAAGATTGAACAAATAATCGCATATATACATCCTCATGTTCTATGTTCATATTATCAGTAAAATCTAAAAAGGCAGCTAGATGATCTTCTACAGACAAACCAGTTTCCCCATTAAACCTTAGTAGGTTTTTCAAATTCCCATCAGTAAAATTATTGAGTTGGTTAGGAAGATGTAAGGCATCATACCTAGCTTGAATAATAGGTTGAAAGGCCATATTTGAAGATGAAGATGAAGATGATTCAGTAGAAGAGGTAGGAGATGATGTAGTGGAGGATGAGGAGGAAGATGGTGAAGCTATGGGTGAAGATGGAGGTCTAATGGTAGGAGGAGGAGGATGGGAAAGTGGAGGATCCCTAAAAGATTTAAAAGGTGTTTTAATAGCTAGCTTCTGAACCTCTCTGTCAACTTGTTCTTTATTTTCAAACAAAGGGTTTGAATATACAAAAAAAGTTGCTTCAGGTTGGGCATAAGTAGATGGAAATGTATAATGAGTGGGGGAGATAAAATCAGTAGGTTTTAGCTCCGTAAATGTACATCTAGTTCTTCATCTGACTTGGGTGAATCTGAAAATATTTCAGGAAGTTTACATGATTCCAAAGATTGGGGCAAGAGGGTTGATTGCAGATCAACTCCTTTAGATAATAGTTCTAAAACCCTAGGCGTTAGATCATCCAAATCTAATTGGGATGGAAAAGAGCTAAAGGGATCAGAAGCTGAAATACCTTCAGGCTGTAATGGTACAAAAGAAGAAGCAGAAGCTTCAAGTCTCCTTCTAAACAAGGCTTCTCTCACCAGTCTCTCTAGATTAGATAAAGGAGAGACAATTTGAGAATCAGAGTGAGATATGGTATGTTTTGAGGGAGCCAACTTGGTCTTGTGGAGTCGCGAGGTGAAATATTTTAGCCTACAATTTCTTTATTCACCTTAAAGAAAAATTCTTAATTGTTGTCCCAAGGAAAATAGTTCAATTTTCAGTCCCCGACAATGGTGCCAATCTGATGTTGTCCTCTGAGATGACTGTAGGTTAGTTAGTCATGCCAGAGCATCTAAAATGTTTTGTTTGTTTTTAAAGTTTTTGGATGACCAATGTTATGAACAATTTGAAAACATGTGCTTAAGCCTTAACAATTTCTAAGTTGGATGAAAGGGTTGTCTATTTGTCTAAAATAGTTAATTGATTTAAAATGGGTGAATAGCAAATTCTTGATGAAATATAACTTGCTAAATATTGAAACAAAATGTTTGATTGGTTAAAAGAACAGAATACAGGCAAACAATGTTTCCTGTAGAACAAAATATATTTAATCTAATGTAGATGGGTGTGAAAATTAATTGATATAGATGAGTTTATAATAACAGATAGTTTTATAAACTAGTCCCTAATAATTGTTTATAACTTCACAAGGGATTTAAGATTGACTGATACTCAATATGATCTTACCCATATTTCTGCATAAAATCTTAAATACATGAAGAAAGAAATAATTAAATAAGCACATAAGAAAAAACTTACAAGGAGACAAACTATAGGAGGCAAATTACGAATCCTTTTATTAACTTGAAGCAAATCTCCAGCTCGGTTACAATTCTTTTTTTTAATTTCATCCAAGGGTTCAACGATTAATAACTCAAAGGAGGAGTTATTTATACAAAATAAAAGTTCTTTTAGATATTTTTAAAACAAAAATACAAAATTAGTACAAAACTATAGGAATTTTAAAACTTCTAAGTGTTGGCACTATCTTTCAGGAATTTGTTGATGATATGGTGCCCAAAAAGTGCTACCCAGCTGATTATCAGTTGATGATGAAAGTTTCTCATTAGTTTCAGATAAGTGATCCCACCTGTGTTGACTTGGTATAGAAAGATTTACCAATTTCCTGTAAAATTCATCAACCTCGATGTACTTTTCAAAAGTGGGCATATTTAAAAAAATGTGTTTAATCTCATGCTTAATTGTAAAATCAAAATATAAAGCCCCTAACATTTTTTTCTCGGTAAGATTACCCTTTACACCTGCAAAACTAGCTTTATCAGTTTCTATTGTATAAATCTTCTGACAATATTCCTCCAAACTGATCAACCTGTCATTTGGTGCCACTAATCCTAGCAGTCCTCTTTGATTGAGTAAGTTAAATATAAAATTAAACCTTTGAACAACAGTCTTCAAGTCTTGGCACTTGGTCTACAACTGAGTTAGGAGCTTCCTTTTCTACAAAAACTCCTGAATCTCAAGAATGGTTTATGTTCTATCCAGAATCAGAATCTGCTCCAAATCCTGTTTTTTGAATTAAGAATTTTGATCTTGTCAGTGGCTTCACTTGGTTTGTCTTTAAGAAGTTCTTTAACTTCTTCAATAGTTATCTGACATCTGTTTATAAGTTCTTCCTGCTCAAAAATTATCTGTATGGAGGGCCATACTTCAATTATGGCCTAACTGATATCTTCCCAAATGTTTTCCTTGGCTTGGGCCAAGGTTTGAGCCATTAATGACTCACTTTCCAACTCTTCTATTCTTCTAGTCAATCTGTGGGTCTTCTACATCTCTTCAACATAAAGAGTGTCATTTTTAATCTTTTGAGTCTCCAAATTCTTAAATTTCTTGTGAAGCCTTTCATTCTCTCATTTCTGGTGAGTAAGCTCTTGTAAGACTTTGTTCAAATCTCCTGCTATTGATGTAGATTATGTTATTGCTGATGTCGATTCCCCTGCCATCCTTGAAACTGTAATAGGTATAGATGTAATTGGAGCTATGGCTAGTTGATTAGATTGTTCTTTTTATTTAAGAAATTTTGCAATATGTTCTTCCATTGTCTTTATCTGTACATTTTTCTCAATGATCAGCTTGAGAATCTCTTCTTTGCATTGTTCATTTTCTTCTATCTCCTTGGTTTGAGGATCCTATGTAGAAGGTATTTTGAGCTACTTCCTTAATGCAAAGATGTTTGCATTCTCCTTTCTAATAATGCCTTCTGTAGATTTAACATCAGTGGGATCATACCCAATTTTAATCACTATGTCTTCTAATTTGTTTACCCTATTATCCTTTGCCAAAGAGGATATATTTTCTATCTTCAATTGTGATTGTACATTTGAAAGAGTTGTTTTGAGTTTTGATAATGCCATAGCAGTGTTGGTCATGGTAGAGAAAAACATCTCACCATACTGCCTATGCATATCCATTTGATCGATTGGATGTATCTAGTTGGCATCAAAATAAAATGCAGTCTTCTTATAATCTGAAGAAGCCTTTGGAAAAGGCACTTGGGCTTGAAGGAATGACATTTGCATCATGCCTTTCTCACTGTTAAAAGCTATCAAAAACCTGTGTTGTGAATTAGATGTCTGTTTCCAAAACTTAGCCTATACATTTTCCTTTAATATGTTTGACTCCTCATGCTCACTTGCTCCTAGAGACTGAGTGATCTCCAATAAATTCTGTGAAACTGAAGAGGAAGATGGAGTAGTGATTGCAGCTTCTTTTGTCCCTGTAGAAACCTATGAATCATCAAAATTGATGATTATAGGCTCCTTCTAACCATGAGTAGTAGTAGTAGTACCTTTGGAGTTAGTCCTTGATTTCTTATGATAGTGAATGGATTCTGTTGGGTCCCTATAATACTAGTGATTACCCCATTACTATTGTAGTTATACCCCTTATTTATATTGTTGTGCCCCCATTACCCCCATATTGTTATTAATGTGCCCATAGAATCCCTCCATTGTTATTTTTGTGGCTTTATATTATTATTGTTAGGTCGGCTGGATTATATTGTCTCCATAGACTCCTATATATAGAAAGAAGGTTTTGTCATTTGAATCATCCAAGAATTGTTCATTTATGTAATGTAAAGGAGGTTGCCCCCTCGAAGAGGCTGAATTCTAAGGTGCGGATCTCTCTTTTCTATCTTTTTGTGAGCTGGTTTCATAACATTTGGTATCAGAGCTTTGGATTCTAGGGTTTCGTTGCTCCAAACAGGTCATCGTGGCATTTTCGCTATAACTTTTTTTCTGTGATGTTTCAGAAGTCGCAAAAAAAACCCATTTGAGAAGACATCGCGCTGAACCTTGGGTCCGAATTTCAGAGCTTTTCGTCCCATATTTGCGGAGACATGATCTCCGGAAGTTGGTCTTTTTGCAGACTCCTGAATTACACTCAAAACAGGTGACCTGGGGAAAATTGTCATAACTTTCTTTCTGAGCATCAGATTGAAATTTCGTAAGAAGGTACAGAAAGATGACAGACTGTAGTTTTCTTTTATATATTTTTCAGAGTCAAAAGTTGAAACAGTGACACGTGGCACTTCATACAAGTTTGCTCTACTGAACTAGTCTATAATCAGGTCACTGCGGGAGATTGTGCATAACTCTTTCTTGGAGAATCCAATTTGGTTCCGACTAGTGGCATTGGAAAGAGGACACATAAGGCTACTACAGGTCACAATTTCAGAACTAGATGATTCGAAATTACAGAGATACATCAGATTCAATATCAGGCTTCTACAAAGTAAAAAAAGGTGTGTAGTTTTTATTTTTTATTTTTGCATAAGCTTGGTTTGAAGGAATTCAAAGGGCCTAGTAAAGCATTATTATAGGTAACTGATGCCCCGAGGAAAGAAAATGCAAACACCTAGTAAGGAACCTGAAAGCTCTAGCATGACTCATGAAGAAGAGGAAGAAATGCTACATGATATATCAAAATTACAAGAACAAGTGCAACAAATGTCACGCTCACAAAAGCTAACAGATGCTAAGATAAATGGCATGGAATCTAAGATAAAGGGCATGGAAGCTGAGATGGACGATTTGAAGATAGATTTGAAGAAAGACATGGAAAATTTGAAGACAGATTTGAAGACAGACATGGCAGATTTGAAGACAGATTTGACAAATTTTCTACAAGAGATACTTACTAATGGTGAAAAGGTTGTAAAGGAAACTCATGATGTGAACAAAAGTAATGTTAATCATGATTTCATAGATTCTAATTTTGGATCGAAGACCCACCATATTCCAAAAATCAATATGAGGAAGTTTGATGGCAAGGATCCCGCCACATGGATATTACAGATGGAGCAGTTCTTCGATCTCAATAATGTGCAAAACACACAAAAGGTACGTATGGCAACTTTATATTTGGAACCAAATCAATTTGTATGGTATCAATGGCTTTGCTCTCGTAAACAATTTATCACTTGGGCAATTTTTACGGAAGAATTGATAGCACATTATGAGGATACAAAAAGCAACACTTTTTTTAGCCAATTGATAAGTCTCAAACAAAAGGGTTCAATAATGGAGCACATTGAGGAGTTCCAAAAATTGAACATAAGGGTAAAAGATATTCCAGAACAGCATAGGATTGATGTGTTCATAGGGTCTTTAAAGGATAATATCCAACATGATGTTCGACTTTGGGAACCTGATTCATTAGAGAAGGCATTCAGGTTAGCAAGAAAAATGGAAAGCAAAATTATGGCAACCAGGAAGCATACCACTCACAACTATAAAGACGGAAGTGCAGTTGCCCCTAGTCTTCCACAACCTATAAGGTTGACACCACAACAATTGGAAGAAAAAAGAGCAAAAGGGCTTTGTTATAGTTGTGATAGCAAATACACTAAAGGTCATAAGTGTGCTGAGAAGAAATTATTATACATAGATTGTGAAGAGGAAGAAGAAAAGGAGCAAGAAAGGTCAAAAGAAGAAGATATACTTCAGGAACAAAGCCTAGATGAAGAACAAATAAATACAACCATATCTTGTAATGCATTGGCGGGAATTACCACTCCTCAAACCATCAAGATAGAAGGACAAATCAAGAAGAAAAAGGTGATAGTGTTGATTGATTCAGGAAGCACCCACAATTTTATTCATTGTAGGGTAGCAAAAGAATTGAATTGCTTCCTATATCCAGCACCAGAGTGTCAAGTGATGATTGCAAATGGAGGAACAATAAATTGCTCTGGAAAGTGCCATAATATCAAGCTATCCATGGGAGAATATGTATTGACTAGCCCAATGCTTTCCATTCCAATGGGAGGTGGTGATGTTGTACTAGGAGTCCAATGGCTACAATCCTTGGGTACAATAGCTTTTAATTTTCAAGAACTTTTCATCAAATTTTCTGTGGAAGGAAAGGAAGTTGAATTAAGGGGTATTGCAGGGAAACCAGGAAAGATAATCAGCTCTAATGGTATGACAAAGCTTCTAAAAAAGGAGCAAAGGGGTGTAATTGCACAATTATGTTCGCTAGATGTTTCCACATTAGAATCATCTATTTCTCCAGATCTCCAAAAAGTCTTGGACAATCATTCCAAGGTATTTGAGACTCCCAAAGGTCTCCCACCTATGCGTGATCATGATCATGCTATTCATCTGATTCCAAGAAGTGTTCCTCCAAACATCAGGCCGTACAGATATCCCTATGTCCAAAAAAGTGAAATTGAACGTATGGTTGCAAAAATGCTAGAGGCTGGTATAATTCAACCGAGTCAAAGTTCTTTCTCTGCTCCAGTAGTATTGGTGCACAAGAAGGATGGATCATGGCGCATGTGTCCGGATTATAGGGAGCTCAACAAGCTCACTATTAAAGATAAGTTCCCCATTCCTGTCATTGATGAATTACTGGATGAATTGCATGGATCAATTTACTTCACCAAGTTGGATCTTCGTTCAGGATATCATCAAATCAGAATGAAGATTGAAGACATTCCGAAAACGGCATTTAGAACTCATGAGGGTCATTATGAATTTTTGGTCATGCCTTTTGGCCTTACCAATGCACCTTCAACATTTCAAGGTTTGATGAATTCAATTTTCAAACCATTCCTTAGAAAATTTGTGTTAGTATTTTTTGATGATATACTTATCTACAACAAGTCTTGGAAGGATCATGTTGAACATGTTGACAGGGTGCTACAACTATTGGAAGAGAAACAATTATATGCCAAAAGATCCAAATGTTTCTTTGGAGTCCAGGAGGTGGAATATTTGGGTCATATTGTATCTCATGAAGGAGTTAAGGTAGACCCTACCAAAATTAAAGCCATTAAGGAATGGAAAATCCCCACATCCATAAAGCATTTGCGCGGATTTCTTGGGTTGACAGGGTATTATCGCAAGTTTGTTAAGAATTATGGGAGAATAGCAGCACCTCTAACGACATTATTGAAGAAAGATGCATTTTCATGGACTCCGGAAGCAACAAAGGCCTTTGAACATCTTAAAGAGGCAATGTGCCAAGCACCGGTCTTAGCTACACCGGACTTCACAAAAACCTTTATTGTGGAATGTGATGCTTCAGGAAATGGAATTGGTGCTGTTCTAATGCAAGATGAAAGACCCATTGCTTTTGAAAGTCGTCCAATCAAGGGAAAGTTTCTAAGAAAAGCTATTTATGAGAAGGAAATGTTGGCAATACTCCATGCACTTAAGAAATGGCGACCCTACCTAATGGGAAAACACTTCAAGGTAAAAACAGATCATGATAGCCTTAAATACTTTTTAGAACAAAGATTATCCTCTGAAGAGCAACAAAAGTGGGTCACAAAGATGTTGGGTTATGACTTTGAAATCATCTACAAAAAAGGGAAGCAAAATGTGGTGGCAGATGCACTCTCAAGGAAGGATGAGGATGTGGAAGCATTGTTGTGCGCTATTTCTATCATCCAACCAGATTGGATAAATGAAGCAAGGGAGGAATGGAAGAATGACGAAGAAGTGTGGGCACTTATTCGAAAGCTACAACAAGATCCCAGTACGTCTGATACATTTAGCTGGAAAAATGATTCGTTATGGTACAAAGATCACTTATACCTCTGTAAGAATTCCCAGCTAAAACAAAAGATTCTTATGGAATTGCACACTTCTCCCTTAGGAGGGCACTCAGGATTTTTAAAAACTTACCACAGGGTTAAGAAGGAATTTTTTTGGGATGGCCTTAAATCAGATATTCAAAAGTTTGTGGCAGAATGTTTGGTTTGCCAACAAAATAAAGTTGAAACAATTAAGACACCGGGTCTATTACAACCTTTATCCATTCCAAGCCAACGTTGGGAGGAGGTATCAATGGATTTTATCACAGGTTTACCCAAGTCTGAGGGAAAGAGTGTCATCATGGTGGTAGTTGACAGACTTACCAAGTATGCACACTTTTGTGCATTATCACATCCATTTAAAGCCAGTACAGTTTCTACTGCATTTATGGAAACAATTCAAAAGCTACATGGAAACCCAAAGATTATTGTAAGTGACAGAGATCCCATTTTCACTGGAAATTTTGGACACAATTATTTTCTTGTCTTGGTACTCAGTTAGCTCATAGCTCATCTTATCATCCTAAATCTGATGGGCAAACTGAGATAGTAAACAAATGTTTGGAAGGATATCTTCGTTGCTTTGTGTCTGATAAACAGACACAATGGGTCAAATGGTTGCCTCTGGCTGAATGGTGGTATAACACTTCCTTTCATACAGCAACAAAAATGACCCCATTTATGACACTTTATGGGTATCAACCACCATCCATCACATCATATTTAAGAGAAAATTCTAAGGTTCAGGCAGTGGAACATCACATCGAACATCAACAACAAGTCCTCCAACTCTTAAAGGATAACCTCGTGTTGGCACAGAATAGAATGAAACAACAGGCAGATCAACATCGCAGTGAAAGAATTTTTGATGTAGGTGATTGGGTATTCCTACGGCTACAACCATATAAGCAAATGTCCCTCAAGCAAGCTAAGAAGGATAATAAATTATCACCAAAGTATTATGGTCCGTACAAGGTGTTACAAAAGATTGGTACTATGGCATACAAATTGGAGCTTCCTGCAGCTTCTCGATTGCACCCAGTGTTCCATGTTTCATGCTTAAAGAAGGTTATAGGCGACAAGCTCCCAGTTCAAACAATATTGCTAGAACTTGACGAGGAAGGAAAAATTATATTGGAACCGGAAGCAGTTATAGAAACAAGAACTCGACAGCTACGAAATCGATCAATTTCAGAGTACCTTATCAAGTGGAAGAACTTATCCGCTGAAGATTCCACATGGGAGGATGAGAATTTTATGCAGAAGTATCTTGAACTACTCAAGCGTTGAGGACAACACTTTTTTGAAGGAGAGGGGCATGTTGGGTCCCTATAATACTAGTGATTACCCCATTACTATTGTAGTAATACCCCTTATTTATATTGTTGTGCCCCCATTACCCCCATATTGTTATTAATGTGCCCATAGAATCCATCCATTGTTATTTTTGTGGCTTTATATTATTATTGTTAGCTCGGCTGGATTATATTATGACTCCATAGACTCCTATATATAGAAAGGAGGTTTTGTCATTTGAATCATCCAAGAATTGTTCATTTATGTAATGTAAAGGAGGTTGCCCCCTCGAAGAGGTTGAATTCTAAGGCGTGGATCTCTCTTTTCTATCTTTTTGTGAGCTGGTTTCATAACAGATTCCTTGTCACCTATGGCTGATGATGAAGATCATTCTCTGGGCCTCTTGTCCTGCTTGGTTTGAGAAGTAGGAGTCTGGAGAGTAGAAGGAGGTAAAATATATTATTATGCTTCTTTAAGTGTGTTCTCTTCCCACTATTCTTGATTCATGTACTTCTAAATCTCTCAACTTGGTGTATGATTGTAAGAAGTGGTTTTTAGTTCCACACTTAAGTTGGAAACAATATTGAATGGGTCATAAGACTAGGTGAAACTGGGTTGAAAACCCATCTGTTTGAGGATTGCATCTACTTCAATACCTGTTGATCTTGTATTACAAATGAATGATCCTACCTGTGACTTGATCTTAAACTGATATTTCCTCTTCCTTGAAATGAAATGAATTTCATCCATATTAATCATTTTCTTAATATATTCCAAAGAGAAAATCCTCATTGGAACATATTTGGGAAATGTATATGGAGTGAATTCCCAGCCATATACTATAATCTTTGTATAATTCTGGTAAAGATATCAGTCTCCTGTTCTAACTTGATCACTGAGGTGCAGGATCCTTTTGATTTCTGGACTGATCTTGGGCTCACTCTGGCTACTGAGAAGCTGTGCAACTGGGTGAATGAAACAGTCAATGAAGTCTGAAAATTTGAACTCAGTTGAGTTCCTTCTGATCAATGAGGTCCATTGTGTGACTGCTTGATTCACTTGTTGATCATCCTGCTTATGTATAACAATACATAACATGTCTCCCTGCTGAAAATAATCATATGTACTAGTAAAAAGGAATATTTAAACACTCCTTCAGTAGTGATTTTCATCAATTGGTCATGTATAGTCTCAGCCAAAAGTTAATTGTAACTATACATGAAGGCGGGTTTGTTTTCTTTAGAGAAAATGGATAGATAACCTAGGATAGATTCATCTACCCATTGAAATGTTGGGTAGCCTAACAAGCAATAAACTAGGGAAATGATGTGTTTAGCTCTCTTAAGGAACATGGATGTTGGATAGGGAGGATTCCTTTCAAGAAGTTCAGCATATTCTGGGAGAAAGATCTCAAAGATATGATCTCTTTGAGGCAAAGTAAGCTTATGATATAGGTATAGTAAAATAACAGTGGAGAAAAAGCTAAGGGAATTATTTTCAGGGATCAGAAGCATCTGGTTGATAATTTTTGGAGTGATAGATATCAAAATGTCTCCATTCTGAGCTACCACAATTCTCTGCAAAGGGTTATACTTATCTTGGCACCACATAACTAGATCAGGAAAAGAATGGCTTTGAGGAAACATATATAGGGGAAAAAGGGATTCCAATAGATTGATTTCGTCTTAGAGTCAATATAGGTATGTTTTAGCCAATTGTGCAATTTGAACATGTCGAATCCGCACTCTGTATCTATGATTTTGAAGAACTGATCAACCAATGGAATGTGATCTAGGTCTAAGGCATCAGAGGCCTTTGGGTTTTCCTGTAATGAATATGAACTGGTAGATGGCTAATCTTTTCTCTTAGGATCCATGATTACATAATTGCAAATGAAAAGATAACAGAAAATAGGGATACAAATACCTCAAGGTGATGCATTCTAGTAGTAAGCTCAGTAGTGGCGTAGAATAAAAATAGGAAAAAGTGATCGTATGAAATAATGAATCAGGATATAAGAGGAATTATGGAAAATAAATGGCATAATGGGGGTGAGGGAATTCTTTATAACCGGGACAAGTTTACCATTATGGGAAGCCCGTTGCTGAATGGAAATATGTTCATTAATGGCATAAGATAGAACAATAACGACAGATGGCAACTGATAGCGGATAAGAGAAAACAAATAGGACACATGAAAAGTAATGATTGGGAATGGATGGCACAGGAAGGGAGTTTACTGTTGGTGCACAAATGGAAGGCGTGGAAAGGATAAGCGAATTTCGGAGGGGGGGTGGTGGTAAGCAGTAATGAGCAAGGGGGTTGCAAAGTGCAAAGAAGGTGACACGTAGCGAGGGGCTCGCAGGAATGAAACTACTTTTCGAACCCCTCCCCCCCTATTGTTATCACATAACGTAGTGAGGGGGTGCGAAATGGCTTCCCCACCATTGATCTGGGTGGGGAAGAGGATCACCATCCGATTATGCTCGAGCTTTAATGCTTCGTGACAAAACATTTTGTCCTTTTCTGACTTTGACTAACAAGCTTTGCAATGTTTATTTACATAAAAATTAATCACCGATTAAAGGTAATTAAATCCTAATCAAATCTTAATCTAACTTTTTGGCGCATTTGGACTAGCAGCCATTATTTTTCCTAATTTACTTATAATCCTAATCTAATACATCTTTGGCCAAATTTTGAGCATATTAGGCCATATTTATTCTATTCTAACCTATCTAATAATGTTCTACCAAGATTAAACAGTTTGGTGAACTTATTCTCTAATCTAAAACATAAATTTAAATGATTTGATCAAGATTAAATTGTATGATTCAAATCAGAAGAAAAGGTTGTGGCATTTAAACAAGCTGCACACAAAACCTTGATTTATTACAATGCAATTTATTTCTATGAAGTGGCATTTAAATAGGCACACTTATACAAATTTTGATTTTCTTTTGATGGGGTTTTATTTCATCTCTTTTTTTATTTTCTATTTTTTCATATTTCCATTTTTATTCTTTATTTTTTTATACCCTCTTTTATAAATAAAAACTAACTTATAAAAAATAAAGCATGTTACAACATCCCCCAATATAAGCTTTGCGAGAGGCTTGAAGAGATCCTGGTTCCTCCTGAACTGAGGATTGTTGTGATCCGCCTCAACGAGACTATGATTGCAAAGCTTAAGACCAATGAAGGGTGGTCTAAAGATATTAAATGTAATATCGGGACTAAGAAAGGTTGTCCCCATTCACCTACCCTTTTTGGTATTTACAACGATAAAATAGAGGAGTGTCTAGAAACCATGGGCTGCAAAGGCACTGAGCTCACTGGTATTATCATTACTCTTCTCCTTTATGCTGATGATATCGTTCTTCTTGCAAGGAGCCATGATGACCTAGACAAGCAGCTTAAGACTCTTCATGTATACTGCTCCAAGGTAGGTATGACAGTTAATACCGATAAGACTAAAGTCATGATCATTGTTGGCTTATTAGGGCTTGACCTAGGTTCACATTTTAGTTAGCCAAACAAATCCCAGTACTACTGGCCCTTTTGGCAATAGTCCACAGAGCGTGGACTGAGGTCTCACTCGAAGTAGTATGGGAGGGTGCTAGAACCATGTTTCTACACCCTAGAGATGTCTGATGAGTTCAATTGGTTTGCGGTTTGACCCTACGCACAGGTTGCTTTGCGCACTTTCCCATACCTCGCAGCCTGATATATTGTCTTCGCGCAACCCTGCCCAGGGGTTGAACATCGCGCTCTGCATTATTACGCAATCCTTTACTGGTATTCCAATGTTAGATGATTATATTAGCCTACTTGTGTGCTTTAAGTTATACTTAACAACATAAACTATTCATATAGGTGTGCGCAATAAATAAACAATATATTTGCAAATTATATCAAACATGCATTAACCTAAGCACAGATACCCAGAATTATGACGAAACTTCTCTCTATTAATTCATTTTGCAGTTATAGACTCGACTCACCCTACACACTCAGCTGCAGGGGTCCACACACTCGGCTGTAGAACCTTCTCCTACTCTATGACCCAAAGACACACTTCAACTTGCGACTTAGTCACTTAGACTCTTTCCTCTAATTCTCTATTATTATCTATCTTTTTACACTTAAAGCCTTGCTCTATTTAAACAATCCCATGGTTCACGGACCATGGGTATGTTTATCCAGCCGACATTACATTACAAAACTTAGGGCAGACAACCCTATGACTCTATCATACCTTCGCGCCCTACGCCCGCAATTCGTGGAGCTTTACAACAAGATTTAGTCAAAACTTGGGCTTCAAGCCCCAAAACATGCCTCGGGGGGATTCCATACCCAACAGGCCCCCAACAAAAACATCGTGACTCGCCGTCGAGTCACTCTGTCGGTGCGGTGATCTTTTCGTGGAGACCCTCCAACTATTCTCGAACTACGCAAAGGTCAGCAGTGCACTAAGCTGCTACTTGCTTGATCTGCTGCATACACTATTCCGAGACCTCTGTGTCCAAACTACTTCTCTGCATCTGTGCTGGTATCCCTTGCATTTGTTTATAGTCCTGCACCTTTGTCCAGATCCTTGGAGCATGAAGACTGTGGTTTCGCCAGCTAGTCAGATGGTTGGGCCACCTGTGTAGGGCTTCAAGCAGCTGCCATTCACTTTGCTTGGGAAAGGTTCTCCATTTAGTTTGACTAGTTGTACTGCACCTCTGTCTATGACCTCCTTAACCATGTATGGTCCTAGCCAATGCATTCTAAACTTTCCCAGGAATTTTTTAAACTTACTGTCATACAACAACACTAAGTCATTTACCTTGAAGGTGCGCAACTTAATATGGTGATCGTGCCAAGCCTTTTCACATTACTTTTATACCTGTTGATGAAAACTAGCCAGGAATCGTTCCTCCTCAAGTTCTTCCAATTGCGCGAGCCTTTCTTCCAGAGCTTTGTGGTCCATCATACCTGTGAGTGCTGCTATGCACAGACTAGGTACAATATACTCCATCGGCATGACAGCTTCCATGCCATAAACTAACCAGAAAGGTGTTTTTCCTGTCAATTTATTGCACATTGTTCTATAAGCCCATAGTACTGCAGGTACACAGAGGTCCCAATCGCTTCACTGCGCATTGCACACTTTGGTTAGCGCAGTCTCCAATATTTTGTTGAATGCTTCTACTGTCCCATTGGCTTGTGGGTGATATAGTGTGCTTTTCTGATGATACACCTGGAACTCTTCTGTGAGCGCGCTGATGGTTTCGTTCAGGAAATGTGTACCGCGATCACTCATTAAGATTTTCGGACAACCAAATTGAGTCAACACATTTCCAAATAAAAACTTTGCAGCCGTGGTAGTCGTGTAGTCTTTGACCAGCTGCGCTTCCACCCAGCGAGTCAGGTACTCCGTCGCGATGATAATGTATCATGCGCTCGTTTTTCCCTAAGGTTTGATAGGTCCTACAAAGTCGATTGCCCACTTTTTGAAGGGTTCCAACGTCATCTGTGGATTCAACGACATCTGGTCCCTCCGCGATGGTTTATTGGTCCTTTGACATATATCGCAGGCCTTACAGTGTGCTTTTGAATCCTAGTGAAGGGTTGGCCACCACAACCCTACGTGGAGAATCTTTTGTGCAGTTGTTCGTCCTACATAATTTCCTCCTACAATGCCCCCATGTGCTTCTGCAAGGATCTGACTTCGTTCAAATTCAGGTACGTACCTTCGCAATATCTCATCATTTCCCATTTTGTATAGGTGCCCTGCGATGATAGAAGAATCCATCGTGCGCACCACCCATTCCTTCTTTTCTTGGACGGAGTATTCCTTCATCACAGTCCCTGTTGTCAGAAAGTGGATTATATCTTCGAAGTGTTCGTCTGTGACGTGCACAACAAAGAGTTGTGTGTCAGGTAATCCTTCCTCCAAACTAGTAGGTTCCTTGCCCGTCTCAATACGCAACAAGTGATCTGGCCCTACGTTCAGGCGTCCAAGTTTTACCACGACCTCAAAGTCATATTCTTGGAACAAGTAGAGCCATCTACATATGCACCCCCCCAACACAGGCTTATTGACCAAGTACTTTAGCACGAAATGTTCTGTATACATTTTGAAATGTCCTCCTAGAAAATAGTGCTAGTATTTTTAGAGCATGTACACCATAGCCAGTCCCTCGTGCTCAATTGTGGAATAGTTCTTTTTGGCTTTGGATAATCTAGGACTTGCAAATGCGATAGGGTGATCCAAGCCTTCTCCACCCTCTTGTGTGAGCACCTCTTCCAGCATGATACATGACGCATCAACATGGACATGAAACTCCACATCCCATTTTGGGAAGACCATGATTGGAGTGGAGGTCAATTTCCCCTTTAGGACATCCAGGCTCTTCATGCAATCATCATTCTAGGAGAGTGTGACATCCTTTTTCAATAGTTTCTTCATCAGCGCGATGATCTACGCATAGCTTTTGATGAACTTCCTGTAGTACCCTGTGTGTCTCAATGTAGTGTGCAATTGTTTAACACTTCGCAGTGATTCCGAATTTAGAATTACTACAATCTTTGCGGGGTCTACCATTAGTCCCTATTTGCAGACCACATGTCCTGGTAGGTTCCCAAAGGGAACGAGGAACGTACACTTCTTAAGGTTCAGCGCAATCTGGTGTCGTCGGCAAGTATCCAACATCAAGTGTAAGCTTGCTATGTGGTGCTTAACCAATCCAAAGACAATCCAATCATCCAGATAGACCTCCAGGAACTTGTGGATATATTCTTTGAAGGCGGAAACAACTATGCGCGAAAAGATGGCTGGCACATCTTTTAACCCGAATGGAATGATGGTGTATTGAAAGAAGCCCCATTCAGTGACGAAGGTGGTCTTGCTCCTGTCTTCCAGCGCGATTTTGATCTGGTGGTACCCTCAGAACCCATCGGTGAAAGAATATGCTTCTTTCCCGCCGACATTTTCTAATACTTCATCTGTGAACGGGGTTGGGAATGGGTCATGTACACAGGCATCATTCAACTTCCTGAGGTCCACGCATATTCTTATCTTTCCCTTCTACTTTTTCTCCTGCACTACCACAGGGCTTACCTAGTCGGATTCTTCCACCGACCCAATAATTCCGGCTGCGAGCATTTTGTGTAGTTCTAGGTGGACCTTTTCCTTGTATTTCAGATTCAAGCGATAAGGCCTCTTCTTAACTAGCTTCACATTGGGTTTTAGGGTGATCTTCATCATCCCTAAATTTCTAACGATCCCCTTTAAGTCCGTAAGATTGGTCAGGAATAATTCTTGGTACTCGCGGAGTAACTCAGCGACCTTATCCACCGTGGCATCATCCCAATAGTCACCGAGCGTTGCATACTTCGGTTTAGCCTCTGTCCCAATGTTTACCTACTTCGTTTTTATCGGTGCGGTGATGTCAGGATCTTCAATCAATGGTCCTTGAACCTCGTGATAGCCTTCCATTTCTGGAATGTTAATTTTTCGTGGATCTTCATCATCCTCCTCAATATTTACATTGTAACACTCTAGTGCGCAACTCAATTGGGTCACCGATTCTTGTTGAAGCACTTCCATTGGCTCCTGGGGTATTCTGAAGATGGCTGCTTTTACTACTTGTAGCACATAATAAATAATATCCCACCAACGATCTTCAAACGTGAAGGTTAACAAGAATCCTTCGTGCAAAGATATCCCATTCGCTCATGCCATGGCAGAGCTCCGTCTCAGTATACCAGTTCATGGGTATGATATCCAAGGTATGACAGAACAGTTGCACCCACTTAGGTTGTGGCTCTTCCCCGTAGACCTTGGTCCATTTCGTGAGGTGTGCGCGTGGATCATCCCGTCTGTCATACTTGTCTGTTAGCTACATCTGAGGCGTCCCAAACCGCATGTGCATCATCCTTCTGCATTCGCGCCAGTCCTCAAAACTTCTTTGATATGTACCCCACCATCTTGCAGGCGTAGCACACAATACCCATTTCAGAGCATCAAAAGGTTGTTGTTCCAGTACTTCCCTTTCAAATTTGTTCAAGAAATCATCCACCTTGCTCAATCTGTAATCAACAATCTCTATCACTTCGAAATCTGCTAGCGCGCTCGTACCTTCGATATCTACTGTTATTCCCTGCAATCTTCCCATAGATAGTATCTTTTGTTGGTTCGCTATTTGCAATTGAATAGGAGACCATTGTAGCACAGGCCTGCCCATGCACTCCCATGTCTGCTTTGGTAGGACGTTCGCATCCGATCCTAGATCTAAAATCACTTGATCCATTTCATATTCCCCGATCTGCGCGGTTAATCTCATCTCTCTTCCTATTTGTGTTGTGTGCTTCTCGAGCTTCCGGACTATGCGTGGTTCTCCTCGGACGATCCCAGCACATCTAGTGATGAGTTCTTGCATCCCCTTCATAGCTTTGCTGTCACACAGCAACTTCATGCATGTATCTAAGAATGTAGTGAGCATCGATGGGTCCATTTCTGGTTCCAGTCTATCTTTACTTCCTAAAGTAGAGGCATCCGCAAAGCTCCTCTTAGCTTCCATGAATGTCTCTTTAATGCACTCCAAATCAAATTCAATTTCCTTCGTCAGAGCCTTGTGAAACCAGGCACTTTCTTTGGGCTACTTGCCTTTGTCATCTCCTATCGTGATACCACTTCGGAGCACGATATTTACACTCGGGTCTTCCTCGCGCAGCTCAGACCTCATCATTTGCAGGTTCTGAGTCGGGGGAGGTTGGATTGCTCCTTTATCACACAACCTTGTTATCAGCGTGGGACAGTCCTTTGTCTCATGATCAAACTGGGTACAATATAAGCATGATGGTCTCGTGGGATTTGTAAAATCGCAGGCATAATGCCCCGATCCTCCACAATTGTAACATATCAGTTGTTCGAAACCTCTTCCTTGTCCCATTCCACCTCGAACTCGTCCACGCACCTGAAATCCAGTGCACGCCATCTCTGCATTTTGATCGAGGGCCCATGTTTTGGTCTGGACTCTCTAGGTAGGATTCTGATCCATCATCAGTTCATAACTTCTATAGGTGCGCTCATCGTGGCCTACTAACCTACAGAAATTACAGAACAACTGCTGGGAATTATGTGTATACTTCTGTAATAGATGACAGTATCTGTAGCATGCTTCCTTCTTATCTAACAAATCACACACCATAATGCAGGGGTCGCGCTCGGTCCTTCTTGTGCATCTGGTCTCAATGGCATTGGTCCTCCTCTCGCCAGGTAGTTCGAGAAGACTAGACAATGGTCCTTGTCATATCCCTGGCCTTTGCACTTTATGCACCATACCTCCTCGCCCACTTTTGTGCGAGCTGTCCTATCTTGTTTCAAACTCTACATCTCAAGGCACAAGTTTTTCAACTGCACGTCGATTTGATGAACCCCAGTTTAGGATCTTGTATTAGGGTCTCATGCAGTCTCATTGCGATCTCCAAGGCCTTCACTTGAGTGGTTAGCTTCTGCTGTGACAACACGTTCCTTAGATGCGGCGTTAGCGATGCTACAAACCATGTGTGGTGTTGCCCATCCATCAAGGTCAGATTGGTTTCATGAACTGTACACTTTAGTCTCTGATCCAGCTCTGAGGGGATCTCACCTGGAAGCATCGCGATTTCCTTAAATCCAATGATCAATTGTGTCTCTGATTTTGGCCTGCTAAATTCCTTGTTTAGTGTAGCCTGGATATCCGCGATCCCTGCATTCGGATTGTCATTGGAATGCTTAATATACCAAGTCAGTGTGCGATCCTACAGAGTGCTGACCAGCGTTGCTTTCTTTATATTGTCATCCGTGACTCCCTGCACTTCCCATACAGCCCTTACCACGAACCAAAACTGGTCTGTATCTGCATTGCCTACTCCTTTGAACACCGACAATTTTATCGTGCTTGCCATATTGAACTATGGTGGTGGCGGAGGTGGTGTGGGCGAAGACGGGGGTGAATATGGTGAAACTGGCGGTGGTGTAGGCGGAAGTGGTATGCGCGGAATTAGTTGCTTTACCAAACTGATCGCACTTCTTGGTGAAACCTTCGCGAGCTCTTCCTCGCTTTCTCACGAAGGTGGAATCAAGGGGCTATTTTGTAGTTCCGTGCTACCTTTGTTTCTGTAGATCCTCCCACTCTGCATAGCCCCAAACATCAATTTATTTGCATAACCCGCTTTTCACATAGTATCATTTTAATCCAAGTGTTCAAAGATTTAATGTACTTACGTCACAGTCCTTTGAGGAAGCGTCGTTCCGCCTCGCTATATCTGACTGAAGTATCTACCACGAACTCGGTGATAAATCCTCCTATAATTCGATCGAGCCAGTGATCCACAGCACGTGCGATCTTATCTTCCGATGCTTCCAGTCTGCACACCAACTCTAGAGTCCACACAATAGGTTTGTCGAGCCTACACCTTCCTTGATTGTCTGCTAGCTTCGCGATCCACTCGTACAACTCAAAGGGGAAGGATGCAAAGAAAATTTCATGGATTTCTGTATATAAGTAGCAATCTAACCACTCTTCCTTTGATAATCGCAGATTCCTATTTTCCTGCGCCGTGAACTCGTGAATCTTTCTGTCCAACCACTCTTCAATTCCTTTCTTTGTCGGATTCCAGTGATATGACATCAGACATCTCTATGCAGATCCCGGTCTCGGCAACGGAGCCATTTATTGGCTTATTGGGGCCTGACCGAGGTTCGGAGCTAAGTTAGCCAAACAAATCCCGATACTACTGGCCCTTTCGGCAACAATCCGCAGAGCGCGGACTGAGGTCTCACTCGAAGTAGTATGGGAGGGTGTTAGAACCAGGTTTCCGCACCTTGGAGATGTCTGATGAGTTCAACTGATTCGCAGTTTGACCCTGCACGCAGGTTACTTCACGCACTTTCCCGTACCTCGCAGCTTGATATACTATCTTTGTGCAGCCCTGCCCAAGGGCTAAACGTCACACTCTACGTTATTACCCAAGCCCTTACTGGTATTCCAATGTTAGTTGATTATCTTAGCCTACTTGTGTGCTTTAAGTTATACTTAACAACATAAACCATTCATACAGGTGCACGCAGTAAATAAATAGTATATTTGCAAATTATATCAAACATGCATTAACCCAAGAACAGATACCCAAAATTATGACAAAACTTCTCTTTATTAATTCCTTCCGCTGTTACAAAGTCGACTCGCCTTGTGCACTCAACTGTAGAGCCTTCTCCTACTCTACGACCCAAAGACACACTTCAACTTGCGACTTAGTCACTTAGACTCTTTCCCCTACTTCTCTATTATTATCTATCTTTTTACACTTAGAGCCTTGCTCTATTTATACAATCCCATGGTTCGCCATGGGTAGGTCTATCCAGCCGACATGACATTACAAAACTTAGGGTGGACAACCCTGTGACTCTATCATACCTTCGCGCCCCGCGCCCACAATTCGCGGAGCTTTACAACAAGATTTGGTCAAAACTTAGGCTTTGAGCCCCAAAACATGCCTTGGGGGATTCCATGCCCAACAATCATTAAATCTAAAAAGATCATCCATGGAAGTTTCTTCTATGATAACCATTGTCTTGAGAAGGTTTCTTCTTATAAGTATTTGAGTATTGATTTTCCTCATCAGCTCAACTGGAATTATAGCATCGAGAAAAGAATTATTGGAGGTGAGAAATCTTATTATGAGCTTGAAAACAATTGTAAGTCAACCGATCTTTACATTTGGAGTAAAAAAAGGTTCCTCTTTGAGACTCTCATCACCCCTGTTATTTTAGATGGATGTGAAGTTTGGGGGTGCAGTATATCTAGGGAGTCGTGGAGAAATATTGAGATAATACAAAAGAAATTCATAGCTTATATCATCAAGATCAAGGGAAATACTCCATATCCTATCCTCTTCATCGAATTTAGCCTATCCCCCATTGAAAGTGTGGCTATGTTTAGATATATGATGTATAAGAAGAAGCTTCACAATGTGGAATCCAAGAGGCTTCCAAAAATTGCTTCTAACTTTAATGAAAACCCCCTACTACACCTCAAGTGCAGGTGGCATCAGGATGCTCATTCTTGGCTCAACCTTTGGGGGATTAAGGAGGAGATCATTGTGGGAAGCAAGGATAGTATCAAAGATATTATTACCTCCAGTTTTAAGGACAAGATGTGGGATGCTAAGGAGCTGGAGGGTAAAAGGAAGATAAGGTACTATAAGGAGGTGATCAATCCCACCCTCGATAACCAAAATTATCTCTCTATGTTGACTAGCACTAAGAAGAAAATGAACATCGCTAGGACTAGAACTAACTCTCATGAGCTTTGGAGTGAGACTGGGTGGTGGTCTACTCCCAAGACTCCTTGGGACGATAGAATTTGTCAGATTTCTGATACTAGGAAGGTGGAAGATGAAAAGCACTTCCTTTTAGATTGCCCGACTCTTGCACACATCCACTCTCAATTCCCTATCATAAATCACACCTCCAATCTTCTTGACTTATTAAGCCAACCCAACTATAGCGATCTTGGAACGTTTATTTCCCTACTCTTTGATCATAGAAATGAGATTTTGAAGAATGACAATTAGACTCTCTTTTCTTGAGGTCTGATAGACCACATTGGTCTTAGTGGACATTAATCATCATCATCATCATACATATAATTATTTTGACCTTTTTTCATTTTTTATTAATTTAAAATATATTATTAACATATATATATATATATATATATATATATATATATATAATTTATTTTTTATTATTTTTTAATACTATATTTTGAAGAATGGCAATTAGACTCTCTTTTCTTGAGTTCCGATAGACCACATTAGTCTTAGTGGATGTTAAACATCATCATCATCATCATACATATAATTATTTTTTACCTTTTCTATTTTTTATTAATTTAAAAATATTATTAACTCTCATATATATATATATATATATATATATAATTATAAAAATTCAATTCATTTTTTTTAATACAATTATTTCTTAAAATCTTTAATAATTTATTGAATAATGAAAATTTTTAATGAAAATATTGTTAATTACTTTTTACCGTTAAAAATTTAATAGAAATATTTTTAATTATATTTTTACTATTAAAATTTAGCCATTATAATTTTTTAAATCTTTACATTATTTCACTATCTAAGTCCACTATATATTTTTGAATGTAATTTCACACAAACAAATTAAAAAATATCAAAAATATTTTTATATATTAAATTTTGAGTTTAATTGATAATGATTATTTAAAAAATAATAATTTATTATTTTTAAAATGTTATATTTATAAGTATTTTTATATATTAAATTTTGAATTTAATTAATATCGATTATTTAAAAAATGATAATCTATTATTTTTAAATTGTTATATTTATAAGTGTTAAAACAAATTAGAAACATAAAGTTGAATTGTAATTGAGATTTATTTCTAATTTTATAGAAGATAAATATTAAATATTATTTATAAATAAATACATTAAAAAAATCATTTTTCTTAACCATTAGTATGAGAGATTGATTTGCTAATATTATTATTAAAAACAGAAATATGTTCACGACGATGGATGTAATAGGTAACATGTGATAGAGTGAACTTTTTCATGGATCATTTCACATGATTATTTTTATTATTAATTAAGAGTTGTGTTTCATGATATCTAATTCATTTAATTTATCAAAGTTATTTGGGGATCGCATTTAGCCTAGCCCACATCAGAGTTAAATTGATTAGATTTTTTAGCATGTCCCCTCTTTCTAGCATAAGGCACAACCACCAGTGATGAGGTTTGGTCCTCGGTCACCTTCATAAGGAGGCTCATCCTCAACAAGTTGTGATAGTAAGACTTGACTCAAATAAATAAATAAATTAAATTAAATTAAATTAAAAGATTAATGTAATGTAATGTAAACATTTTAACTCGATCAAAATAAAAATAACTTTTATAAAAATAAAAATGACCCATGGTATGAGAATCCATGGTATTCATGTGGAATATAGCATCAAATCTCTTTTCACTCCAAAAGAGGTTTACATCTCAAGAGATTTGATTCGGCTATAGATTTAAGATGGACCTAGACTTACTTAAATACAGTTGTGTAATTACTTTAACTCCAAATACAATTAAACTTTAGAAAAGTAATTGAAATTGTACATATTTAAAATTGTATAATCTAAATAAATTAATGTTTTTCCATTAAATTTATTATACATTCTAAATTAAGGAAAATTTCAGTTTCACCAAAGATTTATAATAATTATCATAAATATTTTTAAAAAATTTAATAATTAACTGTTAAACTTGCAATTTTTTAAAAATGGGTTTGGTGTATTTAAAACTGTTTTTGTTTCGCTAACATCTAGCTTTCTTGACATAACCAACTAAGTTAACAGCTCAAAACCCAGGGGCATTTCATAGGAGTGAAAGTCTGCCTTTTAAGAATCACCCACCAATAATTGCAAGTAACTTTTTAATTAAATAATAGTGATGAATCGACCTAACTTAGCAAATAGTAACCAATAATGATTGCTCAAAACTAATTTGATAACTAAACCGTTGTTTAAAATAGATATATGTAATTGAAATTGATTAATATTAAAAATTTAGAAAAATAATTGAAATCGTACATATTTAAGATTGTATAATCTAAATAAAATAATATCTTTCCATTAAATTTATTTATACATGAAAATTTCAGTTTCACCAAAAATTTATAATAATTATCATAAATATTTTTAAAAATTTAACAATTAACTGTTAAACAGGCATTTTTTTTAAATGGGTTTGGTGTATCTATAACTGTTTTTGTTTAGCTAACATCAAGCCTTCTTGACATAACCAACCAAATTAACAGCTCAAAACCGAGGAGCATTTAGCAGGAGCTAATACTTGGTTTTAGAAATCAAATAAATTCTAATTTTATTAATTAAATATTATATTTAATTGTTAAATAGTAATTAACTATTCATTAATGATGACCTGAATTTTGATAGTAATTTTATGTAATTTAAAGAAAAATTACACAATAAAGTTTTTTATATACTTTCACTTATAAGGTTAGCTTAATTGGTTGACTTTCTATAGTTAAAGTTTTTTCTTTGTTGACATTCCTGGATTAGGAGTTATACATATGCTTGGTACAAATTAGGTGAATGTAAAGATCAATAATGTCTAATATCTTTTAAAAATTACCCACCAATAAATAACAGTGATGAATCAACCTAAATTAGTAAAATAAGCGTGATGAATCAACCTAAATTAGTAAATAGTGACCAGTAATAACTGTACCTAAAATTAAAATTAATTTGAGAACTAAACCAAACCACTGTTTAAAAAATACCCAAAATTAAAATTAATTTGACAACTAAACCAAAGCACTGTTTAAAAAAGATATGTGTATATGAATATACGGGATGATAAGATCGCGAGTGGGTCTGGAATGAATGAAAAGTATGAGTACTGTAAAGCAGGATTACAGCCAAAACTGACTTGCAAGATCTTGAAGATCTGAAAATATCGTCCAGTCTGAAGTCCCCTTCCACTGTACAATCTGCGTACCCGTCTCTTAGCTGTGATCATAATCCAGGATCAATGAAGTGCCCACAGCTATTTAAATCTTGCAGGACCACAATTTTCTATCTGTCAACATTAGAAAGAAGTCGAGCAGAAGGATAGAATCTCTCTGCCTCAGTTCGGCGTGCATGGTAAATGGATTCAACTGCCGAATACTGACAAAAAAAACCGAGATTTATATTTGTGCGCCTCGTGCTGTTGTCTCTGGTCCCCTCTCTGTATTGTGTACCTGTAATGTCATCATCTGAGAATCTTGCAGGTGCTGGAATGTAACAGGCGAGCATGCTTACAAAAACGTCTGCTCATCTGGTAGTAAAAGTCGCGTTTTTAAAAAGCTACAAATTTACAAGAAGCAAGGGAAAAAAACAAATTTATAAGTAGAGTTCTAAAAGTTTTTTTTAGTTACACATTTATAAGAATTAAGGATCAGAAGGAGAAATTACAAAGTTATAAGAAATAAAGAAAAATCATAAAAAAAAATACTTGAAGTTAGAGAAATATGGAAAATCTTAGAATGTATCTTTTGAGGTTACAAATTTAGATTTTTACAGGGATGAAGAGAAAATCACAAATCAAGAAGAAAAACTGGAAATTCTCAAAGTTTCAATCATAAAGTGATTTAACCCAAAAACAAAACTTATAAAAATTCCAAATCAATTAAAAATAAAAACAGAATTCATTCAATGTGAATTGTTGCTCAGCAATGAAACATTACAGGCTTTCAGGCGTAGATGGATGGTGGGGTCAGGCAACAAAAATATCTACAATAAGCCACTGCGTCACTAAATCCATTAAGTGCGATGGCAGTATGACACCTGGTTCAGATCAGCGCAGTACGTTACTAAATACATGAAGTGCGATGGCATACCGGACACTCGGTCCGGATCAGCGATCAGCGCATTTCATGGGAGATGGTCCATCTCTCGCCTCAATTATTATAATGTCGTCTAACAAACTTTGTGCTAAATCATAACGAAATATGCACTAGATCATCACAAACTATGTACTAAATCATAACAAAATAGGTATCTGTTATATTCTTTTCTTTTGATTTTTTTGGGATTAATTTGCTAACAATGTGGGAAGTTTTTATCTGGTATGTGTTTTTTATTTACCACCAATATTAAAATTTAACCAGATTTTTTTTCAACATTCCTAACAAAAACTCCAAAAACAAAGAACCTCATAATTGGATCTGGGTGATAAGTGAAAAATGAATAACTTCACAAAATTTTACATCATGTCACTTTCAATTTTATTAGGCACCAGAGAAAAAATTAATATATTTATATTTATTCCAGGGCCTAACACATCCAAATTGACACATGGTCGTTGCGAAATACGAAAAGCTGGAATTCCATTAGGGGTGATCTTTCATTATCGTGTTTACGATGAGAAGCCTCGCGGGTTTCCCTTCTGGCCTGATTCATATAGTGACGTGACAATTGGCCTGATTCATACAGCGACGTGCCGCAGGAAGACTTTAATATTATAATTATACGATCTGGTCCTCCCCTCGCATATTCCTCATCGAATCTAATCAAGCAAACTCACTGCTGAGCCAAGCACGATAAAAGGGCGTGATATGTTCTTAATATTTTGCTGTGGGTTGTTCCGCGGAGCTACAACAATGGCCGATTACTGGACTGGTGTCCAATGCCCACTCTGGTTGGTGTTCCACCTCATGAGAGCGTTGGCGTTGGCATTGGCATGAGTAGAATTGCTTCATCACGAGGTGCAGCACCAACCAATGTAGGCATTGGAAATCAAAGGCATTAGATGAATTGGTATCAGATTTTTTATTTAGTTGCTCATCTCTCAAAAATATATTTCCCATTTTTTGTTTGCATGTAGTTGTTTTTGTCGGTGGGTGAGCTTAAAAAGGACCAGTACCAGTAAGAATTTGGCAAGTCAGAAAATATTTTGGTAGCATAGTTGCATTGAGTAAAAGTTAGGAAAATCATTAGCTAATAGTTAAATCTTTTGTGTTCTTTGTGTGTATAGGTTCTCTATTTTTTCATTTGTTGATTAGAATAGAAAGTATTTTCCGCACCTTTCTTTTCACCGGAGGTACCCTATGCTTTCTCCTCCAATCAATCAGAACAGAGCAGATCATATATAATCTAGCGGTAATGATTTTACTTTTTAAATCTGTTAGATCGGAACAGGTCATGAATTTCCCCATGAAGCCAGCCAATGATGATTAGCATCATGCGACAAAGCAACATTAGCTTGTACAAAACTAGGCCAAGCACAGATGTGCCAATCAGGGATGGGATTTGATGTTGCTTGTGACAGTGTTATTTGCCTGTCATATATCGTTAAAATTTGTCTGTCAATATTATGTGTTAAAAAGTATCAAAACAGGAGCTAGAGTTGCAGAAACCCTTAAATTTGATAGATGCTTCATTTTAGAAATAAAATTATTACTTTAGTGAGTGTTCATATGTAATGTTTTGCAGAAACCCTTAAATTTGATAGATGCTTCATTTTAGAAATAAAATTATTACTTTAGTGAGTGTTCATATGTAATGTTTAAGTTTTATTTAGATAGAAGAACCAAAATGCCCATTTTCATGGTAGTGAATTGAAATAGGATATAAGTTTTATTTCGATAGGAGAACCAAAATGGCCATTTTCATGGTAGTGAATTGAAATAGGATATAGGGTATGGAATTACATATTTACAATTTAATTTAAATTTATTTAATTCCGGATTTATTATGTTTTTAGAGAAATCAAATCTCTACAAATACAAACCCTCAAATTATTAATCAACAGTTAGTAATATATAGTTTTAATATATATTAGATTTATTAGATTTAATAATAGTATTATAGTTTTAATATACCTTGAGTTAAAGAAGTTTAACAGTTATTAAATTTAATAATAATAATATTAATATTAGATTTAATAATATCATTATAGTTTTAATATATATTGGATTTATACACATTATGATAACAAAATTTATAATAAAATTACATCAAATTAATATTTTCAAATCTTACAATTTTGACCTGGAAATATTTATGTTTTTAAAGATTTTAATATATCCATAAGATATGGTTTTAAAATATTAATACATTCATAGGATATGGTTTAAAGATTTTAATACATCCATATGATATGGTGTTTCTTTTTAAATATTCATTTTACAAATATTTAATTAAAAAATATTAAAATATTTTGGAACAGGATTTTCAATTTATTTTATTGAAAACTTTACATACTCACACATCCTCTCATACTATCATACTAGAATATGCAAGTAAAATAAGCCTTTTACACAATAAAACTTAATAACTTTAAATAGTTTATAATTTGTGTTATCAAACTTCTTTACTATTTTATGATATAAGATTATCAAACTTCTTTATCATTTTATTATATAAGATTTGACAAGTTGACTTAAAGTAGAAACATCATGGTTTTCTTGGATGAACACTATTTTAAACTGTTAAATCATTTGTTGCCACAGACAAACAAACATTTGGTAGCCCACTTTTTTAAAATTATATATTTTGATTAATATGATAAGTTTAAAAGTTATAATGTATGCTTTAGAATTTTGTATTTTCATTTTAAAAACATATTGAAAAAAAAATTATAAATTAAAATATTAATTATGATTTTAATGAATATTAATTACGCTGAGTATCATAATTTATGATACCACTTATACTTTTGAGAGATATTGGGATAATTTAGTTATGACAAAATTGATTCATTTGTTCTATAGTTTAAAATAGATATTTATTTATTGATTCTATGTATAATTACAAAATTGTTTTATATCCTAGGTTAATGAAGATTACTAATTATAGATATTTTGTTATAGTATGATGCATGATTGTCGTCATAGATATTTTATTATAGCATGATGCATGATCACCATCATTTGCATTATTTTTTATTTGGAAAAGTTAAGATAATTTAACCATAACAAAGTTGAGTTGCTCTATAATTTGTGAACAAATTAGATAATTTAATTATAATAAGATTAACTAACTCATTTTATAGTTTCATGTGGGTAATTCATATCTTGATTTTATGTAGCCTTTTTGAGCAACATTTATTTTGTATTAAAAGAGATTTTCTATTACTGATTTCAGTTTTTTTTAGAAAATTAAAAAAATATTTTATTAACAATTTTGCTATTAATATTATTGGAATGTTATCAATATTTATAAAATCAAAACCATTCCTTAAATTTATATTATGGTGTATCACAGAAAACTCAAAGAATCCTATGTGTTAGTGTAGTTGGTAGTACTTCAATAATATAACAAATTTGTGCTTATTAATGGGTTATGATGCTTTGGATTGGAATGTTATCAATATTTATAAAATCAAAACCATTCCTTAAATTTATATTATGGTGTATCTATATGTTACAGAAAACTCAAAGAATCCTGTGTGTTAGTGTAGTTGGTAGTACTTCAATAATATAACAAATTTGTGCTGATTAATGGGTTATGATGCTTTGTTTTCCATAGAAATCATTAATACGAGTAAGCTAGTATTACATTATCCATATTAGTTTGACTATTCTTGGCTGAGTGTAGTTTTGTCTAAATATATGAATCTTTTGCGTTAGTGTAGTTTTGTAGTACTTCAGTAATATAAAAAATGTGTGATGCTTAATGGGTAATGCAATGTTTTCCCCAGAAATCATTAATACGAAGTAAGCTACTATTAAACTGTCCATATTAGTTTGAGTTCGAGAGACTGGGTATAATTCTGTCTAAATATATGCAGGTTATTCTTTCAAAATATATAGTTTACTATTTAACTGTCCATATTAGTTTGAGTTAAAGAAACAGGGTGTAGTTCTGTCTAATATATGTAGATTATTCTTTCAAAATATATAGTTTTATTTAATTATTATATCTTATAAATAATTACATAATATTTTTATTTTTTTTTAATTAAAAAAATTATAATTTTGAATTTTATTTTATATTTTAAATAATAAAATATTATAACTTATTAAAAAATTTATTACCATTTAAAAAAACTTATTTTCAAAAAAAATTATATATTCTAAATTGTATTTTATTTCAATAATATATTAAAAAATTGTAGTGATTTATAAGATAGTAGATTGTTTATATTTTTTTTAAATTACATTTTAATAATTGAAATTTAATTTTTTTTTTCTCTATTTTATTTAAAATTTAACATAAATTTATTAAAATCACAAATTACTTGTACTGATCCATAAACTATGCTCACCGATACCATTCACTTCGTGCGCTGCCTTCCCAGAATTCCCTAGTACCTTCCTTAGTGTATCGTGCGCAGGCTATTTATTGCCCACAGACATTAGTTTGACTTCTTTAGTTATCTTGCACTGTTTTATAAGTAGTTTTATTGGTAGTATACACATACAAGTCAAACTTTTATTCGCAGCTTAGTGCACCTTGGGTTTTCGTCCGAACGCGTTTTCCTGTAGCTCGAGCTCTTTGGTCTGGACGCGTTTACACCGCGGCCCCTCTTGAGAGGTGAAATTTAACGACGGTTATTTTCAGAAATTTGGTAAAGGATCTTTGTTTCTATCATTTATAACTATCATATCCTACATCTAGATGATCCTAATCATGTCATTTACTCAAAAATCGTCTTTACAAAAACATTTTGAAAACCGGCATACATCTAAACTATGTATTCTGAAATAAACCAAAATAAGAAGATTTCACCCTATATATATATAATATTAAGAAAACTCAGGTATGTACACGGCTATGGAATTGCAGCAAGTCCTTTTTCTATTAGGTCCCTATAATATTAGTAATTCCCCCATTACTATTGTCATTGTAGCCCCTTATTGTTATTGTTGTTATTGTTGTATCCTTGTTGTCCCCACATTGTTATTATTGTACCCCATAGAAGTTCACTATTGTCATTGTTGTGCCCTTATATTATTATTGTTATGTCGACTTTGATTATATTATGACTCCTTAGACTCCTATATATAAAAGCCAGGTTTTGTCATTTGTATCATCTAAGAATTGTTCATTTGTGTAATGTAAAGGAGGTTTCCCCCTCGAAGAGGCTTATTTTTAAGTTGTTGATCTCTGTGTTCTTCTATTTTGTGAGCTGGTTGCATAACATTTGGTATGAGAGATTTAGATTCTAGTGTTTCAATGCTACAAACAGGTAATCATGGAATTTTCGCTATAACTTTTTTTATACGAAGTTTCATAAGCTAAAAAAAACCAATTTGATCTGAAATCTTGATGACCATCTGGTCCGAATTTCAGAGCTTATCTCGCTATATTTGCGAAGACATGATCCAAGGAAGTTAGGGTTTTTGTAGGATCATGAATTACATCCGAAAGAGGTGACCGTGGGAAAATAGTCATAACTTTCTCTTTGAGTATCAAATTGAAATTTCGTAATATGGTACAGTAAGAGGATGGATGGTAGTTTTTTGTGCATCGATTTGTCCGAAGGTTGAAACAGTGACATGTGGCACTTCGTACAAGTTCGCTCTACTGAAACAATGTATAATCAGGTCATCTTGGGAGATTCGGCATATATATTTCTTGGAGAATCTAATTTTGATCAGACTAGTGGCATTGGAAAGATGACTCAGAGATCTAACATGGGTAGCCATTTTAGACCTTAGATATCTGAAATTTCAGAGATACATCATATTCAATATCAAGCTCCTACAAATAAAAAAAAAATGTGTGTAGCCATTTTAAAAATTTGTAGAAGTTTTTTTGAAAAAATAGTTTGATATGATTAAAAGGGAATAGTGAAGAAAATTATCATTAGTTGATGCCCTAAAGAAAGAAAATGGCAACACCTAGTAAGCAACCGAAAAGCTCTACTATGACACATGAGGAAGAGAAAGAAATGCAACATGATATATCAAAATTATGGGACCAAGTACAACAAATTTCTCTCTCACAAAAAGTAACAGAAGCTAAGATGGATGGTCTGAAGAATGACATTAATGATATGAAAGACAACATTGAAGATTGGAAGAAAGACATGGAAGGGTGGAAGGAAGGTTTGATAAATTTGCTACAAGAAAGGCTTCCTAATGGCAAAAGGTAGTAGAGAAAACTCATAATGAGAACAAAAGAAATGTTAATCATGATTCGAAGAATGGCAACATTGAATATTTGAAGAAATGCGTGGAAGGTTTGACAAAGTTGCTACAAGAAAGACTTCTTAATGGAAAAAAAGTAGTAGAGGAAACTCATGATGAGAACAAAAGAAATGTTAATCATGATTTCATAGACTCTAATGTTGGAATAAAGACCCACCGTGTTCTAAAGATCGATATGAAGAAGTTTGATGGCAAGGATCCCGTAACATAGATACTATAGATGGAACAATATTTCGATCTCAATAATGTGCAAAACACACAAAAGGTATGCATTGCAACTTTATATCTAGAATCCAATCAATTTGTATGGTATCGATGGATTTTCTCTCGTAAAAAAATTGTCACTTAGTCAATTTTTATGGACGAAATGATAGCACATTATGAGGATACAAAGCGCAACACCTTCTTTAGCCAATTGATAAATCTCAAACAAAAGGGTTCAATGTTGGAGCACATTGAGGACTTCCAAAAATTGAATATAAGGGTAAATGATATTCCAGAGGAGCATAGTATTCATGTTTTCATAGGGACATTAAAAGATAACATCCAACATGAGGTTTGCATTTGAGAACCTGATTCATTAGAGAAGGAAAAAAAAAATTGAGAGCAAAATTACGGAAACAAGGAAGCCTACCACTCACAACTATAAAGATGGAAGTGTTGTTTCCCCTAACTTTCCACAACCTACAAGGTTGACACCTCAACAATTGGAATAAAAAATAACAAAGGGGCTTTGTTACAGTTGTGATAGCAAATACACTAAAGGTCAAAAAGTGTACTGAGAAGAAATTATTTTACATAGATTGTGAAGAGAATGAAGAAAATGAACAATAAACGTCAAAAGAAGAGGATATACATCAAGAATAAACCCTAGAGTAGAATAAATGAATCCAACCATATCTTGTAATGCATTGCAAGAATTACTACTCCTAAAACTCTCAAGATGGAAGGACATATCAAGAAGAAAATGGTAATAGTGTTGATTGATTCGGGTAGTACCCATAATTTTATTCATTATAAGATATCAAAGGAATTGAATTGCTTCCTATATCCAACACCAGAGTGTCAAGTGATGGTTGCAAATGGAGGAACCATAAATTGATCTGGATAATGCCATAATATCAAGCTATCTATGAGATAATATGTATTGAATAGTCCTATGCTTTATATTCCAATGGGTGGTGTTGATGTTGTACTAGGAGTCCAATGGCTACAATCTTTGGGTACAATAACTTTTAATTTTCAAGAATGTTCATGAAATTTTGTTGGGAAGGAAAGGAAGTTGAATTAAGGGGTATCGCAGAGAAATCGGGAAATATAATCAACTCCAACGACATGAAAAAGCTTCTGAAGAAAGAACAAAGAGGCGTAATTACAAAATTATGTTCGCTAGAAGTTCCCACATTGAAATCATCTATTTCTCCAGATCTCCAAAAAGTCATAGACGATCATTCCAAGGTGTTTGAGACTCCCAAAGGCCTCCCACCTATTCGTGATCATGATCACGCTATTCATTTGATTCCAGGAAGTGTTTCTCAAAACATTAGGCCTTACAGATATCCCTATGCATAAAAGAGTGAAATTGAACGCATGGTTGCAGAAATGCTAGAGGCTGGGATAATTCAACCTAGTTAAAGTTCTTTCTCTCCTCCAATAGTGTTGGTGCACAATAAGGATGGATCATGGCACATGTGTTTGGATTATAGGGAGATCAATAAGCTCACTATTAAAGATAAATTTCTCATTCCTGTCATTGATGAATTATTGGATGAATTACATGGAGAAATTTACTTCACCAAGTTGGATATTCATTGAGGATATCATCATATTAGAATGAAAACTGAATACATTTCGAAAACAACATTTAGAACTCATGAGGATCATTATGAATTCTTGGTCATGCCTTTTGGCCTTACCAATGCACCTTCTACATTTCAAGGTTTGATGAATTCCATTTCCAATCCCTTCCTTAGAAAAATTGTGTTAGTATTTTTTGATGATATATTAATCTACAACAAGTCTTGGAAGGATCATGTTCAACATTTTGACAAGGTGCTCAAACTATCGGAGGAGAAACAATTATATGCAAAAAGCTCCAAATGTTTCTTTGGAGTACAAGAGGTGGAATATCTAGGTCATATTGTATCTCATGAAGGTGTTAAGGTAGACCCTAGCAAAATTAAAGCCATTAAGGAATGGAAAATTCCTACATCCATAAAGCACCTGTGAGGATTTCTCACGTTGATAGGGCATTATCGCAAGTTTGTTAAGAATTATGGGAGAATAGCAGCATCTCTAATGAAATTATTGAAGAAAGATGCATTTTTATGGACTCCAAAAGCAACGAAGGCCTTTGAACATATTAAAGAGGCAATGTGCCAAGCACCGATCTTAGCTATGCCGGACTTCACAAAAACCTTTATTATGGAATGCGATGCCTCAGGAAATGGAATTGGTGTTGTTTTAATTCAATAAGAAAGGCCCATTGCTTTCGAAAGTCATCCAATCAAAGGAAAGTATTTCCACAAAGGTATTTATGAGAAGGAAATGTTGGCAATACTACATGCACTTCGGAAATGGCAACCCTACCTAATGGGAAGACACTTCAAGGTAAAAACGGATCATGAAAGTCTTAAATACTTTTTAGAACAAAGATTATCTTCAGAAGAGCAGCAAAAATGGGTCACAAAGATGTTGAGTTATGACTTTGAAATCATATACAAAAAAGGGAGAAAAATGTTGTGGCAGATGCACTCTCAAGAAAAGATGAGGATGTGGAAGCATTGCTTTGTGCCATTTCTATTATCCAACCAAATTGGGTAAACAAAGCAACATATGAGTGAAAGAATGATGAAGAAGTGTGGGCACTCATTCAAAATATACAATAAGATCCCAGTACATCTGATACATTTAGATGGAAAAATGATTCATTATGGTACAAAGATCGCTTATACCTATGTCATAATTCCCAACTCAAACAAAAGATTCTTATGGAATTGCACACTTCTCCCTTACGAGGGTACTCGAGATTTTTAAAAGCTTGCCATAGGGTTAAGAAGAAATTTTTTTGGGATGTACTTAAATCTGATATGCAAAAGTTTTTGGAAGAATGTTTGGTTTGCCAACAAAATAAAGTTGAAACAATTAAGACCCTGGGTCTATTACAACCTTTATCCATTCCAAGTCAACGTTGGGAGGAGGTTTCAATGGATTTTATCACAGGTTTACCTAAGTCTGAAGGACAGAGTGTCATCATGGTGGTAGTTGACAGACTTACCAAGTATGCACACTTTTGTGCATTATCTCATCCATTTAAAGCCAGTACAGTTTCTACTGCATTTATGAAAACAATTCAAAAGCTACATGGAAACCCAAAGATTATTGTAAGTGAAAGAGATCCCATTTTCACTGGAAATTTTTGGACAAAATTATTTTCTTGTCTTGGTACTCAGTTAGCTAATAGCTCATCTTATCATCCTCAATATGATGGGAAAACTGAGATAGTAAACAAATGTTTGGAAGGATATTTTCGTTTCTTTTTATCTGATAAACAAACATAATGGGTCAAATGGTTTCCTTTGGCTAAATGGTGGTATAACACTTCCTTCCATACTACATGAAAAATGACCCCATTTATGGCACTTTATGGATATCACCCACCGTCCTTCACATCATATTTAAGAGAAACTTTTAAGGTTCAAGTAGTGGAATATCACATCGAGCATCAACAACAAGTTCTCCAACTCTTAAAGGATAACCTAACTTTAGCACATAATAGAATGAAACAACAGGCAGATGAACATCGCAGCGAAAGAAGTTTTGATATAGGTGACTGGGTATTTCTACGGCTACAATCATATAAATAATTATCCCTCAAGAAAGCTAAGAAGGATAATAAATTATTACCAAATTATTATGGTCCATACAAGGTGTTGCAAAATATTGGTACTATGGCATACAAATTAGAGCTTCCTGCAGCTTCCTAAGTGCACCCAGTTTTCCATGTTTCATGCTTAAAGAAGGTTATTGGTGACAAGCTCCCAGTTCAAACAATATTGCCAGAACTTGATGAGGAAGGAAAAATCATATTGGAACCTGAAGCAGTCACAAAAACAAGAACTCGATAGCTATGAAATCAATCAATTTCGGAGTATCTTGTCAAGTGGAAGAACTTACCCACTGAATATTCCACATGGGAGGATGAGAATTTTATACAAAAGCATCCAGAACTACTCAAGCGTTGAGGACAACACTTTTTTGAAGGAGAGGGGCATGTTAGGTCCCTATAATACTAGTGATTTCCACATTACTATTGTCATTGTAGCCCTTATTGTTATTGGTGTGCCCCTATTGTCCCCATATTGTTATTATTGTGCCCTATAGAAGCCCACTATTTTTATTGTTGTACCCTTATATTATTATTGTTATGTCGGCTTTGATTATATGGTGACCCCTTAGACTTCTATATATAGAAAGGAGGTTTTTTTATTTGTATCATCTAATAATTGTTCATTTGTGTAATGTAAAGGAGGTTTCCCCCTCAAAGAGGCTGATTTCTAAGGTGTTGATCTTTCTTTTCTATCTTCTTTTGAGCCAGTTTCATAACAAGAAGAGAACAATGAAAAAATTTCAAGGTACATTAATGGTTTAAGGTTTGAAACTCAAGATGAAATTAGCTTGTTTCCTATGAAAGCTGTGGAAGATGCATATCAGGCGGCTTTAATAGCAGAAGAGAAGATTGCTCGGAAACAAAAACTAAGGATTAGAGGAATAAGTCATGTAAAGGATAAAACACAATCTAGTAGATAAGGAGTTCAATCTCCAAAGGAATAGGAACGAAGTTCTAGTAGTCAAACATAAAGAGAAAGTGATATTAGAGGGAGGAGATCATTTTCCAGAGGTAGAGATCAAGGAAGAGATTATCAACCCAGATGTTTTAATTGTGGACAATTAGGAAACATGTCTAGGGAATGTCCTAAACATAGATCAACAGGAAATATATTTGCAGATGTAAATGATCCTAAGGAAGGTGAATCTTTTCTATTAAAAATATTGTTTATCCAATGAGAAAAATATACCAAATAACTAGCTCAAAGGAGGAGTTTTTTCAGAACTATGTGTAAGTCCAAAGGTAAGTGTTACAAACTTGTGATTGATAGTGGCAACATGGATAATCTAGTATATATTGAAATGGTAGAAAAGTTAAACTTAAAGAAGACACCACATCCTACACCTTATACAGTCCCTTGGTTACAAAAGGGTCATCAAGTTTTGGTTACTCAGTAATGTAAGGTAAAATTTCAAATTGGAAGTTATAAAGATGAAATTGTGTGTGATGTCTTGCTAATGGATGTCTACCATATTCTGCTAGGAAGACCTTGGCAATACGATAGGGACGTAACACATAATGGGAACCAAAACATTTACATTTTTGAGAAAGATAGTAAATTACATACACTTCTACCATTAAAGGCTGCAATTAGTAATGAAATTTTAATGTTTGATAACAAAGGATTTTTGAAGGATGAAGCAGAATGCAAGGAATGCAAACCATTAATTGAGGTATATCAACTGTTTCCAGAAAAGAAAGATTTGTTCAATGAATATGAGAATATGATAATCAATGAAATGTTTATGGTAGAAAATATAGCTCAACCAAGAGTATCCATGGTAGAAATGGTTATGAATGATGATATTTTAATGAATGAACTACATAAAAATGTGAAGATTGTTTTGGAAGCTAGTGAGAAGTTAATGTGTGAAAATATCCAAATTCTAGATGAAGACAACCATAATGAAGAACCTTTTGGACAAGAAATGGAAGTGGTCAACAAAGCAAGTACAATGGGAACGACAAAGAAAAAATTTCAAATTAATTATGACATGTTTGTTTCATGAGCAGAAAAGATGGTTTCAATTGTACAAGTTTGGGTCCTTCCAAAGAGGTCCATGAAGGAATTAGCTATAAGGATTGAGAGAACTAATTTTAATGGAGAACCTTGGGATACCAAAGAAAATTTATGTCATCATAAAAAATTTCAGCCAAAGACAAGTTATAGAGAAGTGTTAAATATCTCTTGGACAGGAGTCTAGGAATATTTTATCCAGGAATATTTTATTCTTTAGGAGTCCGATGCAGGAGCATCGACAAATTTTTGTAAAATTTCTTAGATACTATTATTTTTTGAGGAAGTTGGATTCCTCATGTAATGATTTTAATTTTGTAATAATTAGTTGGACTCTAGAAACATTATCATATTATGGATTAGGCTAGAAAAGAAAAAGAAAAGAAAAGTATTCTTAGTTTTTATTCTTCCAAATTAGTTACTAAAATAATGAGTCTTATCCACTTATTATGGATCTTGATCCTATTTTAGATTTATAGTGTTTTTTTATAAATTAGTAAGTATGTGGAGAACTAGAGAAGAATTGGAAGTATGAGTGTAAGAGGAGCAGAAAGCTAATTATTCCATTATGAATCTTCTCTTGATTCATGGAAGGAAAATACTATCTTGTTGTAATATATTTTTCAAGATATCATATTATTTTTTGTTTTGGTGGAGTATTGCAAATGAA
This sequence comes from Pinus tabuliformis, assembly GCA_031772625.1. Lineage (NCBI taxonomy): Eukaryota > Viridiplantae > Streptophyta > Pinopsida > Pinales > Pinaceae > Pinus > Pinus tabuliformis. The sequence continues at coordinate 38,548,843 of CM062810.1, read as the reverse complement.
TATACATGCAGCTTACTTGTTGACTTGATGCATATTCCAAACAACCATTTTGATCCCATGTAAAAATTGTGTGTGTGTGGCAATGTGTGGAATATGAGTAAATGGCCAATGATAATGAGGTCAATATTATATTTTAAATATTTTGGTATTTAATGAATTATATCTAAGTTTTGAGAGAAATTTTTGTATGGGTTTTTAAATTTGTGGATTGGAATTTGAAGGCAGTTACAACTTGCATCAAAATGGCCTAACTTGCATACACATTTATAATATTTTAATTATTTAACCATAATAAATAATAAAATAATAATTTAAACAAAATCTAAGTTGACACATAATACATAAGAAGGGGATGATACTTCCATAGTATGTGAGCATGGTTCCTCACTTAGTTTCAGCACAATCTATAGAGACATTTAGGGAACAATGCAATTATGCCCAAGCCAAAAGCATTCGTAATATGGACTATATAGATTTTAATAAACCATTCTTGTGTGTGTGATACACAAAATGAATGTAAACAATGAAAAAACATTCTTAATATGGACTATATAGATTTTAATTCACCATTCTTGATTGTGTGATGCACAAAATGAATGTAAATAGTTTGCATTACTACATTAGTGGTAGAAATTGGCATTAATGCATTTTTCGAGGTGTAGAGAGTGTTATCAACTACAAATAACATAATGATCTCTCTCTCTCTCTCTCTCTCGATATCTATATATATATATATATATATATATATATATATATATATATATATATATATATATATATATATATATATATATATATATATATATATATATATATATATATGCACACAAAGAACATAGAGATGGTCAAAATAGTAATCTTCTCCATAACACTTAGTTGTCTATTGGCCTCTATTACCCCAGAACAAGTCTCTTTATAGCTAGTACATATTTGATGGTGATGGTGGGTTTGGGTCCTCATTATACTCGATGGTAACCAAGTCTCCTACAATTTAATAAGGTGTTTGTGTTTAGGACATTAATTATGTTTTCTTCCCAATTTAAAATCAAAATTTCAAAGAAACATTACATTGAAAAGTTTAATAGGAATTTGAAGGAAATCAAATTTATTAACTTAGTGCTAGATGTAAACCAAGAAAGTGATCTTTAGCTCAATGAATTCCAAAAATATGTCAAATGATCCAAAATGAAAAAATAAAAAATTATAAACATATCAAAATTAAACACATGAAAAATACATATATATTTCAGAATAACACATACATGTTTCTATGCCATGCATAACTAACATCCTAGATAATGTCCTAATTAGCCATTCTAAACTTACAAAATTTGAACACCCAATATTAAATAAAATATCGCTTAAACTAAACAATGTATATATTATAATATTTACATATATATAATATAATATATATATATATATATATATATATATATATATGCGTTTTCTTGTATTTATGTTGGCTTATTGGGGCCTGACCTAGGTTCAGAGGTGATTTAGCCAAACAAACTCTGGGACTACTGGCCCTTCCGGCAATAGCCTTCGAGGCACAGACTGAGGTCTCAACCGAAGTAGTATGGGAGGGTGCTACAACCATATTTCCACACCCTAGAGATGTCTGATGAGTTCAAGTGTTCCGCGGTTCGACCCTGCGCGCACGTCGCTATGCGCTCTTTCCCATACCTCGCAGCCTGAAATGCTGCCTTCACGCAATCCTACTCGAGGACCGGACATTGTTATTACCCAAGTCCTTACCATTATTCCACTGTTAGTTGATTAACTTAGCCTACTTATATTGTTAAGTTATACTTAGCAATATAAACCATTCATACAGGTGCGCGCAGTAAACAAAAATTATATTTGCAATTTATAACAAACATGCATTAACCCAAGAACAGATGCACATAATAATGATAAAACTTCTCTTTATTATTTTCTTCCTCGGTTATAGACTCGACTCCACCTGTGCACTCAACTACAGGGGTCTGCACATTCAGCTGCGGACTACTAGGCCTCTACACACTCAGCTGCAGAGCCTTCTCCTACTATACGACCCAAGACACACTTAGACACTTTGACTCTTGATCCTTGCTTCTACTTCCTTATCTCCTTAGTTATCTTTTACACTTAGAGCCTCGCTCTATTTATACAATCCCATGGTCCACGGACCATGGGTAGGCCGACATTACATTACAAAACTAGGGTGGACAACCCTGTGACTCTATCATACATTTCGCGCTCTGCGCCTGCAATTCACGGAGTCTTTACAACAATATTGGGTCAAAACTTGGGCTTTGAGCCCCAAAACATGCCTTGAGGGGATTCCATGCCCAATAGGCCCCCAACACAAACATCGTGACTCGCCCTCGAGTCACTCGGTCGACACAGCGATCTTGGCATGGAGTCCCTCCAACTGTTCTCGAATTGTACTGAGGTCTGCAACTCACTGAGCTGCTGCTTGCTGGATTTGCTGCATCCATTGTTCTGAGACCTTTGTGTCTAGGGTGCTTCTCTACGTTAATGTGTGCATCCCCTATATGTGTGTGAGCTTTCCTTCGATTTTTGTCGTGATAGTGAAGACCTCATCGATCCGAGGCTAAATGCATGCCTTGAGAACTACCTCCTTGTGTTGCGTCGTGTCCACCTTCTCCTTCAGTGCTTTGGCTTGCTGCATCTTCCCAAGCCTCTCAGTGAGGACTATTGTCTGTGCAATTCCTCGGACACTGTTGCATTTTTGTTGGAGTTCTCGCTCTTCTGTCTCCAAGCACTGGATGTTGGGGTCCTCCTGCAGAGTTTTGAGGACCTCAAGTGCTTGTTCCAACATGTTAGTACAGTCTCACACTACACCTTCGATTTCCTCCAGTCCCACTATGATAGCGCTAGCGCGTTGTTCTCTAACTTTCGGGGGAGTGGATGGTTGTACCTTTAACCACAGCTCGGCGATCTAAAGATTCAGCTCCAGCTGAACCTTTGTCATTTCTTCCCTGGCCTCACAGACTCCTGTTGCTAGCCTATGGATCCACACCTCCATTGGTAGATCTGCTGGGATGGCCAGCTCCGGGACACTGTGGCAAGTGTCACCTACCACCTGCACCAACTGCTGATTTTATGACACCAATTCGTCATGCTACAAGCTGAGTTGTTCCATGTTTATCTTTTTCTCACTAAGGACTTGGATCACGCGGCTCTCCCTAGCGTGAAGCTCTGCCATTATCCCATCCTGTAACAGATATAGTGTCTCACGTAGAAGGGCAACTAGATTAAGGCCAAGGCCTTTCATCATGCTAACCAAAAATCGATCGGCCTCATTCGATGTCACTAGGGCCCCTTCTGGCAACACTATTGTGTTTTCCATTTGTGCGTGCAGCATCTCCTCTGCTACCAAGGATCCTACTACGAGATGATTTGAGAGGGTACCCACCTGAGGGGGGCTCACTTGTAATTCCTACAACTGCGCTCTGAGGGCCCCCAACACAGTCTGGTGCTCCTACATAAAATCCTGAAGAGCTTCATTTGTGACATCGCGCAATGTCTCGCTGATGTCATGCAGATCACCATCAGTTAGGATGATCAAGTCAATGGCCAATTTCGAGGCCTTGACCTTCTTCCTCAGTCCTGCTCGCACTACCATGTGTGGGTGCTTTAACTGTGTGGACACGGTCCCTAGGTCCGTGCTTCCTTCTGTTGTTTTTGCTTCCTCTGCCTCCTGCCCCTAAGAGGGAATTGCTTGGCCCTCGCCCGCCTTTGCAGTTGCTTCATGTGCTGTTGCGGCTGCTTCTGTGGCCTTTTTCTGCTCGGCAGCTTTCTGTGCTACTTCCCGCACTGCCTTTACCTCAGCTTTTGTTGTTTCCTTCCGCCTTTTCTCAGCCAATTGTGTGACGCACAGCTTGGCATCATCCTTCTTCTTTTGTGCTGCTGCCCTTTTGAGTCCTGCAAGATCTGGGGTGCACCATTTCAGAGGCCATGCCTCCAAGATAGTGAAAATGGCATCGTTAGTGGCTACAAAAGGTAGCTTTGTCCATTGCTTCATTGGATCCTTGCACGCCCTGATAAAAATTTTGTGCATGTCTGCCTTGAATTCTCCAAAACTCTGCAGACTGTTGTACACCGTGGATGACAAGCGCGGCTTTTGATTGATCCACATTCGGATGTTCATCTCCATGAGCACCCAGAAGATCTTGTTGTCACATATCCTTTTATCATGCTTTGTGGCTCAGAGCAAAGCGTACTTCGCGGCCTCTAGTAAATCTCTGTCAATTGTGGGGAATTGACCATCCTCCAGCAGTTCCCCCGCTACGAGCATTATGGATAGCAACAACCATGCATAGTGGAAGGTTTTACCCTGTTCCTGGGCTTTGCAACAATTCTTCAAGAATTCTATGCAGAGGAATTTAGCCCAGTTAAACTGGACCCCCTCCACGCACTGCTCGGCTAGTGCGATCACCGATGCAGGTACCTCGTCTATGCAGCACTTTCGCATAACTTTTCCAGCCAGGATTTGGGTTGCTACGCGTACTGCTTTGTCCTTGATGTTGGAGATGGTGTATCCCCTCTTCTTCTTCTCCAGCTTGTACTTCGTCTTCATGGCCTCCGCGAGGGCCAAATCACTACCCTTCCCTTCCAATATGGTTGCGGGGTCATTCCCTTTGTATGGTAGCTGGGAAATGCGATGAATTAGGTTTGCGGTGATGGGGATGGGCTCCTCCAGCCATAGATACCCATCATGCACTAGGAAGAGTAGATGCCTGATGAAGAAAATGGCTATTAGGGCGCGGTGGAAATGTGGCACCCATAGTAGGTTTAGCAGCTCGGCCTTTTCCACTCCGTGCAGCCACTTTTGCGACTCTAACATTGTCACCAACCTGTGGTTTTCTGCTTCATGAGGTTCCCGGTCTCCATGTAAGGGAACTTCTCGCGGTTAGTAAGGTCCCAATCTTCAAACTTCATGGTTGGCACATGGCCCAGGTGCGTGCCTTCAAACACAATGCCATCTAGGAGGAGCGGGGTCTAGAGTGAACTCTTGGTTTCGTCCAGGTCCTTGGGCACTTTGGCCTTCCCTTTTCGCGGGGGGACATATGTGGGCAATTTTGTCGCAGAGTGTGTAGGTTGAATATCCTCCTCCATGCCTTCGTCTTCTTCCTCTATGATGATAAGGGCCTGCAAATCTTCTTCTTCCTCATCTGTTTCTATCGTGACAGCTTTCCCCTTCTCTTCCATTGATAGTTTGCTACGCAGTGGGTTCCTCGGGGACATGCATACAGGAGCCATTGCTTGCTTATCCTTCTTGGGTCTTGGCATACACAGTGATTTGGGGATCTCTGCCCCAACCCTGACACCTTCTAGAACTTACTCCACAGTTGGGGTCTACGCGGCCTCGCCGACGATCACCTCTTCTATTCCCAAACCATTCTTAGTTGTTGTCATTGTATCTGGGCTATAATCTGTCGCTCGCGAATTCAGGGGCTCAATCAATGCTCGACTCACAATGCTCAGGGCTCTGCTCAATTCTCAAATGACCAAGTGTTTTTTGTTGGGCAACCCTTTGTGTTTTATAGTGCTTTTTAAATTCGAATTTGACCATTCCCCCCGATTCTAGTTCATTAATGCTTTCTTGGCAGCAGATTTTCCCAAATCTTGCCCATAAATCGCATCTTAAATGTTTGTTGCCCGCTCCATTTGGCCTCAAGTCAATCATCCTCTCATGAATAGTGACTTCAACGGTCACTTTCTGGCCAATCCGTGTGGTAGCGTAGTCCCCCATGTGCAATCATGGACCTTGTGACTCTCTGCTTCTGCGCGCATCTCCAACATCACACAACTCCCGGGCAGGATAGCTATAGTATCGCGCTCCCTTCCAACTACCTGGAGCACTAAGACTATCCTTACCTTGGCTAGTCAGGTGGTTGCACCACCCATGTGGGGCTCCATCCTCTCCTCCATCACGGTTCTTAGAGAATCCCCACCTTCTATTGTTGTGGTCGACATCACACACTTCACCATTTGCAACGTGCCACCCTAGTCACTACGGTTTGCAATATGCGGTCCAAGCCAAGGCATCAGACTAACCAATTCACGGTGATAGTTCTCAAACTTGTCAGTCTCATCGTACGTACCTTGCCTTACCATTCTAGTGGTTTCGGTGAGAAACTCTTCCTTTATCTCGTCCTCCAGCTTCTCGACCTCTGCGTCCATCAAAGCGCTTTTCTCTCTTATCCGTACCCTTTCTTTTTCAAATTTGCGGAGTCCCAGATTTCCTTGTTGGATTTCATCTTCAAGTCCCATGTGTTCTATTTTTTGCAGGTGTGTAATTCCTTATTTCCAGGCTTCGCGAACTGTCATGTCTACGGGTGCTACTAAGCATGGACTAGGCTTCGCATGCTCCATAAGGATTACAACCTCTTCTTCATACTTCATCTTCAGAAGTGTCCACGTGGTCAAGGTTTTTCACATGTTCCTATAAGCCCATAGAACTGCTGGTATGCGCAAGTCCCAATTAGTGCATCTCACATGGTGGACCGTGTTCAGTACTTCATATACTTTGTCAAAGGCTTGCCCGTGGATAATCTGCAGTGTGCTTGGTCTTATCATACTTCGTTGTTCGTACCATTGTCTTGCCCATTCCTGCTTGTTTGTCCTGTTTCCTATCGTGAGGACAGTGTGTGTTCGTGTAGGTTGTGCACCATATGCCTGTACCCATCTGGAGAGGTGGGTGCACAAGTTGTTTCGTCCATCATACCCGGCTTTCATCCTCAGCTGAGGTTTTCAAAACTGCCTGAGCATCATCCTTCTGCATTTTTACCAATCCTTGAAACTTCCTTGATGCATACCCCACCATCTTATAGGCGTAGCGTGTAGTGCCCATTTGAGAGCGTCGAAACGCTGTTGTTCAGGTACTTCGCTTTCAAATTTGTTCAAGAAATCATCCACCTTGCTCAACGCATCATACATAGGCAGATCTCTTACCTCTATTTTCACACAGCGTAGTGACCTTATCGTCATGTTGCAGTTGAGTGTGGTTACCTCGTGTAACTGGTTATGCCATCATTCTATTTCCTCATCCGAATCTGATGTGCAAGAGCTTTCGCACTCCCACGAAATCCTGCCATATGTTGTTGGATTCACCCAGTCCTACTCTTGCATGGTTATCTTGTAGATACAGTCTAGATCGTCATCGCATACTGGATTTGTGTAGCGCAATCCTTCAACAAGGTCTAAAGGTACCACTACGCGGAGAGACCTTTTCTCAAAAATCATCTTGCGCTTCTTTAGATCTATCACTCCATTCATGTCAGTGGCCCAATCTATTCCTAGTAGCATGGAATAGGGATTGCTGTCATCAACAACCTCTATCACTTTGAAATTTGCAAGCACGTTCGCACCTTCGATATCTACCGTTATTCCCTGCAATGTTCCCATCAGTAGGATCTTCTGCTGGTTTGCCATTTGCAATTGAATAAGAGACCATTACAACACGAGCCTACCCATGTAGTCCCATGTATGCCTTGGTAGGACGTTCGTGTCTGATCCTAGCTCCAAAATTACTTGATCCATTTCATATTCTCCAATTTGCACAATCAATCTCATATCCCTTCCTGTTCGCATTGTGTGTTTCCCGAGCTTTCGAACTACGTGCGGTTCCCTTGATCCAGCACATCTAGTGATGAGTTCTTGCAGCCCCTTCACTGCTTTGTTGTCGCACAGCAGCTTCATGCATGTCTCCAGAAAGGTAGTAAGCATTGATGGGTCCATCTCCAGTTCTAGTTTGTCTTTACTACCTGAAGTGGAGGCCTCCGTGAAGCTCTTCTTAGCTTCCATGAATGTCTCCTTTACATGCTCCAAACCAAACTTTGGTTCCTTTGTTGAAGCCTTACGAACCTAGGCACTCTCTTCAGGTTGCTTTCCCTTGTCATCTCCTATCGCGATACTGCTTCGGAGCATGATGTTTACATTTAGGTCCTCCTCGCACAGCTCAGACCTCATCATTTGCAAGTTCTGAGTCGGGGGATGTTGGAGTGTTCCTTTATCGTACAACCTCGTTATCAGTGTGGGGCAGTCCTCCATCTCATGATCAAACTGGGTACAATATAAACATGATGCTCTCATCGGAATTGTACAATCGTAGGCATAATTCCCTATCCCTCCACAATTGTAACAAATCAGTTGTCTGCAACCCCTTCCATGTCCCATTCCACCTCAACCTCATCCGCACCCCTAAAATCCAATGCGCTCCATCCCTACATTTTGATCGAGATCTCACATTTCGGTCTGAACTCTACAGGTAGGAGTCTGATCCATCATCAGTTCATAACTTTTACAGGTACACTCATCATGGCCTACTGACCTGTAGAAATTATAGAACAACTACTGGGACGTCTGCTTATACTTCTATAATAGATGGCAGTTATCTGTAGCATGCTTCCCTCCTATCTGACAAATCGCGCACCATAATGCAAGCGTTGCACTTGGTCCTTCTTGTGCCTCTAGTCTCAATGGCATTGGCCCTCCTCCCACTAGGTAGTTCGCAAAAATTGGACAATGGTCCTTGTCATGTCCCTGGACTTTGGACTTTATGCACCATACCGCCTCGCGCGCTTCTGGGTGAGTTGTCCTGTCTTGTTTCAAACTCTACATCTCCAAACACAGGTTTTTCAATTGCATGTCGATCTGTTGGACTCCCATGTTAGGATCTTGTATCGGGGTATTATGCAATCTCATTGCAATCTCCAAAGCTTCGGCCTGAGTGGATAGCTTCTGTTGTGACAGGGCGGTCTTTATATGCGGCATTAGTGATGCTACAAACCATGCGTGGTGCTGTCCATCCATCAAGATCATGTTGGCTTCACGAATCATACCCTTCAATCTCTAATCCAGCTCCTAGGGTGTCTCGCCTGGAAGCATCGAGATTTCCTTAAACTCGATAATCGATTGTGTCTCTGATTTTGGCCTGCCAAATTCCCGGTTTAGCGCAGCTTGGATATCTGCGATCCCTGCGTTTGGATTGTCATTGGAATGCTTAATGTACCACGTTAGTGCGCGATCCTGCAACGTGCTTACCAGCATTGCCTTCTTTATGTTGTCATCCGTGACTCCTTGTGCTTCCCATACAGCCTTTACCACGAACCAAAATTGGTACGGATCTTCATTCCCTACTTCTTTGAACACTGGCAATTTTATCGCGCTCGCCATATTGAATTTTGGTGGTGGCGGAGGTGGTGTGGGCGAGATGGGGGTGAAGATGGTGAAACTGGTGGTGGTGTAGCTGGGGGTGGTATGCGTGGAATTCGTTGTCTTATCAAACTGATCGCACTTCTTGGTGAGACTTTCGCGAGCTCTTTAATCTAGGTGGATCTTCAGACACAATGGCATGGAAAAGCTCAAAATTCAAAGTGGCAAAAAAACAAGTATCTTGACATCAGATTGAAGTGCTCGTTGCCCTGATTCCAACGGTGCAAATGGCACTCCAATCCAAGTCTGGATGATGAAGTTATCACCAAAAGACTCTACCTTTGTTCCTTTGGAAAATGAGGCATTTTCTCAAAAAAATGGACTTAAAGCCTTTAAAAGGTAAATTGCAATCAGAGAAGTCAAAAAGCGGGGTTAAGGCAAGGGCAACAGAACCCCCAATTATCGATCTCCGACTAATTGCAATCGGGGGCAAGCGATGGCTGATATTGGGACTTAAGACATGCGATTAGCGATTGCGATCGGCAATCGGAGGAGCGATCAGATCAACAGATTGGCATCGGCGATTGGTGAAGAACCCCGAGCCGCAGTGATTGCGATATGCCGACAAGGTTGATAGCGATACACCGATATTGGCGATATCGGTGATCAGCGATCGGTGATATCGGCGATCGACAATCGGTTATCCCCACGACAGGGCCATTAAACAGCGCGATAGCGATTTGCGATAAATGGCCGGACCTGATGGGATTATAAGCCCGATTTCATATATTTGAAGCCCGGTTAAAAGGCTTTTGGTTGTATTTTATTATGTTTCTATGTATTATCGCTTGGAACGAAAAAAAGAGCTATTTTAAAGGATTTGTTGCGCCCGTCGATCCTTCCATTAAACGGCTTCTATTATAATCAATCTGACCTCTGATTTAAGCACGCCTGTAACCAAAAGCAATGATATAAAGCCCAATGCATGCAGAAAGTGCAAGGGGAAGAGGATTTTGGGCACGTAGTTCGAGTCAGAAGCCTTGTAGGAGGGGCGAAAGTGCATTTTGCCTAAATTAGACAAATCTTATATGTTTTCAGCCCCTCTCGATGCCACAAACACAATGGTGCTATCCATTTCTCCATCTAAGTTCTCCATTTCTCAGCTATTTTCTATAAGGGAGGTATAAGACTCCTTTTATGTAACCAATGATCGTATTCTATTCTTTTCATTCCATTTAATGAATGAAGGCCTCCCCATTGATCGAGCAGGGCCTAGAGATGTAGTCCAAGTTGGACAAACTCTGATATTAAGTCTTGTTGTCTTCTTTTCATGTCTTATGTGTTTCTTCTTCTTCTCTCATGTGCACATTAAATTTCTATGTTAAGCTACAATTTCTATATGTGATTCTTTTAATGCATCTATAAACAAAAGATCCCTGGATCAAGTGGTATCATAGCAGGTCTTTTTCGATGTGAATTGCATGTTTGTATGCTAACAAGAAACAAGCTCCGAAGAGGCGAAGGGGAACTAGGGCCTTTTGATCCCGAAGTAGGGGATTCACATCGAAGGAGAGAGATGGCAGAAGATGAGGCTCGTCTTGAAGAGGAAGTAAACTTCTGCAAGACCTTCTATACAATGGCATATCATGTTGAGAAGTTTCTCTCAAGACTTGAAAAACTTGAAAGTGCAGAGAAAAGAACTCCAGAAGGACAAGGTTCGGTACACAGAGATGATGGAGGAGATCCACCTCCTTCTCCTTCCATGAGTGGAAGTTATTCTTCCTCCCATCACCATAATCATAGAAATCCCAGGGATGCATCTAAGAAACCCTTCTTTAAATTAGATGTTAAATTTGACCTTCCCATGTTTAATGGTGAAAGTTGCAAAGAAGCTTAATAATTGGATTAGGCAGATTGAACTCTACTGCAGGATTCAGCAGATCGTGAAGGATGAGGCAAAGATTCAGCTAGCCTCTCTACGACTGAGTAGCACCGCCCTTGTTTGGTGGGAGAGAAAATTGCAGAGCAGTAAGAATGTGGGTAACCTCAAAACCTCATGGCCTGATTTTATTTCTGCATTAAAGGAACAATTTTATCCCTTGGGATACAAGAAAAAAGCTTTAATGAATTGGCAGTATTTAAGGCAAGGCAAAGGTCAGGATGTTCAGAGTTTTATAGAGGAATTTAGAAAGCAAGCACTTAATTTGGGTATTGCACTTGATACACTTGAGGTAGTAACTAAGTACATTGGATCGCTACATAGTTACATTAGGCATTCTTTATTATTGTTTGAACCTACTACCATTGACTTGGCTAGTGTAAAGGCCATTCATATGGAAAACAGGGGAACACATGGACAAGATGACCACTCAAAGAGAGTTGTGGCAGCCAAGAGAAGGGGAGCAAATTCCTCTTGCACACATTGTGAGAAAGAGGGGCATGACAAAGAGAATTGCTAGAAGCTGCACCCTGACCTGAGACCTGAGAGGAATGATAGAAAAGGGAAGAAGAAGGCCATCGCCACCATGCAGCAAAGCCCAGATTCCAAGTCAGAGGAAGAAGAGAAGGTCACAGCTACAGGATTTGCACAGGGTAGGCCCATTGACTTGGGGTCTGACTCTGGTGACGAGACGAAGTTTGCAACCTTTGGGATTGAGGTAGGAGGACCCATAGAGTTGGGGTTTGATTCTGGAAATGAATTGAGGATTTCCACCAACATAACACTCCCCATAGTAGGATGCCAAGAACTTGAGGAGATTAACCACCAAGCCGAAGCAGAGAATGTGGAGCTAAGGAGGCTTCTACAGGTGGCAAGGGAAGAAAACCAAAGATTATTATGCCAGTTGCAAGCTAAGGATGTGGCCTTGGAAAAGCTGCAACATAGTCGTCTGGAGGTAAAAAGCGATTCTCCTATTTCATATGATTTTCATGATGATGAGTTTGTTGGCTTTGAAAAACATACTATTGGATTGGATCCAAACTAATGAAGGAAATGGGATATAAAGGAAAGGGCCTCGGCATCATAAACCCCATCAAAGTCCAAGAATTGCCATGCCATGCAGGACTCAGATACACCAGAAAGGAGCTGGGGGAAAGCTCCAATATAGATAGTAACCAACCAGTGACAAACGACAAAATTCCTTCCTCATAGTCCAATGATAGTGAAGGCTCCATGAACACTTATCGAAGGAACACCAGGGGAAAGCGCCCCAAGACAGCCACGAAAGTTTGGAGGAGAAAGAATCATTATAGTCATTGCAACCAAGAGGGGCACCAACAAACCTCATGTCTGATACTCCACACTCTGGAAACATTGCTAGAGGAGCCGAAAGGTGAACATGTTCAATAGATAAATCCACCAAATTCACGGTGGTCTGCTTTATTAAGTTGGTTTTTTTAGGGGTAGTAGCTTGTTATGGCCACCATTATAAATCATACATTGCAAGTAGATGTAAAAATGATGGTGTGCTTCCCATCACTTCAAATATGGAACGATGATATTTTGTCCTTTTCTTATTTAGTATTTGAGGCATTAATTACTTGTTATGTAATCCTTAGCCAATGAGTGTGTGCTATGAACTCTTGGCAAGGAGGGGTTGTTGATTCATGTATGATGTGCATGATTGCAAGAATGTACCGGTTTCATGTGCAGGTGATTGAAAGTGTGGATTGAGACAACGTGCTAATTCTTTTGGGGTCCAAAAGCTCTTTAGAGGGGAGGATTGATCCAGGTGTATCTTCAGACACAATGGCATGGAAAAGCTCAAAATTCAAAGTGGCAGAAAAGAAAGTATCTTAACATCAAATTGAAGTGCTCATCACCCTGATTCCAACACTGTGAACGACACTCCAATCCGAGTCCGAATGATGAAGTTATCACCAAAAGACTCTGATTTCGTTCCTTTGGAAAATGAGGCATTTTCTCTAAAAAATGGACTTAAAGCCTTTAAAAGGCAAATCATAATTGGAGAAGTCAAAAGTCAGGCTTAAGGCAAGGGAAGCGGAACCCCCGATTAGCAATCTTCGATTAATCACAATCAAGGGCAAGCGATGGCTGATATTGAGACTTAAGACATACGATTAGCGATTGGAGGAGCGATCGGATCAACGGATCAACATCGGTGATCGATGAAGAACCCCAGGCCACAGCGATTGTGATATGCCGACAAGGCCGATAGTGATATGCCAATATCAACAATATCGACAATTGGCGATCCCCGCCACAGGGCCATTGAATAGTGCGATAGTGATTTGCGATAAAGGGCTAGACCCGATGGGTTTAGAAGCCCGATTTCATATATTTGAAGTCTGGTTAATAGGCTTTTGGCTGGATTTTCTTATGTTTCTATGTATTATCTCTTGGAACAAAAAAAATAGCTATTTTAAAGGTTTTGTTGCACCCAGCGATCCTTCCATTCAACGGCTTATATTATAATCAATCCGACCTTCGATTTAAGTGCGCTTGTAACCAAAAGCAATGATATAAAGCCCAATGCACGCAGAAAGTGCAGGGGGAAGAGGATTTTGGGCACACAGTTTGAGTCAGAAGAAGTGTAGGAGGGGCGAAAGTGCATTTTGTCTGAATTGGAAAAATCTTATATGTTTTCAACCCCTCTCGATGCCACGAACACAATGGCGCTATCCATTTCTCCATCTGAGTTCTCCATTTCGCAGCCATTTTCCAAAAGGGAGGCATAAGACCCCTTTTATGTAACTAATGATGGTATTCTCTTCTTTTCATGTCATTTAATGAATGAAGGCATCCCCATTGATCGAGTAGGGCTCGGAGACGTAGTCCAAGTTGGATGAACTCTGTTATCAAGTCTTTTTGTCTTCATTTCATGTCTTATGTGTTTCTTCTTCTTCTCTCATGTGCACATTAAATTTCTATGTTAAGCTGCAATTTCTACATGTGATTCTTTTAATGCATCTATAAGCAAAAGATCCCTGGATCACTCTTCCTCGCTTTCTCGCCAAGGTGAAATCAAGGGGATAGTTTCTATCTCTGCGCTACCTTCATTTATATAGATCCTCCCACTTCCCATAGCCCCAAACATCAATTTATTCGCATAACCCACTTTTCACATAGTATCATTTTAATCAAAGTGTTCAACTATTTAACGTACTTACCGCGTGGGCCTTTGAGGAAGCATCATTCCACCTCGTTGTAGTTGACTAATGTATCTATCACGAACTCGATGATAAACCCTGCTCTAATCTGATCTAGCCAATGTTCCATAGCGTGCGTGATCTTATCTTCTGATGCTTACAGTCTGCACACCAACTCTGGAGTCCACCCAATAGGTTTGTCGAGCCTACACCTTCCCTGACTGTCTACTAACTTTGCGATCCACTCGTACAACTCAGAGGGGAAGGATGCAAAGAAAATTCCATGGATTTCCATATATAAGTAGCGCTCTAACCACTCTTCCTTCGATACTCATGGATTCCTGTTTTCCTGCGTAGCGAACTCGTGAATTGTTTTGTCTAGCCACTCTTCAATTTCTTTCTTTGTCAAATTCCAGTGACACGACATTAGACATCTCTTATGTAGATCCTGATCTTGGCAACAAAACCATTTGTTGGCTTATTGGGACCTAACCCAGGTTTAGAGGTGATTTAGCCAAACAAATCTCAGTACTATTAGCCCTTTCGGCAACAGTCTGCAGAGTGAAGACTAAGGTCTCACCCAAAGTAGTATGGGAGGGTGCTAGAACCAAGTTTCTGCACCCTGGAGATGTCTGATGAGTTCAAGTGGTCCACGGTTTGACCCTGCACGCACGTCACTACGCACTCTTCCCATACCTCGCAACCTAGAATGCTACCTTCACGCAACCCTAATCGGGGGCCAAATGTTGTTATTACCCAAGTCCTTACTAGTATTCCACTTTTAGTTGATTAACTTAGCCTACTTGTATGCATTAAGTTATACTTAGCAATATAAATCATTCATACAGGTGTGTGTAGTAAATAAACAGTATATTTGCAATTTATAACAAACATGCATCAACCCAAGAACAGATGCACATAATTATGATAAAACTTCTCTTTATTATTTTCTTCCTCGGTTACAGACTCAACTTCGTCCTGCGCACTCAACTGTTGGGGTCCGCGCACTCAGCTGCGGACTACTAGGCCTCTGCACACTCAGCTGCAGAGCCTTCTCCTACTCTATGACCCAAGACACACTTAGACACTTCAACTCTTTGTCTTCGCTTCTACTTCCTTATCTCCTTAGAGCATGGAGAACAGAAGGTAAAACAAGAGGTTTATACCGATTTGGAATTTTACAAGGTATAGGGGTATGTACAGAAGGTATAGAATTAGTCTTGGTCTCTTGAGGTTCATCAATTTAAAGATGGTCATCACAAAATTCGGAAAAAGGATCCTGATCAAGCTCAAAGGCATGCAAATCTTTGGTATACACAATCTTCAAAGGGAAAGAATCAACTGCAGGCCAAGGATCTCTTCTCAAATACAGTATACTTTGCAAAGCCTTCTTGACATTCTTGGGAAAAGAGAAGAAATAATTTATGAAAAAGAACAAAATGTCTTGGATGAAATTCCAACTTGAACACCTGATCTGTCCATGTTGTCCTTTCATGTTTTTGCTGGTCGGGATCATCCTCCAGTGGAGTCTTTAGATCTGATCTCAGAACTAATTTAGAGTCGCGAGGTGAATGATTTCAGCCTTGCCAGTGTCTGATCGTTATCCACCATCAACAATGAGATCTAACTCGATACATGTACTGGGGCAATTAACAAGTTAAATGTCATATTTACAAGCTAGACCAGAGATTGATTGAAGCAGCGTTTATCTACTTCCGCTAATGCAAAGCAAAAGCATTTCGAAGGCTACCTGGCTAATCTTCAGGCTCCATCTGTAGCTTATAAAACAAATGACATTAACAAACAAACCATTTTCTTCCCCAGTATGGTTGCCACTATGTTAGAGCCTAGATTTGTCTCAGGCTGAAAAGACAAGGTTCTAGGTCCACATCAAACCACGCTCAGCCTCGTAGCTAGCCCTACGAGGACAGGAGAGGGCTCTCTCCAGATCAATCTCAGCAAAAGGTGATCAATGAGGCTCGAGATGACTAAATTGGCAATTGATCTTAGGCTAGGTATGAAGTACAAGGAGTTTGAAGTTGATTTTTTGGGGTTTTTGTTGAATCAAAGGGAAAGGCAATTTTGGGTGCGGGGATGAGACACAGTTTTTGCAAAGGTCTATTTGGGGCAAGGTAGGCAATCGTCTTGATGATTTTAAAGAGAATGAATGGGTAGATCTGACTGGTGAGGAGCTAAGGAGAGCAAGAAGCTTTCAAGGATTCTGTTATGAAACTAGCTCAATAAAAGATAGAAAAGATAGAACCTCCTTTACATTACATAAATGAACAATTCTTAGATGATTCAAATGACAAAACCTCCTTTCTATATATAGGAGTCTAAGGAGTCACAATATAATCCAGCCGGCCTAACAATAATAATATAAAGCCACAAAAATAACAATAGAGGGATTCTATGGGGCACAGAAATAACAACATGGGGGTAATAGGGGCACAACAATATAAATAAGGGGTATAACTACAGTAGTAATGGGGTAATCACTAGTATTATAGGGACCCAACATGCCCCTCTCCTTCAAAAAAGTGTTGTCCTCAACGCTTGAGTAGTTCTGGATACTTCTGCATAAAATTCTCATCCTCCCATGTGGAATCTTCAGCGGATAAGTTCTTCCACTTGATAAGATACTCTGAAATTGATCGATTTCGTAGCTGTCGAGTTCTTGTTTCTGTGACTGCTTCCGGTTCCAATATAATTTTTCCTTCCTCATCAAGTTCTGCAATATTGTTTGCACTGGGAGCTTGTCGCCTATAACCTTCTTTAAACATGAAACATGGAAAACTGGGTGCAATCGAGAAGCTGCAGGAAGCTCCAATTTGTATGCCATAGTACCAATCTTTTGCAACACCTTGTACGGACCATAATACTTTGGTGATAATTTATTATCCTTCTTAGCTTGCTTTAGGGACATTTGCTTATATGGTGGTAGCCGTAGGAATACCCAATCACCTACATCAAAACTTCTTTCACTGCGATGTTGATCTGCCTGTTGTTTCATTCTATTTTGTGCCAACACGAGGTTATCCTTTAAGAGTTGGAGGACTTGTTGTTGATGTTCGATGTGATGTTCCACTGCCTGAACCTTAGAATTTTCTCTTAAATATGATGTGATGGATGGTGGTTGATACCCATAAAGTGCCATAAATGGGGTCATTTTTGTTTCTGTATGGAAGGAAGTGTTATACCACCATTCAACCAGAGGCAACCATTTGACCCATTGTGTCTGTTTATCAGATACAAAGCAACGAAGATATCCTTCCAAACATTTGTTTACTATCTCAGTTTGCCCATCAGATTGAGGATGATAAGATGAGCTATGAGCTAACTGAGTACCAAGACAAGAAAATAATTCTGTCCAAAAATTTCCAGTGAAAATGGGATCTCTTTCACTTACAATAATCTTTGGGTTTCCATGTAGCTTTTGAATTGTTTCCATAAATGCAGTAGAAACTGTACTGGCTTTAAATGGATGTGATAATGCACAAAAATGTGCATACTTGGTAAGTCTGTCAACTACCACCATGATGACACTCTTTCCCTCAGACTTAGGTAAACCTATGATAAAATCCATTGAAACCTCCTCCCAACGTTGGCTTGGAATGGATAAAGGTTGTAATAGAGCCGGTGTCTTAATTGTTTCAACTTTATTTTGTTGGCAAACCAAACATTCCGCCACAAACTTTTGAATATCTGATTTAAGGCCATCCCAAAAAAATTCCTTCTTAACCCTGTGGTAAGTTTTTAAAAATCCTGAGTGCCCTCCTAAGGGAGAAGTGTGCAATTCCATAAGAATCTTTTGTTTTAGTTGGGAATTCTTACAGAGGTATAAGTGATCTTTGTACCATAATGAATCATTTTGCCAGCTAAATGCATCAGACGTACTGGAATCTTGTTGTAGCTTTCGAATAAGTGCCCACACTTCTTCATCATTCTTCCATTCCTCCCTTGCTTCGTTTATCCAATCTGGTTGGATAATAGAAATGGCGCACAACAATGCTTCCACATCCTCATCCTTTCTTGAGAGTGCATCTGCCACCACATTTTGCTTCCCTTTTTTGTAGATGATTTCAAAGTCATAACCCAACATCTTTGTGACCCACTTTTTTTGCTCTTCAAAGGATAATCTTTGTTCTAAAAAGTATTTAAGGCTATCATGATCCATTTTTACCTTGAAGTGTCTTCCCATTAGGTAGGGTCTCCATTTCTTAAGTGCATGGAGTATTGCCAACATTTCCTTCTCATAAATAGCTTTGCTTAAAAACTTTCCCTTGATTGGACGACTTTCAAAAGCAATGGGTCTTTCATCTTGCATTAGAACAGCACCAATTCCATTTCCTGAAGCATCACATTCCACAATAAAGGTTTTTGTGAAGTCCGGTGTAGCTAGGACCGGTGCTTGGCACATTGCCTCTTTAAGACGTTCAAAGGCCTTTGTTGCTTCCGGAGTCCATGAAAATGAATCTTTCTTCAATAATGTTGTTAGAGGTGCTGCTATTCTCCCATAATTCTTAACAAACTTGTGATAATACCCTGTCAACCCAAGAAATCCTCGCAGATGCTTTATGGATGTGGGGATTTTCCATTCCTTAATGGCTTTAATTTTGCTAGGGTCTACCTTAACTCCTTCATGAGATACAATATGACCCAAATATTCCACCTCCTGGACTCCAAAGAAACATTTGGATCTTTTTGCATATAATTGTTTCTCCTCCAATAGTTGTAGCACCCTGTCAACATGTTCAACATGATCCTTCCAAGACTTGTTGTAGATTAGTATATCATCAAAAAATACTAACACAAATTTTTTAAGGAATGGTTTGAAAATTGAATTCATCAAACCTTGAAATGTTGAAGGTGCATTAGTAAGGCCAAAAGGCATGACCAAAAATTCATAATGACCCTCATGAGTTCTAAATGCCGTTTTCGGAATGTCTTCAATCTTCATTCTGATTTGATGATATCCCGAACGAAGATCCAACTTGGTGAAGTAAATTGATCCATGCAATTCATCCAATAATTCATCAATGACAGGAATGGGGAACTTATCTTTAATAGTGAGCTTGTTGAGCTCCCTATAATCCGGACACATGCGCCATGATCCATCCTTCTTGTGCACCAATACTACTGGAGCAGAGAAAGAACTTTGACTTGGTTGAATTATACCAGCCTCTAGCATTTCTGCAACCATACGTTCAATTTCACTTTTTTGGACATAGGGATATCTGTACGGCCTGATGTTTGGAGGAACACTTCCTGGAATCAGATGAATAGCATGATCATGATCACGCATAGGTGGGAGAACTTTAGGAGTCTCAAATACCTTGGAATGATTGTCCAGGACTTTTTGGAGATCTGGAGAAATAGATGATTCCGATGTGGAAACATCTAGTGAACATAATTGTGCAATTGCACCTCTTTGCTCCTTTTTTAGAAGCTTTGTCATACCATTAGAGCTAATTATCTTTCCCGGTTTCCCTACAATACCCCTTAATTCAACTTCCTTTCCTTCCATAGAAAATTTGATGAAAAGTTCTTGGAAATTAAAAGCTATTGTACCCAAGGATTGTAGCCATTGGACTCCTAGTACAACATCAGCACCTCCCATTGGAATGGAAAGAATTGGGCTAGTAAATACATATTCTCCCATGGATAGCTTGATATTTTGGCACCTCCCAGAGCAATTTACTGTTCCTCCATTTGCAATCATCACTTGACACTCTGGTGCTGGATATAGGAAGCAATTCAATTCTTGTGATACCCTACAATGAATAAAATTGTGGGTGCTTCCTGAATCAATCAACACTATTACTTTTTTCTTCTTGATTTGTCCTTCTATCTTGATGGTTTGAGGAGTGGTAATTCCCGCCAGTGCATTACAAGATATGGTAGGATTTATTTGTTCTTCATCTAGGCTTTATTCCTGGAGTATATCTTCTTCTTTTGACCTTTCTTGCTCCTTTTCTTCTTCCTCTTCACAATCTATGTAGAATAATTTCTTCTCAGCACACTTATGACCTTTAGTGTATTTGCTATCACAACTGTAACAAAGCCCTTTTGCTCATTTTTCTTCCAGTTGTTGTGGTGTCAACCTTATAGGTTGTGGAAGACTAGGGGCAACAACACTTCCATCTTTATAGTTGTGAGTGGTATGCTTCCTGGTTGCCATAATTTTGCTTTCCATTTTTCTTGCTAACCTGAATGCCTTCTCTAATGAATCAGGTTCCCAAAGGCGAACATCATGTTGGATATTATCCTTTAAAGACCCTATGAACACATCAATCCTATGCTCCTCTGGAATATCTTTTACCCTTATGTTCAATTTTTGGAACTCCTCAATGTGCTCCATTACTGAACCCTTTTGTTTGAGACTTATCAATTGGCTAAAAAAAGTGTTGCTTTTTGTATCTTCATAGTGTGCTATCAATTCTTCCGTAAAAATTGCCCAAGTGATAAATTTTTTACGAGAGAAAAGCCATTGATACCATACAAACTGATTTGGTTCCAAATATACAGTTTCCATACGTACCTTTTGTGTGTTTTGCACATTATTGAGATCGAAGAACTGCTCCATCTGTAATATCCATGTGGCGGGATCCTTGCCATCAAACTTCCTCATATCGATTTTTGGAATATGGTGGGTCTTAAATCCAACATTAGTGTCTATGGAATCATGATTAACATTACTTTTGTTCACATCATGAGTTTCCTTTACAATATTTTCACCATTAGTAAGTATTTCTTGTAGGAAATTTGTCAAATCTGTCTTCAAATCTGCCATGTCTGTCTTCAAATCCGTCTTCAAATCTGCCATGTCTCTCTTCAAATCTATCTTTGAATCATTTATCTTAGATTCCACGCCATTTATCTTAGATTCCACGCCATTTATCTTAGATTCCACGCCACTTATCTTAGCTTCTGTTAGCTTTTGTGAGCGTGACATTTGTTGCACTTGTTCTTGTAATTTTGATATATCATGTAGCATTTCTTCCTCTTCTTCATGAGTCATGCTAGAGATTTCAGGTTCCTTACTAGGTGTTTGCATTTTCTTTCCTCGGGGCATCAGTTACCGATAATAATGCTTTACTATGCCCTTTGAATTCCGTTAAACCAAGCTTACACAAAAATTTAAAAAAAACTACACACCTTTTGTCACTTTATAGAAGTCTGATATTGTATCTGATGTATCTCTGTAATTTCAGATCATCTAATTCTAAAATTGCGACTTGTAGTAGCCTTCTATGTCCTCTTTCCAATGCCACAAGTCTGACCCAAATTGGATTCTCCAAGGAAGAGTTATGTGAAATCTCCCACAGTGACTTGCTTTTAGACTAATTCAACAGAGTGAACTTGTACGACATGCCACGAGTCACTGTTTCAACCTTTGAATCTGAAACACGCATACAAGAAACTAAAGTTCGTCCTCTTTCTGTAACTTCTTATGAAATTTCAATCTGATCCCCAAAGAGAAAGTTATGACGATTTTCCCCAGGTCACCTGTTTTGAATGTAATTTAGGAGTCTGCAAAAGACCAACTTCCTTAGATCATATCTCCGCAAATATCACGTGAAAAGCTCTGAAATTCGGACCCAAGGTTTAGCACGATTTCTTCTCAAATGGGTTTTTTTTGTGACTTCTGAAATGTCACAGAAAAAAAGTTATAGCGAAAATTCCACGATGACCTGTTTGGAGCAGCGAAACCATAGAATCCAAAGTTCTGTTTCCAAATGTTATGAAACCAGCTCAAGAAAAGATAGAAAAGATAGATCGACACCTTAGAATTCAACCTCTTGGAGGGGGAAACCTCCTTTACATTACATAAATGAACAATTCTTGGATGATTCAAATGACAAAACCTCCTTTCTATATATGGGAGTCTAAGGAGTCACAATATAATCCAGTCGACCTAACAATAATAATATAAAGCCACAAAAATAACAATAGAGGGATTCTATGGGGCACAGAAATAACAACATGGGGGTAATAGGGGCACAAAAATATAAATAAGGGGTATAACTACAATAGTAATGGGGTAATCACTAGTATTATAGGGACCCAACAGATTCTCCTTAAACAGATGAGAACATGGAAAATCAAACAAACTTAAAGGCAGAGCATAACAATCTATGGATTCTACCTTAACACTTCATTTGTTCAATTGCAGAAGATGAGAGAAGGAAAATGATACACATAACAACTTACAAATACTGAAAGAAGCACACCATCAACACATAAAGCTACATGGATCCCAAACAGTGCTGCAAAACCCTGGTCTTTCCTTTGCCAAAAATGCAGAAGTGAATGTACAATAGAGTGTCAAGCTTTTCGCAAGAGTCCAACCCTAAAAATGACTTAGAAATGACATAATATAGGCAAGCCAACCTCTTCCCTTGCCTCTAGTGGTTGAGCTCATCATTCTAGGAGCTGTTTCAACCAATTCTAAACAAAGCACTACAATCTAGGCAGTCAAAACAACTTGCCTCTATAAGGTAAGAAACTGATTCATTCATTAAATTTTCACCCTTTGGTGAATGAATCTTCTAGAACAAGTAACTAAGTGTCACAATTACATCATGTTCAATCAATTACATCAAGAGAAGTCAAAAATTACATCACAAAGCAAAACTAGTCAAACTGGCCGAATTCCTGAGCTAAAAGATGAAAAATTGGGCAAAAAATCTATATGCGCCATGCTGATTTCTATATGCACCGCACTACTTTGCTGCTCATTTTGAGGCATTTTCTGAAGTCCAAATTGAGCTCAAGTTGGCTTGTTGGAAATCCCTGCCTATCTACTTTCCAACGCAAGTGGAATTTTTCAATTTGGTGTCCATTTGCCCCTCCAAAAGGGCATTCTCCCAAGACTGCTTCCTGTGTGTCAAAATAGGGGCAGTGAGGTCATTTTTTGCATTTTTGACCTTTTGGGGACCCAAAACTTTCCCAAATTTTTTGTCCAAGTGCCAAAATTCATGATTTTTCATGAAAAATCCAAAACTGCAAGCCATTTGTGATTTGGAGCTCCCAATCCTAAGCGCCGCGCAAGTGGCACGACACATATAGAGAAAAACCCTGTTTTTTGTGCCAAAAATTTCAAAATTGACAAAATTTTCTCCAAATTTCTTGAAATTTGGGCTGGGGGTCCCCAATCAAGTACCATGCTCAGCCAAAGAGGCTTCGGCCAAGATTTGGAGTCGATCGTGCACTTTTTGCCTCTTTTTCTTTTTGATTGCCTTCTTCAATTTCGCCTTTAGTTTCCTTATCCTTGCCTCGCAGACCTTATTCCGCGCCATGTAGTGGAAAGCCATGTGTCTCAGCAATGCTTTGTCCCTATCAGCCCTGTTCAGTAGTCTCTTTGACCTCATATCACTCATCTCACTTTGTAGAGTGCCTAGCAAACTTTTCTGCCCCCTTCGATTCAAGGATCTTGACTGAGATATCACTTTGATTTGAAGGCTGATAATTAATCTGCTTTGGAATATCTTGATCATAAATTTGCTGGCCCAAGTAATTAATATTATGAGAATGGCAACCCAATATCTGAGGCAAAATTTGACTAAAGGCAGAAGACTGTATCTGGCCTAAAGGTTGTCCTTGAAAGATGAGTGTGCCTGTTGTGTGAATTAAGTAAGAAATTGGTTATTACTTTGTGACTGCCCTTGACTAGCTAACTCTACATGTGAACCAGATGGAGATTGCATTTGATTGCCTGATTGTGTTTGCATCAAGCTTTGATTTCGTGCCTCAAACTGATTTCTTAGTTGTACATGCAACTGATTCGTGGCTGAAGGTGCCTTTGTCAACAATGGATCATTGCCTTGAAGAACAGAGGGTGGTGTTTGATTAAAATTGATTTCCTTGCTTCATTGGCAGAGACAGCCTTGATGTCATTTTTGGATATGGGGAACAAGGGGTTTAAGGAATAGTATTTAGATTTTGGGATAACGATTAGGGTTTAGGAATGTGTGGCTAGGGTTTGGGAATTTGCATGTGGAATTTTGAGAAATGAGATTTGGGATATGTGATTAGTGAACTTTTTAGGGATATGTGAGTTTAGGGATAGGGAAATCAAGAGAAAAATTGAATAAGGGAGTGGTGGGGGAATAAAGGATGGACTTGGTAACAAAACAACAGTTTGAAACCCTAGGCAGCAATTTTCTTTGAGAAATTTCAAAGGTAGGGTTTGCTTTATTTTGAACACTCACCATACACAAACACCATCAAACCACCATCAAATTTGGATGAAAAGCAATAATCAGAGGGTTAACCTATTTGAGCAAGTGATGATCCATAGGTTTCGGGTGATTTGGAGCAAATTTGTGAAGTTGTTGATGGCTTGGTGCATTGGGCAACTGGCGTGGCGCACAGGGAAAGCGCGGAGCATATAGCTTCATTTCTCAGTGCAAAAATACACTAGCGCGGTGCATATAGCCTGTGTGTAGCACCTTTTTGTAGGAGACTTTTGGAGGCCTTCCTGGTGTCACAATTGGGCGCAGGATAGCTCGTTGGAAAGGTATTTGATTCTAATTTCCAAATCAACTAGAATTTGTAAATTTGGAGTTCATTTTCCCTATCAGAAATCAAATCTCCCAAGACTGGTCAAAATGTGCCAAATGAGGCTGCCCAAAGGCAGAGTGCCGTTATAGTCAACTTTTGAATGCCTTCCTCAACTCCAAATGGAGCTCATGATAGCTCATCAGAAATATATTTGTGTCTAGTTATCATTTGACTCATCAAGAAAGTCATTTTGCCAACCAAGCTAGGAGAAAACTTGATTTTCCCAAGGTCACTTCAGAGGTGCGTTCAATTCTCCTGAGGCAACGGTATTTTTGACATTTCTCTTAAACCATGAAACCTGTGTAAAAAGGAAGGAATTTTTTCTTCCTTGGCCTGTTTTGGACAAAAACCTCTCTCAGTTTTCCAAAATTCATCTTTTATTGCTCAAAAACATCATTTGAGTGAAACCTATCCCGATGTGTGGAACAAGGGAATTGTCGAAATGAAGCGAAATGAAGGGGATAAGGGGCTTCTAAATTCTTGAGAAAATTTTGGGAAGTAGGGAGGGATGTTAGGAAGTAGGGGAAAGTGGAATCTCAGAAATTGAGTGAGGGGAAGGGGTGCAAAAGGGCGAAACACAGGCCTAACATAGAAAATTGCCAAGTTGTAGCAAGAAACTAGGGTTTGTGCAAAAATGAGGAATTTAGGGGATCTCAGTGATGGGAAGTGTTTAATTTTTGGCATTATGATACATATGTTGTACTTGATGGCAACCCACTCATCTCAGATAATAAATTATAATGTAGAGAAAAGTTCACGCACTTATATGCAGAGAAAAGTTTATTTCATGTAGAGAAAAGTTCACGCACTTTTATGCAGAGAAAAGTTTATTTCATGTAGAGAAAATTTCATGCACTTTTATGCAGAGAAAAGTTTATTTCATGTAGAGAAAATTTCACGCACTTTTATGCAGAGAAAATTTTATTTCATGTAGAGAAAAAGTTCACGCACTTTCATGCAAGGAAAAGCGCGTATATGTTGGAGAACTTACCTTTGGTCCATGGTAGTTAGTCCTTGGTATTTGAACCTATGGTTTTGGACCATGGTACCTCGTCAGAAGTGTTGATCCCAAGTATTGGGTTCGTGGTATTGGTTTATTATGGTTTTGGTCCGTGGTATTGCATGTAGAGAAAACGTTCACGCACTTTCATGCAAGGAAAAGCGCGTATATGTTGGAGAACTTACCTTTGGTCCATGGTAGTTAGTCCTTGGTATTTGAACCTATAGTTTTGGACCATGGTACCTCGTCAGAAGTGTTGATCCCAAGTATTGGGTTCGTGGTATTGGTTTATTATGGTTTTGGTCCGTGGTATTTCATCCAAAAGTGTTGATCTCACGCACTTTCATGGTTGGTTCATGGTATTAGTCCGATAGTTTTTGATCCTATGGTTTTGGTTCGTGGTATTGCATCCAAAAGTGTTGATCTCATGCACTTTCATGGTTGGTTCAGGTATTAGTCCAACAGTTTTTTGATCCTATGGTTTTGGACCGTGGTATTGTGGAAGGCCTAAGACTATATAAGAGGAAGAAGATCATTTGGCAAGGGATCATCAAATGAATTGAATATCTAATAAGTGCTAGATCTGAAATATTTGTGATTGGGTTATGGTGCAGATCTGGATCTGAATGAAGGAGGAACCTTAGTGCATAAAGAAGGATAAGTTCTATTGATGGGTCATAATTTTTATGCTTGAATAATAGTATCTTTGTATGATTTTGATCTGTTATATGAGGCGCATGATTGATCTATAAATCTGACAATCTGGGTAAATTAGTGTCTGAATATTTGAAAGAAGGAATTATCCTTTATAGATCTGCACGCAGGTTTCAGGTTGTTGAAGTAGCGTATATCTTTAAATTATGATCTAGCTGCCTCTGTCTATTGCTGCAGTATTCTGGGTTCAGAATTTGGTGTGTGGTTACTGTTACTGTGTTCTGGGTACAACTGTCAGAGAAGTGTTTACTTGATTCAGTGCTAATTGGGAAAAGGAGATTGTTTGATGCAGATATACTTGATGATTGATTGATGTTCATGGATCCAGTTTGAAAATTTATGAAAAGTGGTCCTTGAAAGAAAAGAATTAGGGGGTTGTAACTCCCTTCCAGGAGAGAGAGTTGTAGCTCTCTGCAGGTTGCAGCCTGCGTACTGGTAAAGGACTGCACCAGTACAAAATCATTGTAAAAGGAATTTCTAATTGAAAGAAGATAGAGACATATTGCAGTAGGTGGTTTTCACCCACATTGGGTTTCCACCTTATATCTGGTGTTCTTTGGTGTGACTATCTATTTTTCTTGTTCATGCTCATTATTTTATGGTACTGACATACAATAATTCAAAGTATAAATATATTGAAAAAGAATTAGATAATACTGATTCACCCCCCCTCTCAGTATTATTTCCAACAATTGGTATCAAAGCAGGTCCTTCTGAAGAAGCTTGATCGCTTGAAGGAAGATCTAACATCATGAGCAACTACGAGAGGGAAGCATCAATCAGGCCACCAATTTTTGATGGAACAAACTTCGTATAATGGAAGGTAAGAGTTACTGCCTATCTTCAATCTTTGGGTACAGAAGTATGGGACATTATAGAAACAGGGTATACTTTTCCATCAGCTACTCCTATAGATTCAGCTGAGAAGAAGAAATATGAAACAAATGCAAAGGCGGTTAATACTCTTCTAGGATGTCTATCTTAATCTGAATTCGTGAAGGTTATGCAATATAAATCCGCAAAATAAATATGGGACAAGATTGTTTTGAGCTACGAAGGAGATGAACAGGTAAAACGCGCAAAACTTCAAACCCTCAAGATTCAGTATGAGAATCTCAGAATGTATAATGATGAAAGTGTGGCTAACTATTTCCTTCAGGTAGATGAGATTGTTAATTGTATGAAAAACTTGGGTGAAGAAATAAAAGAGGCTGTTGTGGTTGAAAAAGTCCTAAGATCATTGTCCCCCAAGTTTGAATCTAAAGTGTCTGCAATAGAAGAAAAGGAAAATCTACGAACTCTTACTATGTCTCAGCTACACGGAATTCTAACTGCTTATGAAATGAGAAAAGGAGGTCCATCAGACAGGAGAGAAGCTGCTTTTAAGGCTTTAGGCAAAGGAGACTACTATGAATCAAGTCACGTGCCAGAAGAAGAAGAAGAATCAAATTTTGTCAGAAATCTTCAACGGGGTACTGGAAGGTTCAGAGGTAAGATACCTTTTAAATGTTTTGCTTGTGGAAGAGTAGGTCATTATGCTGCCAAATGTCCTCATAAGGATAAGATTGACAAAGGAAAGGAACCTGCCAGATGGAACAAGAAACAGAATGCAAATAAGAAAAGCTACTACACTCATGAAGACAGTGATGGTCTATCAAATAGTGATGAAGATGAACGAGGTAATGACTATAAACTTTTAATGGCATTTGAAGATGATGATTACATGGATGCTATAGATGTGGATAGTTTTTATGAAGAGATTTCTAGACTTAAGACATGTATAGAAGAAAAGAATATGATCATTGATACTCTACAATTTCAAATTGATGAAAAAGAAAAATATCTTGAAAAGTTAGAAGGTGAAATTGTTGGCCTTAGAAAAGAAATTGAGAAAATAAAGGTTATTAATCTTAAGTTTGTCAAAGGATCTGAAACTCTGGATGAGATCATCAATGTACAGCGTTCTCTGCTAAACAAGACAGGTCTGGGGTATAATGGAGAAACATCTCAAGCATCCACCTCAAAGAGTTATCTTGATGCAGCAAGAAGGAATGAGCAAAAGCACAATGGAGATCACCAGGTAAAGCAAGGACGAATTACATCAAGAACTAACAAAGACTACCAGGTAAACCAGGGGCAATCTGTCTTAAGGGTGAAAAAAAGCTACAACCAGCCACAGGTAAAATCTTCTCAATTTGCTTCAAGAATGGATGACAATAAGAATTACAATCATTTGGGTGGTAGATTTGATAACCGCAGAAGTTTCTTCAATGGCCAATGTTTCTCTTGCCATAACTTTGGTCACAAAGCAGTTCAATGTGTTGCATATAAAACAATCATGACTAGAGAAGCTCAAAAACAAAGAAGTATGACTGGGATTACAAAAAGGACCTATAACAAATTTTCGGCTCTTGAAAATGAAATTGAATGTTCTATTTGTAATAACTTCGGTCATGAAGATTCTGAATGCAGGAGCAGATTTCAGCAGACAAAGGAACAAGCCTCAAGCACCAGAACATGGAGAATAAAGGAACCACAATCAGAAAGATGTGGGATAGCCTTTTATGCAGAGGGACAGGAAAATCTATGGTACATCGACAGTGGATGTTCGAAGCATATGACAGGTGATAAAGAAAAACTTGAATCATATTCTGCTTTAGAAAAGGGAAAGAAAGTTTCTTTTGGAAATGATACTCCAGCAGCTATAAAAGGAAAAGGCACAGCTCAGTTAAAAGAAAAGGTCAAAGCTAGAAATGTTTTGTATGTTGATGGCTTGAAGCATAACCTTCTGAGTGTCAGTCAGATGTGCGATCAAGGAACCGAGGTAATATTTCGATCAAAAGGATGTAGCGTTCGTGATCTTGATACAGGGAAAACAGTGATCAAAGGTAGAAGAACTCCAAATAATCTATACATATTTGAAGAAGGACAACAACAATGCTATTTGAGCAAGGATGATGAACATTGGTTATGGCACCGGAGGTTGGGGCATCTAAGCTTTTCACAAATAAGGAAGGCATGCAAATATCAGGCAGTTCGTGGTCTTCCAGATATCAAAATTCCAGACAACACTATATGCAAATCATGTCAGTTTGGTAAGAAAACCAGAACCAACTTCCCGGAGAAGGAAGGATCAGCCAGCAGGCCTCTTGAACTAGTCCATACAGATGTATGTGGTCCTTTCAGGACGAGGTCACCTCGAGGAGAAGAATACTTGATATTATTCATTGACGATTTCTCCAGGTTTATTTGGTTAGGACTTTTGAAGCACAAAGACCAAGCATTCGAAAAATTCAAATCCTTCAAAGCCTTGGTTGAAAATGAATCAGGTTACAAAATTAAGTGCCTCAGGTTCGACAGAGGTGGGGAGTTTACCTCAAATGAATTTTTCGATTTCTGTGAAGAACATGGGATAAGAAGGGAATTCTCTACAGCTAGAACTCCTCAGCAAAATGGAGTGGTGGAAAGGATGAACATGACAGTCCAACAAATGGCCCGTGCTATGCTTGATGAGTCCGGAACTCCCGCAACTTTCTGGGGTGAAGCTGCATATGCTGCGGTTGTTATTCTCAATAAAACAAATGTCCGAGTGAACAACACTCAAACTCCTCATGAACTCTGGTATGGTGAGACTCCTTCGGTAAAACACTTCAAAATCTTTGGGAGCAAATGCTATATTAAGAATACTGATGAGCAACTTGGCAAACTTGAACCTAGAGCAGATGAAGGCATTCTTCTTGGTTATTCTCCACACAGCAAAGCATATAAGTGCTACAATAAAAGACTTGGAAGAATTGTTGACAGCATTGATGTAGTGGTTGATGAAAAAGGATACATTCCTAGGCAAGTAAATCATGAAAATATCGAAGAAGATGAAGACTACCCTCAAAGACAGAATGATGAAGAAGAAGAACCTCAAGAAGCACCAGAGGAACAGATAAGGGTAGAAGAGAAGACTCCATCCAGGTACGTTCAGAAGAATCATCCAGAATCTCAGATTTTGGGGCAAAAAGAAGCAGGTGTACAAACAAGAAGAACAATTGCAGAAGCTTCAAGCTATTTGGCATTACTCTCATCCACTGAACCACAAAATGTAAAAGAGGCATGCAAAGATGAATGTTGGGTCAAAGAAATGGATGAAGAACTTGAGCAGATCGAAAAGAACAACACTTGGGAGTTGGTTCCTAGACCAAAGGATAAGAATGTTATAGGGACAAAATGGGTCTTCAAAAATAAGTTGAATGAAAATGGGGAAGTAATTAGAAACAAGGCCAGACTTGTTTATAAAGGGTATGCGCAGCAAGAAGGAATAGATTTTGAAGAAACTTTTGCTCCTGTTGCAAGACTTGAGGTCATCCGAATGTTCCTTGCTCTCTCAAGCTTTCAAAAGTTCAAAGTATTTCAAATGGACGTGAAATCAGCCTTTCTGAATGGAGACTTAGAAGAAGAAGTATACATTGAGCAGCCAGATGGTTTCATTCTTGGAAATGATCCAAATCTTGTATGCAGATTGAAAAAGGCTCTCTATGGTCTTAAACAAGCTCCAAGGGCTTGGTACTATCGTTTGGACAAATATCTTCATCAACAAGGTTTTTCAAAAGGATCAGCAGATAGCAATCTTTATATAAAAATCGAAAATGACAAATTGCTAATACTTGTTGTGTATGTAGATGACATTATCTTTGGCAGCAATGAAGAATCTATGAGTCAAAGCTTTGCCTTGGTGATGCAGAAAGAATTCGAAATGTCCTTGCTTGGAGAATTGACATATTTTCTTGGTTTGTAAATCCAACAAAATGAAGGAGGGATCTTCTTGTCTCAAACCAAGTATCTCAAGCAGATTTTGAAGAAATATGGTATGGAAGAAGCAAAACTAGTATGTACACCCATGGTCACAGGATGTAACCTCAGTGCAAAAGATGAATCAGCAGCAGTGCATCAACCAACTTACAGATCTATGATTGGAAGTCTACTTTATTTGACAGGTACTCGACCAGACATCATGCATGCAGTGGGAATAGTTGGAAGATTTCAGGCAAATCCAAAGGAAACTCATCTTCAGGCAGTGAAGAGAATCTTCAAATATCTTCAAGGGATTCAAAACTATGGCTTATGGTATCCTAGAGATACAGATATCACACTTCATGCTTATACAGATGCAGATTGGGCCGGAAGCGTGGATGACAGGAAGAGCACAAGTGGTGGTGCATTCTTTATGGGTTCCAGATTAGTATCTTGGTTCAGCAAGAAACAGAGTTCGATTGCCTTGTCTACAGCTGAAGCAGAATATGTTGCTGCTGCATCTTGTTGCACTCAACTCCTTTGGATGATGCAGACCTTGCAGGATTTTCAAATCACTTGTACACCACCCATCTCCATCTTATGTGATAATACAAGTGCAATCAACATTTCAAAGAACCCAGTCATGCATTCAAAAACCAAGCACATACCAATCAAGTATCACTTTCTCCGGGAACAAGTGCTTGAACAAAAGGTCAAGTTGCAGTATGTTCCTTCTAAGGAACAGGTTGCTGATATACTCACCAAACCATTGCCTAGGGAGACCTTTGAATACCTCAGGCAAAAGCTGGGGGTTGTTGATGCATCATCTTGTTGTTGAATCTCTTCTAATTGTTGGTTGTACGCAAGGTTCATCTGAAGTATATGCATACATGTGCTGGGTTGCGGATTGGTCAAAGATCGAATGGCACAGGTTCAGGGGGAGCATATCATGCATTATTGGAATTATGGAGGAAGTACAGAAGCAGATCATGGATGCTGGTCTGAATATTGCTGCAATACGTCTCTATCTCTTCCATGGTCATGGATTATGGTTCTTCTTTGCAGATCTGGTTTATAATCAGGGGGAGCATGTTCTTAGGGGGAGCATAACCCTTTGCCCTTGATGTCAAAGGGGGAGAGTGATTGGTTGTTGTTGCCATCAAGTCCAAAGGGGGAGATTGTTGGCATTATGATACATATGTTGTACTTGATGGCAACCCACTCATCTCAGATAATAAATTATAATGTAGAGAAAAGTTCACGCACTTATATGTAGAGAAAAGTTTATTTCATGTAGAGAAAAGTTCACGCACTTTTATGCAGAGAAAAGTTTATTTCATGTAGAGAAAAGTTCACGCACTTTTATGCAGAGAAAAGTTTATTTCATGTAGAGAAACTTTCACGCACTTTTATGCAGAGAAAAGTTTATTTCATGTAGAGAAAAAGTTCACGCACTTTCATGCAAGGAAAAGCGTGTATATGTTGGAGAACTTACCTTTGGTCCATGGTAGTTAGTCCTTGGTATTTGAACCTATGGTTTTGGACCATGGTACCTCGTCAGAAGTGTTGATCCCAAGTATTGGGTTCGTGGTATTGGTTTATTATGGTTTTGGTCCGTGGTATTGCATGTAGAGAAAAAGTTCACGCACTTTCATGCAAGGAAAAGCGCGTATATGTTGGAGAACTTACCTTTGGTCCATGGTAGTTAGTCCTTGGTATTTGAACCTATGGTTTTGGACCATGGTACCTCATCAGAAGTGTTGATCCCAAGTATTGGGTTCGTGGTATTGGTTTATTATGGTTTTGGTCCGTGGTATTGCATCCAAAAGTGTTGATCTCACGCACTTTCATGGTTGGTTCATGGTATTAGTCTGATAGTTTTTGATCCTATGGTTTTGGTTCATAGTATTGCATCCAAAAGTGTTGATCTCACGCACTTTCATGGTTGGTTCATGGTATTAGTCCAACAGTTTTTTGATCCTATGGTTTTGGACCGTGGTATTGTGGAAGGCCTAAGACTATATAAGAGGAAGAAGATCATTTGGCAAGGGATCATCGAATGAATTGAATATCTAATAAGTGCTAGATCTGAAATATTTGTGATTGGGTTATGGTGCAGATCTGGATCTGAATGAAGGAGGAACCTTAGCGCATAAAGAAGGATAAGTTCTATTGATGGGTCATAATCTTTATGCTTGAATAATAGTATCTTTGTATGATTTTGATCTGTTATATGAGGCGCATGCTTGATCTATAAATCTGACAATCTGGGTAAATTAGTGTCTGAATATTTGAAAGAAGGAATTATCCTTTATAGATCTGCATGCAGGTTTCAGGTTGTTGAAGTAGCGTATATGTTTAAATTATGATCTAGTTGCCTCTGTCTATTGCTGCAGTATTCTGGGTTCAGAATTTGGTGTGTGGTTACTGTTACTGTGTTCTGGGTACAGCTGTCAGAGAAGTGTTTACTTGATTCAGTGCTAATTGGGAAAAGGAGATTGTTTGATGCAGATATACTTGATGATTGATTGATGTTCATGGATCCAGTTTGAAAATTTATTGAAAGTGGTCCTTGAAAGAAAAGAAGTAGGGGGTTGTAACTCCCTTCCAGGAGAGAGAGTTGTAGCTCTCTGCAGGTTGCAGCCTGCGTACTGGTAAAGGACTGCACCAGTACAAAATCATTGTAAAAGGAATTTCTAATTGAAAGAAGATAGAGACATATTGCAGCAGGTGGTTTTCACCCACATTGGGTTTCCACCTTATATCTGGTGTTCTTTGGTGTGACTATCTGTTTTTCTTGTTCATGCTCATTATTTTATGGTACTGACATACAATAATTAAAAGTATAAATATATTGAAAAATAATTAGATAATACTGATTCACCCCCCCTCTCAGTATTATTTCCAACATTAATAAGGTACATTAAGGATAGGGGAAGGTGTATGAACATCCGGATACAAATTTTGCTAATGATTTGACCATCCAAGAGAAATTGCCTTCAAAACCCTAGGAGAGGGAAATGACCTTACCTAGATGCAACTGAAGCATGAACAAGGTGTAAAATGATCCAATGGAACCTGACATGATAAAGACAACCCTTTGAATGATGGTACACTCAGCTGAATGATGACATGGACCGAAATTTGGACAACTTTGGAAGGAGTGAAAGCAAACCCTAGACCTAATGCCGAGTGACCAAATTTTGCTTGAAGACTCAATGAAATGACAAAATTTGACCTTGACACTTTAAACTCACTTTGCAAGAGCATATTTGATCTCTGGAGGAAGGCTGGAAAGACTGACACTAACATACTGCATCTTGGTATTTATGGTTATATCTGTAATTTGTTGTGTTCCTGTTCAAATTTGAATCAATGGTATCAAAGCCATTTGCTCTTTCTCAAATTTTCTTTGCATGTCCCCAAGAAGGCCGGGATATAAGGAGTTAGTGCTTGAACTAGTTGAACCTTTGCCAAACCAGCCTCACAAATCTCAACGGCCTCCCATGGCGGATGAAAATAAAGATGAGGGGGCAGGAGATCTGTTGGAAATAATACTGAGAGGGGGGGTGAATCAGTATTATCAAGTTCTTTTAATAAATCTTCCTTATTTATACTTTGAATTATTTTTGCATGTCAGTACCATAAAATAATGAGCATGAACAAGAAAAATAGATAGTCACACCAAAGAACACCAGATATAAGGTGGAAACCCAATGTGGGTGAAAACCACCTGCTGCAATATGTCTCTATCATTTTCAAATTAGAAACTCCTTTTACAATGTACTGGTGCAGTCCTTTACCAGTACGCAGGCTGCAACCTGCAGAGAGCTACAACTCTCTCTCGTTTTCCAGTCTCTCCTGGAAGGGAGCTACAACCCCCTACTTCTTTTCTTTCAAGGATCACTTTTCATAAATTTTTAAACTGGATCCATAAACATCAAGTGATCATCAAGTACAAGTAAATTACCGAGTCAACTGCAGTAACCAGATCAATAGTAACAGTAAACTAAACCCCGAACACCTTATCAACAGAGAAAAGTCAGTCAAATAAATGCCTTAATACAGATCCATAGTTTTTCTTTATCGGGCATGCGTTGCTACACACTTCACCTTCTGCACCTCTGCGTATCCTCGCAGAGAGCCTTGAACTGAACTGCGTATCCATGCACAGTTCCTTTAAATGCGCCGCGTACCTTCACTGTGCCCACGCACCCACTGCTTCTATCGTGCCGCGTACTTTCACTGTGCCTCCGCAGTTACTGCTTCTATCGCGCCGCATACTTTCACTGTGCCTCCGCACCTGCGGCTTTTGTCGCACAACGTACCTCCGCGCTTCTCCTTTCTCTTCACTGCGAACCACCGCACCTGGACTTCTGTCGCGCTGCGTACCCACGCACTGCTCCTTCTTCTGGGATGCGTACCCCCGCACTTGCACCGTTAATCGCCTGCGAACCTCTGATTAGGGCCAAATTGGCAGTCCACCAGTGTGCCACAGATAGTCAGATGCCCAGATCTGATCATGCGCCCGAGAGATCACACTTCATAGATTCACTTTCAACTTCACTTTTATATAGATCAAGCTTTTAAACCGATAACCCAATATTTCAGATCTTAAGATATTCAATTTTCAAAAAGATGCCTTGGCCAAGTGATCTCCTTCCCTATTTATAGTCAAGCCCTTATCCACACCATGGGACAAAACCATCAATAACCAATACAAGGGATCCAAACCGGGGCTAAATTAGATCCTATACCACGGGCCAAAACCATAGGATCAAGAACGGCGGGCTACATACCACGGGCCAAACATAAGAAACCCCACGTGAGCGCCCTTCTCTACCTTGAAGTGAGTGAACTGGGGGTCCGCACCTCATGAAAGGGTAACCTGCGAGTATGTACGCACTTTATCTATGATATTCCTGCGGGTCCGCA
This sequence comes from Pinus tabuliformis, assembly GCA_031772625.1. Classification (NCBI taxonomy): domain Eukaryota; kingdom Viridiplantae; phylum Streptophyta; class Pinopsida; order Pinales; family Pinaceae; genus Pinus; species Pinus tabuliformis. The sequence goes on along the minus strand of CM062810.1, from coordinate 38,512,569 downwards.
GCTTTTGTATGGTGTACCTGCGTACCTCTTATTTTCCAACATTTTGAGAGCCTGAACAGAGCATTGCCACTTAAGAGAGTTGCCATCAAGTACAACACCTGTAACATAAAGCCATACCAGAATCATAATGCCAACAATCTCCCCCTTTGGACTTGATGGCAACCTCAAGATCTTCAACGTCATTCTCCCCCTTTGACATCAAGGGCAAAGGGTTATGCTCCCCCTAAGAACATGCTCCACCTGACTATAAACACCATAAATGACCATGAAAGAGATAGAGACATATTGCAGCAATATTCAAACCAGCATCCATGATCTCCTTCTGCACTTCCTCCATAATGCCAACAATGCATTATATGCTCCATTCGATCTTCGACCAATCCGCAACCCAGCATATGTACGCATATACCCCAGATGAACCTTGCGTACAACCATCAATCATAAGAGATTCAACAACATGATGATGTATCAACAACCCCCAGCTTTTGCCTGAGGTATTCAAAGGTCTCCCTGGGCAATGGTTTGGTGAGTATATCAGCAACTTGTTCCTTATAAGGGACATACTCCAACTTGACCTTTTGTTCAAGTACTTGTTCCCGGAGAAAGTGATACTTGATTGGTATGTGCTTGGTCTTTGAATGCATGACTGGGTTCTTTGAAATGCTGATTGCACTTGTATTATCACATAAGATGGAGATAGGTGGTGTACAAGTGATTTGAAAATCCTGCAAGGTCTGCATCATCCAATGGAGTTGAGTGCAGCAAGATGCAGTAGCAACATATTCCGCTTCAGCTGTAGACAAGGCAATCGAACTCTGTTTCTTGCTGAACCAAGATACTAATCTGGAACCCATAAAGAATGCACCACCACTTGTGCTCTTCCTGTCATCCACGCTTCCAGCCCAATCTGCATCTATATAAGCATGAAGTGTGAGATCTGTATCTCTAGGATACCATAAGCCATAGTTTTGAGTTCCTTGAAGATATTTGAAGATTCTCTTTACTGCCTAAAGATGAGTTTCCTTTGGATTTGCCTGAAATCTTCCAACTATTCCTACTGCATGCATTATGTCTGGTCGGGTACCTGTCAAATAAAGTAGACTTCCAATCATAGATCTGTAGGTTGGTTGATGCACTGCTGCTGATTCATCATTTGCACTGAGGCTACATCCTGTGACCATGGGTGTACATACTAGTTTTGCATCTTCCATGCCATATTTCTTCAAAATCTGCTTGAGATACTTGGTTTGAGACAAAAAGATCCCTCCTTCCTTTTGTTGGATTTGCAAACCAAGAAAATATGTCAGTTCTCCCAGCAAGGACATTTCGAATTCTTTCTGCATTACCAAGGCAAAGCTTTGACTCATAGCTTCTTCATTGCTGCCAAAGATAATGTCATCTACATACACAACAAGTATTAGCAATTTGTCGTTTTCAACTTTTATATAAAGATTGCTATCTGCTGATCCTTTTGAAAAGCCTTGTTGATGAAGATATTTGTCCAAACGATAGTACCAAGCCCTTGGAGCTTGTTTGAGACCATAGAGAGCTTTTTTTAATCTGCATAAAAGATTTGGATCATTCCCAAGAATGAAACCATCTGGCTGCTCAATGTATACTTCTTCTTCCAAGTCTCCATTCAGAAAGGTTGATTTTATGTCCATTTGAAATACTTTGAAGTTTTGAAAGCTTGAGAGAGCAAGGAACATTCGGATGGCCTCAAGTCTTGCAACAGGAGCAAAAGTTTCTTCAAAATCTATTCCTTCTTGCTGCGCATACCCTTTACAAACAAGTCTGGCCTTGTTTCTAATTACTTCTCCATTTTCATTAATTTTATTTTTGAAGACCCATTTTGTCCCTATAACATTCTTATCCTTTGGTCTAGGAACCAATTCCCAAGTGTTGTTCTTTTCGATCTGTTCAAGTTCTTCATCCATTGCTTTGACCCAACATTCATCTTTGCATGCCTCTTTCAAATTTTGTGGTTCAGTGGAAGAGAGTAATGCCAAATAGCTTGAAGCTTCTGCAATTTTTCTTCTTGTTTGTACACCTGCTTCTTTCTGCCCCAAAATCTGAGATTCTGGATGATTCTTCTGAACATACCTTGATGGAGTCTTCTCTTCTATCCTTATCTGCTCCTCTGGTTCTTCTTGAGGTTCTTCTTCTTCATCATTCTGTCTTTGAGGGTAGTCTTCATCTTCTTCGATATCTTCATGATTTACTTGCCTAGGAATGTATCCCTTCTCATCAACCACTACATCAATGCTGTCAACAATTCTTCCAAGTCTTTTATTGTATCACTTGTATGCTTTGTTGTATGGAGAATAACCAAGAAGAATGCCTTCATCTGCTCTAGGTTCAAGTTTTCCAAGTTGCTCATCATTATTCTTAATATAGCATTTGCTCCCAAAGATTTTGAAGTGCTTTACCGAAGGAGTCTCACCATACCAGAGCTCATGAGGGGTTTGAGTGCTGTTCACCCGGACATTTGTTTTGTTGAGAATAACAACTGCAGCATATGCAGCTTCACCCCAGAAAGTTGCGGGAGTTCCAGACTCATCAAGCATAGCACGAGCCATTTGTTGGACTGTTCTGTTCATTCTTTCCACCACTCCATTTTGCTGAGGAGTTCTAGCTGTAGAGAATTCTCTTCTTATCCCATATTCTTCACAGAAATCGAAAAATTCATTTGAGGTAAACTCCCCACCTCTGTCGGACCTGAGGCACTTAATTTTGTATCCTGATTCATTTTCAACCAGGGCTTTAAAGGATTTGAATTTTTCGAATGCTTCATCTCTGTGCTTCATAAGTCCTAACCAGACAAACCTGGAGAAATCGTCAATGAATAATATCAAGTATTCTTCTCCTCGAGGTGTCCTTTTCCTGAATGGACCACATACATCTGTATGTACTAGCTCAAGAGGCATGCTAGCTGATCCTTCCTTCTCCGGAAAGTTAGTTCTGGTTTGCTTTCCAAACTGACATGATTTGCATATGGTGTTGTCTGGAATTTTGATATCTGGAAGACCACGAACTGCCTGATATTTGCATGCTTTCCTTATTTGTGAAAATCTTAGATGCCCCAACCTCTGGTGCCATAACCAGTGTTCATCATCCTTGCTCAGATAGCATTGTTGTTGTCCTTCTTCAAATATGTATAGATTATTTGGAGTTCTTTTACCTTTGATCATTGTTTTGCCTGTATCAAGATCACGAACAAGACATCCATTTGATCTAAATATCACCTCGATTCCTTGATCACACATCTGGCTGACACTCAGAAGATTATGCTTCAATCCATCAACATACAAAACATTTCCAGCTTTGACCTTTTCTTTTAACTGAGCAGTGCCTTTTCCTTTTATAGCTGCAGGAGTATCATTTCGAAAAGAAACTTTCTTTCCCTTTTCTAAAGTAGAATATGATTCAAGTTTTTCTTTATCACCTGTCATATGCTTCGAACATCCACTGTCAATGTACCATAGATTTTCCTGTCCCTCTGCATAAAATGCTATCCCACATCTTTCTGTTTGTGGTTCCTTTATTCTCCATGTTTTGGTGCTTGAGGCTTGTTTCTTTGTCTGCTGAAACCTGCTCCTGCATTCAGAATCCTCATGACCAAAGTTATTGCAAATAGAACATTCAACTTCATTTTCAAGAGCCGAAAAGTTTTTATAGGTCCTTTTTGTAATCCCGGTCATACTTCTTTGTTTTTGAGCTTCTCTAGTCATGATTGTTTTATATGCAACACATTGAGCTGCTTTGTGACCAAAGTTATGGCAAGAGAAGCATTGTCCATTGAAGAAACTTCTGCGGTTATCAAATTTTCCGGCCAAATGATTGTAATTTCTATTGTCATCCATTCTTGAAACAAATTGAGAGGATTTTACCTGTGGCTGGTTGTAGCTTTTGTTCATCCTTAAGACGGATTGCCCCTGGTTTACCTGATAGTCTTTGTTAGTTCTTGATGTAATTCGTCCCTGCTTTACCTGGTGATCTCCATTGTGCTTTTGCTCATTCCTTCTTGCTGCATCAAGATAACTCTTTGAGGTGGATGCTTGAGAAGTTTCTCCATTATACCCCAGACCTGTCTTGTTTAGTGGAGAACGTTGTACATTGATGATCTCATCCAGAGTTTCAGATCCTTTGACAAACTTAAGATTAATAGCCTTTGCTTTCTCAATCTCTTTTCTAAGACCAACAATTTCACCTTCTAATTTTTCAAGATATTTTTCCTTTTCATCAATTTGAAATTGTAGAGTATCAATGATCATATTCTTTTCTTCTATACATCTCTTGAGTCTAGAAATTTCTTCATAAAGGCTATCCACATCTATAGCATCCATGTAATCATCATCTTCAAATGCCATTAAAAGTTTATAGTCATTACCTCCTTCATCTTCATCACTATTTGATAGACCATCACTATCTTCATGAGTGTAGTAGCTTTTATTATTTGCATTCTGTTTCTTGTTCCATCTAGCAGGTTCCTTTCCTTTGTCAATCTTATCCTTATGAGGACATTTCGCAGCATAATGACCTACTCTTCCACAAGCAAAACATTTAAAAGGTAACTTACCTCTGAACCTTCCAGTACCCCGTTGAAGGTTTCTGACAAAATTTGATTCTTCTTCTTCTTCTGGCGCGTGACTTGCTTCATAGTAGTCTCCTTTGCCTGAAGCCTTGAAAGCAGCTTCTCTCCTGTCTGATGGACCTCCTTTTCTCATTTCATAAGCAGTTAGAATTCCGTGTAGCTGAGACATAGTAAGATTTCATAGATTTTCCTTTTCTTCTATTGCAGACACTTTAGATTCAAACTTGGGGGACAATGATCTTAAAACTTTTTCGACCACAATAGCCTCTTTTATTTCTTCACCCAAGTTTTTCATGCAATTAACAATATCGTCTACCCGAAGGAAATAGTTAGCCACACTTTCATCATTATACATTCTGAGATTCTCATACTGAATCCTGAGGGTTTGAAGTTTAGCACGTTTTACCTGTTCATCTCCTTCGTAGCTCAAGACAATCTTGTCCCATATTTCCTTTGCGGATTTATATTGCATAACCTTCACGAATTCTGTTTGAGATAAGCATCCCAGCAGAGTATTGACTGCTTTAGCATTTGTTTCATATTTCTTCTTCTCGGCCGGATCTGTAGGAGTAGCTGAAGGAAAAGTGTAACCTGTATCTATGATATCCCAAACTTCTGTACCAAGAGATTGAAGATAGGCAGTAACTCTTACCTTCCAATAATTGAAGTTTGTCCCATCAAAAATTGGTGGCCTGATTGATGCTTCCCTCTCGTAGTTGCTCATGATGAATGATCTTCCTTCAAGCGATCAAGCTTCTCTGAAGGACCTGCTCTGATACCAATTGTTGGAAATAATACTGAGAGGGGGGGTGAATCAGTATTATCAAGTTCTTTTAATAAATCTTCCTTATTTATACTTTGAATTATTTTTGCATGTCAATACCATAAAATAATGAGCATGAACAAGAAAAACAAATAGTCACACCAAAGAACACCAGATATAATGTGGAAACCCAATGTGGGTGAAAACCACCTGCTGCAATATGTCTCTATCTTTTTCAAATTAGAAACTCCTTTTACAATGTACTGGTGCAGTCCTTTACCAGTACGCAGGCTGCAACCTGCAGAGAGCTACAACTCTCTCTCGTTTTCCAGTCTCTCCTGGAAGGGAGCTACAACCCCCTACTTCTTTTCTTTCAAGGATCACTTTTCATAAATTTTCAAACTGGATCCATAAACATCAAGTGATCATCAAGTACAAGTAAATCACCCAGTCAACTGCAGTAACCAGATCAATAGTAACAGTAAACTAAACCCAGAACACCTTATCAACAGAGAAAAATTAGTCAAATAAATGCCTTAATACAGATCCGCAGTTTTTCTTTATCTGGCATGCGTTGCTACGCACTTCACCTTCTGCACCTCTACGTATCCCCGCAGAGAGCCTTGAACTGAACTGCGTATCCACGCACAGTTCCTTTAAATGCGCCGCGTACCTTCACTGTGCCCACGCACCCACTGCTTCTATCGCGCCGCGTACTTTCACTGTGCCTCCGCAGTTACTGCTTCTATCGCGCCGCGTACTTTCAATGTGCCTCCGCACCTGCGGCTTCTGTCGCACAGCGTACCTCCGCGCTTCTCCTTTCTCTTCACTGCAAACCACCGCACCTGGACTTCTGTCGCGCTGCGTACCCACGCACTGCTCCTTCTTCTGGGATGCGTACCCCCGCACTTGCACCGTTAATCGCCTGCGAACCTCTGATTAGGGCCAAATTGGCAGTCCACCAGTGTGCCACAGATAGTCAGATGCCCAGATTTGATCATGCGCCCGAGAGATCACACTTCATAGATTCACTTTCAACTTCACTTTTATATAGATCAAGCTTTTAAACCGATAACCCAATATTTCAGATCTTAAGATATTCAATTTTCAAAAATATGCCTTGGCCAAGTGATCTCCTTCCCTATTTATAGTCAAGCCCTTATCCACACCATGGGACAAAACCATCAATAACCAATACAAGGGATCCGAACCAGGGCTAAATTAGATCCTATACCACGGGCCAAACATAAGAAACCCCACGTGAGCGCCCTTCTCTGCCTTGAAGTGAGTGAACTGGGGGTCCGCACCTCATGAACGGGTAACCTGCGAGTATGTACACACTTTATCTATGATATTCCTGCGGGTCCGCAGCTTTTGTACGGTGTACCTACGTACCTCTTATTTTCCAACATTTTGAGAGCCTGAACAGAGCATTGCCACTTAAGAGAGTTGCCATCAAGTACAACACCTGTAACATAGAGCCATACCAGAATCATAATGCCAACAAGATCTTGTCAAAATCTTGCTCGAAGAAGCCCTCAAGCAAAAAAGGAACATGATGATGGACAATTTTGTCAAGATCCTTCAGTGCCTACCCAAGGGTGACACATCTACTTCTGACAGCTACTCTGGAAGTGCCACACCATTTAAGGTACAAGTTAACTTTGACATTCCCATATTTGAGGGTCAGATAGATGCAGACGTTGTAGATAAATGGTTAAATCTACTAGAAGGATATTTTTCCATTCATGATTTTTCCAGCTGGGAAAAGATCACTTTTTCACTTCTCAAAGCATCCCCCCACATTAAGGGCTGGTGGGAGACCTACTATGAGTAGAAGGATGAAAGTACGAACTCACTGTTTTTAGCCTTACCCACTTGGAACTCATTTCGGGTTGCCATCAAGGAGCAGTACTAGCCTATCGGGAGCTATGAGGGTAAATAAATAAAGTGGACAACGCTGCGACAAGGAAGGGACCAAGATGTACCGGAGTTTAGCAATGTTTTTCATACCCTTCGCACGAAGTTGGGTATCAAGGATTCTAAGACCCATTTGGTTCTCAAGTACCGTGACTGTCTACACAGGTACATCCAGGATGAGATGGAGTTCCTAAACATCTCCTCACTCGGTACAACATACCGATATGCCGTTAAGATTGAGAAAAAGTTTAAGTAGAAGAAGCGAGACTTTGGATATGTGAATCCGAAGCAAGGAATAGGTACCCCCAAACCACAGAACAAAGGACAAAGCCAAGGTGGGGCGGTCTAAGACAACTTGCCAAAGTCACAAGAAAAGAACAACATTGTGAATACGAATAAGGACACGGGAAAGTGGCATGATATACGTAAGAGCTCCACTCACAACACAAGTGAGTGTTGGGCCAAGCAGTCACTAGTGACTGAGCTAAAGGCTTTGGAATCATATGCATGTTCCAAATATGAGTCAAAACCTGACAAGGGGAATCAAAGATGGAAGAAAATTATCGATGCAGAGCTTAATGCCACTGTTGCCACCACGAAGATCCAGAAGGAGGAACCCAGAGATCCAAAGGAAGAGAAGCACCTCTTCCACTCCCAGATTTGGGTAAATGGTTCCCTAGTATAGTTCATTGTCGATAGCGGGAGCCAAAAGAACCTCATTTCGGCAAAGGTCATGAAGCAGTTTGGCTTACCGACCACAACACATCCACAACTATACACCATCGGGTGGCTTCACCAAGGACGGGATCTTCGCGTGAGCCAACAGTACCACTTTCCATACAGCATCAAGCCCTTCACGGATGAGGCATTATGTGGTGTTTCTCCCCTTGATGTTTGTGATGTATTATTAGGCCAACCATACTTATGGAAGTGACATTTTGTGTATGAGTCAAGGCGTCGTGATATTATTGTTACTTTGGGAAATAAGTTGTACAGGATACCGGAGGTAGCACTGCCTACCGCCATCTCTTTGGTTACTGCGAAACAATGCAGTAAGCTCATTTCCAAAACTGCAAAATTTGGTTTCCTGATGATACGCCCTCAGGGAAAGAAGAAGACGGTGGTTACGACCTGCAGAAAGGGCCCCTACGCATGAGAACAGTAGATGGACAAGGTCATGGAGGAGTACGAGGACATCTTTACCTACCCCGTAGGGGTGCCTCTGCACTGTTAGGTCAAGCACTCCATTGATCTAACCCCAGGTGTGCCGGTGCCCAATGGACCAATCTATTGGCGCTCTTTTGTGGAGAATGACGAAATCAAGATGCAAATTCAAGAGCTACTATGAAAAGGTCATATCCAGCCAAGTTCATCGCCCTGTGGGAGTCCGATTGTGTTGGTCCAGAAGAAGGATAGGACTTGGAGACTATGTATTGATTATCGGGCGCTGAAGAAGATCATTGTTCGGAATAGGTACCCAATCCCACGGATTGACGACCTTCTAGACCAACTAAAGGGGGGAAATATTTCAATAAGATCGACTTGAAGTTAGGATATCACCAGGTACCAATTGAAACCTTCGATGTGTGGAAGACTGCCTTTAAGGCCAAGGAGGACCTTTTCGAATGGTTGGTTATGCCTTTCGGGTTGATGAATTCTCCTGCAACCTTCATGAGGCTGATGGATGACATCTTGCGGCCATTCACCAACTCCGTTGTAGTGGTATACTTGGATGACGTCTTGATCTTTAGCCAAAGTTGGGAAGAGCACCTCTACTACATCCGACAAGTTCTCCAAACACTATGACAACACAAGCTATGTGCCAATTTGGAGAAATTCACTTTTGGCATGACCCAGGTTCAGTATTTGGGATACATTATTGATGAACGGGGGGTGCATGTATGTGATCAAAGTCATCTGGGATTGGCCATCTCTAACCACTTTGACAGAGCTCCGCAGCTTTCTGCGTTTTGCCCTTAAGTCAAGTCACCAAGGGAGGAGCAAAAGAAAAATTCTTTTGGTTTGAAACTCAATAGAAGGCATTCACATAGTTGAAACATCACCTCTTCTTTGCACTAGTGCTCACATTACCAGACTTGCAACAACCATTTTAGATCGAGACAGATGCCTTTGAGTATGCTATTGGGGCAGTCCTTACTCAACAGGGGCATCCAGTGACATATCATAGTGAGACACTTTTAGACACAGTGTGGAAGTATCCCACTTATGAAAAAAATATGTATTCCATTGTGCAGGCCTGTCAACAATGGAAGCATTACATTTTGGGGTAGGAAACAGTCATCCACACAGACCACCGGCCCCTGTAGTTCATAAAGATGCAAGGAAGGTTGCAGAATGATCGCCACCAGAAGTGGTCCACATACCTGCAACAGTTCCATTTGAATATCAAGTTGTTGTGGTCACCAACAACCCCCCTCTTTGTTTAGTATTAGCAATAATATCAAGCAAAGGGGGACCCTTAACAAAAAATCTCAAAAATATTTTTATCAAAATTTTTGTATTTAACTCCCTAAAAGCTATATCGCATCGCAAAGAGAAAGTGAAGCATTTTTCCTATGCGCGTAAGTAAGCTGCGATGAAGCAATGTGACATTCATCGCATCGCATATTTTGAAAGCGCCCTTAAAAAGAAAAACCTAAGGAATCGCCGATGGCCGATATGCGACGTCGCATATCGCAACGTCGCATAAGCAGCACACAATGAGCAAATGAAAATTGCAATATTGCGATTTGCGATCTGCGATCTTATAAACTGCGATTTTGCGATTTGCGATCTGCGACGAATGAGACTATTAATTGCTGCGATACGAATCACAGAAACCACTCATCGCAAAGTTTCTTCGGCATGATCTGTAAACCCAAAATCGAGCGCGCACCTTAAGGGAAAATAATGATTGCACGCCTGAGCACCCAAAGATGATCGTGTTGCGTTTTTCGAAGAGTCAATTCATTATGAGTGTCATGATTATGCATTCATTAGAGTTTAAAGCTTTCATGTCAATCTTTTCATCATGCCTCTTTTCCTTTGCGTAAACTGTAAGGCAGTAACTGATATAAATCTATATGCAGGAAACATCCAAGGAAAAGGGGAAAGCGCCAATACTAGAAGAACAGAGAGGAGATGCCTTCGCAAATGAATGCCGCATGCAGCAGAGCCGCGGATTCCAGAGTATCACTCCACAGACACTGATGAAAATAGACTATCCAAGACTCAAAGTCAAAGGCGCACAAAAGCAGCATGTTTGCAAAAGATCCTGAAGCTCAGATTGGATAAAGCAAAAAGAAAAACGCTAAAAAGGGATGATGCTTCAGAAAAGCCTGGAACAAAGAATGGAAGCAATTTTCAATGCGTGAGATTGTTCAGGCAACGAAATCCCTAACTCATTGAGTCATTCTCACGGCCGGAAACCGAAATAGCAACAACACAATCAGTTTGAAAGAAATCTGGGTTATACTAAGTATACACACAGCAAATACACCCAGCCAGAGGAAGATTTTCAAAAATATCTTCTAGTTTGTCAGAAAGAGGTGCCAGCTCTTGTTATTTCTACTTTTATCGCCCGAGAAAAAGGAAAAGACAACCAACCGACTCTTTCCAGGCGAACCTCACATTGCTTACAGCACTAAGGAGCAGATACAGAAACGGTTAGAAATTAGATTCAATTTTTAGAAATAAATTTGCTTTAGTAAAAGGGCGGTCATTTGAAGCCGTTCCCTAAATTTGTGTAATTAAGATTAGTTAGTTAGTAGTATTTAACCCTTCTCATGGCATTTGGAGAAGGGTCCGGAAATTTGTCAAAAAACTTGTCCTCAGAACATGCACTTTTGCACCCTCGGAGGTGGTTTTTGGTGAATGGATGGATCGAGATTTATTTATGTTTGCATTTTAATGTCTGCTACTGATGTTGCACTTGTGTACTCTTAGTAGATGTTAGAAGTAAGTAGAGATAAATTGCTATTGCTTGAAGTTTGTGAGTGAAAATCAGTCATAAATGGTACTTTTATCTCTTGATTAATTTCTGCTCATATTCTTAGAGTGATATACAGCTGATTTGTTTATATGTTGATGTATGAATGTCTGGATTACCATTTGGCACTTTTGTACGGTGGAATCATTTGTTTGTGCTTAACATATGAATAACTTATCATGCGATATGTTGTTCACAACTGTTTTGCCTAACTTCTTATGCATAATGGTTTATCTTAATTGATTTATATTCTTATGATAGCTGAATGATCTTTATTACCAGTTATTGTATGAAATCTTTTTAGATCGCATGAAGAAAGAATCCTACCCCGGGTTAGTATAGATTATATGTGTTGTTTTTGTTAGATTACAGTAGCATTGAGTCAGTTTAGAGTTTAGAATTAGATTAGCTTGAAATTACCTTTAGATTAGCATCATCAAAAATCTACACACACACACACATCCTTTTAAATTGGGAAGCTGGTCCCATCATCCCCAGTCGGACCCGCTACACCAAACGGGCAAGGAGCCGCCAACCAGGTTCCGGACTAGGTGGGTATCCCCCTTGTTGTTGACCCGATTTCGGGGCCCTCAACATATTTGGCGCTAGAAGGAGGGCACGAACTATGAATGGCAACTAAGTCAAAATCTAAATGCCATTCTGAGAGTAAATCACCCTCATCAACTCCCCTGACTTCTCCACTACGGTTAAACCCGGAGTTAGAAGTCGCTCGAGTATCCACCGCTGCTACCTACTCCAATATATCAGACCAACTCATTATTGAACCCCCTGAAATTCAAACTTTGATTCGTAAACTCCAGGGATTCTCTATTTTTTCTCATAGGTCTGATAAATCTAACAGCAGCGTGACTTCGCAGTACAATCCTGCTCATCCTCTGACCAGATTGAAGAGTGAAAAATTTGGTATTCAACCAAGTGAACTCCCTCTCCCTACTAGGAAAAGAGCAAGGAAAGCACCACCAGAGTCTGACCGTGAGACTCTCTCATCTACTTCGTCCATTTCAACCCCTCACCGCGAAGTCAACCACCCACATCCTCATCCCAAATCACTCATCCATCTTCCACAACACTTCCTCTTCAATCATCAAAGATCATAATACCTTCATCTTCTCAGCATCAGGGACTGTCTTCTGCACTCTCATTAACTAGCGGCTCAACGATGGCCCAGTCTCCATGGAACAATCCTGGGGCGGTTTTAATGCCTCCACCCCTGAGCCCAATACCGGCCCATCCTGAGAAGTGGCTACCTAAATTCAATCCAGAAACAGGCATGCTAGCTGAAGAGCATATCAATAATTTCATGCTTTCTGTTAATCTCAACGGAGTTACCAACGAAGATGCTGTCGTCCGACTTTTTCCTTACACAATGCAAGGAACAGCCGGGTCATGGTACTTTTCGTTACCTTCCGGGTCCATCACAAGTTGGGACATTTTTCAAAGTCAATTCCTCACCAAGTTTGGCGATGACAGATCAACAACGACATTGATCAATGACCTATCTAATCTTAAAGCTGAGGCTAGAGAACCCATTAAAGATTTCAATTTACGGTTCAATAAGATCCTCAACAAAATTCCCGCTGCTTCTCAACCCAGCGAGGAAGTAAGATGTGAATGGTACATCACGGCCTTACCATCTAACTTGGCTATCTTCGTAGATAGGGCAAACAAGACGACCTTAGTTGAAAACTTAACTGAGGCGTTAGCAGTAGAAAAACGCGTAGTTTCCCTAGAAAAGAGATCTGCAATAGAAGAACGCAAATCTAAGAAGATCTCTTTCAAAGAAGACACCAAGAAGAAGCAAACGAAAGATCCTTTCGATATGGAAGGATTACAAAAGGTGTTAAAGGCCATGTCCAACGAGATGATTGATATAAGAAAACAAGTAGCCGAAACTTCTTCAAAAAAGCCCTACAGATCTTTTAAAAGAAACCTTCCCATGGAGGTGAAACCACCCAATGCTGTCTCAAACGTCGAATCTGAAGAAGAAGAAGAAGAAGAGAATACCACTGAAGGGCAGACCGATGATGAAGAAGTTGTGGAACTACAAGGAATGTGGGATTTCATCCTCCCACAAGAAGAGGATCAAGAAGCATTTCCGGTTAGCACACGAAGCAAAAATCAACTTGATCCTCCCCAAACTACCCCTAAACAGAAGGGCGCAAGCCCTACAACAAAAGATAAGGTCGCAACAAAGAAAACAACTCCTAGAGCGACCCAATTTAGCCCAGTCCAATCAGATCAAGTACCTCCATCAAGAACACTGATAGTGTCGGATGAAATGGAGTATAAAATTATCGATGACATGAAAAAGACTAGGGCTAATATCACTCTGTACGAATTGAGAAAATTGAAACATCAACAGAAAATAATGATGAAAGAATTACATGCCGTGCCTACTACATCTTTACCTACAGCTGTAGCTTCCCACAACATGGGAAGACCTCCAACCAACATGATCAATAAGATTGATCCGAATGACATTGCCTTGATTGGAGGAAGGTCAAGATCCCATACTCCTCCTTTTCTCCTCACTTATGAAATTTTCAATAAAAACGTGCACAATTGCCTGATTGATTCTGGTGCTTCAACGAATATTCTACCCAGATCAATATGTGCCAAATTGAATGTTCAGCCTCAGAAATCTGCAGTGCGCATAGTTCAACTTGATCGATCTCAAGTCGAAGTGATTGGTGAACTTAACCAGGTGACCATAAGACTGTAGTCTAACCCGAAAGTATGTCAGGTTATCGACATTCTAGTAGCTGATATCCCTGAATTCTATGGTTTAATTCTTAGCAGGGATTGGTCCGAGAAACTCCACGAATATTTCTCAACCGACTGGTCGCACATGTGGTTACCCTACAATGGCAAACCCAATCAAATAAAGGTTGAACGAGAATTGCACCAAAAGTACATAGTGACAAAATTGGAAGGAGAGAACGAAGCAATAGCATACAACAGCAGTATCATAGGCAATTACTCGGTAGATTCTTTCCTCAGCAATTTCAATGCTCACACTTCACCTTACTTAGAAAATTCAGTTTTGTCCCAAGTTGAAAATTTTTCCCAAACTGATGATTCAAAGTGTTTTAATTTTTTAGATAATTCTGTAAATACATCTTTATTTTGGAAATTATATTTTGATGGCTCTAAATCTAACGAGGGAGCAGGAGCAGGATGCGTTCTGATTAACCCAGATGGGAACAAGACCATGCTTACATGCAGACTTGAGTTCGATTGCACAAACAATACAGCGGAATACGAAGCCTTGGTGCAAGGCCTATACAAAGCAATCGGCTTGAATGTTAAGTATCTTCAAGTCTTTGGAGATTCCGAAATTGTCGTCAAACAGGTACGTAACACCATACATTGCCTGCCAAGTCATTTAAAGCACTATCAATCTTTAGTACAAGATCTGACTTCACATTTCATAGCATTCAATATTTCGTCAATCCCAAGACTCCAAAATGCGAGCGCAGACCTGTTAGCTAACGTAGCCTCTAGACTGATTCCCTCCGAAGATTTTAGTCCCGATAGGTTTTCAATAGAATTAATCTTTAAACCATCCATCCCTGACAACATCACCAACTGGAGAGTATTCAATGACGATCCAGACATTGTAAATTTCCTCACTTCTGAAGGATCCTACTCAAATCAAATAATTGACGAAGACCATCATGATCTCCAAATTCAACAAAATAGCACTGATAATGCTATACCTAAGTCGGTGGTTAAGTTAGAAGATTTATATGATTTGAAAAGTCGGTTTAAAAGGTCTGCCAATTCTAAACTCTACAGTTCAACTCTGAACTATGAATTAGTGAACCTAGGAATCGATCAAAAGCCGCAAAACGTTAATCTAGGCCACGACCTAGCCCATGAAGAAAAATCAGCGTATATCCGTCTTCTGAGACAATACAAAAACGTTTTTGCATGGAATTACGATGAGCTGAAAACATACAACACTTCTATCATTCAACACACTATCCCTATGATTGACAATGAAAAACCTGTCCAGCAGAAGCTCAGAAAAATCCACCCCAACTTAGAAAATCAGATAAAGACTGAGCTAAATAAATTGTTGAGAGCCAGAATAATTTTCCCCGTCAGACACTCCAAATGGGTATCCAATATGGTGCCTGTTAGGAAGAAAAACGGAGATATTAGAATCTGTATTGATTTCTGGAATCTCAACAAAGCCTGTCAGAAAGATAATTTTCCCCTCCCACCTATGGAGCAAATACTACAGGCAGTAGCGGGCTCAGAATTAATGTCTTTTTTGGATGGATTTTCAGGATACAATCAAGTGCTGGTACATCCCGATGATCAGTTGAAAACCACATTCCGAACCAAATGGGGCACATACGCATATCGGAAGATGCCATTTGGTCTGATCAATGCCGGCGCTACCTTTCAGAGAGCCATGGACATCGCATTTAAAGGTTTAGTCAATAAATCGGTAGTGATTTACCTGGATGATATAACAGTGTACTCCAAGAAGCGAACCGACCATCTCAAAGACTTGAAACAAATCTTTCAAAGATGTTTAAGGTATGGAATTTCACTTAACCCAAAGAAATCTTTTTTCGCATTAAGTGAAGGGAAATTGCTCGGATTCATAGTGTCGAAATCTGGTATTCACATTGAACCTGACAGAATCAAAGAAATTTCTGAAATATCCATACCCCATAACAAAAAGGCCATGCAATCTTTCCTTGGACAAATCAATTTTGTAAAAAGGTTTGTCCCAGATTTTTCACGTATTATTTCTCCTTTACAAAATATGATAAAAAAGAATTCAAATTTTAAATGGGGCATAGATGAGCACGAAGCATTCAACTTGATCAAACAGGCTATCATCAACGCTCCATCTTTAGCTACCCCAAATTTTTCAGAATCCTTTATCTTATATACTTTTGCCTCAGAGAAATCTTATGCCGCGATTTTAACTCAAGCAAATCAAGAAAAGGCGGAAGCTCCAATCGCGTTCTTTAACTCGAACTTACAAGGTGTTGAACTCAATTATTCAGACGTGGAGAAACAAGCATACGCTGTTTTCAAAGCGATCAAATATTTCAGACCTTTCTTACTTAAAGCCCATACCAAAGTCGTCGTACCGTTTCCAGCGGTAAGAAACTTGTTGGTACAGAAGGATGTGGGCGAAAAGAGGGCGAATTAGATTACCGCTTTACAAGAATACGATCTTGAGATCAAACCAGCAAACATCGTAAGAGGTCAAGGCTTCTGTAAGATGTTAGCTGGAGCATCGCAAATTCCTGAGAAATCATCTGAAGAGGTACATACATATGAGGTAAGCCTAAACGACGCAGAATCATTATATGCGGACACCATTTATTATCTTAAGAACGGGTATGCTCCATCGCACTTGGATCACACCAAGAAAAGAGCTCTAAGATTGAAAGCTAAACAATACCAGCTCATAAATGATGTTCTGTTTAAAAGGAATTACGATTCTGTACTTCTTAGGTGTCTTGAGAAAACTGAAGCCGAAAAGGTTTTGCAGGAACTCCACGATGGACCAGCAGGTGGACACTATGCTGGAGAGACTACTGTGCATAAGATCTTACGTGCAGGATATTATTGGCCCACGCTGTTCAAAGACTCATACGATTACGTAAGGAAATGCCAAATCTGCCAGACTGCTGCGGGGAAACAAAAGAAATCATCCATGCCACTACAGCCGGTCAACATCGAGCAACCATTCAGCCAATGGGGCTTGGACATAATAGGTGAGATCGTTCCTCACTCTTCTAAGCAGCATAGGTATATCCTCACGGCAACAGATTATTTTACTAAATGGGTAGAAGCAGTTCCTCTCAAGACAGTTAATTCTAAAAACATTATTGAATTCATAGATCAATTTATCATCACTAGGTTTGGGTTGCCAATGGCCTTAATGTTTGGTAATGCATCATACTTTTCTGGAAATGCAATGACTGAGTTTGCATTAAAAAGAGGGTTCAAATTGAAATATTCTGCTAATTACTATCCGCAAGGTAATGGGTTGGCTGAATCAACAAACAAAAACCTAATCAGGATTATCAAAAGAACAGTCGACCAAAACCAAAAGAATTGGCACAAAGCGCTGGTAAATGCTTTATGGGCAGATAGAATCACGAAGAAAGCTTCGATCGGCACTTCTCCCTTTAATTTAGTTTATGGGAAAGAAGTGGTTCTTCCAACTCACTTAGTCATTCCCTCTTTGTCTTTAGTACAACACATCGATGAAGTATCTACTTCCTCTTTGCAATTAAGACAAATGGAGATAATCAAACTAGAAGAACGCCGAGAACAAGCTAAGAAAACCCATGCTCACCACCAAGCGCTAATAAAATCCTCTTTTGACTCAGCCATCATAACCAGAAAGAACTTTCAGATGGGAGATTTAGTTTTGAAATGGGATAAGGCTCATGAAGAAAAGGGCAAGCATACGAAATTTCAGAAGCTATGGCTCGGTCCTTTTCAGATTGTAGAAGTCATAGGCCCATCGACGTTTGTGTTGCAGGATTTGGCAGGTAGAAGAGATTCTTTGCCTGTGAATGGACATATTCTTAAAGTGTATTTTCCATAAGAAGATCATTCTTCTATTTTTGTAGGATAGTTTTAGTTTCTTTTATTTTGTTTTTCTCTTTCTTATAAATAAAATCGGTTGTAAATGATCATTGAAAAGGATTCATGAAAGAGCACACTAACTCTCTATCAGATTTTGATTTCACTTGTACAAATAGCAAAGCTTTTCGAAAAATCTGATTTTTATTATTGACAAATAGAGTTAACTTTAGCCTGAATAATGATATTAGTTTCAACCTTTCAAAAGACTTTGATGAAAGCAACCTTTGGTAAAAAATTGTTTTATGTCAGCACAATGAAAGGTATCATCAATAATAAAATAAATATTCTCTGTAAAACTGTTGTTTTCAAGCTCTATTATTGTCGTCCAGAGCTTTCTTAAGGAAAAACAATGACTTCCTCCCTGCAAAAGGAAACTGCAGCATTCAGAGAAACAATCCGAGAAAGCACTATATCTCAAAGAATAAGAGGTCTCATCACGAGCCGACTTATCATGATCACAGATATTATAACTTGCTGACTTTGCCAAAACTGTCTATCAAAACAGGGCAACGACTCAAGATTGTTGCAATCAAAAGACAAGGGGTCTCATCACGAGCCAGCTTGTTCAGCAAAAGTATAAATCAAGTGAATGACTGTGTCATAATTTGGCCACCAAACCAAGACATTGTTCTTTAGAGAATAAAAAAGGAAAAAGTGTCAAAAAGGATTTTTCTCTGAAGTGTTGTAAATAACCTCAAGCAGGAAAAAGGATCATTGCTGGATAACATGGTAACCCTGTCGAGGCTATGGACGCTTGTGGGCAGCAGAGGCTCTACCTACGACAAATGAGCATATTTTAAAGCCAGTACGCAGAGAAGACCTTATTTTATCTTTTAAAAAGGACCGAGTAATGTCTGGTATGAATGCAAGAACTAAGCCTAGGGAAGCAGACAATTGGACAAAAAAGAAAGGTTGAAACAAAGTATCATTGACAGGATGAGGGGTAATCTACTCTATCTGTCCATAACAAAATTTAGACATATGAAAATTTTTCTGTTTCGGAAGTGGAAATGTCAATAGAAAAGCAGAGATAACTGGTTCTTCACAGTGAATCGCCATTGTTGTGGTCACCAACAACCCCCCTCTTTGTTTAGTATTAGCAATAATATCAAGCAAAGGGGGACCCTTAACAAAAAATCTCAAAAATATTTTTATCAAAATTTTTGTATTTAACTCCCTAAAAGCTATATCGCATCGCAAAGAGAAAGTGAAGCATTTTTCCTATGCGCGTAAGTAAGTTGCGATGAAGCGATGCGACATTCATCGCATCGCATATTATGAAAGCGCCCTTAAAAAGAAAAACCTAAGGAATTGCCGATGGCCGATATGCGACGTCGCATATCGCAACGTCGCATAAGCAGCACACAATGAGCAAATGAAAATTGTAATATTGCGATTTGCGATCTGCGATCTTATAAACTGCGATTTTGCGATTTGCGATCTGCGACGAATGAGACTATTAATTGTTGTGATACGAATCGCAGAAACCACTCATCGCAAAGTTTCTTCGGCATGATCTGTAAACCCAAAATCGAGCGCGCACCTTAAGGGAAATTAATGATTGCACGCCTGAGCACCCAAAGATGATCGTGTTGCATTTTTCGAAGAGTCAAGTCATTATGAGTGTCATGATTATGCATTCATTAGAGTTTAAAGCTTTCATGTCAATCTTTTCGTCATGCCTCTTTTCCTTTGCATAAACTGTAAGGCAGTAACTGATATAAATCTATATGCAGGAAACATCCAAGGAAAAGGGGAAAGCGCCAATACTAGAAGAACAGAGAGGAGATGCCTTCATAAATGAATGCCGCATGCAGCAGAGCCGCGGATTCCAGAGTATCACTCCACAAACACTGATGAAAATAGACTATCCAAGACTCAGAGTCAAAGGCGCACAAAAGCAGCATGTTTGCAAAAGATCCTGAAGCTCAAATTGGATAAAGCAAAAAGAAAAACGCTAAAAAGGGATGATGCTTCAGAAAAGCCTGGAACAAAGAATGGAAGCAATTTTCAATGCGTGAGATTGTTCAGGCAACGAAATCCCTAACTCATTGAGTCATTCTCACGGTCGGAAACCGAAATAGCAACAACACAATCAGTTTGAAAGAAATCTGGGTTATACTAAGTATACACACAGCAAATACACCCAGCCAGAGGAAGATTTTCAAAAATATCTTCTAGTTTGTCAGAAAGAGGTGCCAGCTCTTGTTATTTCTACTTTTATCGCCCGAGCAAAAGGAAAAGACAACCAGCCGACTCTTTCCAGGCGAACCTCACATTGCTTACAGCACTAAGGAGCAGATACAGAAACAGTTAGAAATTAGATTCAATTTTTAGAAATAAATTTGCTTTAGTAAAAGGGCGGTCATTTGAAGCCGTTCCCTAAATTTGTGTAATTAAGATTAGTTAGTTAGTAGTATTTAACCCTTCTCATGGCATTTGGAGAAGGGTCCGGAAATTTGTCAAAAAACTTGTCCTCAGAACATGCACTTTTGCACCCTCGGAGGTGGTTTTTGGTGAATGGATGGATCGAGATTTATTTATGTTTGCATTTTAATGTCTGCTACTGATGTTGCACTTGTGTACTCTTAGTAGATGTTAGAAGTAAGTAGAGATAAATCACTATTGCTTGAAGTTTGTGAGTGAAAATCAGTCATAAATGGTACTTTTATCTCTTGATTAATTTCTGCTCATATTCTTAGAGTGATATACAGCTGATTTGTTTATATGTTGATGTATGAATGTCTGGATTACCATTTGGCACTTTTGTACGGTGGAATCATTTGTTTGTGCTTAACATATGAATAACTTATCATGCGATATGCTGTTCACAACTGTTTTGCCTAACTTCTTATGCAAAATGGTTTATCTTAATTGATTTATATTCTTATGATAGCTGAATGATCTTTATTACCAGTTATTGTATGAAATCTTTTTAGATCGCATGAAGAAAGAATCCTACCCCGGGTTAGTATAGATTAGATGTGTTGTTTTTGCTAGATTACAGTAGCATTGAGTCAGTTTAGAGTTTAGAATTAGATTAGCTTGAAATTACCTTTAGATTAGCATCATCAAAAATCTACACACACACACACATCCTTTTAAATTGGGAAGCTAGTCCCATCATCCCCAGTCGGACCCGCTACACCAAACAGGCAAGGAGCCGCCAACCAGGTTCCGGACCGGGTGGGTATCCCCCTTGTTGTTGACCCAATTTCGGGGCCCTCAACACAAGTATAAGAAGGGCAACACCAATAATGTTGCAGATTGCCTCAACTGACCACTAATCATGGCGTTAACCACCGTGCTCAACTCTTGTGGGAACAAGACTTCTGATTGGCCACTTCTCTACAAAAGTGACCCATAATTCGACAACACATATCAGACGCTCTTGGAGGGTCAAAAATTTCTAGATTTTCACCTGGGACACCTTTGTGTTCGTTCAAGAGAGCGTGCCAAGATGATTTTGGAAGCACACTACAGTTGGGTCGTTGGGCATTTCGAAGTCGAGAAAATGGTGGGAGTACTGCAAAAATATTCCTATTGGTTGAATTACATATCAAGGCTTCCTTCTACTAAGCATGGAAACGACTGTGTTTTTGTAGTTGTCGACAGATTCTCGAAGATGGCCATTATGGCGGCCTGCAAGAAGAATATCACAGCTGAAGCCACTACTAAACTCTTTTTTGAATGAGAGTGGGTACACTTTGGGATCCCACAGTCTATCATCTCAGATCAGAACAATAGGTTCCTCAGTACATTTTGGTCGAGTCTTTGGTCGATGCTAGACACCAAGCTCACTAAGTCCACAGCTTTCCATCCCCAAATTTATGGCCAGACAGAGGTCGTCAAAAGGATGATCGTACACATTATGTGCATGTACAACTCAAAGCATCCTCACACATGGGATGAGAGCCTCCCCTATGTCCAACAAAGCTATAACCGAGCTCTCCATAGCTCTACTAGCCACAGCCCTTTTCAAGTGGGCTTGGGATTCCAGCCACTATGTCCCATTGATGTGGCCATGCCATTTGTAACTACTCATGCAGATTCGGCTCATGTCCAGTTCGAAACCGATAAGGCAAACAACTTCATTGAGTACATCCAACATATCCATAGGTAGGTCCACGACATTCTTGAGAAATAAAATGCCAAGTACAAGTAGCGACATGATCAACATCGGGTGCCACACAAGTTTCAAGTGGGCAACAAAGTCTGGTTTCATTTGCAAAAGGAACGCCTTACCGAAGGCTATCAGAAACTCATACCACTCTGATATGGTCCTTAAACCATTACCAAGGTGGTGGAAGAAAATGCATTTGAGCTCAGAATTACCCCATTCCTTGGCCTGCACCCAGTGTTCAATGTGGACTGCCTTCGACCATACTTCCCACCATTTCTAGATGCATTAGACATTGCAGAAATTATAGCTCACGCCTACAGAGTTAAATCCAAATTGCATGGAACAAGCCACAACTGATTAGATCATGGACACGCAGATCAAGAACACCTGACAACAAAGGATCCAACTATATCGAGTTCTCAAAGCAGTCTGACTCCTTCAGCAAGGCAAGTGGCTCACCAGGGACTAAGGTCAGTAAAAGTTTCCTCATCTCATGGAGGAACTCAACGCAATGATGACCATTGCTTCCTAAGGGGGGAGGAATGATCTAGGTGGATATTGGTGGCCACCTGCCTATTCCACTTAGGCCCCCAAAATTGTCTCTTTCCATTTTTTGGTTTCCTTAATTGTAGCACAGTTTAATATTTTTTGTAGCTTTTTTGGTCCTAAAGTTCCGGAGCCGTTTTGAGGCCCTAAACGACGTTTTTAGGGAAACGAGAGAGACCAGAAATGCCCCATGTTGGCCTGCCTATTTATTTCCAATTAACTCTTCGAGAAATTCGAAACGAGGTATTATGATAGCCAAACAGAGATCATATGCCAAAGTTACGACACTAGGAAGTTGATGTACCAATTTACCCAAACGGGGCCCACAGTTTTGGCACTTCATCTCCTAGGGTTAGGTTTTTGGATGTGTAGGGTTTTCCATTGTTTCTCAATAATAAATAGGCCTTTAAACATCATTTAACACAGTTCAGAAGCATGTAGAAGCCACAACTCTTCTCAGAGATAAGCTACCATCGCCCAAGCTAGTCTTATTTCCATTATGTTTGCACTCATATTTCAGTATTTGATATTAATGAAATGAAGTGTTATTTCTACTGCATCTTGGTATTTATCGTTATATCTGTAATTTGTTGCGTTCTTGTTTAAATCCAGAGTAGTGGTATCAAAGCGGTCTACTCTTTCTCTGTTTTTCTTTGCATGTCCCCAACGAGGTCAAGATATAAAGAGTTAGGGCTTGAACTTGTCGAGCCTCTGCAAGACCAGCCTCGCCAATCTTGACGCCCTCCCATGGCGAATGAAAAGAAATACGAGGGGGCAGGAGATCCTATCAAAATCTTGCTCGAAGAAGCCCTTGAGCGACAAAGGAACGTGATGATGGAAAATTTTGTCCAGATCCTTTAGCGGCTACCCAAGAGTGATGCATCTACTTCTGGAAGCTACTCTGGAAGCACCACACCCTTTAAGGTACAAGTTAACTTTGACATTCCCATATTTGAGGGTCAGATAGATGCAGACGTTGTAGATAAATGGTTAAATATGCTAGAAGGATATTTTTCCATTCATGATTTTTCCAGTCGGGAAAAAATCACTTTTGCACTTCTCAAAGCATCCCCCTATGTCATGGACTAGTGGGAAACCTACTGTGAGCAAAAGGATAAAAGTACGAACTCACTGTTTTCAGCCGCACCCACTTGGAACTCGTTTTGGGATGCCATCAAGAAGTAGTACTAGCCTGTTGGGAGTTATGAGGATAAATACATAAAGTGGACAACGCTGCGACAGGGAAGGGACCAAGCTGTACCGGAGTCTACCAATTTTTTTTATACCCTTCACACGAAGTAGGGTATCAACGATTCTGAGAACCATTTGGTTCTCAAGTAGCGTAGCTTCTTACACAGGTACATCTAGGCCAAGATGGAGTTCTTGAACATCTCCTCACTCGACACAACATACCGATATGTCATCAATATTGAGAAAAAGTTTAAACATAAGAAGCGAGATGTTGGATCTGTGAATTTGAAGCAAGGAAAAGGTATGCCCAAATTGCAGAACAAAGGACAAAGCTAAGGTGGGGCAGACCAGGACAACCCACCAAAGTCGCAAGAAAAGAACAACACCGCGAAGATGAAGAAGGATACAGGAAAGTCGTGTGAGTTGCATAAGAGCTCCACTCACAACACAAGTGATCTTTGGGCCAAGCAGTCACTAGTGGCTGAGCTAAAGGCTTCGAAATTAGATGCATATTCCGACTCTGAGTCAGAAACCGACAAGGGGAATGAAAAAGGGAAGCAGATTATCAATGCAGAGCCCAATGCCACTGTTTCCACCATGAATATCCAGAAAGAGGAACTCAAAGATCCAGAGGAAGAGGAGCACCTCTTCCACTACCAGATGTCGGTAAATCGTTCCCCGCTACAGTTCATTGTTGACAGCGTGAGCCAAAAGAACCTCATTTCAGTAGAGGTTGTGAAGTGGTTGGGCTTACCAACCACAACACATCCATAACCATACACCATCAAGTGGCTTCACCAGGGATGGGATCTTTCCATGAGCCAACAGTGTCGCCTTCCGTACAACATTAAGCCCTTCATGGATGAGGTATTATGTGACGTTTCTCCCCTTGATGTTTTTGATGTATTATTAGGCAAACCATACTTATGGAAGCTACATTCTGTGTATGTGTCAAGTCCTCGTGTTGTTATTGTTACTTTTGGAAATAAGTTGTATAGGATATCGGAGGTAGCACCACCTGCCGCCATCTCTTTGGTTACTGCGAAATAATGCAGTAAGATCATTTCCAAAACTAGGAAATTTGTTTTCCTGATGATATGACCTCAGGGAAAGAATAAGACAATGGTCACGACCTCTAGACAGGGCCCCTACACACGACAACAACAGATAAACAATATCATGGAGGAATATGAGGACATCTTCACCTCCCCCGCAGGGGTGCCTCTACACTGTTAGGTCAAGCACTCCATTGATCTGACCCCAGGTGTGCCGTTTCCCAATGGACCAATTTTTCGGCACTCCGTTCTGGAGAATGTCGAAATCAAGAGGTAGATTCAAGAGCTACTACAGAAAGGTCACATCTGGCCAAGTTCATTGCCCTATGGGAGTCCAATTGTGTTGGTACAGAAGAAGGATGGTACTTGGAGACTATGTATTGACTATCAAGTGCTAAACAAGATCATTGTATGGAATAGGTACCTGATCCCATGGATTGATGACCTTCTAGATCAACTGAAGCGGGGGGAATATTTCAGCAAGATCAACTTGAAATCAGGATATCATGAGGCACCAATCGAACCCTCTGATGTGTGGAAGACTGCCTTCAAAGCTGAGGAGGGCATTTGCTTTGAATAGGTGAGTGGAGTGGGGCCTTGGCAATATCAATACAAATTTACAACCTTAGCCTTTGTTTTCTTGTTGATTTTCTCATGGGTGACATTATGCGTTTTGGGTGACATTCAACCTCTTCAAAAACACCATATCCTTGACAAAACTTGATGAGTAGGCGATGTCATAAGGCTTACCTCTCAATTTGATAGCCTTCCCCGAAGTTTGAAGTGGTTTGGCACCGTTTCTTGGCCGTTGGACTGTGTGCGCCGCGCGCAATTCCCAATGCGCCGCGTGCCTCGTATGCGCTGCGCCTGTGCGATCTTTCATCGGCGGGCTGGCTACGTGTGCGCCACACCCCTGGTTATACGTGCCGCGCGCTCTAGAGCCTGCTCCCAATCACTCAAACTTCTTCAACCTCACCCTCACACCTTTGAAATGCTTTCTCCAAGTCTTGTAGCTACACAATGCCTTTGCTTTGGGTCAAAACATGTATTTATAGCCTTGGAGGAGATGGGTTTGATTTTTGCCTCCTTGAAAACCCATTTTTCTAATGTTCTGTTTTGCACTTTTTCATTGACTTTTAAACACACTGATTTTCACTTTCCCTTTGACATTTTGGCTCAAATGATGAAATTTTCGGCACCTCTTTGCAGGGACTATATGACAGAGCATTTGGCCATGTAAATCACAACTGCATCTGAAAAGTCAACTGGTGATTTTTTGGAAATTTTTTTCATAATTGACCTTGTTTGACTTTTCTTCAAAACAGAGTTTTGAAGAAGAGTCGATGTCTCTCCAGGTGATGATGAAGCTTTCTGAACCATCGCTGTGTAAGGCCTCCCTCTGGCCTGCATGGCTTGTTCTGGACATGTTTTCAAAGACCAAATTGATGAATTCCTACACCCAAACATAAAAATGACTTTGTCCTGTAAAGGACCAGACCTAGACTGTCATGAGCTTCGGTGATTATGGACAAAGACCTGAGCCAGAAGGGGCCAGACATGAGTGAAAATGACTAGCATGACTTTCTCCATCAGTCATGGCATGTTCCTATCGAAGTGCAGCTAAATGAATGGAGCGGGACACCTAAAATTGAAATGCACAAAGAGTTTTGATCTCTGACTGAGGGCTGACCAGACCGACTCTAACATTGGCTCCAATGGGGGATGGTAGCTCCTTGGAGGTGCCAAGAACAACAGATCTCTGGAGGAGCTAGACAATGCCTTTTGTCCATTGGGCTATGGAGTCATCATTTCGATAAACAGCACAGGACTCTGACTTATTTATGAAACTGAAATGACTAAGAAATTGGCTCTACTTGACATTGAAATAACTCAAAAACTAACTTTACAGATTGAAACCAAACTGAAATAAAAATGGTATATACAATGACAGTGGAAGCAGTGTTAATAGATCAGCAGTGATGCCGCTTGAGCAGCCGACCATTTACCGGCCCTCCAGGACAATATTCCCCATTCATTTCCTTCAGAAGAAAGGCATTCTGACCCCTATATGCTGCAATCTTGAAAGGACCTTTCCAAAGATTTTCGAACTTTCCGTGCTTGCCTTTCTCTTCATTCCTTGCATCCCACTTCAGCACCACATCATCTAACTGAAATTTATCTGCTTTTGCTTTTCTGTCATAGATTTTCTTTATCTTCTCCTGCAACTTGGATGTGTTCTTGAAAACTTCTTCTCTTGTTTGTTGCAAGTGGATCATTTGATTCAGCATTCTCTGCATGGGATCTTCTTCACTGCAGGCCTCCTGAAGAAGTCTGACCACCAGGGCAGCAAGAGAGGCGGGGAATATTGTGTCAACTCCATAAACAAGCTCAAACGGTGACATACCAATAGACTTTTTTTGACTGATCCAATCTGCCCAAAGCGCATGGACCAACCTCTTAGTCCAGCTCTTTTTATTTGTTTCCAGCAGCTTCTTGATGATGTTGACCAATGATTTATTCAAAGATTCCACCAATCCATTGCCTTGCGGATGATAGGTAGTTGAATGACCCAAAATTATGTGATACTTATGACAAAATTCTACCATCCTTTTTTATTTGAAAGCTGCTACATTATCAGTGATTAATTTGTTTGGACAACCAAAGCGAGACAAGATGTTATTTTCGAGAAATGAGATGATTACCATGTCAATGGCTTGTCTGGTAGGGGCTGCCTCAATCCATTTTTTGAAATAGTCTGTCGCTGTAAGGATCCATCTATGCTGTCCGGAAGAGGCATGATGAATTTCCTCAATGAAATCCAACCCCCACTGCTGGAAGGGAGCGCTCACTTCAATAAGCTTAAGTGGAAAAGGCTGTAATTTCTGTTTTCCTTCAAAAATCTGACATTTATGACAGCGCTTGACCATCTTATGCACATCAAAAACAAAGTAGGACAGTAATATCCTACTCTCAAAATTTTGTTTACTGTTGATTTCCAAAAAAGAAGACCACCACACTCTCCTCCATGGAAATCCTCCATGACTTTCTTTTCCTCCTCTTCCACGAAACAATTTAGCAAAATGCCACCCAGATCTTTCCAATACAGTGTAGAATTCAAAATACAAAACTTGGCCGCCTTCAATTTGAGTGTTCTCGCTTTGTTTATAGTCATGCCGGGCGGTGGTGATAGATTTTTCAGTACATATATTATATCTGAATACCATGGGAACAAAGCAAACATTTCGGATACCTGAATTGACGTTCCTTCCTCATTCTCATCAGACATGTTAGTGATCAGATTTATGTCCAAGGCATGCAAGTTTGATTCAGCCATTAGCTTCTCCAACCCCTGTCCTTTGACCAGCTTTGTAGGCTTTATTTCCACATCATACTCCAGCAAGGCTACAATCCATTTGCCTCTTCTCCCTTCCGGATCGGTCTGCACTAAAACATCGTTTACAGCAGTATTAGGAACATAGGCCAAAATGTGAGAATGTACGATATATGCCTGGAAATCCTTCAATGCCTTCACCAATGCTAGGGCTTGCTTCTCAATGATGTTGTACGTTAAAGCTCCATCCCTTATAGCCCTGCTGAAGAATGCAATGGGTCTTTCATGATCATCTCTCTTCTGTAATAATACCGCTGCCATAGTGTGCTCAGAAGCAAATGAAAAAAATATGAAATCCTGAGTGTAGTCCGGGTTGACTAGAATTGGAGCTGAAGAAAGGGCCAATTTGACCAAGTTGAAAGATTTTACAGCCTCCTCTATCCATTTCACTTGGCTATCCTTCTTAAGCATGTTGGTCATTTCTCTTAAGTGTTCTGCAAGATTAGGCACAAAGCGACACAGAAAATTCATCTTACCATTGAATGATTGTATCTCCTTTTTGTTCCTAGGCAGATCGATTTGCTAAATTGCTTGCACACGTGCTAGGTCTATACGAATGCCATCCTTTGAAATGATGTGCCCAAGTAATTTGCCTTCCTCCATGGCGAACAAGCTCTTCTTAGGATTCAGTGATAGACCATATTTCCTGCATTTTTGAAAGACAATTTTTAGGTGATGCATGTGCTCTTCATCATATTTGGAAAATACCGTCAAATCATCCAAGTACACCACCAAAAACACATCCTTCTCATTTGCAAAAGCCAAGTCCATTGCCCGCTGAAATGTGGCACCTGCATTCTTTAAACCGAAGGGCATTTTGGCATAGTGAAAGGTTCCCCATGGAGTGGTGAATGTTGTCTTGTCTCTATCATCTTCATGGATGGAAATTTGGTTATATCCAGAATAACCATCAAGCAGTGACATACAAGATGCCCCAAATACTCGCTGAAGTATATGGTCCATCTTGGGCAGTGGATAGTTGTCCTTCAATGAGACCTTATTTAGATTTCTAAAATCAATGCATAGGTAGATCTCACCGGTCTTCTTGCGTACAGGCACTAAGTTAGATATCCAATCTGAAAATCTGATGGGCACAATGATACCTGACTTATACAACCTATTTACCTCCTTTTCGATAGATGGCAACAACTTTGGATTTATCCTTCTCAACTTCTGTCTAAATGGTTTTTGGTTGGGCTTGATGGGTATTGTGTGCTGAATAATATTTGTATCATAGGTCTTTAAATCAGAATAATCCCAGGCAAACACATCTGCAAATGAAGCCATCAAACTGATGTATTTGTCCTTGATCTTTGGCAGTAATGCTTTGGACAATTTCACCAACTTTGGATTGGCAGCTGTACCGATGTTGACTTCTTCTACACCCTTCTCTACCGGCTGCAACGTTGGCTTGCGGGCTACATCATCCTGATCAAAAAGTTCCTCTAGAGATATCAAGCCTTTAGGAATGATGTTATTCTTCAGCTGCAAGACGTCCATTTGATTGATCTGCACTTCATCTGTACCATTCCCTTTGCCTTCATCGTTTTCTACATCAATTGAGGCTTCTTTGAACTTGCCTTTGTTGACCAGAAAATCCTTAATCTCCTCATCATCTTGAAACACTTGCCAATATCGCTGATTGTCTGGAATGGTTGGATGATGCTTGACATGGATTTCAAATTTATTGTTGGAGTTCATGGGGATCTTCAAGCTGCTCGCTGCCTTGGCAAGAGCATCAGCAATACTATTTTGTATACGAGGCACACATGTCAAGGTGTATTCTGAAAATAACTTCAAGATGTCTAAAACTGCATTACGATAGGCCCGCATCCTAGGATGTTTTGCTTGATACTCACCTCTGACCTGTTTTATTACCAACTCGGAGTCGCCATATACCGAAATCCTCTTTGCATTCAGCTTTCTAAGAATCTTCAGGCCAGCAATCAGAGCTTCATACTCAACTTCATTATTTGAACATTCAAAGGCCAGCTTGTAAGAGAAAACTCTCACACAGCTAGGCACTTTGTTTGGGGCGGAGAAAGGACTGTGTACCCAAATTCCAATTCTAGTGCCATCATTCCCTACTGCTCCATCGAAATCCATGGTCCAAAAGCCTTCTTCCTCCTCTTGTAAGTGCTGGAAATCTGTTTGTCATGCCTTGTCTGCTTGCTGTCCATTACTTTCAGCTGATTGCCCAACATTTTCCTGCTTTTCTTGTCTTTCTTTCTTCAAAATTTCTCTGAAATTTTCTGTTATTTCTGGAATGTCATCTGCTTCTACTATCTGACTATCTATCTCATTTAAACTATCTGAAAACAAAACAAAAGACTCTAAATCTGTATGTACATAGTTGATAGGATGATTTATAGGTTTCTCCTTGCTTGTGATCATATATTTCATTTTTTGTTCCCGATATAACTTCCTCATTTGTCCAAACACCGGGATTGTTGCATAGGAGAAATACAGCTGTAGTGTCCCTTTCAATTTCGTTACCCAAGAGCTGGAAAGAAGCATGCCAAACCTTGGAGGAATATCTGCTACCACCACATCCATCAAAACATTTTTCATAGGAAGCTGATCCAAACTCACAACTAAGTCTTTGATGAGTCCTATACACCTTACTCTGCTGGAATCGAATGAATAGAGATCATGATATTGCTGGGTGATGTCCAGACCAAGCTTATCCATGATAGCCTTGGGCATGAGATTGTGAGAAGCTTCGGAATCGAACATGGCATTGTGTAACACAAAATCATGCAATCGTAAACTGATATAGAAGGGTGGCACATCGCTATTAGGAGACTCACCATTCGTTGCTGGTCCAAAAATCATTTCAGGCTAATCATCTTCTACATTTACCATGTCGGACATTGGGTCCAAATTCAACATTTTAGAAATCTGTCCTCTATAACTGCTGTTCTTCATTATTTTAGTCAAGGGGATGGATACCTTTAACTTAGAAATCTCATTCTCTAGGCTAAAAGAGAGAGGTTTTTCTACCTCTTTGACTGGGATCTCTTTCCTTTCCTTTTCTTTTGATGTAGCTGGTTGCTGTGATTGTTCTACTGATTTTGATTTGCTGCTCTCCGGACCAGCCGCCTCCTTTCCTTTTCTTTGTGTAGTTGATGAATCATTTTTTGTTGTTTCACTCTCCTTATTTTTCTGAATTGGTTTGGTCGGCACATCTCTGTTTCTAAGTGAATATCGTTGTTGTTGTGCAGACAGAGCATTCATATACCCCCTTTGATATTCTTCTGATTCTTCTTCCAACACAGTGTCGCTAGCTAGAATAAAATCAGTGTCTTGGTGTGCAGCTGAATTCACTACACATTCTTCTTCTTTGGTAATGTAAGTAGGCAGCTCATCTGGACTAAAGAGATGGTTTTCTTCACCTATTACATTCCCGTCCTCATCTGACTCTGGTCCATGCACGAAATTCTGCTGCAAAGGTGTTTGTACCGGCTGTTGTGCTGTCTGCTCTTGAGTTCGCTGATCTCTCTGTCATATTCTATATTGTGGCTGCTGCTGGCCACAAAAGTTAGGATTCCTAACTTGTGGCTCTGGCTTGCCAAGTTTTACCCTTTCAAGTATTTGCTCTACCTTTTTGAGAAGCTGACCCATTGAAGAATATTCTTCTTTCACCGTGGTTTTCTTCTTTGCTTTCGATCTAGCTCTTTTAGACAGCAGATTTGCCTCAATGCTGACCGCAATTTTCTGCATGTCTTCCATTGTGGCCGGTTCTCTTTCTCTTAACTGGTACGCCATGTCAACATCGAAACCATCTCGAAACTTCATCATTTCTAATCCCACAGGCGACTTTAGATGATCTGGAATTTCGTTATAGACTGCATTAAATCTAACACAATAGTCTTGGACCGACTCACCAGTGTTCCATTTGATTTGTTCATATTCAGCCAGAATTTGAAGGGGATTCTTTTTCACTTCCCACCGGTTCAAAAATTGTCTTTGTAGTTCTGCCAAGGTAGTGATACTTGTTGCCGGCAAACCTCTAAACCATTTCCTCACATCACCTACAAATGTCTGTACAAAGAGCCTCATTGCCACGTTCTCCGCATCGATCTCATGAAGTTCATAGAAGTCTGCCATTTTGTCTACATTTTGCTGAGCAGTAATGCTGTTAGGAGTGCCATCAAAAAACGGGATTTTACTTTGATAATCCGTTGGCATATCATCTAGAACATGGGGCAGAACAAGGGGAGCAAAATGGGCAGCCATCATTCTTGGTGGATTTGGCCTTGGAGGTGTTGGAGGAGTGTGCACAGTTTGCAAGGGGTTTGCAATTGGAGTTTGGGGCTGCGCTGTAATGTAATTATCAATCAATCTATTAGCTCTTTCTGTTTCGAGGTCTACAAGAAATTCCGGATTGGGGACAGTATAATCAACAGCCCTTTCGGATTTAGACTCAAACAATGATATTTCAAACCGTTTGTCAAACTCAAGCTCTTCAAGATACTCAAAAATGCCGGGACATGAATGGGATTTGAACACGGGAGTTATGGTGCTTTCTTGACAAATGAGTCTTGGGATCAAATTGGGGTTTTTGTAAATATGAGGAGGATCCAGGTCTGGATTGGCTCTGGTATATCGTCTCGAAGCCAGCGTGTTATTGAGAAAAATCACAGGACACGACCGACTTACTCAGCCTTTCCAATCCTAAGCTCATCATCCGGAAGCTTAGAATTATTATGAAACAAGGGGATTTGATTTCAACTTAGTTCCCCAGTATGGTCACCACTATGTTAGCACCTAAATCTGCCTTAGGCTAAAGGAAGGAAAAAATTAGGGTAACCACAAACCACGCTCAGTTTGGTAGCTAGCCCTACCAGAACAGGAGAGGGCTCTCTCCGAGTCACACTCAATGAATAGATAATTGAAAATGGGCTAAGATGAATTACAATGAGATATTTACCTTAGGCTAGTAAGTGAATAGGGATTCGGGAAACAATTTTCATGAATGACCTAGCTTCTGGGATGTTATGGGACCAGCGCTCAGCAAAGAACAGAGAATTTAATACAAAGGCACAAATTATTCCGTGAGGCAAGGTAGGTGGAAAATGTAACAATTTAGTTTGAGGTACCGCAGCATGAATATATTGCTGAAGAAAGTGAAAAGGGCATAGTGACATGAATCCTTTTCAACAGAAGAATAACACTGAACATGAAATTTTCCCACAGGCAGAGCAATAAAATTGAATTCTACCTAATCTCACTCAGAAAATTTCACTGGAAATGAACATGAATTGAATTATGAAACATAACGAAATACATATGAAAACATAAGAGACACATTTGCTACACTCACAACCACAAGAATCTCATGAAACAGAGCCGCTGCCTTTCATTAATTCTCTGTCAAAAATACACAGTGATGAAACAAAGCTCCCTTCCCACAGTCTCCCATAAGTTACAAGCCAACCAACCATTTGCAAATAACTTGCATACAATATATAGAATGTGTGAGGAAGAGATAGAACGCCCAGGGGTTGGGAAGTTACTCGAATCATTACAAAATGGAGATGGAGAGCCAACCATCAGTTACAGGTGCAGCGCTGCAAACATGACATTTGGCATTGGGGTGACCATTTGCCTTCCTTCGCCACTTGGATAGAAGCCAATCTGGAGAAAAAAAACTTTAAATGCCACCTTTGGTGCCAAAAAACTAAAGTTTAGATGACCGGGCCCACTTGGAGAAGTCGCGAACAGAAATTTCGTGAAACGGGAGCAAATTGGCAATTTTTTCCTCTGTGTGTCGCGCTACTTTGGGGCACTTTCAGGTGTCCAAAATGTGCCCAAGTGGGCTTGCTGGAAATTCTGTCCTGTCTAATTTCTAACCCAACTGGAATTTTCAAATTTGGTGCTCATTTTCCCCTCCAAATCTCCATTCTCCCAAGACTGCTTTCTGTGTGTCAAAAAAGTGGCAGAGAGGCCATTTTTGGGTGCTTTTTGACCTTTAGGAGACCCAGATCTTGCCCAAATCTCTTGCCCAGACACCAATAGTCGTAATTTTCGATGCTGAATCCAAATATGCAATCCATTTCTCAATTGGAGCCCTATAATTTTAGCGTCGCGTCAGTGGCGCGGCGCACAGGGAGAAAATCCCTGTTTTTTGCCCAAAAAATTTACCTGTGACCAAAATTTGCCCAAATCTTTTGAAATTTGGGCTGGAAGTTCTCTATGGGGTCCCATCCTAAGCAAGGAAGCCTCATCCAAGATTCTAAGCCTATCTTTCTCTTTTTCCCGTTTTACCCTTCTTGTGGCTTTCCTCAGTTTTGCTTTCAAGTTCCTTATCCGGGCCTGTGCACTCATGTTTTGCACCCTGTAATGGAAAGCCATATGTCTCAATAGAGCAAGGTCCTGGTCGGCTTTATCCAGCAGCCTCTCCAAATGCATGTTGACCCTCTCAAGGTTGGCCTCCCGATCCTCATTGATTGCTTGCTCCAAAGATGTGAGCGCAACCCTTCTTCTTTGAGCAGCTTGGCGATGCTCACGGATGTTCTATAGCTCCATGATCGTCTCTTGGTCCTCAAGCTATTTTTTTCTCTGCTCCATGTAGTTCATGTTCCATTTGGCCCTCTCCAAGTCAAGGGACAAGGAGTCAATCACTGACTGCTGCTCCTTGATGATCTCTGTGAGCTCCTCATTTGTTATTTCTGCATCTATCTCATCATCCTGGAGGAGAACAAACTCGGTCTCTCGCTCACCTTATGGCCCTTCCTCCTACATTGGCTCCTTGCCCTTACCCTACTCCTGTGATGCTGATGTCAGAAGCAAGGCCCCTTCCACCCCGGGTGGAGATAACACTCGCTTTGCTGCTGCAAATAAGGGTCTACTGCCTTTCTGATAGGTGATGTATACTGGCATAGTGGCAGTCTCATGTCGCTCATACTGATGAGATGGGCCCCCTACCTCATGCTCTACCTCTGAAACCACCTGTGGAGCGCTGAAGAAGTCATGGGAGATGAAGTCCTCCCAAGCAATACCCTGCAATCCCAACTGATGGTCTACCAAAATCTGGATAAGGGCAAAGTGATACACACTGTTGAGCTGCTGTCAAGGGGTCTTGTGTTGCATGAAATTTCTCATCCTCTCTATGTTCCCGCAGATGAAAAATGGGAGGTTCATCATCCGCACCCTGGTAAAGTGCATGAGCAACCTGATGTGATAGGCATAAAGGCGAGAAAACCTCCCCTCGCAACTGAAGTACTTCATGATCAATTTCATGAGCGAGGCATACTCATCTTTCAGAAATCTGAATGGAAAAACTCTCGTGAGGTGGCTCAAACAACTGTCTTTGATGTAAGGCTCATAATGATGCCTCTCTACCTTCCTTTTCTTATGCCACTGCTCTCCAATGTTTGGTATGCCTGTTGCCACTGATATGGTCTCGGGTGTCAATGTGAAAGTGACCCCAACCAAGATAGACTGTCCTCCATGTAGGTGAAGTGCAAAAAGTCGGGCCAACTCATGATGAACTCTGACATTTGCCACCCTCTGACAAAATTCGAAACATGCTAAGTGCTGGAAACAAGACATAGCAAGAGGGCATGCCTGCAACTCGATGAGGGTGTTTGGCTCGTCTCTAAGATGTCTGCCACTCCGGTGATGTCTCCTTTGGGCCCTTTCTCCCAAAGTTGTGTCACTGTGGGTCTCCTCCTCATACTCTGATGAAACTTCGGATGCCATTACTGCTGTTTGTACCCTGAGTTTTATGTTGCCCTTGAATTCCAATGAAGCTGGTAGCTTCTCTGAAAATCTGCCACCAAGGGGACAATAAAATAGGGAGTATTAGGAGGGGAATGGTGAAATAGGAATAGGGGTTTAAAGGGAGATATTTATCAGGGATTTAGGAGTAGTTTGGGTATAGGGTTGATGGGGTAGGGTTTGAAGCATATTGGCAGCTTTGTCATTGTAGCATAAACCCTAGGATCATGATTTCTTTGTTCCTCTCTTTGTTGGCTTTATAAAAATGTTTGCACTTGATTTATACCCCTACCACCATGCTATCCCTTTCAAGATTTGATGCAAGAACTGAGGTAGGTGTCCTACCTTTCAAATTTGGTGAGCATTGAAAAGTTCTTAGGCAGATTGGATAGTTTCTGGGCCTTATATTTCTATGCGCCGCGCGCTCTGCCCAGTGCGCCGTGTGCCGAGTATGCGCCGCGCCAGTGTTATATTTACACAGTGGGTGGACCCTATGTGCACCACGCCCAGGGAGTGCGCCGCGCACTATGAAAACACTCAAATTTCCTCCTAATTGTTTGACTCTCTAACCCTTTGACCATGCACCCCTCTCCCATAGCTTGGCTTGCACAATGGGCTGATTTCGTGGTGATTTTGAGTTAAACAAGTAGTGGAGGAATAGGGAGAGGGTTTGGTAGTGACTTAGGGCAGGGTTTTAGGAAAAATGATAAGGGAGGATGGGTGTTATCAGGAAAACTAGTGTCTATGCAGAGTTGCTAGTCCCACTAAGGCTGGTAGCTACCTTAGAAACAAACAAACTAAAAATTACTTTCATTTTCCTTTATGAGAAATAGATAAGAGAAGAATAAGGAGACCCACCTCTGTGTTGCGCTTGGTTCCTTGTTCGATTCCTATTTCTTCTGATAGGTCTTTGCCACTCGCTTCCTTGTCTACCCAGCTTCAAAGAGTACCTGTAGAATCAAAGCAGCATAACACTATCCAAGAACATAGATCTATTATCATAAACAATATAGGACCAGATGTATATTGACCACACAAATGCATAAATCATCAATCATACAAGAATGTGGAGGAAAACTTGAATAGCTTTATTGATAATCAAGAAAGAGCAAAGAGGATTACAACCAATTGTTCTGACCCAGCATCATCCTCTCAGCAAGAAAGCCCTTCTTCACCTCATGAAAAGCTTAGATCACCCAACACAATGATATTGCCCCAAGAAACCAACAACACTTTCTTACAAGATACAAAATTCCAGCCTCTGCATCTCTGGGATGAGGGATCCATATATAGATGTTTGTAAGGGGAATGAGTCAGATTTTGAGATTTGATTAGTGTCCTCTCTCTGATAGTTCTTGATTCCACTTCGAGATTGATGATCTCTTACTCATTCCTGGTCGAATGCAGAGAGGCAAGTGTCACAGGAGAAGTTTCTGGAAGATTCCATGCTTCTCCACCTTGCGGATTGACCCTGCCATTTGTCCACTCTCGCCGAACGCACCCCATAGAAGGGATTTTCAACATGCATCGCACCTACTGTGTGTATTCAGGTGGGATGCAATGCACTTTGACCATGGGGCAGGTGAAATGGTCCAGTTTTGACCAGTTCTGAGTAGTTTTTCATGGAGAACTTCTGGGAGATGCTGTAATCAGTTGACCTTATTCTTTTAGGGGTTGGAACAACACCTTTAGGGACTTAGGAGCCTTTATTTTATGGACATTTATGATTGGGGTTTCAATGCCCAAAAATGTCTATAAAAGTTGCCCCCTAAAGCATGAGGTCGTTAATCTTTTGATGTCAGGTGAAATGCTTTATCATGAGGATCCGAAGTTTTTTAAAGCTGGAAGGCGACCTGTAATAAGATACAACACAATACATTATCTTCATCATATTTTCATGATCTAGCTAAGGCGATCATTCCCATGCTCAGCTTTATAAATTCATTTTCATGTACATAGGACAG
The DNA here is from genome assembly GCA_031772625.1 of Pinus tabuliformis. Taxonomy (NCBI): domain Eukaryota; kingdom Viridiplantae; phylum Streptophyta; class Pinopsida; order Pinales; family Pinaceae; genus Pinus; species Pinus tabuliformis. The sequence continues at coordinate 38,474,655 of CM062810.1, read as the reverse complement.
ACAATCGTCTGAGTGTAGGCTGATGATTCTGGTAGAGCCATCGTCCCCTAGATTGGATGATTATCTGTGCAGCAATGATGTACACTTGATGTCTTTATTTTCCTGAATATATATCGCAGCCCGGATGGATGAAACTAGATCCGGGGTCTTAAATCTCATTCGATCTTCACTCAAAGTACAAGTCGATCCATGTGAGAGATGTTCTGGAGTCGAACATGGAAAGACATCGCCTGATTACCAGCCAATGATGTAAGTTGTTAAGAGGCACGAGAGGAATCACCAATAATGATGATGACCCTCAAGGTACTACAGTACAATTCACGTGGTGTGAATAAGGGACTTGGCATCGAACACCATGCAAAATCTTTCGGTCGAAGGCCATTGATGTAAACCTGTCACCGGAAGCGAGAAACTTGCCATTGAGGCATGCAAGCTTCAAAGTACTGAAAGGGTTGTTCCTAGATCGACTTCTTGGATAATGAGCTGATGTCGACAAGAAGCGATCCGTCATAGGAGGGTCTTAGTGAATCCCACATGAATGACATGGAACAGAGTAAATGATTTTAATGGAGGTGAAAATGATCTAGTGATATAAGGTTCAGGGTGGCGGTCATGAAAGAATGGAGCGTAAATGTATTGCAGTGGGTGAGACACAGGTGAATTCTCTGAGCGACTTCTCTTGAACATATCGGTGACACTGACATGATGGATTGGTAGCATTAACCCCAAATGTGGATGGTGTGATGGAACCATGGTGATGTGACCAGTGAATGGAACAACCCAACCCGACTCGGATGCAGAGTGAAAGTGTCATGTTCAAGAGCGACTTGCTACCAACAAAGTTTCTTCAAGTTTTCTTCCCAATTTTTCCCCAGTCATTGCTGACCAGTACCTCTTTATTTTTGTCAAGCTTAAGGAGGATAACATATGCTTGTTCTATAATTTTCCCTTCGGGCAAACCCATCGCTATGTTTTAACGAGCCTAGCGATAGTGAAACCCATTCTTGTCTGTTATGGACAAGTTTGTCGCTATTTGGTTTTAACGAGTTTAATGACAAAGATAACTTGGTCCTTTTCAATTTTAGAGAGTCTGAAAAGGGACGTAAAGGAAACTCCAAAAATCCTTTTTCGTCATCTAATCCCTTAAGTCCGAAAAAGTATAAAATAATACGAAAGGGATGAATTTTTGGTAATTTTAACGAGCCGAACAAAACAAGCACTCAATCCTTTTGTGTAATAGTCCCTCAGGTCCAAAAAGATTAAAATCTAAAGGAGGGATAGCACTTTCAGTCCCTTTAATGAGCTGGAGAGGCCAATGGCTTGGCAATCTTTTCATATTTTACAAGTCAGTTGAAAAGAGCTTAAAGGAGACTCATCTTTGAGGAACGAGTGATAGATTCGGGTAGCAGCTGATTCCAGGTAAGATTTGGAATTTTCCAATCACGGCAGTGTCACAAGGATGGCTAACAGGATCACTCTTCGCAGCTGTTCCTCAAAAGGGTAAACAATCAAGTGGAGGTGAATGATCGGCCAATACAGAGTGGAGGTGATGATGAGAACACGACCAAGGCTTCAAAGGCTGAAGTAATACATTCACAATGGTTATTTACCGGAAATTGGTTCATTTTTTAATAAGCTTAAACGCTGGGGGAAACACTTGCTCATTGCTTATGTTTATTTTTTAATGAGCTTGAATTCCGCGTTAAAACTTCTCGAGGCAGGTTTATTTTTTAACAAGCTTGAACCTTGCAGTAACACTGCTCGTGATAAGTTTGCATGCCCCTGGCATAATAACGAAAATCGAGGTGCATGCCCCCCAAGCTTCATTGCATTCATCTCGGTGGTTGGAATGAAGGTTTACCTTCGAGATCTTCGAAAGAATCGACTTTGATTTTATGAGATCGCAATCAGAGACTCGATTTGGAAAGGGAATCGTTTCATTTTTTAATGAGATTGACACAGTAATAGAACTATCCTCATGACTCCTTGTTTCATTTTTTAACGAGGTTGACACAAGATAAGAACCATCCTCGATATCCACCGTATTTACAGTATTTGATAGAAAATCAAAAATTGAAGGATGATTAAGGTTGCTGGAATAATCTTCATGGTAATCCGGAAAATGGGAGCGATGGTGGTAATCTTCCCATGGTGCCTCTCCTATCATCATTGATTGAATGATTCCTTCGTCTGTAGAATGTACATGCGACCAAGGATCTAAAGAGGTGCCATATTCCTTAGACCTATCTATCCAAACGCTTGATGAGCGTTGATTCAGGTCTGCCTCCCATGCCGAAGACATTGATTGCTACAATATTTCTATTGGGCTTGGAGGCAATACCTACGGATGATCAATGTTTATATCATTTTCTAAGATCTTTTGAATCGAAGATATCATATTGCAGGTTCCTACTGTCACCACTTCCGCCAGATTGATTGGAGGCGGGAGGGAAAAAGTCCCCATTAATATAGGGTCTTTTAGTAGGCCTACTCCGATATTTTGAAGCGTATGGGGGCTTCCATGGATCATCAGAATGCTTCTCGTAACTTGGGAACTACTGGGGAGAAATGTTTGTTAGTCGACGATTGTAATTCCCCCTTGAAAAGGAAATGCAATCTTCCTAAAGTAGGTCGACACAACTGCAGGCATAGCATATATCCATGGTCTTCCCAGTAGAATGTTGTAATTGAGGTTTCCGTCGATTACTTCGACATCTATTTCTACTATTTTCCCTCCTAGTTCAACTTGCAAGTTACTTAGACTACCATATGGGGTATACGTTCGTCCATCAAATGCTTTTAATGTTGTCAAAGATCATGACAAGGTTGGAGATCCTAAATTTTTCCAGCAACTCATCGACATAATGCATGTAGATGCCCCCTCATCAATAATTGTTCGATGAACAGTTTTGTTGAGGGCTTTCACTTGAATGAGGAAAGCTAGTTGGGTTGGTAACTGAGGATCGTATCCTTTATGATTAAAGGACACAAGATTAGAATCCTTTGGGTCTATCCCACCTATAGCTGATAATAAAGCCTGCTTTTGGGATGGAAATTTTTGCAGTACCTCAAGTGTCGACATAGCGGATGGCGATTGGGCCAGATCTTCCACTATATTATAATGATGTGCTGCTCTGGCACGAGGATTAAATGTCGACTTGTGTACCACTCCCTTTGGCAGTTTTATTGTTAGCTCTGGAATGATGGGTGGCGCAACTTCTATTGAAGTTGTTGTCGAACTACTAGGTTGATCTTTATCCTTGTTGTTCGACAGCTGTGGATTTCCGTAATCTTTGTTCCTTGTCGATATCAAAGCATCATTTTGCTGTTTCGAAACTGACAACATCAGTACTTGGGACGGGGAAACATTTTCACTAGCAACCAGATCTGTTCCTGGATTTGGAAACGGATCAGTCAATACTGCTGAGGTTTTTGAATTCTTGAAGAATCTTTTAAGCTCAGCCTTATGTGGACAATTTTTTGTCCAATGATCCTCATCACATATTAAGCATGTATTTTTTGGTTTCCTATCTCTAGGAGGGTTTGCAGAAGAATTTTCAGGTGATGATTCTTCCTGTTTCTTCTTCTTCCCTTTGTTTTTCTTCTTGCCTCCTGGTTGCTTGGTTTCTTTGCCTTTATCAGTCGAGACGGAATTTATTTCCGAGGTGAGAAGTTCTTCTTTTTCATTTTGACTGGAAATCTTACGGGCCTTTTTATATGTAGCCTTTTTCGATTTCGTGTCTGTCATACCAATCACGCCATCGCCGGCATGAGAGTCATTGTTCGATTTAGGAGGAGGAGGGACGGAAAATTCCGGTCTGGGAGCATCAGGGATTTTATCGTAGAGCGTGCCAGACTGAGTATAAATCAAGTATAAATATTGGGCATGAGCAATAACTTGCTCTTTAGTGACGACTCCTCCTTTTGCCACATCTTCTGTAATGGAAGGTAATAATGACTTGATAAACCATTCAGCCAAAAGCTGATCAGGAACATACATTTTTACCATTCTACGATGACTTCGCCACTCATGAATATGATCGGATATGTGAGTGGCCGTTGTTTGCTTGAAATTGGTAAGAAGTTTTGTTCCCGTTTCGTACCTTATCGGTAACTGAAAATGGGTTAAAAAGGTTGTGGCTAGGGTACTGAAGTTGTCAAACGAAGCTCTGGGTAACTCAATATACCACTTTGTTACTGGACCAGTTAACATCCTCTGGAAAAGGCGAAGCCTAATCGAATCATCGTTTAGGGTGTTTGATGAACACCACAGATGAAAAGTCATCACATGATTCGATGGGTCTTCACCTGGATTTCCATTAAATTTAGGAATTTCTGACGGAAGTTTATGCGAAATCGCTGGCCACCAAGGGGCATAAGCAATTGGATCGTTCGTTAACCTATTTAGATCTAGTAACTCCAAAGTTGCCACAAAGGGTAACTGTTGATTCAGGTTTGGTGAAGCATACCCAAAATAAGATGGGATTGCCTAAGCAGTTGGTCTCTGCATACCAGCATAATGCATTTGATGCTGGTAACTTTGGTAAGGTTGATGGGCATAACCATTGTAGAATGGTTGATTTTGACCGTTTTGAATATACGGCTGCCCACTATTTGCAAAGATTTGTTGCTCAGATCCTTGGTATACTTGTTGGAATTGTGGTTGTTGGTATTCCACCAACCATGGTTGCGAAGCCATGTGTTGTTGTCCAATACTGACCATTTGACCAAGATGAGGGGTAGTTGTATCCGTTTGGGCCTGTGTCATTCCACTAGTTGGCGATTGTGGTTGAGTCGCAGGGACAAGAGGCTGTTGCATTGCAACCTGAGAAGCCTGAGGTTGGCATACAATAGGCAGCGCTTGTACTTGTGACACCGTTACAATAGCCGGCGTAGTTGGTATATTTGACATAGGTAAACATTGTTGCATCGAATATACAACTCTTGGTTGTTGAGGCAGTATCGGCACCCAACCGCTAGATGTAATTTCAGGATAGCCTGAATTTTGTTGTGAACTCCCGTATGGTTGTCCTCCCGGAGGAGACAATGAAAGGGTGTACTGCCCCCCATATGGCGATAATCTGGTACTTAAAGGAATTGTTTTCCCTTGAGGACCAGACTGCCCAAATTGACACCCTGAAGGATCAATTTGCTGAGACTCAACATAAGAGTTCCCGGATACTATTCTGGATGAACAAACAGGAACGGACCATATAGTCAAAATAGCCCCTGAGTGGGCCCCGTCTAGCGATTGAGAGCTAGTTGGGACAGATGGTATGCTGGCGAACATTTTTCGAGTGACAGCATGAAGTTCTGTTGTCGTTGTGTCGGATGACACAGTCCTAGATGTCGACGGTTGTTCAGACATTTCTAGTCTATCCAAAAGATTGCCTAGAGATTCTACAGGAGCTTCCGATTGTGGTAGACTAATTTCTGACGAAGAAGGATATAGAGTGATCCCGACTCCAAATCGCGATGGAGTACTAGATGGAGGATCCTCCACAATCTCTTCTATAGCAATCAGACCAGGTGGAAGAGGTAGACCGTCAAGTCCGTAAAATATTTCTGGTGCCGAAGAAGGTATAGAATCTACAGCGATAGATGTTTGGGGAATAACACCTTCCAAATCAGTTGTAGATGGAGCTGGCTCAGTAACACAAGTGTTTACCTTCACACTAGGATCAGTTCTACTGTCCTTTGGTGGCTGCTGAACTTCTTCTGTAAAGGCAGGGATACCAGAGATGTTTGGAGTAACCGGTGTCTCCGATGGTGTTGGAACACTTGTCCTAACTTTACCAAGGGATTTGGAACCAGTTAAACGAGTTCGCTTTGTCCGTAACAGTTTCGACTCCGGAGACAAAGATGGTTGACTCGTAAGCCTCCGTGAACGACGGGGTTTCAATTGACTTTCTTCCACGATTGCGGATTACTCGATCAACTAAAAATAAAGGGGAAGTATGTTTCCAAATTAGATGAATTTTAGACGCTTTGACACAACTTGTTTTTTCAATTTTTAAGAGTCGAGAAAAAACAAAAGATGACTCTAGTCTCCTTCGATTTTTAATGAGATTGAAGTGACAAGTGCTCAGATGGACCTTTTCCGTTAAGGAGTCTGAAAAGGAACGAAAGGGACTGCTCTGGAAATCTAGACAGAGGGATTACCAAACCAATTGCAAAACTGCAGAATACTTTTTACAGTACAACAGTCAATCTTCCCGAATGCTGTGTTCAATGCATTGCGATTGATAGGGCAGCAGACATAGCTTCCTATGGATAAAGGATAAAGCCTATTGTGGTCTCCCAAAATATACTCGACGGTACGTGGGAGCACAAGTCCGTACTGGCACTTGTCATCTCAAAGTGGAGGAATCACCCAACCAACAGTGAAAACAACAGTTACCAGGCTTTACGACACCGGAATACGTATCTAGCCTAGACTTCTATATGTTTTGCGTTAGGTTCCAAAGCGTTTTTAGATTCATTAAATTTATTTTATAGTTGATCTTGCTTAAGAAATTTGCCTTTCAGGTTCACCGCGTGATGTAGATGTACAATTCCTAAAATGCAATCTAAGATGATAAACAGTCGTTTAATCTTCTTTTTGCAATGAAAATCCTAGCTACTAAGGAAAGAGAGATGATTTTCTTTGAACAAAGAGCAGAGAGCACACACTATATGGACCGTCCTAAATCAAACCAACAAACAGTCTAAATGCAAATGCACATGCATGTATTTGTTTTCAACCTTCTTAATGTGTGAATGATAAAAAGAAAGCTAAGTGCAAATCTGAATTATTTTTCAAAGCGACAATTACTAACAAGTTTCTATTCAAAACAAAATGAGGACAATGACGACACTTTGCTATTTGGAATTGAAAACTTGCTTTCGACACTTGAAAGGCTACTAACTCAAATCAAATACAAGAGTAACAGTGTAATCGACTATCAAGAACAATCAGATTCTCTTCTATGACTGAAAACAACACTTGCGACACCTTCAAATCAAGAAACGACAGTACAATTACGCTACTCCTTTGTAAAAGAGAACTGAAAATGACTAAAAATACATAAAAACATTTACAGTTCTTTGCACAATGGAGGCGGAATAACAGCAAGGAAAGGGGTTTCAAATAGAGGTGTACTGACTACAGGTAGCAAAACTCCTGAATAGATCTGAAAAGTATGAACACAGAAGCCAAAATCTAAGAGCAGAGGAGGTCTGATCAGTGCACCTGTGGCAAAGGGAAACTGAAATGCAACACACCTACTACACTCGGGAAGTGTGATGCATTCAGGTTTAAAAGAAGACACAGTGCGATGGACCAGGGACAAGACTTTAGCTTGGTTCGGGGTCACAGTTTGCAGCTTAGTTCAGGGATTTAGGCCGAGAAAGTGGTAATCAGTAAATCAACCATAGGGGTAGATCTAAAGAGGTTACTAGAGCCACCACAAGGGCAATTAGAGAGCTTGTAAATCAATTTTTCAGTTCATAAACAAAACCCGGAGATAGACTGAAGCAGCATTGATCTACTTTGTACTTGCATAGCAAATGTAGTTCGAAGGCTGGCTGGCTTAACTTCAGGCTCCGTATGTAAGTTTATAAAGTAAACAAATGCAGATAAACAAACAATCTATTCGCTCCCCAGCGGAGTCCCCATTTTGTTATCAGGAAAACTAGTGTCTATGCAAAGCTGCTAGTCCCACTAAGGCTGGTAGCTACCTTAGAAACAAACAAACTAAAAACTACTTTCATTTTCCTTTATGAGAAATAGATAAGAGAAGAATAAGGAGACCCACCTCTGTCTTGTGCTTGGTTCCTTGTTCGATTCCTCTCTCTTCTAATAGGTCTTTGCCACTCGCTTCCTTGTCTACCCAGCTTCAAAGAGTACCTGTAGAATCAAAGCAGCATAACACTATCCAAGAACATAGATCTATTATCATAAAAAATATAGGACCAGATGTATATTGACCACACAAATGCATAAATCATCAATCATACAAGAATGTGGAGGAAAACTTGAATATCTTTATTGATAATCAAGAAAGAGCAAAGAGGATTACAACCAATTGTTCTGACCCAACATCATCCTCTCAACAAGAAAGCCCTTCTTCACCTCATGAAAAGCTTAGATCACCCAACACTATGATATTGCCCCAAGAAACCAACAACACTTCCTTACAAGATACAAAATTCCAGCCTCTGGATCTCTTGGATGAGGGATCCATATATAGATGTTTGCAAGGGGAATGAGTTAGCTTTTGAGATTTGATCAGTGTCCTCTCTCTGATAGTTCTTGATTCCACTTGGAGATTGATGATCTCTTACTCATTCCTGGTCGAATGCAAAGAGGCAAGTGTCACAGGAGAAGTTTCTGGAAGATTCCATGCTTCTCCACCTTGCGGATTGACCCTGCCATTTGTCCACTCTCGCCCATCGCACCTCATATAAGGGATTTTCAACATGCATCGCACCTACTGTGTGTATTCAGGTGGGACGCAACACACTTTGACCATGGGGTAGGTGAAATGGTCCAGTTTTGACCAGTTCTGAGTAGTTTTTCATGGAGAACTTATGGGAGATGTTGTAATCAGTTGACCTTGTCCTTTTAGGGGTTGGAACAACACCTTTAGGGACTTAGGAGCATTTAGTTTATGGACATTTATGATTGGGGTTGCAGTGCCCAAAAATGTCTATAACAATGGGAAAAATGATAAGTGAGGGGAATAGGTGAGTGGAGTGGGGCCTTGGCAATATCAACACAAATTTACAACCTCAGCCTTCGTTTTCTTGTTGATTTTCTCATGGGTGACATTATGCGTTTTGGGTGACATTCAACCTCTTCACAAACACCATATCCTTGACATAACTTGATGAGCAGGCGATGTCATAAGGCTTACCTCTCAATTTGATAGCCTTCCCCGAAGTTTGAAGTGGTTTGGCACCATTTCTTGGTCGCTGGACTGTGTGCGCCGCGCGCAATTCCCAGTGCGCCGCACGCCTTATATGCACCGCACCTGTGCGATCTTTCATCGGCGGGCTAGCTGCGTGTGCGCCGCGCTCGGTGAGTGCGTTGCACCCCTGGTTATATGTGCCGCGCGCTCTAAAACTTGCTCCCAATCACTCAAACTTCTCCAACCTCACCCTCACACCTTTGAAATGCTTTCTCCAAGTCTTGTAGCTGCACAATGCCTTTGCTTTGGGTCAAAACATGTATTTATAGCCTTGGAGGAGATGGGTTTGATTTTTGCCTCCTTGAAAACCCATTTTTCTAATGTTGTGTTTTGCACTTTTTCATTGACTTTTAAACACACTCATTTTCACTTTCCCTTTGACATTTTGGCTCAAATGATGAAATTTTTGGCACCTCTTTGTAGGGACTGTACGACGGATCATTTGGCCATGTAAATCATAACTGCATCTGAAAAGTCAACTGGTGATTTTTTGGAAAATTTTGTCATAATTGACCTTGTTTGACTTTTCTTCAAAACATAGTTTTGAAGAAGAGTCGATGTCTCTCTAGGTGATGATGAAGCTTTCTGAACCATAGCTGTGTAAGGCCTCCCTCTGGCTTGCATGGCTTGTTCTGGACATGTTTTCAAAGACCAAATTAATGAATTCCTAGACCCAAACATAAAAATGACTTTGTCCTGTAAAGGACCAGACCTAGACTGTCATGAGCTTCGGTGATTATGGAAAAAGACCTGAGCCAGCAGGGGCCAGACATGAGGGAAAATGACTAGCATGAATTTCTCCGTCAGATCATGGCATGTCCCTATCGAAATGCAGCTGAGTGAATGGAGCGGGACACCTAAAATTGAAATGCACAAAGAGTTTTGATCTCTGATAGAGGGCTGACCAGACCGACTCTAACACATTCCAAGATGATTTGGGAAGCACACTACAGATGGGCCACTAGGCATTTCGGGGTCGAGAAAATGGTGGCAATACTGCATAAGTATTTCTATTGACCGAATCTTCGATAGGATGTCGGGAAGTACATCAGATATTGCACTACCTGCACCATTACCAAACTGACCATCAAGAAGCAAGGCCTCTATACTCCACTGCCTACCCCTAGTCAACCTTGGGAATCCATCTCCATGGATTACATGTCAAGCCTTCCTTCTACTAAGCATGGCAATGACTGTGTTTTTTGTAATCATCAACCGATTCTCGAAGATTTCCATTATGGTGACCTGCAAGAAGAATATCACTGCGGAAGCCACTACTAAACTCTTCTTTAAACAAGTGTGGGTACACTTTGGGATCCTACAGTCTATCATCTCAGATCGGGACAACAGGTTCCACAGTACATTTTGGTCTAGTATGTGGTCTATGCTGGACACCAAGCTCACTAATTCCACAGCTTTCCATCCCCAAATTGATGGCCAGACAGAGTTCGTCAAAAGGATGATCATACACATTCTGCGCATGTACAACTCAAAGCATCCACACACATGGGATAAGATCCTCCCCCATGTCCAGCACATCTATAATCGAGCTCTCCACAACTCGACTGGCCACAACCCTTTTCAGGTGGGCTTGGGATTCCAGCCACTATGTCCCATTGATGTGGCCATGCCATTTGCAGTTACTCATGCAGATTCGTCTCATGTTGAGTCCGAAACCGATAAGGCAAACAACTTCATTGATTACATCCAACATATCCGTAGGCAGGTCCATGAAATTCTCGAGAAATCAAATGCCAAGTACAAGCAGCGACATGATCAACATTGGGTGCCACACAAGTTTCAGGTGGGCGGTAAATTCTAGTTGCATTTGCAAAAGGAATGCCTTACCGGAACCTATCGAAAACTCATACCACTCAGATATGGTCCTTACACCAATACTAAGGCGATGGGAGACAACGAATTTGAGCCCAGCATTTCCCTATTCCTTGGCCTACACCCAGTGTTCAATGTGGACTGCCTTTGACCATACTACCCACCATTCCTAGACACATCAGACATTGCAGAACAACTCACACCTACAGAGTTAAATTGAGATTGCATGGAACAAGCCACAACTGATCAGATCATGGACAAGTAGATCAAGAACACCCGACAGCAAAGGATCCAACTATATCGAGTTGTTAAAGCAGGCCAACTCCTTCATGAGGGCAAGTGGCTCACGAGGGATCAAGTTCAGCAGAAGTTTCCTTATCTCATGGAGGAACTCAATGAAATGGGGACCATTGCTTCCTAAGGGGGGAGGAATGATCCAGGTGGATATTGGTGGCCACCTTCCTATTACATTTGGACCCCCAACACTATCTCTTTAAGTTTTTCGGTTTCCTTAATTGTAGCATAGTTTACTATTTTTGGCAGTTTTTCGAGTCCTAAACTTCTAGAGCTGTTTTGAGGCCCTAAACAGCGATTTTAGGAAAACAAAGAGATTGGAAGTTGATGTACCAATTTACCCAAACAGAGCCCACAGTTTTGGCACTTTATCTCCTAGGGTAGGTTTTTGGATGTTTAGGGTTTTCGATTGTTTCTCAATAATAAATAGGCCTTTGAGCCTCATTGTAACACAGTTCAGAGGCATGTAGTTGCCACATCTCTTCTCAAAGATAAGCTACCTCACCCAAGCTAGTCTTATTTCCATTCTGTTTGTAAGCATATTTCAGTATTTGATATTAATGAAATGAAGTGTTGTTTCTATTGCATCTTGGTATTTATGGTTATATCTATAATTTTTTGCATTCCTGTTTAAATCCAGATCAATGGATTGGATACATGAATTAGATAAATACTTTGATTATGAGGATGTTGACAAGGATAAGCGAGTCAAGAATGTAGTGACTAGACTTAAAGGACATGCAACCCTATGGTGGGACGAGGTACAAGCTGAACGAAGGAGGAAAGGAAAAGCCAAAATTAAAGATTAGGATATAATGGTGGCGAAACTTAAAGGTAAATTTTTACCTAGAGATTATCGTATTTAAGCAATTGTAGAACCTTAACCAAAGGAACATGAATGCTAAATACTACACTGGGGAATTTTACAAATTGAACATTAGGGTTGGACATGTAGAAGAGAATGATGAAAATTTTGCAAGGTAGATTACTGGTTTGAAATTGAAGATGAAATTAGTTTGATTCCTTTGAAAACTGTGGAAGATGCATATCATGCAACTTTAACAGCATAAGAGAAGATTACTAGGAAATAAAAACTGAGTAGAAGAATAATTCATGTAAAGGATAAAGGACAAGCCAATAGACAAGGAGTTCAATCTCCAAAGGAACAAGAAGGAAGTTCTAGTAGTCAAAAACCAAGAGAAAGTGATCTTAGAGGGAGGAGATCATTTTCTAGAGGCAAAGGTCAAGGAAGAGATTATCAACCTAGATGTTTAAAATGTGGACAATTAGGAACCATGTCTTGGGAATGTCATAAACATGGATCACCAGGAAAACGAGGTGCTCATGTGACAGAGGCAAAGGGGGATGATGAAGATAGTTGCAGTTGTAAATGATCATGAGGAAGGTGAATCGTGGCTGTTAAAAAGAGCGTTGATCTAATGAGAAAAAGATACCAAAGAACTAGCTCAAAGGAGGTGTTTATTCAGAACTGTGTAAGTCCAAAGGTAAGTGCTGCAAACTTGTGATTGATAGTGGCAACACGGATAATCTAGTATATGTTGAAAATGTAGAAAATTTAAACTTAAAGAAGACACCACATCCTACACCTTATAAAGTCGCTTGGTTACAAAAGGGTCATCAAGTTTTCGTTATTGAGCAATGTAAGGTAGAATTTCAAATTGGAAGTTATAAAGATGAAATTGTGTGTGATATCTTGCTAATGGACGTCTACCATATTCTGTTAGGAAGACCTTGGCAATACGATAGGGACGTAACACATAATGGGAACCAAAACACTTACAGTTTTGAGAAAGATAGGAAATTACATACACTTCTACCATTAAAGGATGCAAGTAGTAATGGAATTTTAATGTTTGATAACATAGGATTTTTGAAGGATGAAGTAGAATGCAAGGAATGTGAACTAGTAATTGAGGTAAATCACTTGTTTCCAGAAAAGCAATATTTTTTCAATGAATATGAAAATATGATAATCAATTAAATGTTTATGGTAGAAAATAGAGATCAACCAAGAGTATCCATGGTAGAAATGGTTATGAATGAAGAGATTTTAATAAATGAACAACATAATATGTGAAGGTTGCTTTGAAACTAGTGAGAAGTTAATGTGGGAAAATATCCAAATTCGAGATGAAGACAACCATAATGCAGAACCTTTTGGACAAAAAATGGAAGCAGTCAACAGAGAAAGTACATTGGGAACGTTTAAGTAAAAAAAATCAAATTAATTATGATGTGTTTGTTTCATGAGTATAAAAGATGGTTTCAATTGTACACGTTTGTGTCCTTCCAAAGAAGTTCCTGAAGGAATTAGCCATGAGGATTGAGACAGTTAATTTTAATGGAGAACCTTGGGATACCGGAGAAAATTTATGTCGTCATAAAAAATTTCAGCCAAAGACAAGTAATAGAAAACAGTTAAAGATCTCGTGGACATGAGTCCATGACTATTTTATTCTTTAGGAGTCTGATGCACGAGCATCAACAAACTTTTATAAACTTTATTAGATATTATTATTTTATGAGGAAGTTGGATTCCTCATGTAATGCTATTAATATTGTAATAATTAGTTGGACTCTAGAAACGTTATCATATTATTGCTTAGGCTAGAAAAAAAAAGTAGTCTTAATTTTGATTTTTCCAAATTAGTTACTAAAATAATGGAACTTATCCACTTATTATGGATCTTGATCCTATTTTAGATTTAGAGTGCTTTTTATAATTAGTAAGTACGTGGAGAACTAGAGAAGGATTGGAAGTATGAGTGTAAGAGGAGGAGAAAGCCAATTCTTTCCATTATGAATCTTCTCTTGATTCATGGAAGGAAAAACTATCTTGTTGTAATATATTTTTCAAGATATGATATTATTTTTGGTTTTTGTGGAGTATTGCAAATGAATATACATGAAGCTTACTTGTTGACTTGATGCAAATTCCAAACAACCATTTTGATGCTATGTAAAATTTGTGGGTGAGTGTGGAAGAGGTGTGGAGTATGAGTAAATGGCCAATGATAATGAGGCCAATATTATATTGTAACTATTTTGATCTTTAATGAGTTATACCTAAGTTTTGAGAGCAATTTTTGTGTGGGTTTTTAATTTTGTAGATTAAAATTTGCAGGTGGTTGCATCTTGCATCAAAATGGCCTAACTTTCATACACATTATAATATTTTAATTATTTAACTATAATAAATAATAAATAATAATTTAAACAAAATTTAAGTTACATAAGAAGGGGATGATACTTCCATAGTATGTCAGCATGGTTCCCCTCTTATTTTCAGCACAATCTATAGAGGCATTTAAGGAACAATGCAATTATACCCAAGCTAAAAGCATTTGTGATATGCACTATATAGATTTTGATTCACCATTCTTGAGAGTGTGATACACAAAATGAATGTAAACCGTGTTAAAAACATTCTTAATATGGACTATATAGATTTTAATTCACCATTCTTGAGTGTGTGATACACAAAATGAATGCAAATAGTTTGCACAGTGGTAGAAATTGGCATTATTGCAGTTTTCGAGGTGTAGAGAGTGCTATCAACTACAAATTACATAATGAGCTCTCTCTCTCTCTCTCTCTCTCTCTCTCTATATATATATATATATATAGGCAAACTGAAGAATAGAGATGTTCAAAATAGTAATCTTCTCCATAAAACTTACTTGTCCTTGTCTATTGGCCTCTATTACCCCATAACAAGTCTCTTTGTAGCTAGTTCATATTTGATGGTGATTTTATACTCCATGGTAACCAAGTCTCCTATAATTTAATAAGGTGCTTGTGTTTAGGACATTAATTATGTTTTCTTCCCATTTTTAAATCAAATTTTCAAAGAAACATTACATTGAAAAGTTTACTTGAAATTTGAAGGAAATCAAATTTATTATCTTAGTGCTAAATGTAAACCAAGAAAATGATCTTTAACCCAATGAATTCCAAAAATATGTCAAATAATCCAAAATAAAAAATAAATAAATTAATAAACATATCAAAATTAAACATACACCAAATACATATATATTTCAGAATAACACATACATATTTCTATGCCATACATAACTAACATCCTAGCTGGTGTACTAATTAACCATTCTAAACTTACAGAATTTAAACCCTCAATATTCAATGGAACATCGCTTAAACTAAACCATATATATATATGAATTTTCTTGTGGTTGATGGATAAAAAAAACACCATAATGTAAGGTTAAATATTCCATTATGAAATCAATTGAAAAGCACTCCCTGCGATGGGATTCCAAATAACAAATGCTGTGTAAATTGATACACCCCATTCTCATATTATTCAAAATATATATATCAAGTCAGAATTTCAGTTTGTGAGGCCAGCATGTCTGAGTGACCAAGGAACCGAATGAGTAGTACACGGCTTCGGCCTTGTTTGTCACAGAATTTGAGGTTTTTACTGGAAAATGTGCACGCAATATGCTAGTGTCCATAACTAATCACTAACCAGTAAAGTACCTTTCTGCCAGAGCCACGAAGATGGACAATACTGGAACGTAACAGGCTATTTGCAAACTTATGTCTAACTACAACAATGTGAGTTCATATATCGTTATATCTATAATCACATTCGTGTCAACTCTGAAATGCCTGAATCTTTTACAGGGCGACCATAAGAAATAGGTCTAGTTCCATGAAAATTTTCCGGATACCTACAAAAGCAAACGTACAGTAAAATTATTTCACATCTACGTTATCATGGTTATCCACATGTCAGCTGGTCATGACTGGGACATAGTAGTATTGAAAGAATATAGTAGAAGATTAGTGAAAGGATTGAAATCTGATCTGAAATATGGCAACATATCTAGACAAATAGAGCGATCTCTTCATTGCTAAGTCACCGGAAACCTTTTCAAAATTTCTTCCATATTGTTGATTGATCTGTTAGAGTGAAACAGCTTCCTTGGTCTCATTTTTACGGGCAAGACTTGATTAGTAAAATGATTAGATATTTTTTGATGATAGATTTCTAAAATATCTCCGAAATATTTCCTAGAATATTCAAAAAAATCCGCACTCAACTTGAACTCAAACCACTTTAAAAAAACCA
This sequence comes from Pinus tabuliformis, assembly GCA_031772625.1. Lineage (NCBI taxonomy): Eukaryota > Viridiplantae > Streptophyta > Pinopsida > Pinales > Pinaceae > Pinus > Pinus tabuliformis. Next base: position 38,458,458 of record CM062810.1, on the reverse strand, counting down.
AAACTCAAACCTCTCCAAAAAAAACATCATTTTGATTGTATTTCTTGCAACATTAAAAAAATATGTACAAGCAGTGCTTATCCAGATTGCTGTTTTGATTTCCTTGCATCCAAAGCCATTGGTTTTGAATGCTTACGCTGGTTGGTGGTCCACCTCACCTCACATGGCGTCGATAGTGCATTTTTAGTCATGCCAGTCCCAACGCTTGCTCGAGGTGGTACACCAACCAGAGTGGGCATTCGACACCAGTCCAGTAACAGGCCATTGTCGGAGCTCCGCGCACAATGTTAGTACACTCTGTAATAAGAACGCATCATACCCTTTTATCAGGATGCTTGATCTGATTTGATTTGATGACGAATATGTGACGCGAGTAGCAGGTTCCATAATGGCATTAAAGACTCCCTGCTCTGGCTCTACTCCACGAATCAGGTCCGCAGGTGCAGCAGGGGAAAAGCCTGGAATTTGACGTTGCAAAGTTTTTTCACATTTATGTATTTGATGGTGATTAAAAATTCTGCAATCACTTCTGATGAGTAAATAATAAATTGAAAGCTTTAATTTGACAGACATTTCAGATATCTTAGAAAACCTAATTAAATTACAGGTTTACAAGTAGAGGAGGTCAATGGTGGCTATAGATTACATAATTAATTTTTATTCTTTTTATAATTGTGAATAGATTTTTGATCATAAATATTTTTTTACTTCAGATAGACAAATGCAGGGAACTTGTACCAAAGTAAGCAATCTTTCGCATTTTACTAATAATCTTTTCTATAATCGTTCTATATTATTATAATAATAATCAAATTTTCAATGAAAAATCTAAACAAAGTTGAAATTCCAAACATGGCAGCCAGCTCTGCCCCACTACTGATGACGAACAGAAAAATCTTAGATTTATTGCTCTCAAACAAAAGTCACTCGATTTCTCTAGACTCAACTATTGTCAGAAAGTGTCATCGATGTCAGCAGATACATTACGTGAATGTATATGCTCTACTGTGTAGATCGGTCAGAGATCGAATTAATAAATATTTTTCCGAACCATTTTATTTTAAAAAATAAATTTTATTTTATCTATATATATTTTATTTTAGTTTAGGTAAAGGGATCAAATTTAAAAGTGTTTAAAAATTAATATAGTTATATAAATTAAATTGTTGATAAATGACATGATAAATTTTATTTTTATGGTGCATTTTACATTGTTAAAATTAAAAAGAGCATGTTTAATAGCTCTAGTGATAGTTAGTAGGTTAAATATTTCTCTACTTAAGTTTGATTTTTTGGAGATATGTTAGCCTATGTGGCAAAAATCTGAACATGTTAAAAATTGACGATGGGAAAATTTGAATATCTTGAAGTTTAATTAAAAAAGGAAAATAAAATAACTAATTTGGAAATAAATATCAACCTTTAAATTGTGTATCTCAGAAATAAACATACTTATTGACATAAAATTCATATTAATATCAACCTTTAAATTGTGTATCTCAGAAATAAACATACTTATTGACATAAAATTCATATTATTTTTCCCCTAACATCCTTCTCACTAATAATATAATACAATCTCTAGTGGTAATCTCTCTTAATTTATTCTTGTGAATTGATAATTGCTATCCATCACTTCCTTCTATCCATCAAAATATTTGCTCCCACATATGTTTTCATAAATGGGTATAACTTTTGGTTGTAGCACACTTTAACGGAGAACTCCATGTGCTTGGAGTGGTTTTCTCTCCAATCCTTTTTGGTTCTAAGTGATGCTTCCCATTAATTACATATTGAAGTTGGACAATTCCCAAAACATTATGGAATATAAAAATCTATCACCTTTGTAATGCTAAAAGATTTAGACATTTTCCCTTACAAGTTTAGGCATGCATCTATATTAAAATTCAATTTTATAGATTATCAAAGTTAAAGTAATCATTCAATAGTTCTCTTACTACTTTATAAAAATAAGATTTTAAGAAAATATAAATATATTTTATTTTTTAAGTTTAAAAAATTAATTACAATTTAAATAAATGTTAATCATCATCATTAAATTCTTAAGTAAAAGATACTAAAAATAACATTTCATTAAAATATCACCTAATAATTATAATTTGAAATCAAATACTAGTTATAATATTATTATCCAACCATAATTAAAATTATAAATTATTAAATTAATATCTCTCATTCATATATATATATATATATTCTTTAATTAAAAGTTATAGATGTTATAAACTTGAAATATAAAGAACTCTTATAACTAGTAGAGCCAAATGAATTAAATAGCATCAAAATACTCGCTACATTATACATCTCATATTATTATTATTATTATTTACAAAAATAATTAATATATAACTTAAATATATGTACATTTAAAAAAACATGGAACAAAATATTTAATCATGGAAATTTATCCTCACTTTACTACCAAGATTCTTAATTTGTAGATAGACTTTGAGCCAATATCATGGCTCCATTACTCACTTCATATGACCCTTGGTCATATTACATTTTTTATAATTAATCAATTTAATTAAAGGGACAAAAATGACATAATACTTTGGAGATAACTTTCCGGTGTGTAGGGATTTGTAATGCCATGTATAACATTGGCTAGAAAAAGCAATCCTTTTTTAGTGAAAAACATGAAGAAAAGTTTGCACCTCCAAAGATTTGATCCCTCTAGGATCTGGAGTTTAGATGAATCTAGGCAGTTATATACAAATCAAATGTTTAAATTTTTATGTCAATTTTTCCTTTTTAATTAAATTGATTAACTTAAAAAAAAAGACATAGGAACAAGTGTCATTGGAAATGAGTTATGGATTTTTGGGCATGTGGTATTGATAACCCATGGTATTGGCCCATGATATTGTAACAACTCTTATTTAGAGATTAGAAATTTCCATGGTATCTCCATGATAAAATAAAAGTAAATCTAAGAATCTTGATTTTTATCACCTTTTAATTTTAACAACCTTAAATGTATTATGAAATAAATGCTTAGATGTTTATTATAGGTTGATGTCTAAAAATATTTATTAGCCACTTAATTATATAGTTATACTAATAATTGCTTATAACTCTATTCAAAACCACCTTCGGCTCAAGCAAGCATGGCATAAGGATGTCAAGTCCATGCCAAGTCCTGGCTCCACCATTGGGAGATAAGGGAGGGGACTCTCTTGAGAAACAAGGATAATATTAAAACATCATTACTTCCAAATTTAATGATAAGATGTGGAGTGATAAGGAGTTAGAGGTGAAAAGAAAGTTAAGGTACTATAAGGAGGTAATCAACCCCACGCTTTCTAACAAGAATTTCCATTGTGTATTAACGAGTCCTAAGAAGCTCATGAATATTGCTAGGATCAGAACTAATTCTCATGAGCTCGGGAGTGAAACTAGATGTCTATTCCCAAGATTCCTTGGGACAAAAGAATATGTTTCCTTTGCTATACTAAGAAAGTCGAAGATGAAAAGCACTTTAAGCTAATGAATATTGCAGGGATCAAAACTAATTTTTATGAGCTCCAAAGTGAAACTGTTGGTCTATTCCTAAGATTCCTTGGGACTAAGAATATGAGCTCCAGAGTGAAACTGTTGGTCTATTCCTAAGATTCCTTGAACTAAAGAATATGCTTCCTTTGCGATACTAAAAAAGTCGAAGATGAAAAGCACTTTCTCTGTCGAAGATGAAAGGCACTTTCTCTTGGATTGTCTAAAGTTTACTCAAATTCGTTCTCATTTCCATAACAATTTCCCCGCTACCAACCTCCTTGACTTATGAGTCAAGAGAACTACGGTGACCTAGGAATGCTTCTTTCCCTTCTTACTCAAATTCATTCTTATTTTCATAACATTTACTCCACTACCAACCTCATTGAGTGGCTGACTCAGAAAAACTTCTTTCCTTTCTTTTTTATCACAAATATAAAATCTTAAATAATTTCAACTAATTACTTCTTTCTTAAGGTCCAATAAATCATAAATAAACTTTAATCATCATCATATTAATAATCTATAAATTAATAGTAAATAAATTCTCATATCAATAATATATCGTGTATATAAATAAATTTTTCTTCGAAACTAAAATTGGAAAAATTATATTTCAAGATAGAGACTTATGCTCTACCAAATTATAAGTATTGTTAAAAACATATTTCATAAAATAATTTGGCATAATTTAAAAGAAATATAGTGAGAAGTAATGACTATAGAAAAAGTCAACTTTTATTCCATGAATTGAAAAGGAAGCTAGATGCACTCCATGGACAGGTGGTAGGAGATAATAGTATTTAAGAAGATCAATCGAGAAAGTCAAATTTTATTCCGGGAATTAAAAACAAGCTCAGGCAGGAGGAAATAATAGTATTTAAGAAGATGAGATTAAAATATTTCATATTTGATAGTAAATTATTGCAACTCAGTTTTTATAATTAAATATATTGGGGCCATTGGGAAGTATTGTCAGACAAAACGCGTCACGGGTACGCGTTCAGTAAAGACACGTTACAAATTTAAAGTATTTAAAACCGTAACAATAATTCAGGCCACCGGTGGACCATTTCAATGCCACCATAATAAACATAAATTGCACTCCCATCATATCATCATCGGAAAGTTTTTTAGCATAACTACGGGGAGTTTTCTTTCCTTGTCTATTATATGTAAATTTTATTTCAAATGGGGTAGAGAAACTATTAAAATAATAAATTTAAATTTGAGTGAGGTATACTTCAAAATTGCTTTACTGAAAAAAAACATACTTCAAAATTGCTTGTGCTTAGTGTACAGTTAATTTATAAAGTAACAAGTTAATGTTTCAACACTCACTCACCTAGAGAGAATGAAATCTTGTTTTTTTATAAATGACTAGTTAGGGACTATTTTTTTATATGGACTATTAACAAGTGGTTTTTCTTAATTTTTTTTTTAAATTGAAAAACTTATTTTTTTAAAAACTTAAAAAAAAATTACAGAGAAAAATTAATCTCTTTTAACGCATATAAATTTCTAATTTCTTATTTTTATTACATAGTAACACTATAAGTTACCTACTGCACTAGAGAACCTCCGGCCACAAAAATATTACAATGGCACAAATAATTATATCACCAATTTTTTATTTTTTTTAAATTAAAAAAAAAAATCGATAAATTAAACTGGCAGCAGCGTGCTGCTCAACGTTGGAAAAGGCCGTGATTCCAACTTGTGACTAGGTTTTTATGGCTCCATAATCATAGCTTTACTAATTAGAGTTTGATAGAATCGGGTGTTTTTATATGGTTTTTTAATTTCCAGATGACTTTATTTTTATATGGTTTTTTAATCTGCAGATGACTTTATTTTTATTATTAGATTTGTTTTTGGTTTGTAAGAGCATTTATTATTATAGTATTATAAAAGAGTGGGTATGTAAATAAATATTAGTAAAACAAAAGTAGTGATTTTTTTTTAAAATATGCTTTTCAAAATAGGAGCAGAGTTATGGGAATGAAAAACCATTCTAGTGATTCAAACCAATTTTTGGTTGTGAATTATAGGTAGTGGAAATAAATTGATAAAATTCAGAAGCTGTTTGATTACAAACAAATTCAAAATTAAAAGTGCAGTTCCTTATCCTATCTTGTTAAGTGAAACAGGATTGCTACTATTGAAGCAATTGCTATGGTGAAAGCCATAAGGTATTTAAAAAAAATTGAGCAAATGGAATTGGGCAGATGACCTAATTGCATGGTGAAAGTCATAATGTATTTAAAAAAATTGAGCAAATGGAAGAGGGCATATGACCTAAGGTTGTCTTCCATGACATATTGTGCAAAAGAAAGAAGACTTGGATGCAGCAAAATAACAAATGGTTTAGTAAATGGTATATTTGTTTGAACATCTCTCATAACAATAAAGAGATAAAAGCTTTTGTTATAGATAAGTTCCACAAAATTACTTGGGATAGGGAACTAGTGAGAAAGAATAAGTAATATATTGAAGTGTTTAATCTCATTCATAATCATCAACAAAAAATATACATAGAGGCGAACATTTCTTGGAGAGCTAAAATTCTTATTGCTCATTTAAGGACTAATTCTAATCAACTCAGTTACAGGAAAATGCCAAAGAACTCTTAGAGGAAAGAGTATGTATTTTGCATTTCATTTTAAAATGTGAGGTCTTCAAAGACAATAGGGAACTTTTAAGATAATCTATTTAGGTAGAAATTTGTCTAAAAATCTTTAAGAAAAAACCTAAATACATCAACAAAATAAAATACTTTTTAACCTCAAAAATATTAAAATAATTTTATTTATTTGTTTGATACACATTATTTTTAAATTTTAATAATTTTATTTATTTGTTTGATACACATTATTTTTAAATTTTAAAAAACAAAATAAAAATAAGAATTCTCGGATTTTGATCTGAACCTGCCGTCTGTAAAATCTATTTCACCCTCCCAACTAACGCTAAGATATTAATATTAAGATTTCCTGTGCTTCTATGGACGTCATGCCTAGCATTGGAGACAGGGAATTGTGTGCTTCAAGGATTTAAATATTTCTGGCTGCTTTAAGATCACGGCTCATGCCTGCCCATTCTCCTAAGAAATAGCAGACTGTTCTGTGACAGCGGGTTGCAGATTGCTCTGAAATCGCCATTTGAACATATACCTAATAAGTGCATGTATTTGCAATATCGAAATTTACGTTTTAAGAAGTACTTAAGGGTTATTTTAGTTGTTGAATTTAAAACAACTTTGTTATTCAGAGAGGTTAGCCCTTTTTCTAGGGAGAGAAGTTATGGTTGAATTCTCTGAACACATTTTCGTTCAGGTCAGTGGTTGAGCTGGTAACAAATTTTCCATTCAGTTAGATTTAATTAGTGTAATTAATTATTCTATATGTGGTCACCCATCTCTTGAAACCCTAAACCACATAGAGAGAAGAAATTTTTTTTTATAAAAATACGATCATGATCATTATAATACCTTGGTGCCAGGGATAAGAACGATCAGAATGTGACAGTCTCTGCTGAACACCTCCATAATGTATATATGGATCATCTGCGTTACTTGTCACATCAAAAGCCAGGCAATGAACAAAATTCCAATCAGGCCTAAAATTTGACGTTCTAACTAATGTTTTTTCACTTGAATTTTTTTTTGAAACCGTCAGGTATTTAGGTTGATAGACATAAATGTTAATGAGAGGTGGATTAAATAGTTGAGTGGTAATTTTCATTTTCATTTTTATTTTATTTTATTTATTTGCTTATTTATGTATTTTTGTTTGATTGATAGTGGTGATATATTTTATAAATAATTTTTGGTATTAAAAAATTAGGTTATTTTGTTATTATAGGGTTAGAATAATAAATTATTTTGCTTTTTACCTTTAATCTTATTTATCCATTATTATTAAAAATTTGTATATAACCACACCAACAAAAGTAAACTAGTAAATTTAAATCTACATAAAATGACAAACATAAAAAACAAATAACTTTAAAATTTCAACTTCAAAAACTAGATAAATTAGTTTGAAATTCTAAATCTAATTCCAATCCTCAAATTGGGGAAATGTAATAAGAGAGGATCTGACTCAGTAATTATTAGTGGGTTTTGTGATTAAATATATTTCACATTTCCAGTTATAAATAAGTAGCGACGTTGTCTACACATTTATTAAAACGTTAATTTTCATTTAAATCTTCTGGTTGGATTCATTTAGAAGTGATGAAATTCCATCGCTTTAAAAGGTTACCGGAATGCCCAATTAAAATTTCTGACATTCTTTAAAGATTAACTTGACTCCCAAGGGAATACGGCCGGGGTAACCACTAACCAATCTTTGGATTACAGTTTCTAGCTAAACTGTAATCAGAGAGGGCTCTCTCTTTATGATTTGTCTCTGTTTTGATAGTATTTTAGGTTAGCTATGATGTTCAGGGTTTTGTTTTATGTTTTGGTTGAGGGATGTCTTTTGCATCTGAGGTGTAAGTTTTCAGGCAGTATTAGTCCATTGGGCAATGGAGTCTGTGGCTACAGGTTGTCTGAAATATTGAGTTGAGTTGCTGAAACTGCAGGGCCATTTAAATATCTCATGGAACAAATCTGAAATTGTGATTATGAGGTGTGTTCAGCCAGTGAAAGGCAATTAAGAATTTTCCACTAAGCTGGGTGTGAGAAAGAGATATGTTGCACAGGAGCAAACTTGAATTCCTGAAACAACAATCACTGTGAAAGCATATAGTTTGAAAGTGCAGCAATTGAGAATTACACTTTATGACTACAACTGAAGAAAACACTTATAATAGCATAGATTGAGTTCAGGGTATTCTGTGAATAAATCCAGGAACTATTCTTTTTCTTTGCTATTAACTATGAAACATAGAAGCATGACTGAGTTATGAAAAGATAAAAAAAAAAACACATAACGAGAGTTTGAAGAGGACTTATTGTGCCATGAAACACGCAGGAATCCTGTAACATTCAGCAAAACACCACAACGACTCAGATAACGCAGAGCTTTGGAAATTCCATCAGCTTTTGTATTAATAGTCTGGAAATTTACAGCATAAGAAACTCTTGAAGAGAGATCAACAACAACCCCTGCAAGATTATGCGAGGGGCGAATATATACAATCGGCCATACAAAATATCTGGAGCGTTGAGTCATTCTAGAAATGAATACGTTCACCAACTTTTCAAGATAGTAGATAAGAAAGTTATTACATCATTGAATACAGAATAAGTGCTCTTTATGTATGTCAGAAGATATTTTGACCTTTGGAGGCCACTGAGTCGGTCTAAACGTTCTGCTTTAGTTCTGGAAAAATGTGCCTTTATGGCTATCGTGCTGTAGTTTTTTGGCCCTGTCATCTGTAGTTGTCAATCTTGCTTTATTGGCCGATTAGTTCTGCTGAGTTGGCCCAACCTTTTCCTTTTCATGCATGCTGATTTTATCAAATTTTCCTGTGCATGATCACCTATGAATTTAAATGAAAATTTGATTTACAGGCTCTGGTTTATAATATCAACTGTATCATTTTGGTCCAGTATTCCTGTGTGGGCAATTGATGTCTCAGAATTGCCTCTAATGTCTCATCTGCCTCTGTGTATTTGTAGAAGTTGGGAGGCACTTCAAACAGATGTTTGATCTCATCCATGATAAAAAATAAGTTTTCTACCCTGTTGTAGAGACTTTGTCCTGTTGCTGGCCCTGTTTCCTCTGAGGTGTTGGGCCTTTCAGTGATCTGATTTGTGGTGAACGTGTTGACCCTCTTGGCATACTGCTCATGTGTAAGTAGCCTTCCTGCGCTGTTCAGTAAGCCAGGGAGACCTCTGTTTTGCAATGCCACAAATTTGTCCATGAATCTATTGACCTCTGTCTGCATGTCCTGGGTCCTTCTTTCTAGTGTCTGCACCAGGCTTCTTAGTGTTAGGACCCTCTTTATTAACAAAATAGTCTCAGTCCTGTTGGAGATTCCCATAGTTGCTAACTGAGCACTTGTTCTGTTGTTAAGCACATTGATCATTCTATTGGCAACCTCAGGCATATTGCCTAGAGATGCCCTAGCTCTTTGGATTTCCCTGTGTGCTTTTGCAATGAGCTCCAACTGCTCATGAATTGTCTCAATATATTGCCATTGATCAGTGATGGATTGGCCAATATTGGCCCATAGCACTGTCTTGAGCTCAGCCACTACTTTATCCAGTGTGAGCTCCTTCTCCAGCTCCTTTATCCTTTCTTTGAGAGCCTTTATCTCTCTTCCTTTCTCAGCCACATTTTGTTTTGATTTATCATATTTTTCATTTATCTTGGCTAAATTCTCCCTGGCCTCATTTAGTTCTGTCATTTGGGCTTCCAGGGCTTGAATCTCATTTCTCAGCTTTTGCATGTCCAGGCTTGGGGCCTGCTCTGTTGTTGGTGCTGAGGTAGAAGGTGCTGCCTGTTCTGTTTGTTGAGTGAGGGGAGCAGTAGTTGGAGGAGCTTCCTCAAGGTTAATTATTTCTGGAGGAGGCTGAGATGTTTGACCTCCTTCCTTTTGCTGTAATGCTGCTTGCAATGCTGCCTGTGCAGCCTCTGATTCTCCCAACTTCTCTTGTGTCTAGATCAGCTGTTTGTATAAAGACACCAGCAATGCTGCCGCATCTTGATCATGTCTCATCTAGGCAACTTCTTCTGTTTGAGGGTGAATAGTTGCTGGGACTTTGATCCTTTTCCTCAATGCTGCCATGTCTGCATCTCTCAATTTCAATAATGCTTGTATGCCCTTGATGTCCTTGGGATCATGCCCAATCCCTACGATTATATCTTCGAAGGCCCTGATCCTGTTGTCCTTTGCTTGAGAGGATGATCTTTCCAACTCCAGTTGGGCAGTGGTGTTGTTTAGGCTATTTTCTAGCCTATAGTTCACCAAAGTCTTGTCTGCCAAGGAGGCATACACCATCTCACCCGTTTGCTTGTGTAGTTCAATCTGATCCATCAGGTGGATGTCCTTGGCAAGGACCTCAAGATTGGTCCTCAAGTAGTCTGCAGGGGACTGTGGTTGCAACACAGTTGGCATGAAGTGACTCATGATCATTTTGCCTTCATTAACATCATATGCAGACATTAGTCTTTGCTGGTTAGTGGGAGCCATTTTCAACAAATGATTATATAGTTGTATTTTTATTGGCTCATTCCTCCTCTTTATGTCAATGAACTGTTGTTTGATGCTCAGTTCACCTTCTCTTTGCTGGCTTGAGAAGATGACTTCTCCTCCCACTATCCTCTCTTGTTCCTGCTGGAAGGAACTTGCTGAGGCCTCCATACTTGGTGGGTCCATGCCCAAAGATTGCCCCATAGGCATTTCCTCTTCTGAAAGGGGATTCATTCTGTGTCTTTTCTCCCCTTGAGTTGTTGTTGTTGTGAGGGGAGTCTCTCTGTCCCTCTTTCTACTTATATCCTCCTTTTGTGGGGTTTGGAGGATTGAGGCTTCAGCTGTTGTTTCCTGCCTAGGAGGCACAATTTGTGGTGGCTGCTGCTCAGTAAAAATTGGGGCCTCAGCTGCCTTTTCTTGCTGTAGTGGCTGCTCTTTCTCTTGCTGCCCCTCTTGTGGCTGTTGTACCTGTTGTTGTTGCTGTTGTACCTCCTCATGAGGTGGCTGTTCTGGTTCCATTTCCTTTTCCTTGCCTTTGGTAGAGGTTTGCTCAGTAGCTTTGGCTGCTTGCTGATTTGCTGTGGAGGAAGATGCAGCTGCTCCCACTTGAGTGCTTGGAAGAGTAAACACCTGTGAACAAAGCTCTAGGTCAGCCACCTTTTTCAGATTTCTTAGTGCTCTTTGATTTAACTCTTCTTGTGTGAGAGGCTCCTCTAAGGTTCCTCTCCTCCACTTTGTTTGATTTGCATACTTTTCTATATGAGGAAGTCTTACGTGGTCATAACTGGACAGCCTATATTTGACCCTTCTTAGGTTTATGAAGTGACCGGGGTCATATGGTTTCCAAAGGAAACTGGTTTGCAAGCCAAGGGATTCTAACATTCTATCCGCCTCTTGCCAACCTTCCTCCCTTTTGTTGTAGATAATGTGGCCTAATTGGTTCCTGACCTTGAGCTGTGCTTTCTTGCCTCTGCCTGAAAAGTGTAGCACATCAGCATTCCCAAATTGCCTGAAGTATTCCAGGGCAAACAATCTCATGGGCACATATTTGGGCAATCTGTATGGGGGCAACTCACACCCATATATCCTTATAACTGTGTGGTTCTGGTAGAAGTACCAGTCCCCAATGCTGTATGATTTAGACAACTGAAGTACCCTTTGCATCTCATCAGTTAGTCTTGGAGGAGGTGAGCTCATCATCAGAGACATGGCTGGGTGGATGAAGAGATCTATGAACTCACAGTAAGTATATGGAGAGTCAGATCTGCATTGGAAGGCAGAGGACCAATAGACCACTGACCTTGGATTGCCTTGGGCATCCACTCTTTTCACAGCAAAAGAAAACTTTTCATGTTGATAATATAGGATTAAGTGGTAGATGTAAGAGGTGTATCTGAACACCCTTTCTCTTGCCAAGTTCATTAACTGCTCATGTATCTTATCAGAGATGTAGGTGGCATAGTCATAGCAGATTGGAGACTTGCCAGGAGAGAACATGAGCATGATCACCAGCACAGTTTCATCAACAAATTCAATTGAATTATAGCCCAAAATGGGACTAATCATGTCTGCAAGATCTCTGCCCAATTGGTTGAGGTATACCTGGTTAAGAGGAGGATACTTCACAGAGTCAGAGCCAATGTACAGCTGATTGAGTTTGGTGACCTGAGCATCTGTCAATCTAGCTCCTTGATTTATCAAATCTATTAGTGATAAAGGAACTAATTTCTTCTGAGTCTTGAAGTTCAGCATCTCTTTGATAGCTTCAGGGGTGATATAGAAAACAACTGAGCATGAAGGGTAAAGCACAACCCTCTGAGTAGGGTCATAGCATTCGGCACATAGGTGGATTAAATCAGGAAACTGGTTGACCTGAGGGAGCTTGAAGATAGGGAGAAAAGAGTCCCATATGCCCAATACATCTGTTCCACTCTCATGTTTAGCCTTCAATTCATTTAGCAGGTGGATGTGGAACTTGGTATTCATCAGCATTTCCTCTGATATTTGATAATCCAGGTCTGCTAGAGGTTGCCATTCCAATTCTCTCTGAGGGGCATTTAAAGGAGCAATGTTCAATGCTACAGGAGCTACTGGTGGATCCATGGTTACTTTTAGGATTTCTGTTGTTTATAAACTGGTGTTACTGTGCAGAGCAACACCAAAGAGTTTTTCTTTAAAAAGAAAGGTGAATTACTGATGAACAAAGAATAAATGGTTAATTACAACAATTGAAATACTGCTCGAAGTATGGATAAGACAAATGCCTAGCTTTAAACTCTTTTAAACAGCAAATTGGTGCAGTTTAGGCTACCAGTCCACGATTGCGCGAACAGAATGTAAGTTTTATGAAAACTCTGGTAATATAAAGCTCAGCTGGTGAATTTCGACCTTACAGTGCAAATGGGGACTAGGCACAGGGGATTCGCCGGTGAATTATGTGTTTTTTCACTGTTTTAAGCTATTTTTGGCGATTCACAGACAAAACGAGGCGCAGGAGGGATTTACAGGGATAAATACCTGGCAACTGTTAACAATGGTCACGAATGCAGGTGGAAATGGCGCGCTAGCGGTCTCCAGCTCGAATTCAGCAGGTTGGCGTGAGTTTGGACGTGAAAAACATGCAGAGAAAACGACAGCCGTTTTTGCAAAAAGTGCAAAAAACGCGAAATTTTGGCCAAAATATGGATTTTTTGGAACATTGGCGCCTTTTTTGGTGACGTCAGCATGACGTCATTAGGTGGGATCAAGGTCGGATGACATCAGCATGACGTCATCGGGTGATGTGGTGGCATAAGAGAGATCCACGGGGATGGTGAGGTGGCAGACAGGTGGAGCAAAGGCAGACAGGGGCGCCGACGCGGCGATGACGCTGGCGGTGACGCTGGCAGGCGGGTTCACCGAAACCTGAAGTGGTTAGCGGTTTCATATCGCACCGCCTTCCATATGGAAGCGGAATTGTTAGAGGGGCCTCCGATACGATGTGGGGGTGACGCGTGGCAGAGGCCTCACGTCACCCTCTGACAAATTTCGGACGGTATCTTTCGGACGGCGGGGCCGGTCCGAAATGCACGAGGGACGTCGGATGAAAAGGGCCCGATCCGACGGTCGACGGATCGTTGAGGTGACCGGACGATACGGATGGGGGCGGGATTAAAATAATATATCTTTTGAGATTTGCGCCCGGCGGGAACCTTGGGAATTTGGCGGTTTACATGGTTTTTTCAATGTTTTTTAATAAAAATGCGGATAGCGCTAAGACTTTGGGTAAATGGAAAAAGTGGGTTTTTATATGTATTTTGCAAATGAAGCGGGTTAGGGGTAAAAAGGGGTTTATCGCAAGGTTTCTTAGCAAATGAAGGGTTTAATGGGTTAAATGACTTCTAAAGGGGAAAGAGGGGTAAGGCTTAGGGCTCTTTAAACTGACGAGATGTCAATTTAATCCCTGACAGTGAACATATGGCTATAATGCCAAGGGGAGGGATATTTATACAATGCTTGGGGTTTATACACCATAGGGTTATAATAGTAAGGAAAGGGTAACATAGGGGATTTAGATAATAGAAGTTAGGGGTTAATATGGATGGAAAAGGTGAATGAGGAGTGAAATCACTAAGTTTATGTGAAGATAACTTAGCTTAGGGAGTAGATCAAAATGAAAAGAATTTTAGACAAGAAATGTGGCTTTTAAAGGAATAAGAACCACCATAAGACCTCAATTTCTTCTATGAATCTCAACTGATGAAGGGATGTTAGTAATGAATGTGAAAAGGGGAAAAAGGGGAGTTAGACATGCTCCTTTGCTTTGCTGCACATGATGGAGCAAGAGAACCTTCTCAATCCACTGATATTCCTTTGTGACTAGGTTATCAAACACTCAATTGAAAGGAATGACATTTCTGCAACCCCATCTACCTACCCATCTACTTGCCTAGCATTTTCTGTTTCTTCATGGAGGGTGCACTTAGACTTGCAGACCCTTATGTGCATTTTCTTTTCTTTGGCTTTTTCCTTTTGATTTTCTATCCAAGGCTACCCTTATTGCTTCCAAGGTCCCAGATTAAGCAGTTGGGAACCTCAATTCTCTACCTAAGCTATTGGTCTGCCAAGATTAAACAGTTTGGACAGACTTCTTTCTCTATTCTACAACAGAAAAATTGAAACATGGCATGATCCAGATTAGGCTTTTGGACCATCCATCAAAACTTAATCAACATGAAGCTATATACACACATTGTCTCCTTTTGGAAATATGGGATCTTTGTATCACCAAAGCAGAGCATATTTGGAATTTTCTTTGCCAATCATGAAATATGAAACCTATTGGTATAGGTAGCTAACAGTAAGAATGAATCGTTATGTATCAAAAGTTTGTAGGTTTAAATTTTTTTGACTTATTTTTATTTACATATTACAGACACTTAAGCGTTATAGTGATAACAGTAAGAACCAAAAAATGGTCCCCCTGGGAATTCCTCTAATAACATACACAAAAATAAATAAATTAAAAACTAATAAAACCTAAAACCCTTTGAATTGAAAAAAAATGTTAGTAAGTCAGAAATTTAAAAAATCCTACAACCTTTGAACTAATGAAACTGCAAATTAAACGTAATTAATTTAATTGCTGCTCAGAAGATTCTGATGAAATTGCAATTTAGATGCATGAAAAATAAAAGAAAAATCAATGACAAAAAAATAAAGGCGAAAATACAAAACAATTAATTTTATGGATATTATATTTACCACTTGTTATGTCAAACCAATAATTGATTTTATATTTACTATTTATATATATCAAATCAATAAACAATTAAACCAAATATTAAAAAAAAAACTTCAACCGGAAAAACGTCTCTTGTCGAAGATTGGACCACAAAAGCTATCATAAGTACTGAAACTTACCCATAACAAAATTAATGTACATATATAATCTCAAACTATCTGCACATAGCTTTTTTGGTTAATAAATTCAAAAATTAAACAGAAAATTGATATCTAAAATCATTTTCGTAGTACTTAACTCTCTGATTTACGTGAAAAGGTTTTACCCAAGTTGTTATTCTATCAAAAGGTTTTGGAAAAATGAGGTTTCACTCCAAATCCCAAGTGGTTAGTTTTTATACCGTATAAAGCTTAAATTATTTTTTTATATTTTTATATATATTATGTTTAGAAGTGTTTTCTACTTCAGTATATAGGAAATGTTTATGTTATTTAAATATTTTGAATAGTTTAAATAACCTATAAATAAAATTAAAATTAAAAAAATTATAATTATAATTATAATAAATAATTAAATCAATTTAGATGCATTTTAATTTTAGATCTACCCAGTGTTTATAGATAGTGTTTGATATATCAAAAGTTATAATGAATCTACACTGATATTAATAATAAAAAATTAATAAATTAAATATATAATTATTTTTTATTATAGATTTTATATACTATCATTGTTAGTATAAAGAATCATATAAATTGGTTCAACTATATACATTAAATAGATTATAAACACAAATAGATATTGAAATATTTATTTTAATCTTCAATTTATTATATATATTTGCATGCACCCACTCAAAAAATATGAAAGCTGCTATTTGCGGTACCCTACAACTTGATTGATTTACCAACCTTGAAAATATGCAAATAACAATTTACTATAGCATACAACATGATTGAGGCACCAACCTTGATAATGGGCAAGCTTTAACTAACTCTAGGCTCCAATTTGATTGAGGGACCAACCTTGATAAAGAGAAACCTCTTATCAACTCTAGGCTCCAACCTAATTGAGGTTCTAACCTTAGTGGAGGTAGCCACCTCCTTTTTCAACTCCTCGTGGACCTCTTTTCAAAATATTTCAAAATGGATCCACCTACTCCTCAAAAATAAATCTTCATGTTGTCATATTGTTATCCATGTCATGTCACACCCCATCATAGCTTTGTTTCACCTTGTTCATCAATTTCATCACATATGGCTTATCTCAAAACTTGTTTATGTCATAAACTAAAAGCCTCTGCAACATGCTCATAAGCCCTCAAGGGACACATCAGAGATTTTCATCATCAAGAATAAGTTAAAGATGTTTTTCAAGCTTTTAGGAGTCTCCACCTCTAAACCATGATCACTATGTTTCTTCTATATTCCAATTTGGACATAAAATGAGTCCAAAAGTGCCCCAAAAACCTTTCAAAACCATAAATTAAATTAAAGGTTCTACAATTTTTCGAGCACGCTTCTACAAAATGATAAAATCCGATGATTGGTTCTACTTAAAGGTCCTTTCTGCTCTCTTAATGAATTTACAAAATGTGAATTATAAACATTAAAAAAAATGGACCTAATAGCTAGGTTTCACTGAATTACATAACTCCCATTAGGGGAATTTTGAGGTCTAAAATGAGCCTCCTAATGAAATTGTAAAATATTAGTGGAAACAATAGACTAATATTAGATTGCATCATCAAATTTTGGAGGGAAAAAGAAAAAACAATTTTTTCAACTCATATTTTCAACTTATCTCCCTATGAGTTTACTTAAATTTCGAGCAGCAACACTCGTTTGATGTATAATTTGATTCCTCATCCAAGGAATACCCACATTGCATACTTTCGATGGACCCTGCTACACGAAAAATGAAAAACGTGATTGCAATCATGTTTTTTCATGTACTAGGGTCCATGGAAAGTATGCAACATGGGTACTCCTTGGATGAGGAATTAAATTTTAAATCCAACGAGTAATTCCACTCAAAATTTGAGTAGAACCTTAAGGAGATAAGTTGAAAATACGAGTGAAAAAATTAGTTTTATTATTTTATTATTTTTTAATCTTTTTACTTTTTTACTCCAAAAATGGTGAATCATCCCCCATGGTTGAAATCATCATCTTGAATCTTATTGGTTCTTATAAAGTTTATTTTGGTTGTACATTTTTCTTAGGAGACCCATTTTAGACCTCAAAATTCCCCTAATGAACGTTGCGTATAGCATCGGCATATGTAAAGACAATCTTCTCAGAGAATATGAATGCTTTTCTAGAAAAGGGCAGGACATCTCAAAAGTCAAACAACTGCAAAGAAAGACATAGAGTCACAGAGCTCCATTCTTGACGATATAGTGTAACCATGTAGTTCTGCATGTATGAAACGCATCTAGTACACAACATGTGGCTCAAAATCAGTACCAAAGAACCAAAATCCATGGGTGGCATCAAATAAGCTACTATTGATTTTAACACCAAAGAAACTATTCTTTGGAGATTCTTCACAAAGCTAGGAGCTTGGATTTCTCTAATTGCTATTATTTGTTGGCTGATGTCTACCATCCTATCAAGTTTCTTTTTGAATGATGTATTCTCAAAATCGAAGACAACAGGAAAAATCACTGTTGTAGTTTAGTTTGTTTACATTAGTGAGAAAAATATATTGTTAAAATCCATCCCACACAAAACATCACTACAACTCAATTTTAGATGCACAAAATGGCTTCTAAGTATTGTGATCTAGATGAAACTTCTAACCTACCTTAGTGATAACATGCATATCGAACTCTTTTGTGTTATGTCTAATGCCTTCATAAAATGTTGTCCTCTCGCAATCATTTAGGTACATTGTCACATATACCTGCAAAAGGAAAGCAAGTGTACCCAGAGGAAATCATTCACATGGAATAAGAAACAAAAAAGCATCCAATAAATATTGAATGAAAATAACATACATCACATTTCCTATATCTTTAGGACACATTAGATGTAATTCATGATTAACTCACTAAAATAAAGAAAAACCTTGACCACATATTGGCTTTCAAGTCATTCACAAATTGTGGTTGTGCTTTTAATAAAGACGAGAAAAATTCATCGTGACTATTCTCATCCTGGCACCAGTTCTCAAAGTACATGGATATAAGATACACTTGATACTTGGGATTTTCTCTTTGTTTCCTATACATGGTAATATATCTCCAATAACCGATCTTCTCAGATAAGTAAGTGGCATGGAATATGAACTTAGGCTTGAAGAAAGTATATTTGTGTGCATTAGCTAGGAAACCGAGGTCCAATGCAAGATTGAAATATGATAAACCCTTGTTCAAAAACTTGTAACCCAATGTGTCAAAGATTGAGTTGATAAAGTCAATAGAAATATTACAACATAAAATGCAATTACAGTGGAAAAATGTATATTACAAATAAATCATTTATCTAATGTAAGTTTCAAATGGAAATATATCCAATCTAGTAAACTGCATTGCCAACAGATGTAGGGAGTTGTGAAAGGGGAGCCATTTTTAAAACAAACAACTACGACTTTGATCTAATAAACCATGTCTAAAAAGTAATATAGCATACCCTTCATGGCGAGCTTCATCTCTGGACATGAGGGAAAATATATTAGACACAACTCGGTTGGTTTTCTGCAAATGAACATTCGAGTTAGGTCAGTTTCCTACATACCCATTCACCAAGTCATCTCATAACAAGATACAAATGGATATTCATCAAATACAAATTTTTAACTCAATGTTTTCTTGTAATTCCATATACATATCGCACAAAGTCATCAAAATATCAAGCCAAGTATGTAATAGAAGCCATCAAACCATGTTGACCTGAGAGGAAAAGTGACTATATTAACCCATACATTATATCTTATTTTTTAATATGTATATATATATGAATTTAATAAAGTTTACTAGACTAATAGTCACTCAACATATAATTGGAAAGAGGATAGACTCTGCTCCTGGATGTAAGGTGTACAGGAGAGAAGTCACTGTCAAATTGCTGAAAGTAGTGGCTTGTGCTTTTGGCTCCAACTTGACACAACCAATATACTAAGTTTGCAGGTTGTGGGTAGATGTTAGTTATCCTTTAAAGGAAGCATTACAAGGTTCCCATAAATATCAACTAGTGGAGGGGAATTCATAGGTGTAGCCTGATGCTACTGTGATGGGGTCCATTTCAGGGTGTAAATGGTGGAGAACTATTGACTGCCTTAGAGAGGCTCAATATATGTGTTAAGAAACTAAGGCTTCTTCTTCATTCAAAGTGTCTGGAGAAAAAGCCCTAGAAGACTATCTTGCTAATTTGGAAATGTTTTATTTGCAGGTTTGTTTACTAGATCATGAAGCCTTTTTCTTCTGACTAGAGAAAGAATAAATGGGTTTGTTAAATAGTTCTTTCACTTAGTACCTCATTTTAACATTTTTTTGGCATTAAAATTTGTATTTATTGCAAATATTATAACAGTTATTGAGGAAGGCTGTTATGAAACCAGCTGACAAAAAGATAGAAAAGATAGATCAACACCTTAGAATTCAGCCTCTTCGAGGGGGCAACCTCCTTTACATTACATAAATGCACAATTCTTGGATGATACAAATGACAAAAGCTCCTTTCTATATATAGGAGTCTAAGGGGTCACAATATAACCCAGTTGACCTAACAATAATAATATAAAGCCTCAAAAATAACAATAGAGGGATTCTATGGGGCACAGTAATAATAATATGGGGATAATAGGGGCACAACACTATTAATAAGGGATACAACTACAATAGTAATGGGGTAATCACTAGTATTATAGGGACCTAACAAAGGCCCTTGGATTTAGGGAGTATAAGATCTTTTTTCAACTATGGTTCCCTAATATTTTTCTAGCATATTTTATCCCTCTTCCATCCCACTATGATCAAGGATTCCAAACCTGTTTGTGCACCTTTGGCTAGAAAATGTTTTAGAATCTATAGAGAAATCCATCAGGAATATAGATTGAGTTGGATCTTCGTAAAGTTTGGACAAGGGTTAATTTTCTATAGTTTCAAGCTAACCACTGGAACAAGACTCACAGAGTCTCCTGGTTACTTGCAATTCACTCAAATCAACAGAAAAATAAGGGGAGGACATGGTTAATCTCATCAAATGTTCAAACTCTTCGTTACTGGGTGAGTTTGTGTAGGGCTTGTCTTATCCCTGGAAGACTCGATGAGCATTTCAAGGTTTAGCTCAGTTCAACCTCATGCACTCGATCAACAACATATACATTGAAAAATTCATTTAAAAAAATTACAACATTTCTTCGAGGGTTTTAGACTTTCTTTTTTTCTTTTGGGCAGAAGAATTTACAGAGAGGAGTCTCCATCAAAACGCATCACAATTCAATTTTGTTTTGTCAATTTTCAATCCATGTGAAGGGGCTAATTGCTTGGAAAGCAAATTTTTGGAATTTTGAAAGGATTGTGCTATGAAATTTATAAAGATTTGCACTAAAGGTGTGGCCGGACTTGTGTTCTAGGCCAGTAGCCTTAACCATAAAATATTTTCACAAAGATTGGAAGCACTTTTTAGCTTATGCAAATTTTGGATTTTTTTTAAAGCTTTATTGGTTTTTTTCTTTTTTCATAAAGCCTTAAAGGAGAAATAGAATGTTATTTTCCTCTATTTGCGATTAGTTGCAAATTGGTAATGCCTCCTTCCCTGTAACAGCTCTGGTGAAAATTCCATGTAATAAGTGTTAAAAACAATAACCACGGATGACTGGGACACATATTCCAAGCTAAATGGTGGGAAAGACATCCTAGTGGGTGTTCATTTGGTTGTTTATGGTTAAGGAAATTGGCAAAGGCAATGGCTAAGGCATTAAAGAGGCAAAAAGGTATTTTAGAACATTTATTTATGAAAATAATGGAAATTAGGAGAAAAGGAAGGTAATAGGTCACATTTTGCATGTGAGGAGGAAATTGAAGGAAAATAATGGAAAATGAAGAAAATAGAGGCCTAATTAATAAAAAGGCTTATGAGGATCAGTGGGCAATACTTGGTCAGTTCATTTTTGGAGCTCACTCATTATTTTCTTTCTCTCTCTCTCTCATACTCTTCGATACTTAGAGTTTTCTTGGAGCATTCTTGGAGCATTCTTGGAGGATGTGGCATACTTGGATTCTTGGAGCAAGAAGGCAAAGGAAGAACATGAAAGTGCAAGAAGGCATCAACATTAATGACTATATCAGATTTGCTTGTAGGTATCGAGTTGCATGTATGATTTATTCACTAGTTTTGTCATGCATGGCACATGCATGTGGTTATGCATGTGGTTTCTTGGTTGTGATCTATCATTGGCATGGAGGATTTCCTGGATCGACAGTGAATTGCCTAGCCTTGCCATTTCTTGGATAGCCATAGTGATTGTGGGTTTACTTTCATTACTTTGCTTTGTTGGTTCTCATGTTTCCTTAGCTTGGGTTGAGTTATTAGTCTTGGAAGCCCTGGTTGAACAAATGCTCTAGAACCCCTGTAACAGCTTGGGTTGAGTTACTAGTCCTGGAAGTCCTTGTTGGACAAACGCTCTGGAATCCCTTGGTGGGTTGAGTTACGAGTCCTAGAAGCCTTGGGTGGAAAAACACTCTAGAAGCCCTATATAAGATGTGGGTTGAGTTACTAGTTCTGGAAGCCTTGGTTGGACAAACGCTCTAGAAGCCCTCGAAGGCTTGGATGGAGACCAATCTAATGATGGTTTTTGGTGATGTCTGGCGTGAGGTGGAATCACTATTTGATGGGTTGAGGTGGATGGCCTCTGGAAGCCCTAGATGAGTTTCGATTGATGTGTTCTATGATATCCCACATTCATGCTTGGAATATGGCACAGGGGTGATTGGCTAAAGAGAGACTTGGCTCAGCCAAACTATGGTTGGGTGGAACGTGGTAGTCCCATCTCTGGTTGGTTCATTTCATTTATTAATGAAAACAAATCATTCCCTTGATTTTCATGTGCAAATGTACTAATGTATATAGGGATTTTGATGGCTCATATGTTTATTGTATTTATGTTCCTATTATGTTTTTTTTATATACACATTTACCCCGGAGGTTGTTACAGAGTGGTATCAGAGCATGCTTCAAACGCTTGGACTGGATGGGCTCTATCAGAGATAAAATGAAGAACAAAGGTTAAATTTTAGACCTTTCTGTCATATCTGTTATAACTTTTCTTCTGTGGAATATTAGAAGTCAAAAATTTGTCCATACTGAAGGTAATTCCCACTGCTAATGTGGTAAAAATTCAAATATTGGTTCAAAATACTTTAGGAATTATGATCTAAGGAAGATGACCTTCCTGAATGCACCTTTAAACTGGTCACGTTGGCATTTCTGCAATAACTTTTCTTATGTAGGCTTTCAGAAGCTAAAAAATAATCCACAATGAGGAGAAATACCAATGATTATGTGGTAGAAATTTCAGGTATTCAGTCACAATATTTTAGGAGATATGAGCAGAGGGAGTCGAGCCTTATGAATGCTCCTAAAATCAGGTCTCAAACAGGTCACCTTGACATTTTTGTTATAACTTATCATCTGGGCACTCTCAAGAGCTGAAATGTTTTCCACAATGAGGGGAAAACCCATTGAGATTGTGATAAAAAAAAATTCAGACATTTATTCTCTATATTTTAGGATATATGACCAGTGGAAGTCGAGTTGTCTCGATACTCCTAGAATTATGCACCAAATAGGATTGTGTTGGTATTTTTGTTATAACTTTTCATCTATGAAATCTCAAAATTTAAAACTTGAACCATAGTGGGGGATAATTCCACTGACCATATTGTTCAGTTCCCATAACTTGTACTACTACAGTTTAGGATATATGCATTTAATCATTCACTATATTAGTTTGCATGCAAAGTGTTTGATGAAATGCTTAAATGGTTCAATGATTAATTGCATACAAACTGTTTGATAAAATGCCCCAATTAGTATGTTGTTTGTGGTTGGGGATAGTATTGATGTGTAATAGTATTTATGTAGTTGATATATTCTTACTTGTATGCAAATAGTTTTCTATATTAGTTTGCATGTAAAGTGTTTGAAGAAATGGTTACATGCAAATGTAATAGTATAGTAGTTGTTTGAAGAAAATGTAAAAGTATGGTAATTGTTTGAAGAAAACGTTATTTTTTTCTTGGATGGGATAGTATTGTGGTATGATAATATGGATGTAGCTGATATATGCCTATTTGCATGCAATTAATTTGAAGAGTTGCATGTATGGAATTTGAAAGGTTGCATGCAAGGAATTTGAAATTTGCATGTAAGGAAATGGAAAAGTGGCATGTTTTTAATTATTATGTTACAAGTGGAATAAGTGCAATGTTTTGAATTAATCTCATACAAGTGTATGCGAAATAAAAAAAAAAATCTTTTCAATTGTGGTTAAAATTAATAGAGCTTTGGAGATCCCATTTCCATAATTGGACATTGGAGATCGGGCCATTATAGTAGCTTCCCCCTTTTACCTTAGTGTGGACCATGGATAGTAAGGGGGTATGCTTATAGGTTGTTAGTATTGGTGAATGCTGATTTGAAATTAATAGAGATGATGTCTTGATTTTCGGAACATGTGACTCACTATATATGAATTATATGTCTCTTACATGTTGATTTCATGATACCTACTTACATCCTTGTATATTAGGTTACATTTTTGAATCTTTTGATTACATGTATCAGTCTTGTAGGTTGATTACAAGAATCGATCGCTTATGTTCGACTACATGTGTTTATGCATAGGTGTAGTTGATTTGGAATTGCTTATGCATATTGTTGGTTGCATGTGGCAATGTGCACAATGGAGTAATGTTTGTTGTTATGCATGTATGGTCTTGGTTATGATTATGCTTGTATAGTAGGTCAAACATGCCTTGTGAAGTCATTGTAAGAAATTTAGATCATCATCGTGCTATTGGATGTTATGATGCTAATATGTTGGTTGAGATAAAGCAGGAGATGCAGGTCATTATAATGAGGTTGCAACATTGAACTTTGGGGTAAGAGTATATCATCATACAGGTATTGTATGTTCGACAGCTATGTAAGTTAAGGATTTTATATGCATTAGGTTTATATACACTAGGTTTATGAATATGTATTTGATGTTATGGTTACATTCATGAGAGCTGTTAGATGATTAGTGTGGTTATATGCACATGTTTAAGATAGTCAAGAATGATAGTAACCTGTAGTTGTATGCATTGCTATTGCTGTTTTATATTAGATAACATGATGATTATGTTGTATTTTGTTGATGAGTATGATATATAGCTTATTTTTGTTATATGCTATTAACTTGATGATTAGGGTCATTTCATTGAGATATTGATGTTGTAATTTGGATTGGTCATATGTGTGATGGTTATGTTCATTGCGTTGAAGATCTTGATGTTATATGTATTGTGTTAACCTGGTTTGACTTATGCAAATGGTTATGGTTGCGATACTCAGGTATGAGATGACATATTTGTGATGTGTTTTCGTACTAATTTAGATTGATCATACATATGCGATTATTATGCATGAATGACAGATTCTGATGAGCTTGTAATATGAGCATGTTAGTTAGTTACTATTATGGATATCATGATTTATGTTGACATGTTGTAAAGTTATATCTCTCTAACTAGATTGATTATGCAGACAAGATAGCCTCCCTTGAGGTACACTAAGGTATGAGTTTGCTTATGTATTATACTTGGTGTTTCATAGTTGATTATCTCATCTATTTCATATTTGAGTGTTTGGTGCCTATTATGTTGTTTAATCTATTTATTTAACATGGTATGTTTGCAAGTGGTTAAATGATTGATGAATTTCTTAATATGAGTATGTGTTCAAATGATTTGTTTTAATATGATTGTACTAACATATATGTGTTGAGACAGTCAATATGTACTTGAATGTAGTTGATAGCTGTAGCATTATGTCTAATGACTATGAGTTGACTATGGATTATGACATGATTGTTTGTAAAAGTTGATTTCAAATTGATAAATATAATTGTCTTGATATTTGGTACATATGGTTTACATGTGTGGGCAGTTGCAAGAAACGTGCTTGGCACAATAAGATGAGGTAACTGGTGTATTATTATGCCTAATTATACATTGACAATTATGTGTTTATGGTAGCATGATGCAGGGAGTTGCATGGCAAGAGATGTTGCCATGAAATCTTGAAGAAGGCTCAGATTAAGCTTTCCCTGGGAACCATGGGGATTGAGTCATGGTGTTTGTTGTTAGTCTCATGCTTTTGGTCTTTTATGAATTGTTGAGCTTGATTTGTGGATTTGTTTATGTATAGTATATGGTCATACCACTTTTTTTGTGGAGTCATGTTGTTATTGGTTTTTATGGTCTTCTTCTTGTTTGTTTCTTGTCCTGCCTTTTATGTTTTGAGTCTTGGGAATTGGTTGGGAAAGAGGAAATTTGGTGGAAATCAGGAGAGATGTTTGGTACCCAACCGATGTTATAAGACCCAGATGAAGCTCTGTGCATGAATAAGCACAGCGGAAGGTAAGACTATGACAATTGGTTAGATTGGTTGGGTCCATTGTGCTAAATGGACAGTAGCAGTGCAGACAAAAGAAATGTAACCAGAAAAGGTAAAGTAAATGGATCAGCAGTGTCATATGCTTTGGATATTTTGGGAACTATTTCTCTCAATGCTTGTGCATAAATGAGGAAGTTCTCTAAACCTAGACCTTATGTTATCTAGTAATTATTTTATGATCATGATTATGTTGAAGTATATATATATATGTATACATGTATGTATGTATGTCGTTGTTGGACATGATCATGATTGTTTTATGCTAACATTTATATATGTATGTACATATCCATGTATCTATGTTACTATCTAACAAGGTTGTTAGGGATCATTCTTGTGGAGGAATGATTGCTTATGCAGGAGAAAAACATGAAGAGGTTCATGGTCTTATGAGGAATCAATTGGGAAGAATAGTGATGGCAAATATACGAGGTCAGTATCATGTGGATATTATTTGATATTGTATACTTGTATTATGCCTAAGTCTATGTTATAGCATGTAATGTTGAAGGATACATCAACAAAGTGACCGTAGTGTGGTCTGCGACATGCTCAGATAAGCATGGATGAGATACCGGAAGCAAGGTTTCTTGCTAAGGACAATATGGTTTTGATGTGTGGTACTACTGTTATGCATATGTTGTATATGTTTTACATGTTGCATCTATGATTTGTGAAATTGTGGTGTTGTGTATACGTAGCATGTGTACATGTTATTTATGCAATGTTATGTACAGGATGGTACAAATAGGGTTGTGTGAATATTGCATATGGGGTGTTGTATACATATTGTATTGTCTTCATTACATATATGCGGCATGTGTGCATATGGTGATATATACATTTTGGATATGCAGTGTTGTGTAAAGATGATGCTATGTACATGTTGGATATGCAGTGTTATGTACAGTGGTGTTGTGTGCATGTGGTACATTGGTACTATGTATATATGGTGTGGTGTGCATGATTGTACAAGTGGTGTCATGTACGTGTGGAACTGTGTATATATTGTACAAGTGGCATTGTGTGCATGCGGTGCTATGTACATGTCGTGCATGTGGCACTTTGTACATGTGGTGTCGTATACATGTTGTGCATGTGGTACTATGTACATATGGTGTTGTTTTCATGATTGTACAAGTTGTGTTGTGAGCATGTGGTGCCATGTACATGTTTTACATAAGGTTCTATGAGCATGCGGTGCTGTGTACATTTCATGCATGTGATTATATGCACATATGGTGTTGCGTATACATCGTGCATGTGGTACTGTGTACATGTTGTACATATGGTACTAGTGTACATGTGGTATTGTGTGCATGTCGTTGATGTTGTGTTATGGGCATGCGGTATTATGTATATGCATCATGTAGTCATGGTATTGTGGTGTGTGTACTCGTTGTGTGGTACTTTGTGTAGGTACATGCATTGGGGTGGTATTTCACATCGGATATAGATAGATGCATTTTTTTATACACAAGATGTATCCGTATGTATTGAGTTGTGTCGTACACTAGGTGTAGGAGTATGTGTTGTATGTTAGGTGTAGATGCATGTGTTGCATGGAGTTGCATGCCGTATCTGGTCGTATGTGTGTGATGCACACTATGCGTATGTGCACATGGTTGAGGAGAAGGCATTGGATGTTTGTCAGGTGTGGCAACCAATCCAATGTGTTACAGAAAGAACCAAGGTAGAAGTAAGGATCGATGAAGGATAAGTATTGGTATTGTATTTCGGTTTTAGTATGCATGTGATTTATGATTCTAGACCATGATGATTACATGTGATCTATGATTTTGATTTATGATGGTTACATGTCATTTATGATTTTGATGGTTATGTTTTAGCTAACCTGATGTGATATTTTTATACATGTTGACTTGGTCAAATATGCTAGTTTGACTTGTTGTGACAAGAAGCGAACATGATTACAAATGTACTGTATTGACGAGCTACCAATGAGGTATGATGTGAATTTATTTTAAAACTGATGGAAGCTATGTGTGTGGTACAGGAATCATGAACATGCCCGATGGGGTAGTTGAAATCAACTACAAGAATTAGCGGCTTGATATGGTGGTTTGGTGGTTGCTTATGGTGGTTTGGTAGTTGCTTTATGAAGGTTTAGTATTTTATTTACGTTGGTTTCTTATATACTTTATGGTGATTGATATATTCTTTGTGATGATTGATATATTCTTTATGATGATTTGATATGTGCTTTGTGTTGGTTGATACATGCTATATGATGTTTTGATATATGCCTTATGATGTTTTGATATATGCTATATGATGATTAGTGTATGATTGATATATATTTGGTATATGATTTGGCATATGTTTTGGTATATATATTTTGATGATGTTGTTATATGTACACCCATGTATGGATGTAAATACCGTAACGAGTTGTGTTATAAAGCCCCACTAATGGTATGGGTGTAATGTTATTATGCTATCATGTGGTTATGTTATCATGATGTTATGATGTCATATGAGTTTTCTTAAGTATAATGATCATTGTAAATACCATAATGAGTTGTATTATAAAGCTTCACCATGTGGTATGTTGTCATGTCGTTATGATGTTATGTCTTGAGTAGATCATTCATTGTAAATACTACATCGAGTTGGGTTATAAAGCTCCATGAGCAGTATGTATTCTTTCAGTAGGCTACTGAGGTATATGTGTGATTGAACACCGAGGACGGTGTTCCCCCAAGGGGAGGGTTCTGTAACAGCCCTGGTGAAAATTCCATGTAATAAATGTTAAAAACAATAACCACGGATGACTCGGACACGTATTCCAAGCTAAATGGTGGGAAAGACATGCTAAGGGGTGTTCATTTGGTTGTTTATGGTTAAGGAAATTGGCAAAGGCAATGGCTAAGGCATTAAAGTGGCAAAAAGGTATTTTGGCACATTTATTTATGAAAATAATGGAAATTAGGAGAAGAGGAAGGTGATAGGTCAAAATTTGCATGTGAGGAGGAAATTGAAGGAAAATAATGGAAAATGAAGAAAATAGAGGCCTCATTAATAAAAAGGCTTATGAGGATCAGTTAGAAAGACTTGGTCAGTTCATTTTTGGGGCTCACTTATTATTCTCTCTCTCTCTCTCATACTCTTGGACACTTAGAGTTTTCATGGAGCACTCTTAGAGGGTGTGGCATACTTGGATTCCTAGAGCAAGAAGGAAAAGGAAGAACATGAAAGTGAAAGAAGGCATCGGCATCAACAACTACATCATATTTTCTTGTAGGTATTGAGTTGCATGTATGATTTATTCACTAGTTTTGGCATGCATGGCACATGCATGTGGTTTCTTTGTTGTGATCTATCATTACCATGGAGAATTGGCTGGATCAACAGTGGATTGCCTAGCCTGGCCATTTCCTGGATAACCATGGTGATTGTGGTTTACTTTCATTGCTTTGAATTTTTTCATTCTCATGTTTCCTTAGCTTGGGTTGAGTTATTAGTCCTAGAAGCCCTGGTTGAACAAACGCTCTGGTAGCCCTGTAACAGCTTGGGTTGAGTTACTAGTCCTGGAAGCCCTGGTTGGACAAACGCTATGGAAGCCCTTAGTGGGTTGAGTTACTAGTCCTGAAAGCCTTGGTTAGACAAACGCTCTTGAAGCCCTGTATAAGTTGTGGGTTGAGCAGGGAAAATTTTAAGAACCCCCCTAAATTTATAAATATAATAAATGGGTGAATCTCCATGGTATATAGGAAAAATGGAAGGCGATTTTATCAATAATATAATATGCATATATAATTTTTTGGCGAATCTCTCACCAGGCATGGCGAATATTTTACTCAATTATAAAATCTTGTAAGATCTTGGCGAGTCTTTCACTAAATAATAAAACTTTGTAAAGTCCTAGTGAATCTTAGCATAGGCTACATGTTGTTTTAATTCCCCCATTTAAATAGGCTACATTCCAGGTGAATACCATGGGTCAATACCATGTGCCATTTTGGTGAATACCATGGGTCAATACCATGTGCCATTTTTGTTTTTATTAATTCTAATATTAGGGTTAATAATGGTTTTTTGCATGGTATTAATAACAATCTAGTCCATGGTATTTGTCCCATAGTATTTTGGCCATAGGTTTCACCTAAATATAACCCATTTTTTTAGTGTTCGTAAATATAAGGTGACTTATGGAGTAAATATAAAAAAATGTTTTATTTGTTTACCATACCTCTCGTTTATTTATATTTTTATTAATTTACCATACCTCTTTTACAAATATGGTATTTGGCCCATAGGATTCACTTAAATAAAACCTCTTTTTTGAGCCTTGATAAATAGAACGAGGGTTATTGACTAAATATAAAAAGAGGTTTTATTTATTTACGATACGTCTAGTTTATTTATATTTTTATTTATTTACCATACCTTTTGAGTAAGTATAAAAAAGACGTTTTATTTATTTACCATACCTCCACTTTACTTATATTTTTATTTGTTTACACCCTTACATGTATATAAGGTGACTTATGGAGTAAATATAAAAAACCTTTTATTTATTTATCATACCTCCACTTTACTTATATTTTTATTTGTTTACACCCTTACATGTATATAAGGTGACTTATGGAGTAAATATAAAAAATGTTTTATTTATTTACCATACCTCTCATTTATTTATATTTTTATTAATTTACCATACCTCTTTTATAAATATGGTATTTGGCCCATAGGATTCACTTAAATAAAACATGTTCTTGAAAATGGGCGAATGGATTCACTTAAATAAAACCTATTCTTGAAAATGGGCGAATGGAAGGTTGTAAGTCCTAATTTCAAGGGCTAAATTTACCTTTTTTACCCTCTCCCTTAAAACAAGGTGGGCTATTTGAGGTGATTTGTAAAAATGTACTATGATACAAAATATTCGCCCACTAAAAATTTAAAACCCCTTAATTTCGCCAAAGGGCGAACATTCGCCCCTAAAATTATCCTTGGGGTTGAGTTACTAGTTTTGGAAGCCTTGGTTGGACGATCGCTCTGGAAGCCCTGGAAGGCTTGGATGGAGACCAATCTGATGATGGTTTTTGGTGATGTCGGACCGTGAGGTGGAATCACTGTTTGATGGGTTGAGGTGGTGAATGTCACCTTGGTTAGTATGGAGCTCCTTGGTTTATCTCTGGGGTCGCAAGCCTGTTGCGCTATCACCTTGGATCCCATCAATGAGCTATGATGCTGCAGGATTTACATTAGAGCCTTGTCTTCACTTGATTCTACTGAGCTTTGTCAAAGTCTTGATGGACCCTGGAACTTGCATGTCCCATGGTCTGCAACACTTGTGACAGGTGGGTGGTCTCTGGAAGCCCTGGATGAGTTTTTATTGATGTGTTCTATGAGATCCCACATTCATGTTTGGAATATGGCACGGGGGTGATTGGCTGAAGAGAGACTTGGCTTAGCCAATCTATGCTCGGGTGGAACATGGTAGTCCCATCTCCGGTTGGTTCATTGCATTATTAATGAAAACAAATTCATTCCATTGATTTTCATGTGAAAATGTACTGATGTATATATGTATTTTGGTGGCTGATATGTTTATTGTATTTATGTTCCTATTATGTTTATTTTATATGCACATTTACCCCGGAGGTTGTTACATTCCCTCTCTCAAGTGGGTTTAGGCATAATGTCTCCCTCTTGTCTCATGTCATTTTGTAAATCCTTTGTCCTACCCCAAGTTGTTTTTAAGGGGGGATATTAGGATATTAGACCATAGGATTTGCTTGAGACCAACTTGGTCTAATGTACTATAGTCATGTGTTCTTTGGTTATCTAATGGTCATTGTTTTATCTCATGCATAGATGCTCTAATGGTGATCATGTGTTGAAAAATGTGCAACAAGAAATGCTAAATTTAGAAAGTTCTGAAAATAGATCTGCTAAAAATATCATGTCTAAAAATAGCAGTTTGGCCAATGAGAATTTTGGCCACCTTAGGTGAGAGGTGAAACTTCTAAAAAAATAAACTTCTAAAAATAGCATTTCTGGGTCCCTTCCTATTTTTAGCAGTCCCTAGTCTAACTATAGGAAGTAAAAACGAATTTGGTCTTAACAACAGTTAAAAATATTAATTAATTAATCTCCATGAGTTAATTAGTTATGGAAAATTAAACTTGAAGTCTTTGTGAGATCATGCAATTATTTTCTCTGTTGATTTAGGAATTTATCCCTTGATTAAAGGAGATAAGGTTTAGTTCTATATTTAGAGGATCAATTGACTTAGTTTTAACTAGTCAAGTCCAGTTAGATTATTTTAACAAGTTGTTAAAATAATGATTGATAGTTTGTTGATGCTCGCATGCATGTGACAACTATTATTTCCAGATAATTGAGTATTCTCTCATGAATAACTGATGTATGGCAGTTCAGACAAAGACCTAGTTGAGATCAGATGAGGGACAATGTACTATCAAATGCTAGGATATTTCTAGTAAGTATTCCTTGCATGAGGAAGGAATCTATTTTCTTCTATGACTACATAGTTGGACCTGAGGTGACAGAAGGTATGATTAGGCCAACTTACAGCCTATATATTGAGGCCTAGGTAGTCCATGATTTTCATCTTCTGATTGCAAAGAGAGCAGGATAGCTATTGAGCTGATTCTTTTTGTATGTTGTTGAGGATCTCCACTTGATTGATAATACAGTGTTGGGGTTTTATGTTGGTGCTTTCCCCAGTGATATATTCTGTGTTATGTGTGATTGATTCCTTCTTATCAGTTATATGTGCTCTTATTGATGTTGCTCATGGTTGATTAGCTTCCACAAAGTTTATGGTAGATGTAGATCTAGTATTATGCTTTAGTACATTGAATATATCAATTTGATTTGCAGGTGAAATTTCTACATGATATTAGTGAGCTAGCTGATTTGTAGAGAAAATTCTACATGGTATCGGAGCATAGGCGATCAAAGAAGAAAGTATAGAAGAAGGAATTCGAAGTTTATTATTCAGGGTATAGATCTCAAGTTCTGATCACATCTATTTCACTAATGGCGTTCTATGGTTTGAGGCTTGAGTATGCCCTTGATGGTAGCTCAAACTATACAGCTCGGAAGGATTGCATGGAGGCAATATTGGAAGATAACGACCTTAAGGACTTCATTGATCAAGAAGTCCCTAAGCCTACTGATGCTACTCAACTGGCGGAATGGAAGAAGTGTGTGGCTAGAGCTAGGAGAATTCTCTTGGATGGAGTGTGAGATCACATTATCT
Organism: Pinus tabuliformis; assembly: GCA_031772625.1. Taxonomy (NCBI): domain Eukaryota; kingdom Viridiplantae; phylum Streptophyta; class Pinopsida; order Pinales; family Pinaceae; genus Pinus; species Pinus tabuliformis. The sequence continues at coordinate 38,425,151 of CM062810.1, read as the reverse complement.
CAAGCCTCCATGGGAAGGAGACTTCGCATACAATGTGGAAAACATTGAAAGATTTATATCAGAATAGTAGTGATCAGAGGAAGCTGGAAGTGAGGAAGCTGGAAGTGAAAGACAAAGTTCAAAAGATCAAGTGTTAAAAGGATGAGATGATCTCTATGTATCTGACCAAGTTCATCACATGCAGGGATGAGCTTGAAAGTGTAGGGGTCGTGACAACTAATGATGATATGGTGAGTCTAGCACTCCTTGGCCTTCCTAAGGGTTGGTATAGCTACTAGGACTCAGTTAATGGAAGGGAGAAACTGCCAGATTGGGAACTACTATGGTTGGATTTGATGCAGGAGGAGATCAAACAGAGCACCAGAGACAGTTCTTCATCCTTAGAGGATGAGGAGAACTGTGCCTTAACAAGTAAGGAAAAGAAGGGGAAGGAGAAGGTTTCTCTTTCCGAATCAATTCTTCCAATGGTGGGAAGAAGGATGACAAATCAAAAGTGCAATGCTTTCGTTGTCATGAGGTGGGACATTATGCTGCAAATTGTCCATAGGGGAAATCCAAGGAGGTATTCGGGGAAGGATATGAAGGTGAGGCACTTGCTTCACAGTTCGAGTTGGATTTCACACTCTTTGCATGCATGGTTTCATCCATGCTGGGAAGTGGTTGGTTTCTTGACAGTGGAGCTTCTTTTCACATGACCGGTGATAAGAGTTTGTTCAGTACTTTGGAGGAGAAAGATCTCCAGATACTCATAGCGATGGGTAATGATGAAAAGTATAACTAGTGTCTCAGGTGTAGGCATGGTTATTTTTAAAAGGAGCCACAATTGGTGCAACAACTTCAGGAGGTTGTGGAGTAGCCACAATAGGGAAGCTGAGTGGAGATCGAATAGAGACATCTACTTATGCAAAGACCTCCAGTAGGGGGAAACTTTGAGCCAGGTGGGCAGAGGGATTACATGCAGCCATACCTCTAGGTAGCAGGTGGGGCAATGTAGAGTGATTGTCCTAAGGAGGAGGGGCAGGATCCTTGAGGTACCCAACCTCTTGGATGAGACCTTGCTACGGGAGCCCTGATGTGGAGTAGCAGGAACTGACTGATTGGGTAGAGACAGATGTGGATGGAGCAGCAGAGAGAGCTACAGTGCAGGGAATCCCAAGATAGCGCAGAGCATGCAAGCTACAATAATGCGAGAGGCACAAATGTGTTGTATAATGCAGGGTAGCATAGAGAAGGGTGCAATGGTGCGAGAGGCATGGAGATGTTGTAGTAGCGTAGAGGTCAGAGATGGAGCACTTGTCAGCAGCAGGTAGAGCTTCAGCATCAGAGTATGGTTCTAGCCCAACAAAGAGGTCAGTTGGGAGTTTTTTTGTTCTGAGTGTTGCTGGAGCAACTGCACTTGGTAGATGTGTTGCATGCAGAAAATTCTAGAGTTATAGGATCGAGTTCAAGAGGAAGACTTTCTTGTTGAGAGGGAGTGTTGAAAAATGTGCAACAAGAAATGCTAAATTTAGAAAGTGCTAAAAATAGATCTGCTAAAAATAGCAGTTTGGCCAATGAGCATTTTGGCCACCTTGGGTGAGAGGTGAAACTGCTAAAAATAGAAACTTCTAAAAATAGTGTTTCTGGGTCCCTTTCTATTTTTAGTAGTCCCTGGTCTAACTATAGGAAGTAAAAACGAATTTGGTCATAACAATAGTTTAAAATATTAATTAATTAATCTCCATGAGTTAATTAGTTATGGAAAATTAAACTTGAAGTCTTTGTGAGTTCATGCAATTATTTTCTCTCTTGATTCAGGAATTTATCCCTTGATTAAAGGAGATAAGGTTTAGTTCTATGTAGAGAGGATCAGTTGAGTTAGTTTAAACTAGTCAAGTCTAGTTAGATTATTTTAACAAGTTGTTAAAATAATGAGTGATAGTTTGTTGATGTTTGCATGCATGTGACAACTATTATTTTCAGATAAGTAAGTATTCTCTCATGAATAACTGATGCATGGCAGTTCAGACAAAGACCCAGTTGAGAATAGATGAGGGACAGCGTACTATCAGATGCTAAGATATTTCTAGTAAGTATTCCTTGCATGAGGAAGGAATCCATTTTCTTCTATGACTACGTAGTTGGACCTGAGGTGACAACAGGTATGATTAGGCCACCTTACAGCCTATATATTGAGGCCTAGGTAGTCCATGATTTTCATCTTCTGATTACAAAGAGAACAAGATATCTATTGAGCTTATTCTTTTTGTATGTTGTTGAGGATCTCCACTTGATTGATAATACAGTGTTGGGGTTTTATGATGGTGCTTTCCCCAGTGATATATTCTGTGTTATGCATGATTGATTCCTTCTTATCAGTTATATGTGTTCTTATTGATGTTGCTCATGGTTGATTATCTTCCACAAAGTTGATGGTAGATGTAGATCTAGTATTATGCTTTAGTACATTGCATATATCAGTTTGATCTGCATGTGAAATTTCTACATGATATCAGTGAGCTTGCTAATTTGTAGAGAAAATTCTACATCATGTTCTAGGTATTTATGACAACTAATCTATGTTGTATCACCTAGTTGGTCCATGATATCTATTTAAAGATCATGGATGGTCACTTGTCTTGCATGATGAAGAGTAGAGTATTGTACTAGGTATAACCCTTCATTTCTTGCGCAGTAGTACAACTTTTCTATTGCTGCATGGATGTCTCATTTTGATGGTTTTACCATGTAATACTTGGTGTCTTAGTTTACGGTCAGCATGAGTTATTCCTAAGTGGTATCCATCCTTTTGAGTAACCTACTTGTGATTTCCTAATATGGTATCAAAGTGCTTATGAGGTTCACTCCTCATTCCATGATCAATATAGTTATGTTGGGTATTTGAAGAGCTCTGGATCCCTTCTTTTGGTTTTGAGGTCAAACCTGTGGAGCTCAATATTATCAGGGTTTAAAGAACTAGGGTTTTTGTTCTATTTCAACAAAACCTATGTATTTTTGGGAGATCTGACTAATCCATGTATTACAGTAAAATTTCAATGCTTGGTCTTTTTCTTATGTTGGGGCCCATAAGGATCACTTGAATTTTAAGTTCTTGGGAGTCATGCCACTTAATATAGGCACAACCCTAGATTTGTAGATAGTCACAAGTGGACCCAAGCTTTGCCTAGGTGTTGGGTCCACCTTAGATGCACAAACTAGTATATATAAATGTAAGGCTTTGGCCTAGTTTTGGAATAAAATCTAGGTAAACAGATTCAAAACATATGATGTCTTTTTGTGTCCATATTTCATTTCATGAGAAATGATACAACTTTTATGTTGCTTCATGGGTGTTTCCCTTTGTGAGGTTCTTACCACATAAATATTGGTGTCTCACTTTTTGTCAGTTTGAGTTATTCCTCTATGTTGTTCATCCTGTGAGTAGCCCACTTGTGATTTCTCATTATGGTATCAGATTAAATCATTTTTTATTTGAATATTGAGGTATTTATGTTGAGTATTTGAAGAGTTTCAGATCCTTTGTTCTATTTTTGAGGTCGGAATTTCGGAATTCTCCTTATTAGCCCTTGATGTTCTATATTGGTTGTTCTATTTCAAAAAAATATGTGCATTTTTGGAATATTTGACTGCTCCATGTATTACATAGTCAATGCATGGTATTCTGTTTTCTTGTATTGCAACAACTCTTCAACATCTTAAGGAACACCATCATTTTCACTCGTCGACTTCTTTATCACCTCAAATACACTCAACAACACCCCAACTAATCCTTGTTGCAATTCTCCACCTTCCTAATCTATTGGGTAGACTTCCTAGGAATAAACATTACATTGTACCGTTGGTCCCTTTAGAAACTTAAGTGTCTTATTTTATCAAAGAATCAAGATGTAAGGCACCGTGAACTACAAATCTCTTCTTTTTTATCAAAATGAAATTATGTTCCTCCTAATACGGTGAATAAGGCTGCAAGTGGACTAGTTATTACCAATAGCAAAATAAAAAACCAATCTGGAAAAGTACCCAAGAAACAAGTTGATAAAGCTCCAAAGCCCCATCCACATCCATCCTATTAGGTTCACTTGTGCTATGTTAAGTAGTTCTCCCTTTTATTGGCATTCTAATGTGTTGATGGGGCCATTAAATTCTCCAAATTAAACAAATTGTTGCCAAAGAATCATGTCCTCTTTAGTTGTGAACATCCTAATAAAAATGATTCTTAACTACACCTCCTAATCATTAATAGGAAGCACCTCTTTGGAACTATTTTGATAGCACACGGTTTGGTCATTTGCCTATTATTTCCTTATTTATCACTGGCCATCAAGTTGGGTCCATAAAAACTACCTATAGTTATACTATGGTGTCTAAAGTCAGCTCTTGATTTTTGTATATGGAAGTTTGAGACTTAAATTGTATAAGGAAGATATATATATATATATATATATATATATATTTAGGGCTACATGTTACCCCTGTTTTTTTATAAAGAATGTGGAGGAGGATATCTGAATATTAATGTCATTTCGAGAAATGGTATTTTGAGTTCCTAAAGTAACTGACGGATCTATTAAATGTCTTATTCCTCTCTTTGTGATTGGAAATAAGTGTTGGTATTATAAGGCCTTATACTTTATTTTTTGCACTAATGTGTTTTTTATGTTCACTAGAAATCAAATTTGAATACTTTTCTTACAGTTTTGTAGTGGATCTGTTAGGAATAAATCCCTTTTTTCCAAGGAAAACCTCGCAGGGAAACTGAAGGGATGCTTCCCCACATCATGGATGGCACTCCAAGTAAAACCATCCACGTAGACTAGTGCACCTAACCCAATGGGATTCAAACCATGTGTCTACTAGCATGGAACTAGCTAATGACCAAAAACATTGGCAACAACCAATTGAGCTAACCCCTTGGGTTTTGTTAGAAATAAATATAACAACTAACTACAAAAATATCTGGAATTTTCCATTTTGATTGCTTTATCAATATTTGCTAGAGTTCACTCTGGTTTATTTTTATGAGAATATATTTCATCTTACTAGAAGATATTGTTGGTCCAAAGAATGTATACTTATTAATGTCTTGAATTAATATCTCTCCAATGCAAAAAATCTTCCTGATTCATCTTATCAATCTATCAGACACTGATTCCACAAATGGATCCAAAATTTGAAGTAGAAAAAGGATAATTACAAAAGCAAAAATTGAATTTAAAAAAAATTCATGAAATCAATTTTTTCATGAAAACTTGAATCTGGAAAATTTATACTTCCATTGAACTTTGGATTTCATATTTAAGACTCTTTATAAGATTATTATTGGAAAGGTCCATACCAAGATGGAAAAAACAAATGGAATACACAACACCATGTAAGTCAAAGCAAAGATGAACATTGTCACCCATGCTCTTTCAACTTTATATTGACGAGCTAGAAGATCTAATTTCAAAGTGATACAGGTGGTTTCTTTCTCTATGGAATTTCCATTGGAAGTTTGTTGTGTGGATGAATTTATCCTTTTATCCCACATAATCATATGACTCTAGAAGAATCTAGAAACTTTGAGATCATTCTTTGACAGTTATGGCCTTCAGTTCAACCTTGCAAAATCAAATATTTTGGCTTTCAACATGTCTTAGAAGGAGGCATCTAATACTAATCTCACCTATAAATAAGAGGAGATGGAAATGGTGACATCCTACACTTACACTAGAGTAGTATCCTCTGGCCCATACTTCAGTGTAATCCCAACAACAATGTCAAGGCGAAGAAGAGGATATGAAGCATCAAAAACACTATAGAAAAAATGTTTCTAGATCGATTTCCAAGATATTTGAGTTTAGATCTCCCTTTTCCATACCTTAGTGACACCTTCTCTCTTTTACAATTGTGAAGCTTGGAACCTGTGCCTAATTGAAATAGGATGGAACTACTTAAGAGAGTACTCACTACTGTGCTCTCAGAGTATATTCAGGCAACGAAAAATATCTCACACTTTTGGCTTGTCTGCACCTCCATGAATTTCCATGTTATGACCATGTTGCATAGGATTTGTTGCATGGGAGACTCCCGCTCAAGCCAAAACAAATATTTTTATGGCTATCCAATTCTCTATACAAATTTCTATCCAAAATATCATAAATAGCTGGCACGCTAGATCTTCCTCTTTGCTCCAATACTTGAACATTGCTATCGAATTTCTTATGGCTCAAATATTTGTTTTCATTACAAGGTGATAGATGTATTTACGTACTTCTTGATGAGATGCTTCACCTTTGACCATAGGCTCTAATAGACGAATATTTCCACATTGTTAATTCTAGGTTCACTACCTAATAATTTTACCTTCTAAATGATTTTGGTCACAATAATCATTAGGAGAAAATCTATTATATTTATTAAGGAGGTGGACATTGGAAATCCCATCACATACTTTTTTCAGCATTGGATGATAGGAGAGGTTAGGTTTAATGACATTTTTGGCCTAGGTATTCCTCCTTGGTGCCCTATAGGCCCTTTCCCAGTTTGATATTTTGGGTTTCTTGCGATTTTATTCTCCCTCTCTTTTGAGGTTTCATCTGATTAATCTATCATCTGACTAATCATATGGTTGTTTTTCCTAGACTAAACAAACTCCTTACAAATTTATATCTAGAACATTAAGAAACCACTTTGCCACACCCATAGCAAAAATATAACATCCCATATATTCCAATGCAATATATCATAATATATACATTCATTTATCCAACAAAATCCACCATACCAAAGGTCCATGACAGACTACCATAAACAAATTGTTCTCCACCAACAACCAATATTTTCAAATCTCTAATGCAGATGGGAAAGTTCAATCCATAAATCAAGAAATACATAAAGAAATTCCAAACCAAGAGAGTAGAAAGTCCACGGGGGCTTCACTAGGGAGAAACACCATACCACGAGGGTTCATATTGGGGGATATATATTGAGGAAAAAATGACATAATATATTGGGGGATATATAGGGGATAAAGGGTTTCTATATTAGAACCTATAAAAAATGGAGCTCAAAGTTAATGAAAAAATATAAAGGGGTATAAAAAATGTTAATGAAAAAGATGGAAACCTATAATATCTAGTGAAAGTAGCTATTTTAAATTGGGAAAGTGTATTGGGTTCATATTGGTAAGGGGTTAAATAATGTGAATTTTAAAGGTATTTTCCAATATGTAGTCAAATTAGGGGTATTGTTTAGTATTCCATGAACGCACATGATATGTCAGAAGTTCATTGAGTGAATCCCCCATGAGAAAAGTGGGCAATTACGTGTTGCAAAGACAAATATGAAAATTGCAATATATAAGAACGTGAGAAAATTTTGGAAGGTTGATCCAAGTTTTAGAGAGCGAGAAAAGTAGTCCATTCACATATAATATAGAGAATGTGATTAGATTTGAATAAGAAAGCAGTAGAATAGATCTGTGGTCGATACCCTACATCAAAAACTGCATATTAAAACAAAACTCCATAGGATCTTCCTTTACAAGTGATGTATCTCAGACCTTGTTTCAATTGCACCTAGTATCAAAATCATACTACCTCCTATTCACGATATAACACCAAAATGATGATATCTAGATACCGTTGATACCAGAAGTGGGAACAACTTCCAAAATACACAACTACTTTGTGGAAATTTCTTAGGAACTCATGGCATTTGAGAAATAGGTAGCAAATATGTGCTACAATGATTTTATATGGATAATATAATCTATTCATATAGGTTGAGAGCTTTGAACACCCTTAAAAATGCATATGGCATAAACATTCAACTTTGTAGCCTCATAAAACACGACAGGCAAAAGCAAAGTCAGAATCTGTAACAGATACTACCCTCTCATATCAATAATAGCCTGGAAGAGAGGAAAAATTTAGATTGAAATGTGAAGAATATCAATAGATCAACTTTTTTTAGACAAATTTCAAATCCTAAGTTGATTGAGTAATTGAAGTGTGGAGTCTTCATTATCTAAAGGAACTTGGGTCTGGGTATTGTGGTAAAGTCCTCCACAAAGGTGGACTAGAGAAAACTGGGATAACAAATTGAATTTGAATTGTCGGTGCAATTTGGAGTGGAGAAGGCACCAAATTGGTGTCATTTATTAAGAAATCTGAATGAGGCCTTCGACAGGGAGGAGCTAAGCACATTGGTATTGATGTCCTTATTGACATAGTTCCAACCATTGATGAAGGAGACCCACAATATCCAAGTGCTTAAAAGAATGACCCAGGTTGAGGAATAGTTTGTGGCATCCATTGTTGTTGCCTCTGTTGTTGCTACTGCTACTGTTTTTGTTGCCTATGCAAACCCCAAGATTGCATTGAATTCGTCTAGGGTGACAAATTGGTAGAATAAAATGTTGCAACCCACAATGATACATTGGAAATTCCCGATGTAGGAATGTTTTTATCCCTTAGGAGATCACCTTTAAGTCATTCGTCTTCATCTCTCTCATGTTCTTCAAATGGGATGGGCACTTTCTGAGATTCTCTTCTATGTACAATTCTAGCATTTGTGCCAACTATGTTTCCTACAATAGCTTCCCTAGACAATGCTAATGGAAATGGCTCATGCATAGAGCTTCCAACATAGTCACCAACAGGAGATATATTAGTTGCAATAGCTTCTCTTGAGAGAGAGGAGGATGAAGGTGAGTCATGAAGAGAGCCTGATATATTCTTCCACGGAAAAATAGACCTAATTAGATGCAAAATCCTAGACCCAGATGATGGCAGAGAAGGACGATGCAACTACCACTGATAATGATGATTATGACTAGAACTAAAGTTGGAACAACCTTTTGTGGGCAAATGAGAAGAAACCCATTGTGACGCTCCTCCAACCAAGGGTTCATAATTTTGGTGTTCAACAGAATGGTTGCTACGCTGTCTCTGGGTGAGAATCTTTCTCCTAGATGTTGAGTGTTATTGTTTCAACTGTTGGGCTAATGTTATCCCCTTAGACCTATGTTGTGTAAATGCTTTGGCAATAGTGATTTTGTCCTGCTCATTATTACATTCTCCCTCTGTAGGTGTCTTTGAGAAAGACCCAATTTGGTGTGCCAGTACCATCCCACAAAAACCAATAAAATTAGCATATATAAATCAGACATGCCAAACTATTTAGTTGCAAGGTAGAAAAACATTTTTCAAACCTCACATATAAACAGAAGCTAAACTACTTAGTTGGTTCGAAACATCGACCAAATCTTGATTATGTGATTAATTCAAAAGACATCTATCTGCATTATGGATCCCAAAAGTCTTAGATCTAACACTATAATACCTATTATAAGAAAAATACACCTTAAACTATATATGAAATAGTGAAATTTTAAGAAGCACTTACATTGTTTTAAACTTGACTAGGTAGTCATGGCAGCATTCTTCTCAGTCTGTTTTTGTTCTTGGCCCATTCACTTGTGCAACTTAACCCGACTAACTCCACAGTGCAAGTAAAATAGGGCACATGGTCTAGACCAGACCGCATAGTAGTATACACCGGAAATGCTACTCCTCTCTGAGCTAACAAATTTTTGTATACCCAATCTCATCCTATTTAAACCACATGTGGTGACCATCAAAGGCAATAAATCATCTAGAAAATAAGTTTCAAAACACCACCAAAACAAAAGCCATACCAAGATTCTTGCAGCAAGAGCTCAGGAAGGGCCTCTTTGGGAAAGAGTATTAAGTGCCACCTCTGCAGCGACATGTTCATCATGTCTCAATGTGTTGCAATAGTTTGGGCTCTCAAAGACTTCTCCATTGAAATTAACAGTAGGTTTGAATTTGGGCGCATGATCGGGCCCCTCTTTGATACATGAGTACGATGGCAGATTGAGCAACAGGGAAAAAGAGGAATTCAAGAGCAAGAGGCCACCATTTGACTCAGGAGCAAGAGGTCATCGTCCAACTCTGTCACTCTGCCTATTGTGACTCAATCGATCACATATTTGTTTCTTATATAGGTGAATCAAACTTTAAACTCGTTAATTCAACCTTACCTTTGATTTCCAAGAATGGTAGGGGGCGAAATAACCCCTAACTAGTGCCATTCCTAGAAATCGGGGGTGATTAGAAGCAAACACCACCTGCAAACAAGGTGAATCGGGGCTTTTAATGTTTATCTAGCTTATTTTTCATGGCTAAAATATAATAATTAGTTTTTTTTTTAATAATTTGTAGACAAACTATAGAAAATGGGCGTAATATAAAAAATTCACCCCTTCAAATTATAAAACTCCTTAAATTTCGCACATGGGCTAAGGTTCGCCCCAAAAATTTTCTATGGGTACAATAGCCATTTGGTTCTTTGATATTTACAAAAAAATCTTTATCATAAATTTAAACTCTGTAATGCATGGAATTGTTAAAAAATCTAATGATTTATTGCATTTACTTTTAATTAAATTGCTTTTAATTAAATAAAAATTTAAAATTGTTACTAAAATTATGAGGAATATAACTATCCAACAATCATTGATATGCTTATTAAGAAATATAATTGTTTATAATTAACTAGAATTAATTATAATCAGTAATAATTCAATATAATTAAATTATTATTAATTATATTTAAATATATTTAATCATTTTCTATTATTTAAAAAAATTTGAAAATTGTAATTATTCAACCATTAATTATATAATCATTAAATATAAATATAACAATGGTGTAATTATTAAAAAATATAATAATTTATAATAATTACTCATCATTAAATATAATTACTTATAGTCAAAATATATAATTAATAATAATTAAATCATTATTAATTATGTCAAACATATTTTCAAATAATTCTAATTCTTTTCTTTCGACCATATCTGTCAAATAATTCTTACAAATATGTTTTTCCGAATCTATAAATTCATCAACTAGACAACATCTGTTATTTTAAAAAAATATCACTCTTAAAAATTTTGCTTAGAATTAAAGGATAAAATATACATTATGCGCAATCTCAAATAAGTTCCAAAAGCAACCTTTTGTCCATGTGCATCACACCAAACGTTTATGAGAAATTTTAAACTTCAATTTTTAATTATGTAAATTATGTGAATAGGTATACTTATTTCAACTTACCAATATAGGCTCGTGGAATTTCATGTTTTTTTAATATTCATAGGTAATCTACGACTGTGACCTAAATCATGAAGAAGATATTAATCATATATCTTTCTTAAAACCTAAATCGTGAAGAAAGATATTAATCATATATAGTTTAAGTAGTTTAAATTCCAAAGAATGGCATTGATGAGGTATAATAAGGACAAATGTTTGGAATTTGAAAATAAATAATTTTCAAATTTGAGTTTTAGTAATTTTATTGAAAATAAATATAATATAAATATTAAATTTTTATTTCTCTAATAATTATTAATAATAATTATTAATATGGTTGATGTTGGTCTATTGTTTTATAATAATTGTATTTATTAATATGGCTAATATAAATTGATTGTTCAATTGATTGAGTGGGGAGGAACTAACCTCACATAAGGAAGGTGAGGAGTGGCATGCGTGAAGGAAAAGAGGGGTAGCTTGTCTTTCTGCAAGATCAAGAACTAATGCTTCTCTGCGTATTTATCGCCTCTACCATGGATTAGAGGGAGCGTCAGAAAAGATTCGTATGCCATTGAGTACACTTTAGATGGACCTTTAGGAGGACCATGAAGGCGTATGATGACCTATCCTCAAGGTGTACTAATATGGTTACTATAAATTGATTGGCTTATATCAACCACATTTATTAATGTGGGTTTTCTAGTTTTAATACACATGAATCATTATACTAATGAGGTTTAATTTTTTTTAAATTAGAAAAAATAAACATATAATTAAAAATTATATTTAAAATAAAAAATATAGTTTAGAATTTTAAAATTAAAGAAAAAATGAAGAACATGAAGAATTGTTCAAATCTTGCATGCTTTTACATATCCTTAAGTTTTATATAGGCATGAACAATATTTTCGAACCAAGGTTGTAGATTGTTTGTACCAAATTAATTAGGCCAGAGTGGGTGAAAAGCCTAAACATAATTCTTGCATAAGTGCCAAATCAGGTCAATGTTGTTCAAATATTAATCTCATTGTGTGCTAGGTGTCATCACATTTATCTCCATTGTCTACTAGGTGTCACAGTCAGTTCAAGTTTACTTCAGTTTAGTTGAGTTTTACTCCAGTCATTTATTGTTGATGTTTTATATGTATAAATTCCCAGTCAAAGTACAAACCCCATCAAATGGGAAAAAGCCCCAAGGGTTGCTAGTGTGGCACTTCAAATTGATTATGGAGTGACATAAGACTCCATAGAGAGCATATGAGTGGCTGAGGAGCTTGACAGAGAAAGTACGAAAGTAGCTTGAATTTTGTACCTGTTGTAGCATTTTTTGGTTTTGATTAGATAGAATATTTCAAAAAATGTTAAGTTAGGATATGGACATAACAATAGCGAATAAAATGTTAGTTTAAAAAATATTTTGATGATGATGTCCATATCAAAGAAAATGTTAGGGTAGCTACTCTAAAAAATAAAGGCAAAAAGAAAATGTTAGCTAGAAAGAAAACAAATAAACTCTGAAAGTGAGCAAGTGTAAATGCCACTACTCTTTTTCTGCAAAATAATAGTTGTGTGCAACTTGTTTTAAATGCCACCACCCATGACAGTCAAACTATTTAATCTTGATTGCTTCAAGCTTTAAATTTGATGTTCTACATAGAGAATAAATATTTGTCCAAACTATTTAATCTTGGCAGATCAATAGTTAGGTGGAGAATAATAAGGTTCTTATCAGTTTATTTGTGCCCTTGGAAGTTATAAGCGTAGATTTAGATAGTTTATTTTTGTTAAATAAGAAGAAAGGATAAGGATTTGGTAGCTTAAATGTACCCATTAAATGAAGAAAAAATGATAGGATAAGCAAAGGGTAAGTAGAGAAAGGTTGCAGAATTTTAATGGTTGCATGGACAAAATGTACATTTATCATATTTCTATGCTCATGAAGCAGTTACACGAAGCAAATGAAGGACTACAAGTGAATTTAGTAACCTCCCTCATCCTCATTCATTCATATATTTGCCAACTTCCCCTTCATATATTCATTATCATTCATTCCATAAGAACCCCTTTTCTTATGGTAAAAACCCTTTTTACCTAGGAAAAGTAAAACATCATGAAAAATCCCTTCTTACCATATAATTCCCCTTTTCACATAAAATTTTCCCTTCCACTCATATTTTCATATTAACATTAATTTATGTATTAAATCCTTAAAATTCACCCTTTTCTCGTATTATATAGTTCCTTTAATATAATATCCAAAAACCCTTTAGTTTCATTAGAAACTATGCATATCGCATCGCAAATCATCGAAGCCATGGGCCTTTAAAATATGCAAATACCATAGTTTTATTAATAAAACTATGTATTCCACAAATATCACATAGGTGGATTGAAGAACCCTTTAAAACATGCATATACATTGGTTTTATAATAAAACTATGTATTTTAATATCGCATCGCATATTGTCGCATCGCAAGTCCTTCATGTGAATGCACCTTCGCCATTGCGATATGTGATTACGATGGACTCGGACTTGAAACAATATATATCATATTCCATAGCAATATCGCATCGGCACCTCCTTTGTAGTCTCGTCTAATGCATACACCCCTCGCCATTGTGATATCCGATCTTCGATCGCGATGAGAGCCCGGGCCCGACCATATAAATATTGCAGTTTAATACCACATCGCGTCCGCCCATTATCATATGTCTTTGCGATGGGCTTGACTCCCCGCCAACTCCGATTGTGATATGCGAATAATACCCGGACCCGATATTATTATCTGCCACATTTAATACATTTTCAAATACGCCCATATGTGTTTTGTAAAGGTTTGCAGTGTTAATCGTTTTTATGATTTGAATGCAGAAATGATTCGAAAGCATTATTTTTAACGCTAATCTCTGTTTTAATCCATAATCAAGCTGTTCTCGCCATGTCTAATCCCTCTGTATTCCTCTTTCACTCCTTCACCATCAGAACATGACCATTCAAATCCAACGGCCCTCGGCGATTTCAGGTACACTCCCTGTACGAGCATTTTCCACCCGAAAAGCTTTGCCTAATAACTCAAAAGAAGACTTTTTTTCAGTCATTATTGCTCTGTTTTTACTGTTTACACAACGCAGCCTCCACTATGCCTCTGCGGCCATTCAAGCCATCATTTAGCCTCTGATATGCCCTAGACTCCTCCAATAGTCTTTCAAGCTTGGCAGATCCATTAAAGACCCTCAGCCACCATGTTTTTCTTAACAAGTTCTGTGTTGTGTGGGTTAGAAGATGTTGTTCTAGGTTTATAAAAACAAGCCCGAATAACAGTTGGAAGACACAATATGTAATTTACTGCGAAAAACACAGTAAAAATTGGAATGCGCAGTCAAAATCACTCAGCCAAGTCAAAGCATATTTTACATAGTTTAAAGAGTATCAGATGAAAGGATTTAACTGAAGCAATCTACTAGCATGAAGATACAAACAACAAATTAGCTAAAGGGGCAAAATATCAAACAAATGAAGCCAGCACAGCCTGAATAAAAGGGGACAACAAGAAGAAATTCAATAACTGTCCCTATCTTCTTACATGAAGATCTTTACCTTTCCTAGAATAAATCTTAAACAATTTTAAGATATTTGTAGTTTTATTGTTGTATAAATAACTCCTTTTCTGAGTTGTAAATGGTTCAGAGTTGAAGATTCATAGCTCATTGCTTGTAAAGGCTTTTTACTATTAATGATACTTTGAACTTGGAAGCCACCTTTGAAGGAAGCTTTTGTAGACTCTTGATGTACTAAATATTTCTGGAACCTTAATGCAAAGCAAAGGATTCTGAATATGGTCTTGCACAGTTTGCGTTATCCTATAAGTTTTTCCAGTTTTTCAAACATTATGTATTTCTTCATATGCTTATGACTTGCAGAGATATTTAGGTAGGAAAAATTAGAGTTTCAATTGATTCCTATAAGCTCATGAAGTGATCATCTATTAAGAGACTGGATTAATGCAACTGTTTGTGTAGCTAATCCCCTCTAATCAATAAATCATTAGCATCTTGTGTAAGCATTAAGTATACTGCCTTGAACCTCTGGAATGTAGTTTAGGAGGTTTTCCAACTTGTGATTGTTCTGTTTTATAGTCTGGAAACTGTGATAATCATATTTTTTGTTGTCTTCTACTCACCACTATTTTGATCTATATCATTGTGTAATGCTTTATAGCAGCCCCTTGCTGAAGTATTAATATACCCCAAAGGATTTATTACTTCAATTCTGCATCTATCTTCATTCATTGGTCTTCCATAAACTTAAACCCAAAACCCCCCAAAACAACTATTTTAGATGCTCCGGCATTGGTAGCCTAACCTACTACCATCTCAGAGGTACAACATCAGATTGGCGCCATTGCGGGGGATTCGAATTTCATTTAAGTTTCCCCTAGGACAATGATATTCATTCATTCTTTTCCTTTAAAGGTGATTAAAGGATTTAGAAGGTTAAAATCATTCACCTTGGCGACTCCACACTCCCAAGCTGGCACCTTATAAACATATCAGATCTCATTCAAAAGGTGACAGAGTTAGTCCTTTGTCAAATCCTGAAAAGATTCTGAGAAAAGCTAGATCTAAAAGGGGACACCACCGATCATCTTCTTCTTCCCCTTCAGTCCTGCAATCTGAAGAAGTAGAATCATTTGACCCCTTAAGTAATATCCCAGCTGATCTTGATTACTCCCATTTATCACCCAGGGTTGCTGAACTTCTAAATAAAGGAGTTGATTTCAAGTCAGCCTACCTTATTCATTCATTAGAATCTCATCCTAGACCCACACTTCCACCAGGATCACCTAAGACTGAATCTGATTTGGGTGTTAATCTTCCTGAATATAAACCCACAGATTTCATATCCCCTACCATCTATCCATTTCCTTCCATTTTTGATCAACCTGAAGCTTCTTCTTCTGAACAACCTGAAGAGACCTTTTCTGTATATACCAATCCTCTCTTTGAATCAAAAGAAGGTATTCCTTTACAGGTCCCAAAGCTAGTTCTTAAGACTCCTAAGAAGTTTTTCAGGAGATCTCCTCCTCCTTCACCGCCAACTAGTTCACCAACCCCTAAAGCACAATCTCCTTCCTGTATTTCTTCTTCATCCTCTACATCCACACAAACACCTCATACTCCACCTGGACAACCTCATACACTTTAAGCACCTCATACACCACCTGTTGTCATGGCTTTCCGACCTATTGTACATGTTAGATATAATGCCTTAGTCTTACCTAATAACTCTGATGCATTCCCACCTGGATACTTAAAATACCTTCCCAAGTACAATGGAGAAACTGGTCCCTTGGCTGAGGACCATCTTCAAGCTTTCCTAGACTTTGTAGACAATATGAATATTGAGCAAGAAAATGTTTATATGAGATTGTTTGTACAGTCATTAGAGGAAAATGTAAGGATTTGGTTTAGGCAGTTGCCTGCAGCTACCATTATAAATTGGGAAGAGCTTACAACCATATTCAAAAATTACTGGGGTGTCAAAAAGGATCCTCTTTATTTTCTCACAGAATTTGAAGAGCTTAAAAGGAGCTTTGGTGAACCAGTAGCATATTTTATCAAAAGATTCAACAAACTCTATCCCAAAATGCCTGCTGATTGTAAGCCTCCTGTAGTAGCAGTTAAGTCCAGATTTTCTAAAGCTTTTGATGATGACTTTGTTGTTATGCTACAAGAAAGAACTTCAAGAACTCTTGCAGATATGCAAAAAAACGCTATAGAAGTAGAAGCAAATAGAGCAGCCTCAACTTCTTTGAAACTTAAGGTAGAAAATGCCCAAAGAAAACTCAAAACTGCTCAAGAAGCCTCTAGTTCCTCAAAGACTAAGTTAGAAGACTCAAAAATAGATGAAATAACATCTCTTCTTAGAAACCTATTGAATAGGATTTCAAATATTGAGACCCAACCTAGGACCATACAACAAACAGTTGCTAGACCTCAAAACCAAAATCAAGGTCAGTATAAGAGAAACCTCATAGACCTACCAATTATCAACAGGTTCCTACTCCTCTATTGATAGATGACCAACAACCTGATGATAATAATGTGAAAATAATTGAAGATATTAATAGTATGGATTCTTCTTCTTCCAATCAAACAACCATCATTCCTCTCTCACAACAGAATCAGGTTCAAGAGGATCAGGAAGCTGCACAGGTATCTAAATATCATGCTTTTTCTGAATTTTTAATTGCAGAATTAAATAAAAGGTATGATCTTAGGCCTAGGTCTAATCCTGGGAGACCTCCAAAGGAAACTCTAGTGATTGAACCACGTACCAAAACTGTTGAAGCTCAAACAACTCTTATTCAGCCCTTAGATAAGTCAATTGATACTACCCAAGCTGGTAAAAACATTTTTACTGCATTTAATGTTGAAAAGGAATTAGAGAGGGTTAAGATCCCAATTCCATTGTCAGAACTTTCTAAAAACCCTGGTTACAAAATCCAAGTGACAAAATGGATACAAAACACCTCGGTTGATGTTGAAGGTGATGTCATAAGCTTGCAAGATGAAAAACCACCAGTAGTTTTTGGCCCTAGTTCAGACATGATAGATGAGATAGTGCCTCCCTTCTATGTAACTCTTAAAACAAATGACTCCATGTTATACAATTGTATGCTTGATTTAGGAGCATCACACAACCTTATGCCAAAATTGATCATGGACCTTTTGAAATTAGATATCACTAATTCCTACCATGACCTGTACACCTTTGATTCCAAAAGGGTGCCCTACTTAGGATTGATCAAGGATTTAGTGGTTACCGTTGCCCAGATTCTGGTAAAAAGTGTAGTACTTGACATTGTTGTTACAGATATCCCTCCCAAGTTTGGAATGCTCCTTTCTAGGTCATGTTGTGCCAAACTAGGAGGAACTCTACAGATGGACATGTCATATGCTACTATTCTTGTTTATGGAGGAGAGCAATTAAGATTATATAGGGAGGTAATATTTGCACATAATGTTTATAAAACCGACCAGCCAAGAAACCATCCAATATATGCAATAGATCAAGATTTTGGTTGTTTTCAGCTCACTTCAAGCCAACATAAAACTCAAGTCAAAATTGAAGTAATTGAAATTCCTTAACCAAAACAAATTGATATTTGGAAATTGTTCCTTGATGGCTCTTGCATGAAAGATGGGGCAGGAGCTGGTACTATTTTAGTTTCTCCTAAAAAGGAAAATAAAACACAATCATGTAAATTAGATTTTGAAGTTACTAATAATGGTACTGAATATGAAGCTTTCCTTTTAGAATTGCAGCTAGCCAAAAGCCTGAAATTTTAGAACTTAAGTGTTTTTACCGATTCTGAACTTATTGTTAAACAAGTAAAAAATTCTTGCCAGACCAAACACCCATGACTTCGGTCCTACCGAAATGAGGTATGGGATTTAGTGGAAAATGTTGGGTCACAGGGGGGGCGGCAGCCCCCCCTGTCCGGGGGGTTTGAGGGTGGCGGGTAGCCCCCCTCTACGAGGTCCAGGGCAGCGCCCCGGGAAATTTTTTTTGGACCCTATATTAGGTTGGGCGAACCTACCTATGGTTTTGTGCATGATTTTGGCACATGGTATTGGACGCGATGGTTTTTCGGTCCATGGTATTGGATGCTTCGGCATGTATAAATATGTATTGTAACATTGAAAGGAACATAATGAAAATCAAGCTGGTAGTCCCGGTTTTGGGATCCAGGGAAAAATCTATGTGCATATGTGTTTTATGGGTTATGCTCTCGCATTGTTTATTTTCTTTGTTTAAGAATTCGTATGCAGGTAATTTCTGTACAGGGTTAAAACCTACAGAAAATCTTTTTGTTGCCTTTAATTTGACTTACATTCCCATAAATCAAAACATTCACGCAGATGCCTTGGTTGTCTCTGTTAGTGCTTTTAAAATCCTTGATCATACTGATGTATTATATCAAATTCAAGTCAAATACAGGCCTTCTGTCCCATATAACCTCAAATATTGGCAAATATTTCAAGACGATGGACAACTGAAATCATTTTTACAGGCAATAGATGATTTTTCGTTTTTGCAAATTGATGATGATAGAGCTGAAATAAGTGAAAACGCAGAAGGGAATGAAACTTCAGATTTGAAATCCGAGATTGATAATCATGATGTTATCCAACTATCAAATAATTTTATTCCAAAGGGACTGTTACACAGTAATTTGTCACCGTTTGTCACCGTCCCTGTTACCCCTCTCCCGCACACTGGAGGACTCATTCCGGGACCTGTGAGAATTGACATGACCTGAAACCACTTGCATTATATTCCTCTAAGTATGAGCTTCATATGCCCTGAAGATATCTCCTGCAGAATACCCATGAAAATACCTCTTTTTGCATTGGCGCGGTTCCATAGTGTACTGCTCGCGCCAATGGGGGAAATCCTCTAAAGAGGGCGCGCCAGTTGGCGCTCTGTCTCAGAGTTGCACTCGCGCCAACCTAGTTGGGTAAAGTTTTTAACCAACAAAGCTTCCGAAAGTTCTCCTTAACCCATTCACCAACTGAACCTATGTTGAGCTAGGATGGTTTGGCTTCGAATCGCCATAGAAGGGAAGTGGTTTGCCACCTTTCATGGAAATTTCTAAGTGATAAAGCCAATCCCATGGAAATTGTGGTTGATCCTATCTCCTTCCCCTCTATCTATAAAAGCTTGTCTCTATGCCTTGAGCAAGCTAGTTCCAGCATAATGCTAGTGATAGTAAGAGTTCCAGGAGTTCAAGAGATTGAAGTTGCAAGAGCCTTCTTTGCATCCATAAGGCCAAATCTAAGTGATGAGATTCTTGTCACCAAGGAGAGAGAGGCTTGTTTCCCATCCCAACAAGCTTTGCAAGACTTGTGTAGCTGATCACCCAGCCAAAGGAGGATTCGACGTCAGAACTATGGTTGTACTCTTCTTTGTTGTTTATCAATAATAGATGACTATCATTATGGTTCCACTCTCATTGTCCTTTGTAATGATTGATGTTGAGTTATATCTTTTCTGACTGATATATAATTGCATCTATTGGATTTTATGCTTGTATTCGTGTTGTTCTTTGCATGTGCAGGTGTCCAATCACGGAGATCGTGGGGATCGTGACCAGTCAAAGCAAAGGAACGAGGGCGACGTCTCTTCTACGAATATTAGCGTTGGAATCCAAGTAGTTTTTCATCATCCACCCTTAATTTGCAATTAGGAACTTGCGTGATAGCATTGTTTGATTGTTGCTAGACCTAGTCTCGGCTAGTAGGGATCGCCTCTGTCCGCAGAGGGGATTTACCTCCACAACAATTTGGCGACTCCGCTGGGGAGATCTTTTTGTTTGATTTGTAAACTTTAGACGGAGCCTGAAGTACGACCAGGTAACCTTCGAAACGTTATTGCTTTGCATTAGTGAAGTAGATCAACGCCACTTCAATCAATCTCCGGTTTAGTTTATGGACTAAACAACTTGGAGTTTGTCTCGTCTCTTTGGTTTTTCTTGCTTTGATTACTTAAATAGCTTTCTGGGTTGGATTTCTTGCTTTTTCTTGCTTCTTAGTTTGCCTAGATACTGTCTTCAAGCCCTGGGTCGCTTGCTTTTGTTTTTGATTTAGCAAACTTAATTAGCGCGCTTTTTAGCCTTACAGCCGCGCTATTGGTGCAAGTTGCTCAAAGACAACCCACGCCAATCCTATAAAACCGCGAGTTGCAGCCTGACAGTCGCGCCAGGCCTGTCAACTTTTCAGTTTGCTTGTCCTTAAGCCCTCTGAGCTTGGATTTTGTGTCTTGCTGTGTCTTTTTCAATTACTAGAGTGTGTTTGATCCTGGTTTGACTGGTTTTAGACCTTCATCCTTCGGGTGTTTGCCTTTTTCTATCGATTACACCTTTTAGCCCTAGGGCATCTAGTGGCTTGGTGCATCGAGCCTTCCGTAGGAGTCTTGGGTTCTTTGATCATCTAGTCGACTTTGTGATTACCTTTTGCATTTGCTCGGTAGTTGTCAAAGCTTTTTCAAGTGATTTGTTTCTTTTTCGCTTGGGTTTCACTTGGCTTCGTTTGGGCTTAGATCACATAGCACATAGAGGTCTTTGTGTTTTCTTCTTGGTTTGAAGGACTGTTTTGGTGTTTTGGGGATTAGATTGTGTTTTCATTGAGTGAAATTGATCTTTTGATCGGTGTTACTGTCTCTCAAAATTTGTTTAGTGCACTCTGCCATTGAAAAGAAAAACGAATAATCTCTTTTGCGTTGCATTATTTAATTGAAATTAGAAGCTTTTCATTGATTGAGTGCTTTAAAACAAAGAAAAGTTTCATTTATTTGTCATTAGCTGCATTAGAGTGCTTCTTGATTGTGGTCTTTTTGTTTGAGAAATTCTCAACTCTCTCGTAGTTAGTATTCATCGAACGAAATGATATTCTTTGGCATATAGCTTGCATTTAGGGAATTGTGAGAGATCACATACGGTAGGGCGTGGAAACTGAAACTTAACTAAAGATCAACCATAAAATGAACTGAATGAACTTAAAAACGCATTGGAACATAACGCTCACTAATTAGAGGTCTAGGCTAGAGACGTGCTCCGGCGTCGTTAAACCTAGTCATTTTTGTTTCACTTAAGGTTGGGTGATTCCTCCTTCCGTGACGCAACAAGTGGTCTAGCACGGAGTTGAGCTCCCACGTACCGTTAAGTATATGGGGAGACCCCACTAGGTTATCATCCTTTATCCACAGGAAGCCGTGTCTGCCGCCTTACATGCCATAACGCACCGAACACAGCATTCGGGAAGATTGACTGTCGTACGGAAAGTCCTTGGTTTTCATATGATTGCCAAGGTGTATATGTAGTTTTACGGGTTTTCTGGTAAACCCTTTGCCTAGTTTCTCCAGAGTAGTCACTTTTGATCCTTTTCGGACTCCTTAAAAGAAAAGGTTCACTTGAGCAGTTGTCACTTCGGGCTCACAAAACATTCGAAGGCGACTAGAGTCACCTTTTTGTCCTTTTCTTGACTCTTAAAACATGAAAAGGTCAAGTTCAGTTCCTTTGTCTTAAAATTTATTCGGCCGCGTTCACATTTACCCGGTTAGATCTTGTTTGCATTAGCTTGAGTAGGCTTCTTTTCGTTCTCGATGGCAACTTTTCCGGGGTTCACCAACCCAGGGACCCCCTCTGATGGGAACCCTGGTCATTTCGCTCCTTTTGGAAATGTTGGTGCTCCTTATATGGAAACGTTGTCCCTCCCAGGGTTAGCTGTTGGGTTGCCGGTTTGGTTGTTCTCAACCTATTTGGTCCCTGTCGTCTCTCTGTCTAGTCAATCCGTCCCTCCACCTGAACAACATCATGTTGATTCTAAGATGGATCTCTCCCCTTCTACGCCCACTTCTACGTCCTCATCTTCTACTTCACCTGGTGAAAGTCTAGATTTGAGTAACCAGGTGGCTAAGAAGAAGAAGAAGAAGAAGAAGGCTCCTAAGGGAGAGGTTACAAGTGCAGCTACCCCCTCGAGTGCACCTGAAGTCGGGCCACCTTCCGCTCCTCCGCGAAAGGTCAAATTTCCTTGTAGATTATGCAAGGGGGACCATCTTCTTCGTGATTGTCCTGGCATCCCCAGGGTCTTAGAAGTATGGTCTCGCGATTCGGCCCACCCCTCATCGTCCTCTGAAGCTCACGGCGATGCTACCTTATCAGTCGGGAATGGTAAGGGAAAAGGGAAGATTCGAATCCCCTGTAGACTTTGTGAAGGCAATCATCCCCTTCACCTTTGTCCACTCATGGATAAAGCCTCCGGTGTCTTGGAAAGTCTTACAGCTCCTTCACCCCAACTTCCCGTTGGTTATCAACATCTCTCTGTAGCTGTAGATCGTCCCCTTGCTGACAAAGAGATTGCTTCAAATTCTTCTCTTGTCCAGGCCCCTCTTCCCGAACCCGGCTGTCCCCAGCCTGTTCCAGACCAACCATTGGTCGGAAAGAGTGTCGACTCGAGTCCGCCGCTCGCTCACTCTGTTTCGGAAGAGAATCACGCCCATGTTCTTCTCGTCTCTTCAGATTCTCCTGAGTCCCGAAATGACTCTCCTAACCCAGCCGCTCCCGAAGGTTCTACTTCGGTTCCTTTAGCACATGGGGGCAATCATACGATTCCCACACCAAGTAGTCTAGTCGCTTCCTTTGATTGGAATCGCCTGATCGCCGGTCACCTTCCATCCCATATGCCTTTCCAGATCATAGTACATGCCTGTGCTAAGGCAGTCCCTGGCACTGTTTTGGATGAAGGGGCGTTTGTCAGTCTTATGTCGTACACTACTTGGCAAGCTTTAGGTTCCCCGCAGGCTGGGTGAGTCACTCAGAATCTGTTGGCCTTTGACGGAGGAGCCTGTCCATCTCTAGGAGTTCTCCCGAAGTTCCCTATTACTTTGGGAGGCAAAACCGTCTATATAGACGTCTTGGTTACCCAAGGTGTTTTAGACTTTAGTCTTCTCCTTGGTCGTGACTATGTTTACGCCATGGGGGCCCTCGTTTCTTCGCTTTTCCATGTGGTTTTCTTTCCGCACGATGGAATAATTGTGACTATCGATCAAGTGTCATTCGTTAGTCCCCCGATGCCTCCTGTGCCGTTGTCGTCCCCTCCTAGTTTTCATCCACCAGTTGCATCTACCCCACCACAGATCAACTACGTGGCCACCTATCCCATGCCTGGATCCAGTGATGCCGGCATCGTGCATAGTGTCCTAGGGGCATTGGGCCCTGACTTCCAAGATGTTTCCCTTCCACCGGGAGTGGCAATCTTGGAAGCCCCGACTTTCTATTCATTATGATGAAGTTTGGGTGGAGCAAAGTTCCTTATCTTGTGTCAAGCTCGTTAAAAGATGAAACAAAGAGTCCGGAGCACAGTTCCTTGTCTTGTGTCAAGCTCGTTAAAAAATTAAACAAAGTGTCCCGAGCATAGTTCTTGATCTTGTGTCAAGCTCGTTAAAAAATGAAACAATTCCCCCTTTCCAATCGCGTCTTTCAATTAAGATCTTGTAAAGCTTCATTTCATCCACTTTGTTGAATGCAATGAAGCTTGGGGGGCATGTACCTCATCTTGTGCCATTGCACTGGGGGCATGCGCATTTCCAACAAGCAGAATCCTTCCTGGTTCAAGCTTGTGTCCCGAGGATAGTTTTGATCTTGTAACGACCTCGTTAAAAAACGAAACAAAGTGTTTCGAGCATAGTTCCTGATCTTGTGTCAAGCTCATTAAAATATGAAATAATGGTTATGAGGATAGTTCTTTTACTGTGTCAACCTCATTAAAAAATGAAACAACTCCCTTTCCAAATCGAGTCTTTTGATTAAGATCTCGTAAAATACAAGTCGAGTCTTTCCTAGATCTCGAGAGTGAACCTTCATTCCATCCACTGTGTTGAATGCAATGAAGCTTGGGGGTCATGTACCTCGTTTTGCGTCATTATGCTGGGGGCATGCGAACTTATAACAAGCATAGTTTTTCGTTTCAAGCTTGTGTAAACATGAAACCGAATCCAAGCAAAGTTCTCCATGGTTCAAGCTTGTGTAAAAATGAACCCATACCTAATTTACACCTCGTGATTGCCGTTGTTATCCGCTAAATTCTGCTAGATGAGCCTTGGTTGTTTCATTCCATTGCCACCATCTCTTTGGCCGATCATATGCTTTCACTTGGTTGTTTTTCCTTTCCTGAGGAACTGCAGCGATGAGTGGTTTTATTAGACAGCCTCTTGACCATTACATGTTTTGAGCAGTTCCACCATTACCAAAACCAGTTGCTACCCTTTATACCACTCGTTCCTCTAGGATGAGTCTCCTTTAAGCTCTTTTCTGACTCATAAAATATGAAAAGATTGCCGAGTATTTTCCCTTTTTGACTCGTTAAATAGACTAAAAATGGAGGTCTGCTTTCAGCTCTTTTCCGACCGTTTAAAGATGAAAAGATTTCTGAGTTCCCTCTTGACTCGTTAAATGGAAATAAGAGGCGGTTGTCTTTAAACTCTTTTCCGACCGTGTAAAAAACAAAAAGATTGTCAGGTCTTTGTCGTTTCAGGCTCATTAATGGTTACGAAACGACGTGATATCGATCGCTTTTTTACTTTTTCAAGTCGATGTCACTACTCATGAAAAGTACTCCTCGATCGTAATGATCGGGCGGTTCTTTCGAGCATTGTTTTATACTTTTTCAGGCTCGAGAGACACAACTTTACGAAAAAGGACCCCCCTAGAGTTTACTTTTCTGTTGTCTTTTCAAACTCTCTAAACATGAAAAGACGCCAAGTTCTTCCTTTGTCAGACTCGTTAAAACTTAATGACATCGGATTCTGTCGAAATGACGCCTTTCAAGCATATGCTATCCCCGTCAAGCTTGTCAATCAAAAAATAACCGGGGTACTTGCTAGCAATGGTGGGGAAAATGGAACCATAATTCTTGGCGTGTCGGCAGTATGTCGCTCTTGAACATGGCACTTGTCTGCATTCATGTCTGGGTGGGAACCTGGAATCTTGTTTTACACTAGCCTCCGTGGGTTTGGGTTATCCTGTTTGACCTCTCATCTGCTCATTCCCTTGTCACCATGACCCTTGATCATTTAATGTCAAATACTGCCAAGTCCATTGTCGTGCAGCCGATATGTTCAAGAGAAGTTGACCTCTGCAGAATTACAACCTCCTCTGATACCTCACATAATTCTGATTCACCACAACATTCTTCCTCTGTCTCGTGTCAATGATGAGGGAAACATTATGGCCCACCTTTGATCAAGGTCACTTCCTGTTGACTTCAGCTCATTATCCAGGAAGCTGATCTAGAGACTCCCTTCCAGTGCCTTGGAGCCTGCATGCCTCAATGGCAGGTTCTTCGTGTTCGACGAGAGGTTTTCATCATTGGCCTCCAATCGAATGATTCTACGAGTGTTCGACGCCAGCTCATTCATTCGCACACCGTAGATTGTACCTATAGTACCTTGAGGGCCCATTGTCATTATTGGTGGTACCTCTCGTGTTTGTTAACAATTTTCATCATTGACTGGTAATCAGACGATGTTCATGCGTGTTCGACTTCAACTCATGTATTCACATGCTTGAACTTGTACTCTGTTCGGGTTGAGATGGAGCGCAAGACCCTGGATTTTGTTTTTTGGGATCCAGGTTGCGATTTGTGGCTTATTCTGATCATTACATGACTCATTCACTGGTTGGCTGCGACCATGCCTGAGTCTATTTATCGATCCTCTCTGGATGGCTGCGCCCATACCTTGGATCTAGATTGTTATGTACTTTGTTATGGATGGCTGCGCCCATACCACATATATCATGTACTTGAGATATCAGTTGTACTTCTTTACGTAGGTTCTCCGGCGGCAGTGCTTTCAGTTACGCATGTTCTTGTAAAGAATTTCACCCCTCTCTCTCTCTCGGGCCTCATGCTTTAGGGGGAATCTGTTACACAATAATTTGTCACCGTCCCTGTTACCCCTCTCCCGCACACTGGAGGACTCATTCCGGGACCTGTGAGAAGTGACATGACCTGAAACCACTTGCATGATATTCCTCTAAGTATGAGCTTCATATGCCCTGAAGACATCTCCTGCAGAATACCCATGAAAAGACCTCTTTTTGCATTGGCGCGGTTCCATAGTGTACTGCTCGCGCCAATGGGGGAAATCCTCTAAAGAGGGCGTGCCAGTTGGCGCTCTGTCTCAGAGTCACACTCGCGCCAACCCAGTTGGGTAAAGTTTTTAACCAACAAAGCTTCCGAAGGTTCTCCTTAACCCATTCACCAACTGAACCTATGTTGAGCTAGGATGGTTTGGGTTCGAATCTCCATAGAAGGGAAGTGGTTTGCCACCTTTCATGGAAGTTTCTAAGTGATAAAGCCAATCCCATGGAAATTGTGGTTGATCCTATCTCCTTCCCCTCTATCTATAAAAGCTTGTCTCTATGCCTTGAGCAAGCTAGTTCCAGCATAGTGCTAGTGATAGTAAGAGTTCCAGGAGTTCAAGAGATTGAAGTTGCAAGAGCCTTCTTTGCATCCATAAGGCCAAATCTAAGTGAGGAGATTCTTGTCACCAAGGAGAGAGAGGCTTGTTTCCCATCCCAACAAGCTTTGCAAGAATTGTGTAGTTGATCACCTAGCCAAAGGAGGATTCGACGTTAGAACTATGGTTGTATTCTTCTTTGTTGTTTATCAATAATAGATGACTATCATTATGGTTCCACTCTCATTGTCCTTTGTAATGATTGATGTTGAGTTATATATTTTCTGACTGATCTATAATTGCATCTATTGGATTTTATGCTTGTATTCGTGTTGTTCTTTGCATGTGCAGGTGTCCAATCACGGAGATCGTGGGGATCGTGACCGGTCGAAGCAAAGGAACGAGGGCGACGTCTCTTCTATGAATATTAGCGTTGGAATCGAAGTAGGTTCTCATCATCCACCCTTAATTTGCAATTAGGAACTTGCGTGATAGCATTGTTTGATTGTTGCTTGACCCGATCTGGGCTAGTATGGATCGCCTCTGTCCACAGAGGGGATTTACCTCCACAACAGGGACTCATTCCTTTAGAAAAATTACTCAATCAGAGTGATGTTTTCCAAAACCCATAGTCTATTTCTTCAGAAGATGACGTTGAAGAGATTAAAATCGGAACTGTTGAAGATGTCAGAAACATCAAATTATGCACATCTTTAGACCCAGAAATCAAAACACAATATTTTAAGTTATTTAAAAATTATAAAGATGTGTTTGCCTAGACTTACACTGATTTGAAAACCTATGACACATATTTAATACAACACAAGATCCCTCTGAAGCCAGAAGCAAAACCATATCAGTAGAAGCTTAGAAGGATAAATCTAGCTCTTCTACGTACTGTAGAAAGAGAAATTAAGAAAATGTTAGATGCGCAGATCATCCTCCCTCTTAGATATTCCAATTGGGTTGCAAATCTAGTTCCTGTTAGAAAGAAAAATGGAGAAATAAGACTTTACATAGATTTTAGAAATTTGAACAAGGCATTGTTAAAAGATAATTATCCTTTGCCCAAAATGGACCAGTTACTGCAAATGGTTTCAGGATCACAAAGACTGTCTATGCTTGATGGTTTTTCAGGCTATAATCAAGTAAATGTTGATACATCAAACAGAGAGAAGACAACCTTTACAACACCCTGGGGTAAATTCATGTACGCTAGGATGCCATTCAGCTTAACCAACGCTGGAGCAATGTTTCAGAGAGCAATGGGCATCGCTTTCATGGGTCAAGTAAATAAATTTGTAGTCATTTATCTTGATGACATAATTTTTTTTTCTAAGTCTGATCAGAAACATTTAAAGCACTTGATGAAAGTTTTTGATAGGTGTAGAAAATTTGGAATATCACTTAACTCAAAGAAGTCTTTGTTTGTTGTTAAAGAAGGAAAATTGCTGGGCCATATAATTTCAAAGGAGGGTGTAGTAATTGATCCCAAACAAGCATCCGCCATAGAATCATTGACCTTTCATAGAAATAGAAAGGAGATTCAAGCTTTTCTGGGCAAGATTAATTTTCTAAGGAGATTCATTCCCAATTATGCCGAGATAGTGAAGGATATAACACACATGCTTCGAAAGGATCATGAAGTCAAATGGACTCCCTCTTCTAGGCATGCATTTGAACAAATAAAAAGAGCCATCTCTCAAGCTCCCACCTTATCCAGCCCCGATTATACCAAACCATTTAGTATTTTCTCTTTTGCCTCTAAAACAACCCTTGCCTCTTTACCCTGATGATGGATCCCATTTGGGATTCGAAACGTTGGTGTAAAAACTCTATTACTGTGGATTCTCTGGTCAAAAATTCAAAAAACCCTTGCTACTGTTTTATTACAGAAACCGAAGATTCCCATGACCAACCCATAGCCATTTTCAGCAAGGTTATGAGAGATGTTGAACTGAAGTATGAAATCATTGAGAAGCAAGCCTATGCCCTTATCGAAGCTCTGAAATCATTCATAATGTATGCCTTACACTCACCTAAAACTTCTTATGTCCCAAATAGTGCTACCAAAATTATTTTAACCCAACCAGACATTGATAGGAAAAGGGGTAGATGGATCACTCAAATTTTGGAGTTTGATCTAACTATCAAGACTACCAAGCTAGTAAAAGGTGAAGGAATAGTGTCATGCGGAAAGAGTCGATAATGCGAACAAAACCGACCTCCCTAGAAGCAAAGGCTTTCTAGTGACAAACAAGACAAATAAACACTAACTTTCTCTAAACATGCATTTAGAATACAAGTAAGCGGGTGATTTTAACATACCTTTAGTCCAACGCTTTGTAGTAGCCCAGCCTCGCCGATCCGGATGAGCTCCTCCTTCTCTTCGAAACCTGCATTCACTAACAAGCCAAAAGATTAAATAGCACCTGATAAACTCATAAAATAATACATATCCATCATACAGACCAAGGAGTATATGAAACAAATCATGAATAACAATCTGTTGAGAAAAATGAGTTCATTTGTATTAAGTGGAAACAAAAGAAACCATTACAACCTGAGCCTTGGTGTTGT
This sequence comes from Pinus tabuliformis, assembly GCA_031772625.1. Taxonomy (NCBI): domain Eukaryota; kingdom Viridiplantae; phylum Streptophyta; class Pinopsida; order Pinales; family Pinaceae; genus Pinus; species Pinus tabuliformis. The sequence continues at coordinate 38,395,434 of CM062810.1, read as the reverse complement.
GCAGGTCCCTCCTAGGCTCCAGCAAGAGTTTTCCTTTACTTTGATAAGCTCACCCACTCTCAAATAAGGCTAGGAAAGGATAGGAATCTCTCCTCTCAAGCTTTACAAGGGAGTCCTAATTCCAGTAGCATCTACCCTTAGGAATGTTCAGCTTTCAACCTCTCCTCCCTCTGGTCCAATGCCTATATTTATAGTGCTCTAGAGGAAGTTATTCAGCTCCACCATCAATGGGATAAGCCCCTCTTTGGATGGGATAGCTCCCCTCTTGATGGGATAAGTTCCTCTTTGATAGGGATACATGAACCATCTGGAGGCGCTCCATACACGTCAAACAAGCTTCTAGAATGCTCTAGAAATGACCACAAGTAACTTTTTTAGAGTGAAACTTGCGCCTTTTGACCTTTACAGGAGTATGCACCCTCCCCTTTACAGACAGAGCGTACAAGTACGCAGGTATTGTGAACTTGGGGTGCGTACACGCAGGTAAGGCTAAGAGAAACTGCGTACCCAGAGATATATAGATTTTTAAAGACTTTCTCTCATTCTTGGAGTTTGACATGGAGAGCAGAGGTATGAGATTTGTCAAGGAGGATAGTATGACAGTTGATGGAGCCATACTAACTGCAAATAGTCATGGTGACAAATTTTAGTGTAACAATTAGCTAAGCTTCTAGCTGAATCCAACTGCAAAATACTTGGAATCAATTCCGTTTTAGAAATACAAGGGAAGAATCCACAAGAACCTTCTGTCCTTGCAGAAGGGGAGAATCCACAAGAACCTTCCCTTCATCCTACAGGAGAGCATTTCTTGATCAATTTTGAGTGTCCAACATCATTCTCTAAAATCCAGTGTAAAACCATCAAGTTGAAATCAGTCAAGCACTGCATTATTAATGCAAATTTATACTGGAAAGATCCACTTAACATTTTGTTATTATGTTTAACAGAATCTGAAACTGAAGGAATCATTGATTAGTTTCATACAAGATTTTGTGGGGGACATTATGCTTGGAGAGCCATAGCATACAAGATTCTGAGGGGAAGATTTTATTGGCCCACATTGTTTTTACAAGTAGGGGTGATATGAAAATCACTCTTTAGTGATCTCAGTTAATTAATTAATGAATGAAGGTATTACAGACTCATGTGCTGGTGTGTGTCTATGTTATCTTAGGCAATGGATCGATCAGATTTCAAAATACACAAACACTGGAAAATGGAAAACAATAAGAGAAACACAGTAAGCAAATACGAGAACACAACAAATTAATAAGGAGTTCACCCAATCCTCCTAGGCTACGTCTCCAATCCAGCTTCCAGTGGTGGCCTTTTCTTATTGTGTCTTTAAACAGAGTTTTTATAATGAGGAGCTAAATTTGAGTCTCTTGAAATAGATGATGCTTAGCAGGGTGGTTCTTGGATTGCCCAAGCCACTAGAGTGCATAGACTCTTCCTTACTAAGTATCGACCTCAATTGGTCTTGAATGGGTGAGTCCAATTTGGTACCCAGTTCCCGACAGATATCCTCTGAGGGATTGCTCGAACCTCTCAAGCCTTTTGTCTACCTGATGCTACCTTACTCTACAGGTTAGCTCAACTCTCTATTTTCTGCTTCTTTCTTATTCTCTATTCTGTCTCTCTGTCACATTGTCTCCTTCTTTCTTACAGTTCTCACTTGCTTGTTCTCTATTTTGTTCATGGCTTAAAGCTAATTTGTCTCATGACTATTCACTTCCTCTTCCGCTCCTTCGGATCACTTGCTACTATTCACTTGGAGTTCCCTGCCTCTGCATCATCGCCACTGTGTAACGTCTCATAGGGAAGTGGCCACCTGTCCTCTCACGAACTGTGCCAACTCTTCCTCAAACGGTTTGGTATTTTGGTTACGCTGTGTAATGATTCATCCGCCAACTCAGCGGTCAAATTGGACTTTAGACTTTTATACGCCGCAACTTAATTCTCCCTCCAGATCCAGTCATACATTAGGCACAATCTCCACCATCAGATCTGGAGCCCCCAGATCCTACGGTGTTCACTCTTATTGTGCAGTTGACTTGCTCGACCATTAGCTCGCGATGAGAGGTGGTTTTCTCTCTCATCCACTGGAAACGTGTCATGCAATGTGTGGAATCGCTCATTCTCATGCCAAATCTGCTTACTGCCCAACATGCCTCCGATATTCCGTTGGTTTTGGAGCACGGGGCCCGCCTTTTGCTTTAGCGCTTTCCCTATGGTTTCCCGGCTTCCCATGCGACCGAGCGCTCGGGGATTTTTCTTTTCAAGGGGTTTTACCTAGCGATGTGAGATTAGTGCTAAGCGCTATTCATGCATCAAAAATGGCCTTCGTTTTCTGATCCGGACTTCCTAACTGCTAGTTTGCATCCTGCGCGGTCTCCATGGGCCTTGGTCAATGCACTTTGATCGAAGTCCTTGTTGTTCCTTTCTAGCTACAAACTGCAACTGTCCAGAGGCCTTCTTGATAGCTCTTTGTTCCCAAGTATTTTGAAGTTTGTCCCAATTTGATACAGTCATAGAACTTTGAGAATTTTTATGGATCCAATTCTGATCACGACCTTCCCACTGAAAAAGCTTTTGGACCACCAAAAGTTGGTTTTCAAGCATCGACTAAGTGAGGGTACAATTGTCTCACTTGTCCAATCTCTATCCACTTTGCACTGCTTGGCTTTGAACCCTTGAGCCCAACTTTGAGGTACTCAACATATCCCCTGAGCGTTGTCCTCACCTTCCTGTCCAGAACTGTGTCTTCCTACAATTCATTAAGATATTCAGGTAATAGGTCATCAACAAAAGGTAATTGACTCCGCTCTTCGGGATCTTCAATTAGTGAAGGTTCAAAGAATCTCAAGCAATCTGCATTTACAACTGAGTAGATGTGCATGTAAGCTGGTAGATCAAGGCAAAAAGCATTCTCACCAATCTTCTCAAGTATCTTGAAGGATCCATACCTGATAGGCTTTAGCTCTTTACCTTCACCTTGCATCTTGTCCTTGCTGATATATAGCCAGACTTGGTCACCAACTTAGAAACTATGCTTCATCTGATGCTTGTAATGCCTTGCCTTGTATTTGGCTTGGCTCTTTTCCAGCTGTTCCTGTATTGCCCGGTGGATCTCTTGGATCTGTTCAATGAACCTAGTTGCCCTGTCCACATCACTGTGTCCCTCAACTATGGTGTCTTTACCAAAGACAAAATCTAGAGGAGATCTTGGTTTGAAACCAAAACAGGTCTCAAAAGGAGATCTCTGTGTAGAAGAATGTTTTGCTCTATTGTAAGCATGCTGCACATAACATAAATGTTCATCCCAAAGCTTAGGATGCTTGCTGCAATATCCCCTGAGTAACTGGATCATTTTCCTATTAACTACTTCTGTCTGGCCATCAGTTTGTGGATGAAAAGTTGTGCTTTTCTTCAGTTTGGTGTCCATCAGTTCCCACAGACTTGACCAAAAATTCCCCACAAATCGGGTGTCTCGATCATATACAATGGAAGTGGGTAATCCAAAATGAACCCATACATGTTGAAAGAACATCTTTGCAGTTTGTTTAGCTGTAATCTGTTTATTACAAGGTATCAAAATACAGATTTTGCTGAACCTATCCACAACAACATACAGAGAATCATGACCTTTCCTAGATTTAGGTGGTCCTCCAAAAAAATCCATGGAAACACTAACCCAAGGGTGAGAAGGAACTGGTAATGGAGTGTACAAGCCTAGTTTTCTATTCTTGGGCTTGCTTTTTGCACACATAGTACACCCTCTTACATATCTAGAAACTGTCTCGTTCATTTTTGGCCAATAACAAAATCTTTGCAGCTGTGCAACTGTTTTACTTACCCCAAAGTGACCTGATATTAGAGAAGTGTGTGCTTCTCGAATTATCTTTATTCTTTCAGTTTGTGGGATGCATAACTTCCCACAATGATATAAGAGTTGTTCCTTTACATGACAATCTAATTCTTCTACTCGTTTGCATTGACTTAAAGTTGCATATACATCTTTAAAGTCTATATCTTGAGCATATTGTTCAATGTAACTCTCATGTAACAAACAATTATGCTTAAGTATAGTAGATGCATTTATAATGGGTCTAGATAACATATCTGCAACTTTGTTATGTATGCCCTTTTTATATCTAATGACTAAATGAAACTGTTGTAGAAAACTCATCCATCTATAGTGTCTTGATTGCTGCAACTTAGTTTGGGAGTGTAGATATTTAAGTGGTTGATGATCAATATGCATTACTGTCTCTTTGCCCATTAAGTAATGTTTCCAATTTTTCACACTCTGTACCAATGCATACAATTATTTATCATATGTAGGATAGTTAACTACTGCAGAATTAAATGTCTCGGAATGATAACATATGGGTTACCGTGCTATGTCAACACTGCTCCCATGGCATGGTAACTAGCATCCATTTGGATCTCAAATGGTCTTTGAAGATCAGGCAGTGCTAGTACAGGTGTTGTACTAATGTTTTCTTTCAAGGTGTTGAAGGCTTTCTACTGTTTTCCTCCCCACTGAAACACCTTGTTCAATCCTATTAAAGCATGTAAGGGAGTGACAATTAAGGAAAAGTTAGAAATGAACCTCCTCCAATATTGTGTTGCTCCTAAGAAGCTTCTAACTGCTGTAGAAAATTTGGGTTTAGGCCAGTTCACAATGAATGCCACCTTAGAGGGATCTATATTCAATTCACCACCCCCTACTATATGACCCAAATAATTCAAAGATGTTTTGCCAAATTCACATTTTGAGAGTTTAACATAAATTTTTTCTCTTTTCAAAACATCTAGTGTCTGCTTAACATGTTTTAAGTGTTCTTTCCATGTTTTGCTAAATATCATAATGTCATCCAGGTACACAATAACAAAATCATCAAGAAAAGGTTTGAGTACATCATTCATTACTCTCATGAAAGTAGCAAGAGCATTAGTTAAGCCAAAAGGCATAACAAGCCACTCATACAATCCCTGCTTTGTTTTGAAAGCAGTCTTCCATGCATCTTGTTCTGCAACTCTGACGTGATGGTATCCACTATGCAATTCTAGCTTGGAAAGATAAACAACTTCTTCAATTGATCTAAAAGATCATCTATACGAGGAAGGGGATAACGATTTTTTATTGTTATCTTATTTAGTGCTCGGTAATCAATGTACATTCTCCAGGAGCCATCTTTATTTCTCACAAAAATGATTGGTGACCCACATGGTGATGCACTAGGTCTGATGAACCCCTTCTCGAGCAACTCCTATAGTTGCTTCTTGATTTCTGTGTTTTGTAAAGTGGACAACCCATACATTCCAATGTTCGGCAATGGAGCATCTTGCTGCAAACTAATATCATGCACTATTTCCTTTTTCGGTGGTAGACCTTAGGTTCCTGAAACAAGATATCATACTATGAAACAACCTTTTCTAAATTAGCTTGCTGTTGAGAATTACAGCCCTCAAATACATTGGTTTTATCAGTTTTATTTTCCTTTACAACCATCAGTAAGAATTGTTTGCATGAATTTATCATTCTTTTCATCTGCCCTGAGTTTATGAGAGTATAATTATTCTTGAGCTTATGAGCTCTTACAAAGTATTCAATTCCATCTTTAACAAGTAGATACTTGTTCTCAGCTCTATAGAAAATAGCTTTTCTGTCATACAAGGACTTCCTAAAACAATTCCACATATATCCAAAGGAATTATGTCTAACTCAACCTCATCTACAAATGCTGACCCAAAAGAAAACTTGAGTTTGCATTGTCTAGTCACTTGTAGTTGTGCTTTATCATTTAACCATCCTAATGGGTATGGTTTCTTGTGAGGTGTAGTCACTAATCCCAACTTCTTTACGATTGCTTTAGAAATTAAATTTACTTGTGAGCCACTATCAAACAAAGTATCAATATTTTGATGTTTGGAAATAACTTGAATATGGAAACAATCATGTATTTTCTCTCATTTTCTTCATCAATAGTAGATTGTGAAGAATTACTAGTAGATGCTTTAGAATTCTTACCTCTTATACCTGTGGCTGCAATAGTTGTTTCATCTCCTGAGTTTGACCCCAAATATTTCTGAATAGCTGTAGAAGTCTTCTTCTTCTTGCCCTCGAACTTCTTAGGTCTCAGGTCCAGATGCATAATCCAACAGTGCTCATCATCATGCCCATCCTTTTTACAGTGAGTGCATGAAGCCTTGCTTTTCTGTGTAGTGTTAGCCTTCCTTGCTTTCCATTTCTACTTTCTTTTCTCCTTATTCTTGCTTGCAGTGGGTTGGGATGATCCCCCAACTTTTGGACTTCCATTCTTTCCTCTAGCTTCTAGATGAGTAGCTTGAACAGATATCTCATCTATACTAGTGGGATTAAATATGAGGATAGTGTGCCTCATGTAGTTGTGTAGACCACCAATGTACTTCAACTGAGTCTTGGGTGAGTCTAATGAGATTCCTAGAATCAGTGCTATCTTTCTAAATTCTTGGGTGTATCCTTGTACACTTTTCCCTTTCAACTATCAAATAGTTTGCCAGCTCATCATGGCTTGCTGCATGTAGGCCAATGGATAGAACTGCTTTTTGATGGTAGAAACAAATTAACTCCAGACAGAGATAGTCTTACCATGTCTCTTCAGGTCAGCTTGGGTCCTGCCTTCCCACCAGACTAAGGCAGTGCCTCCAAGGTGTAGGCTTGCTAGCTGAATCTTGCTCTTGTCTGAATCGATATTCTACACTCTGCAATAAACATCAATTTGTCTAATCCAATTGTCCAGCTTTTTTGCATTCATCTCTCCATCATATATAGGTAAATCAAATTTGGCATCTAGTTTAATCAAAGATGCCTTCTTTTTATGTTTAGGGCTATTAGGAGGTGTGAGGAAGCTTTCCTCTTTCCCTTTGCCTTTTGAGTGGTCATGGAAGTGAGACTCATCTTCTCCTTTATCTTGTTTGGAGCTTGATGAATCTTCATCTTTGTGTTTTCTAAAATCCCTATACATTTCCTCTACCATGGACTTTATGGCTAGGAAACTATCTATGAATTGAGGGTCTTGCCCCATAGAACCTTCCTTTGACATTGTCTTCTGAGGATAGACTCTCCCAATTTCAGGATTAGTTTCGACCATCTCTCCTTCTCCTAATTTGATCTTTGATCTAGCTAGCATTCAATAGCTAAATCCAACACAAGATTGTGTAACCTTAACAGCCTCTCAGCTCTGATACCACTTGATCTGAAAATCACTATTGAGTGATCTCAGTTAATTAATTAATGAATGAAGGTATTACAGACTCATGTGCTGGTGTGTGTCTATGTTATCTTGGGCAACAGATCGATCAGATTGCAAAATACATAAACACTGGAAAATGGAAAATAGTAAGAGAGACACAGTAAGAAAATACAAGAACACAACAAATTAATAAGGAGTTCACCCAATCCTCCTGGGCTACATCTCTGGTCCAACTTTCAGTGGTGGCCTTTTCTTATTGTGTCTTTAAAGCAGAGTTTTTACAATGAGGAGCTCAATTTGAGTCTCTTGAAACAGATGATGCTTAGCAGGGTGGTTCTTGGATTCCCCAAGCCACTAGAGTGCACAGACTCTTCCTTACCAAGTCTCGACCTCAACTGGTCTTGAATGGGATGAGTCCAATTTGGTACCCAATTCTCGACAGATATCCTCTCAGGGATTGCTCGAACCTCTCAAGCCTTCTGTCTGCTCGATGCTACCTTACTCTGCAGGTTAGCTCGACTCTCTGTTTTCTACTTCTTGCTTATTCTCTATTCTATCTCTCTGTCTCACTGTCTCCTTCTTTCTTACAGTGCTCGCTTGCTTGTTCTCTATTCTCTTCATGGCTTAAAGCAATTTTTTCTCATGATTGTTCGCTTCCTCTTCCACCCCTTCAGATTGCTTGTTGTTGTTTGCTTGGAGTTCCCTTTCTCTGCATCATCGCCACTGTGTAACGTCTCGCAGGGAAGTGGCCACTTGTCCTCTCACGAATTGCACCAGCTCTTCCTCAAACGGTTTGGTATTTTAGTTACGTTATCTAATGATTCGTCCGACAACTCAACGGTCAAATCGGACTGCAGACTTTTATACGCCTCAACTTAATTCTCCCTCCAGATCCGGTCATTCATTGGGCGCAATCTCTGCCATCAGATTTGAGGCCCCCAGATCCTACGGTGTTCGCTCTTATTGTGCGGTTGAATTTCTCGACCATTAGCCAACGATGAGAGGTGGTTTTCTCTCTCATCTGCTAGACACGCATCGTGCAATGTGTGGAATCGCTCATTCTCCTGCCAAATCTACTTACTGCCCAACATGCCTCCGATATTCCGCCGGTTTTGGAGCGTGGGGCCCGCCTTTTGCTTTAGCGCTTTCCCTACGGTTTCCCAGCTTCCCATGCGATCGAGCACTCAGGGATTTTCCTTCTCGAGGGGTTTTTCCTAGCGATGTGAAATTAGCACTAAGTGCTAACCACGCATCATAAACGCCCTCCGTTTTCCGATCCGGACTTCCTAACTGCTAGTTTGTGTCCTGCGTGGTCTCCATGGGCCTCGGTCAGCGCGCTTTCATAGAGGTCCTCGTCGTTCCTTGCTGGATACAAACTGCCACTATCCATAGGTCTTCCTGATAGCTCTTTGTTCACAATTTTTTTAAAGTCTGTCCTGATTTGATACAGTCATAGAACTTTGACACTTTTTATGGATCCAATTCGAATCAAGGGGCAAATGTATGAGGATGTGTTCCTTGTCAAATGTTTGCTGGTAAACAAAAATGAGCATCAATAGTTTTAGCTCCTTCTTCTCAAGGGATTAGATTTTATTGGAGAGATTCACCCCACTTCAAGTAATCAGCATAGATGGATCCTCACTATAATAGATTACTTTACTAAATGGGTGGAAGCAATTCCAGTCAGAAATGCTACTGATGTAGTGCTAATTATGTTTATTAGGGAGAATATCTTAGCTAGATTTGGTTGCCCAACTCAAATTGTTATTGATAATGTAACATCTTTTTCTAGTGTTAAAATGATTGACTTTTTCTAGAAATATCAGATTTTGTTACATCATTCAACTCCATATTACCCTCAGGGTAATGGCCTTGCAGAATCATCAAACAAGAGTCTAGTAGAGGTAATAAAAAAGACACTAGATGATCATAAGAAGAGATAGGATTCACATTTGATTTATGCATTATGGGCAAATAGAATTACTCCAAAGAGGTCATCTGACAAATCTCCATTTCAGCTAGTCTATGAGAAAGATGCAATTTTCCCTACCAATTTGGCTTTTCTTGTTTTAAAATTTATACAAGATGCAACAGATGAACCTGATGATTTTCCTAGAAGAATGAATCAGATTATTGAGCTTAATGGAAACAGAGATGAAGTTTAATACAAATTGCATAAATATCATAATAAGATGAAGGTTTTGTTTGATAGAAGAGCTAGGGAAAGGGACTTTAAGGAAGGTGATCTAGTTCTAAGATGGGATTCCAAGAGAGAAGAGAAAGGAAAGCATGGAAAATTCAAAAATTTATGGTTTGGACCTTTAGCAATTACTGAAGTAAAGGATAAAAACACTTTTGTTCTGCAAAATCTTGAGGAGCAATATTCCACTTATCCTGTAAATGGAAGGTTTCTCAAACATTATATTCAGTACTAAGAAGGTGAAATAGTTTTCATTGTACATAACTCCAGTTTTCATTTCCATTCCAAGATGTCAGTGTGATATTTTTTATAGCAAGTACTCCATAACCTGAGGAGAAGGCACATGGATATGTAGGTTCTCTACATACTACAAGAGAAAGCAGTCCCCAGATGGAGCCAATGTTGTAGCATTTTTTTATTTTTATTAGATAAAATATTTCAAAAAATGTTAAGTTAGGATATGGACATAACAATAGTGAATAAAATGTTAGTTTAAAAATTATTTTGATGATGATGTCCATAAAAAAGAAAATGTTAGGGTAGTTGTTCTAAAAAATAAAGGCAAAAAGAAAATGTTAGGTAGAAAGAAAACAAATAAACTCTGAAAGTGAGAAAGTCTAAATGCCACTACTCTTTTTTTCTGTAAAATAATAGTTGTGTGTAGCTTGTTTTAAATGCCACAACCCATGACGATCAAACTATTTAATCTTGACTGCTTCATGCTTTAAAGTTGATGTTCTAGATAGAGAATAAAGATCTATCCAAACTGTTTAATCTTGGCAAATCAGTAGTTAGGTAGAGAATAATAAGGTGCTCATCAGTTTAATCTGAGCCCTTGGAAGTTATAAGGGTAGATTTAGATAGTTTATTTTTGTTAAATAAGAAGAAAGGATAAGGGTTTTCTAGCTTAAATGCACCCATTAAATGAAGAAAAAATGATAGGATAAGCAAAGGGTAAGTAGAGAAAGGTTGCAGAAGTTTAATGGTTGATTGGACAAAATGTACATTTATCATGTTTCTATGCTCATGAGGCAGTTACACGAAGCAAATGAAGGACTACAAGTCAATTTATTAACCTCCCTCATCCTCATTCATTCATATATTTGCTAACTTCCCCTTCATATATTCATTATCATTCATTCCATAAGAACCCCTTTTCCTATGGTAAAAATCCTTTTTACCTAGGAAAAGTAAAACATCATGAAAAATCCCTTCTTACCATATAATTCCCCTTTTCACATAAAATTTTCCCTTCCACTCATATTTTCATATTAACATTAATTTATGTATTAAATCCTTAGAATTCCCCCTTTTTCGGTATTATATAGTTCCTTTAATATAATATCCGAAAACCATTTAGTTTCATTATAAACTATGCATATCACATCGCAAATCGGCGCAGCCACGGGCCTTTAAAATATGCAAATACCGTAGATTTATTAATAAAACTATGTATTCCAGAAACATCATATCAGCGGATTGAAGAACCCTTTAAAACATGCATATACATTAGTTTTATAATAAAACTATGTATTCTAATATCGCATCGCATATTGTCGTGTCGCAAGTCCTTCATGTGAATGCACCTTTGCCCATTGTGATATGTGATTATGATGGAACCGGACTTGAAACAATATATATCATATTCCATAGCAATATCGCATCCACGCCTCCTTTGTAATCCTGTCTGATGCATACACCCCTCGCCATTGCGATATCTGATCTCCGATCACGATGAGAGCCCAGACCCAACGATATATATATATATATATTGCAGTTTAATAACACATCGCGTCCACCCATTATCATATGTCTTTGTGATGGGCCTGACTCCCTGCCAACTCCGAATGCAATATGTGAATAATACCCGAAACCGATATTATTATCTACCACATTTAATACATTTTCAAATTCACCCATATGTGTTTTGTAAAGGTTTGTAGTGTTAAAACATTTTTACGATTTGAATGCGGAAATGATCTGAAAGCATCATTTTTAATGCTAATCTCTATTTTAATCCATAATCAAGTTGTTCCCACTATATTTAATCCCTCTGTATTCGTCTTTCACTCCTTCACCATCCGATCATGACCATTCAAATCCAACAACCCTCGACGATTTCGGGTACACTCCCTGTACGGGCATTTCCCACCCAAAAAGCTTTGCCCGATAACTCAAAAGAAGACAGTGTTTCAGTGATTATTTCTCTGTTTTGACTGTTTACACAGTGCAACCTCCATTATGCCTTTGCAGCCATTCAAGCCATCATTTAGCCTCCAATACACCCCAGACTCCTCCAATAGTCTTTCAAGCTTGGCAAAGCCATTAAAGAACCTCAACCACCATGTTTTTCTTAACAAGTTTTGTGTTTTGCAGGTTAGAAGATGTTGTTCCAAGTTTATAAAAACAATCCTGGATAATATTTGGAAGACACAATATGCGATTTACTATGAAAAACACAGTAAAAATTGGAATGCACAGTCAAAATCACTCAGTCAAGTTAAAGCATATTTTACAGAGTTTAAAGAGTATCAGATGAAAGGATTTAACTGAAGCAATATGCCAGTGTGAAGATACAAACAACAAATCAGCTAAAGGGGCAAAATATCAAACAAATGAAGCCAGCACAACCTGAATAAAAGGTGACAACAAGAAGTAGTTCAATAGCTGCCCTTATCTTCTTGCATGAAGATATTTTCCTTTCCTAGAATACATCTTAAATAGTTTTAAGATATTTGTAGTTTTATTGTTGTATAAATAACTCCTTTTCTGAGTTGTAAATGGTTCGGAGTTGAAGATTCATAGCTCATTTCTTGTAAAGTTTTTGACTGTTAATGCTACTTTGAACCTAGAAGCCACCTTTGAAGGAAGCTTTTGCAGACTCTTGATGTACTAAATCTTTCTGGAACCTTAATACAAAGCAAAGGATTCTGAATATGGTCTTGCACAGTTTGTGTTATCCTGTAAGTTTTTCCAGTTTTTCAATCATTATGTCTTTCTTCATATGCTTATGACTTGCAGAGATATCTAGGTAGGAACAATTAGAGTTTCAATTGATTCCTATAAGCTCCTGAAGTGATCATCTATTAAGAGACTGGATTAATGCAACTGTTTGTGTAGCTAATCCCCTCTAATCAATAAATCATCAACATCTTGTGTATGCATTAAGTATATTGTCTTTAACCTATGGAACGTAGTTTAGGAGGTTTTCCAACTTGTGATTGTTCTATTTTACAGTCTGGAAACTGTGATAATCATATTTTTTTTTGTGTTCTACTCACCACTATTTTGATCTATATCATTGTGTAATGATTTATAGCAGCCCCTTGCTGAAGTATTAATATACCCCAAATGATTTATTACTTCAATTCTGCATCTGTCTTCATTCATTGGTCTTCCGTAAACTTAAACAAAAAAACCCCAAAACAATTATTTTAGATGCTCTAGCATTGGTAGCCTAACCTACTACTATCTCAAAGGTACAACAGTACCTATGAAGAAAAGGAAGTGTGTCAATTTTGCACTTGTCAAGAGAGCCCAGTGTGTCACTTTCGCATCTCAATTGAGAAGATAGTGCACAAAATTGTGGTAAACTTACCATATTCATCAAAGTTGAGGATTGTTACACTATGCCAAGTCAATTAGGGTGCAAAGTTGCACAAAGAACGCTATTATAATATGCGAAAACAACCAAAGTCTTAACAATGTCAAAGTTTTAATGAAGACGTTCGAAGAATTACCAAAGTTCAAAGGAGCCTCCATGCATTTTTAAAAATTTCATATTATTTAATGGTGATTGTTTTATTATGAACCCTGAAGCTTCACAATTCGTAGGGAACATCTCAAGTAATTAGGAGCTTGGAGGGCTTGAAAATTGGCTAAGTAATGGGCAGGTTCAATCAGTTAGGCAGAGGCAAGAAGATACATGTGTAGGTTGTGCTCAAGCTTGAGAAAGCATATTGTAATCATCCAGATTCTTTGATTAATGTAATACATATAGTAATGGGTTTTGAGGAGTTTCTTTCCCCTAGATAAATCTTTCTGCATGTGTGGTGTTTCCTTTTGCATGTTAACGATTCTTGTTTTAGATGGTGAATTAACTTTCGCAGATGAGTAGAGTAGCTTCAATTCTTGTGATTTAGTAAATTTCATGAGCGGTATTGAATCTACACATTAATTTCTACATATAAGCGACAACAAGCAAGGCATAGGCTAAGGCAGAGACAAATCATAACGTCGTCATGCGACAAAGCAATGGAGACTGTTACAAATATAATTCATAACAAGTGAGATAAATAAAATTAATATAAATATTAAATAATTAAATATTGGTTATGTTAAATAGTCATTTAGTTAAGTGAAAAGGCATGTCTAAAAGACATGCCTAATCATGAATGGTCACCTGCATAGGTATAAAAGCAAGGCCTCATTGTAACTTTCATATCACTTATACATTTTTACATTCAAGTCTACAAGCTATTAATTTTTATGCTTCAGTGGTATTAGAGCCATGGCGTACAATATAATGATGTGATTCTTTGAACGTTTTTCACCGCACAATGTGCCATTACGTACACGTTCTGATTGCGTCGAGTAGTTTAGCATTCAAGAAGCATTTCACCGATTAGAAAAATCAATTGTAGAAGTTAAAGAATGTTGAAAGGAAATTAATAATAAGGAAGATGATGAAGAGAAAAATGTGGAAGAAGAAAAAGAAGAAGAATTCAATCAAAATGTTGATAGTGTTGAATATGAGCATATACAGATCAAGATGATGATCAATTCCTAGTCCGTCCTCCCAATGAGTGCGAGTAATTCGGAGGGATATGACTGAAACCCAGGGGGCATGCATCCTGGTCTACTTCGGCAGGAAAAATTCGGGTATAGAGTAGGTTTCCGCGGGAGAATATGACTAGTCTGTACCCCGTCCGTAATTGGAAGAGGGGTTATTCTAGAATAAGATTTTTTTGTCAAAGTTATGTGAGTTAGCGGGAATCGTCGCTCACCTTTGTTTATCTCAGTAGACATCGCCGAATAAGTGTTTTGTTTACGCCGTAAATAAGACAATCTTTGGGTAACCTGTAAGAGGTAGTACCCTTCCTGATAAAACAAATGTTTGTCAGCTCGAATAAAGGGTGACCCTTCCTGATAGAATGAATGTTTTGTCAGCTCGAATAGAGGGAGACCTCGAAACTCTGTTTTATACCTGGGGGCATGCAAACCTTTTGGAGTGCAAGCGAGGGGCGACTATTGATTTTTTAAATTTTTAGGACCTATAACCCTTTAAACTTGTAGGATTAGTCGTCACCTAACTTTCATAAAGAAAGGATGTGGGGCAAAAATCTAAAAGTTGCCATTTTATATGAGACATTCTTATCATATGACTGGATTAATTGAGCAGTTTTAGCACATAGTTCAAGCTCGTTAAAAAATAAACATAAGACATGAGCAAGTGTTTCCACCCGCTTTTAAGCTCATTAAAAAATGAACTATTCTCCGGTAAATAACCACCGTGAATGAAGATTTCAGCCATTAAAGCCTTGGTCGTGTTTGCACCGTCACCTCCACTTTTCCGTTGGCCGATCATTCACCTCCATTTGATTATTTACCCATTTTGAGGAACAGCTGCGAAGAGTGATTTCACTAGCCATCCTTGTGACACTGTCGTGATTGGAAAATTCCAACCCTTACCTGGAATTAGCTGCTACCCGTTTTATCACTCGTTCCTAAAAAGACGAGTCTTCTTTAAGCTCTTTTCAACTGACTCGTAAAATATGAAAAGATTGCTGAGTTTTGGCGTTCCAGCTCGTTAAAGCGACCGGACGTGCTATCCCTCCTCTAGATTTTAATCTTTTTGGACCTGAGGGATTATTACACAAAACGATTGAGCGCTTGTGTTGTTCGGCTCGTTAAAACTATCGAAAATTCATCCCTTCTGTATTGTTTTATACTTTTTCAGACTTAAGGGATTAGATGACGAAAAAGGAATTTTGGAGTTACCTTTACGTACCTTTTCAGACTCTCTAAAAATGAAAAGGACCGAGTTATCTTTGTCGTTAAACTCGTTAAAAATATTAATAGTGACAAACTTGTCTTTAGACGAGAACGAGTTTCACTATCGCTAGGCTCATTAAAACATAGCGATGGGTTTGCCCGAAGGGCAAATTATAGAACAAGCATATGTTATCCTCCTCAAGATTGACAAAAATAAAGAGGTACTGGTCAGCAATGACTGGGGAAAAATTGGGAAGAAACTCAAAGAATCTTTATTGGTAGCAAGTCGCTCTTGAACATGACACTTCCACTCCGTGCCTGAGTCGGGTTGGGTTGTTTCATTCACCGGTCACATCACCATGGTCACGCCATACCATCCACATTTGGGGTAAATGCTACCAATCCATCACATAAGTGTCGCCGACATGTTCAGGAGAATTCATCCAAAGAAGTCACCCGTGTCCCATCCACTACCATACATTATACTTCATTCCTTCATGACCGCCATCTTGAACCATATATCAGCAGATCGTTTTCACCTCCATTAAAATCATTTGCTCTGTTCTGTGTCATTGATGTGGGATTCATCAAGGCCCTCCTTTGACGAATCCCTTCTTTTCGACATCAGCTCATTATCCAAGAAGTTGATCTAGGAACACCCCATTCAGTACTTTGAAGCTTGCATGCCTCAAATGGCAAGTTTCTCACTTCCGGCGACAAGTATACATCAATGACCTTCGACTGAAAGATTTTGCGTGGTGTTCGACGCCAAGTCCTTTATTCACACCACGTGAATTGTACTGCAGTACCTTGAGGGTCATCATCATTATCGGTGATTCCTCTCACGCTTGTTAACAGTTTACATCATTGTCTGGTAATCAAGCGATGTCTTTCCATGTTCGACTTCAAAACATTTCTCACATGGATCGACTTGTACTTCGAGTGAAGATCGGACGAGATTGAAGACCCCGGATCTAGTTTCATCCATCCGGGCTGCGATATATATTCAGGAAAAATAAAAACATTGACATGTACAGCATTGCAGCACAGATAGTCATCCTACCAAAAGGATGATGACTCCATCAGAATCATCAGTCTACCATCAGACGATTGTCTGTCCTGTGCACATAAAAATGAGTTTATAGAGCTGAGCATGGGAATGCCCGCCTCAGCTAGATCATGCAAATAGTATGAAGATAATGTATTTTATTGTATCTTATTACAGGTCTCCTCCTAGCATTGAAAGAACTTCGGATCCTCCTAATAAAGCATTTCACCCGATAAACGGCCTCATACTTTAGGGGGCAACTATTATAGACATTTTTGTGCCTTACAGCTCTAAGCATGAAATGTCCATAATCCAAGGGATCCTAAGTCCCTAAAAGTGTTGTTCCTACCCCTAGAGGAACAAGGTCAACCAATTACAGCTTCTCCCAGAAGTTCTCCACCAGAAACTGCTCAGAATCAGTCAAATCAGGATCATTTCAGCTGCTCCACTAGCTAGCTGCGTTGCATAGCACCCCAGTACACTAGCTAGGTGCGTTGCAACGCACCTAAATGCACTACCAGGGTGCACTGAGCGGGAAATGACAAATGGCAGTGTCATTCCGCGAGGTGGACAGACAATGGAAGCTTCCAGAATGTTCCTCAATGACACTTGCCTCACTGAGTTCGACCAAGGATGAGTAAGAGGCTCTCAGTCTCCAAGTGGAAGCAAGAACTGACAGAGAGAGGCCACAAGTCAAATCATAAGCTGACTCATCCTCTTTGCATACATCTATATATGGATCCCTCATCCCAGAGATCCAGAGGCTGGAATTTTGTACTTTGCAGAGAATTGCTGTTGGTTTTGAGATAGAGATCAGTGCATTGGGTGATTTATGCTTTGTTGGAGGTGAAGAGGGGATTCCTTTGCTGGGGGGTTGATGCTGGATCAGGAATCATCGGTTGTAACTCCTCCTGGACCTTCTTGTGATATCAATAAAACTATTTGAGTTTCTCCTACATGCTTGTGTATCAATGATGTTTTTGTTATATTTGCATGTTTAGCTTAAATCTGATCCTAAGCTATTTATGAATGTAAATCCATGTCTTTGTGTAGTTTTCCTCTTCTGTGATCTTGCAGGAACTTGGTGAAGCTGGGAAAGTAAGGGAGCAGGT
The DNA here is from genome assembly GCA_031772625.1 of Pinus tabuliformis. Taxonomy (NCBI): domain Eukaryota; kingdom Viridiplantae; phylum Streptophyta; class Pinopsida; order Pinales; family Pinaceae; genus Pinus; species Pinus tabuliformis. The sequence goes on along the minus strand of CM062810.1, from coordinate 38,377,839 downwards.
AGCTAGAAGCTGTCAAAGAGGAGAGAGATTGGATCAAAGGACTAGCGCAAGACACAGGTTGGTTCATCCTATTCCTCTTCGTTTACAGTTCATAAAGAAGAATACGAAAGTAGTTTTCCTTGTTTGTTGCTAAGGTACTGTCACACCTTAGTCGGATAGGGGCGTTCTAAGTAGACACTTTTCTCGTCAACACATGGGGTAAAAGTTAAAAGATTCTTGTGTGAATTTTACTTACATAATTTTGTATTAGAGGAAGAAATTGAAAAGAACCCCAGTCCTTTTGTGGGGGATGTGCAATTCCAGGCTTTCATTTCATTCGTTGTTAATCAACTGAAATGGTTGAAGGTTCATAACACGTTCCAGAGGCAGGAAAATGGATTGGAAATTTGGGTCAGAGGTGAACCAAAATACTCGTTACAATTGCTAGCCAATCACAAAATTTTGATGAAAAGGGAAGGAGTAATCAAAATCTTGGGACCCATTCAGAAAGAGATTGTCTAGAAGGGAGTGGAATACTTCCTCTCCCTTCAGGAAAGCTCCTTGGCTGGAGCCAAGTTTAGGTGGATAGTTTCTAATAGTAATGTACAAAATAGGGAGCCATTCAATTATAAAAATTTTAAGCTTGCTGCAGAACATTTTGTCACTTACAACAACCTCATCTTAAGGGAAGGTCCTTATTGGCTAGGCTGTCGGTTCCGTAGCCCTATTGTTTGGTATCCCACCGAAGGTTATAAAGTTATATATGAATTACCTGAAGTGCAGATAGGGCCCATCCTTGAGCTCTTGGCCAAAAACCATGGCTTTAGACTACTTTACAACATTCCTTCTCCAACTTATTCTCTAACTGCTCTGCATACAAATTACTTGCTTTTCATGAGGACATGAAAAAGGGTAAGCAGGGGAGTATGTTGAGTCATGGAAAAGGTATGCATATGCTATTTATCTCATCATCCTTTTCCTTTATTTATATCCCTTCTATATCCTAATATGTTAATATATCAAAGAATTATGGTAAGAATGAAGAAATTATCTGCAGTTACGACTTAGCTGATTATTATCCTTCTTTATGCAGGAAAAGTATGAAAAGGGACAACTGTTGTTCCCTAACCAAGGAACAACGAAAAAGTAGCAAGCTAAGGAAGGAGCGCGGTAGTTACAGATAAGACAAACACAAATCACAAGGATCAACATGAGAAGGGAAAGATGTCTAAAGTTAGAAAATTGTGCAAATCCCTCAAGATCGAGAGATCCTGAGGGATCGCTTTTACCATTTATATTTTTACCCCTTTCTCATTATAAAAGGAAAAAATTGTAAGCATAAAGGGGAGGACAATTGTTATTATTATTGTAATTCTCAATTACAGACTCTCGCTATAGCAAAGAACACAAATACAGTGTAATACTCTTTATCTGAAGTAACTAGCAGTGTACGCTGGCAGCTAAGGGCCCGACTTCTGGTGGAATTCATTGCTTCACCTGTGTCACATATTTTCAATTATTTCAAGTGTGTTAGGTTCGACTCTTCCAAGTAGCGTATACAAAAGAAAAGCATGTTATTCAGAAATGATTGATCTATCTGATCAGTGATGTTGTTTCACAGTTGTCTGTAAATGAATTCTTCTTAGATCTGAAAGTAAAACTGAATGCATAAGGAGTTTGTGTCTGATAGATTAATTGATTAAATTGAGAAGGGTTATCTTTGCTGCTGACTGTCTAGATCTCTATAAATTGATAGTAGATGTTCAGAATATAACTGGTCGGTACAAATTTGATTCAGAAGTTTGCATGATTCAGTAGTTTGGAAAATATACGCAGGTATTGTTAAAGTAAGTAGCGTATACACGTAAGTTGGGTTCGTTAACGTAGCGTATACATTATGATGTATGATTTTGAGGTTGTAGCTGGTTCTGAATGATGATGCACGTTTCTGGGTTCAACACAGTGTTCTAGTGACAGTGATCTGACTGCCCAGATTAACTGGTTGTTAATTGATGTAGTTATTATTATAGAGTTTGAGCTTCAAAGTTTTTGATGGGTCTAGTGTGAAAATTTGATGAAAAGAGTCCTTCGTATTGTGTTGGTGTGTACTAGGAGCATCTAGTTTGAAAATGAATGAAATATGGTCCCTGGAGGAAGAAAGAAGGTTGTAGCCTTCTATAGGCCAGTGCCTACATAGTAGTAAACATATTGGTTAGTACAAGAGCTAGGGGGTTGTATCTCCCTTCCAGTAGAAGCTCGAAAATGAGAGAAGGTTGTAGCCTTCTGTAGGTCGGTGCTTGCGTACTGGTATAAGTCTGCACCAGTACATAATTGTAAACCAAGTTTCTTTATATTAAGAAGACAACGACGATAGCAGTAGGTGGTTTTTCTCCCGCATTGGGTTTCCACATTAAATCTTGGTGTTCATGTGTGTTTCCTCTGTGTGATGGTTTATTCTATTATTATTGCACATAATTACTGTATAATAATATACTGATGCACTTATTAAATATCAACACATGATAAATTAACTAAATCATAAGTTCTCTGGGTATACGCCAGTTTCTTTAATCATAGTAGCGTGCACACGCAAGTTCACTTCACTGAAGTAGTGTATATAAATTTGATTAGGAAATTAAATATTATTGAATTGTAAATACTAATTCACACCCCCTCTGAGTATTATTTCCAATAGCCTCTTTGTTGATCTGAGTCTTTATTTTTGCATTCATGTTCATAATGCCCAAACATTAGATTTTCTACATGTTATGCTTCTCTGTGTTTGGTTTTGTGGAGGTCTCTGAAGCATAAAAACTGATAGCTTGTAGACTTGAATGTAAAAATACACAAGAGGTATTTAATAATAATAATTTACTATATTTAAAAATGTATAAGTGATATGAAAATTACAATGAGGCCCTGCTTTTATACCTAAGCAGGTGACCTTTCATGATTAGGCATGTCTTTTAGACATGCCTTTTCACTTAATTTAATGACTATTTAACATAACCAATATTTAATTATTTAATATTTATATTGATTTTGTTTACCTCACTTGTTATGAATTATATTCATAACATAGCCCTTCCCTTCAAAAGCTTTTTCCTCAAAGCTTTAATATTGATTTTCTTCAATTTCTGTCATCTCGATGTATAAAATCTGGTCATCGTTTCATCATGTAGCTCATTAGTAATATTCCCTAGTTTTTTTTTTTTTTATATAATAATGTTGTTCTTATTTTTTTTCATTTTTATCTTATTTTTTATAATAATGTTTTTTTTGGTTTAATATATATAGTCTTATTTTATTTACATATTTTTAATTAAATTTAATATATTAAAATTATATGTATAACCTTAGTATATATAACTTGTAATTGGAACCATACGATGGCTTATGGCAGCATTTGTTTGTCGAAGGTTATGACGTTTGGCAGGCAATAAGGTAGCGGGGAGTGGTGGAAACGACAAGTATTACACACATTAGTCAACCATTAAAAACAGTGGAACAATTAGCTATTAAAACAACATAACAGTAGAAGGGTATACGACAAGTCTTAAAATGGCAGCAGGGAAGTTCGAAGGTGGAAGACGTAGAGGTAGTGGGTAGTGGTTGGCTACAAAAAAAAAGAAAAAACAACGAAACAATTATCAGTGGCACGTTATAACAGAGGAGAAACGCCAAGTTTATTCCGCCTAAATATCCGACAATATTTGAATATATGCCTCGCCTTTTAGCTGACAATTTCAGACACCGCAGTGCCGCGCAATAACCCTGAATGTTTTCATTAACAATTTCTTTAATCTGTTCTATATTTTTATACCCCTTCAAACTGTTAATACTCTTGGGTTCCATTTTTTCTAACATCATATTCATAGGGTTGAAACCATCTGGTATCTTTTTCAGGTGCATTATAGCACAGACCAAATCGATTGATACTCCACTAAATTTAAATTCCATTATAGGCACTCTTGCTCCAGGAATCAATAACAATTTTGTGACTTGAGGAAGCATTGATAAAGTGTTTTCGAATGTGGTAAAAATCTTGTAACATGGAATGCAATTTGAAATAACCCACAACACATCAATGTTTGAACTAGGGTCATCCACTTCCAGACTGTAACTGTATTTCTGAGAAGGAAGCAACCCCGTCATTAGGGCTGTATGAATATATCCTGGATCATGCCATCCAAAATCCATTGCTAGGCTTGGAAGTAGATCATTACTACACATATCATATCGAGTGAACGTTGTCATAGTGGCCATGGCTGATTTTCCAGCATCGCATTGCACAAATTGCGTGGTATTTCTCCCGTTGATCCATGTTACCTTCATGGATGAACCAGTAGAATCCACGTTGGACAGATGGGCATAGAGCGACATGTCTGGGTTAGAAAACTTGAGAGCCTCGGATCTTCGAAGGATGCAGGGGTTTTCATAACCACCAGATAGTAATACAAACTTGATATCTGTGCGTATAGATATCAAGACATTTCTTGCGTGAATAGAACATTTAGGGATGGTATATGACTATTTGTTATGCGCGATCTGGGAAATGAAAGCTGGTCCACGAGCTTGACCACTCTTCCTTCGTGTGGAAAACACATTACTCTAAAGAGTGGGGAGACGATGGCTCCCATGCAATAAATATAGTCTCGTCCAAGGAGTAGATTATAATCCAAGGGTCCTTGAACTACCATTATGTTCATTTGAACTATCTTCCCTCTCAATGTTATAGGCACATCGGGAAGGATCCCTAAAGGTCGACTGGTTCCTTTATCAAAGCCTGTCAGATTTCTCATTTCAGGCAACAGCGATGGCGAACCAAGCGCTTTCCAAGAAATAGAGGAAAGGATACTCACAGAAGCCCCCTCATCAATGATGGTACCAGCCATGACCATTCTATATATTTGAACGATAATTCGGAATGGTATGCTTGCTGGCAAACGGGGTCTGCCTAGTTGATTCCAGTCGAAGGAGACAACTAGGTTGCTTGGAGGTGGGACCGAGTAGACGGCCAGGTATGGCTCTGACGAACTTCCCTCCTGTGGTAAGGGAATGGGTAGATTGCCCCCATGTTCGTTTGAGTCTATGTTGATGAAGAGAATTTGGATGGTGTCATCCTTGTTCTCTTCAGTGACTGTATCATCCGAAGATAAAACCTCTGAAGGCAAGACCGGGTCAACTGCTGCCTCGACCCTTTGACTTTCGTCTGGCATGGATTCAAATGGTTTATCTTCGATGATAGGCGCTTCAGCCGACCACTTGAGCGGGCCAGCTAGATTCTCAACTAGCGATGGACTCGGCAAGAGTTTTTTATATCCAGGAGGAAGTCATAACGGTGAAACCAGACGATCATCCAAAACTCTCTTCGCTTCGTCTAAGAAGGGACAACGGTGGACGGCATGATTGCCTCCGCACAGTTTACAGGGAAATCTAGCTTTCCCTTTTTGTCCTGAGGCTTCACTTTCGCCAGTTGACAGTGTGCTTTCAACATGATCATTAGAGGTTGATGACACTGGATTGTGCAAACGACGAGACCAGTCCCTTAGTATCCGAGGGATGCAAGGACAATCTCTGTGAAAGTGGTCTCCTCTGCAAATGGCACATGGCGATTTAGGCCTGGTCGGTGCAGTGTGTGGATTTTCGTTAGACGACACTCGTTTTCCCCCATTCGCCTTTGGCTCCTTCTTCTTCTTCTCTTTCTTCTTCTTCTCCTTCTTCTCCTTAGGAACTTGACTTTTGGCTTTGCCAGCCCCATCAAGCGAAGAGGAAGGGGGAGAGGAAGAATTAGAGGAAGTAGAAGGTTGGTGGGCAACTCTGGATTCGTCTGGTTGTTGATTCGATTGTTCAGGAATAGTGGTGTTCTGAACGACATTGGTTGAGAAGAGCCAGACCGGCAAGCCAATTGTCAGTCCTGGAAGTGACAATGTGGCCATATGGGGTGCACCAACATCTCCCCAAGAGGAGAAGGGACTAGGATTTCCACCAAGGGGAATTCCTTGGTTGGTAGACTCCATTTTCTCAACCTAAGATCAACGTAGGAAAAGGGTATGAATATTCCGTTTAAAATAAATTTTAAGACGCTTGGACACAACTTGTTTTTTCAATTTTAAAGAGTCGAGAAAAAACAAAAGATGACTCTAGTCTCCTTCGATTTTTAATGAGCCTGAAGTGACAAGTGCTCAGATGGACCTTTTCCGTTAAGGAGTCTGAAAAGGAACGAAAGGGATTTCTCTAGAGATCTAGGTAGAAGGAGTATCAAACCAATCACAAAATTGCAGAATACTTTTTACGGTACGGCATTCAATCTTTCCGAATGCTGTGTTCGGTGCATTGCGATCAGTAGGGCGACCGACACGGCTTCCTATGGATAAAAGGTTTTAAGCCTATAGGGGTCTCCCAATATATACTCGACGGTACGTGGGAGCACAAGTCCGTACTGGCACTTATCGTCTCAAAGTGGAGGAATCACCCAACCATCAGTGAGGACAACAGTTACCAGGCTTTACGACGTTGGAATACATCTCTAGCCTAGACCTCTAAATGTTGTGTGTTAAGTTCCAAAGCATTGTTAGATTCATTCAATTTATTTTAAGTTGATCTTTCTTAGAAGTTTGCCTTTTGGGATCACCACGAGATGTAGATGTAATTCCTAAAATGCAATCTAAAGATGATAAGCAAGCTTTTATCTCTTTTCAGCAATGAAAATCCTAGCTACAAGGGGAAAAGAAAGACACAATCTTTTCTCAAAGAGCAAAGAGCACACCGTAAATGCACTTTTCCTAAATCAAGCCAAACAGACTATCAATATGCAAATGCACATATGCATGTATTTGTTTTCACTTTCTTAATATTGATGCCTAAAAATAAAGTTGATGTACAAATCTGAATTTGCTTTCAAGTGAAAAACACAAACAAGCTTCTTTTCGAAATAAAAAGGTAGAGAAGATTACGACACTTTATGATTTTGAAATAAACACTCGTTTCGACACTAGAAAGAGACAAATTCAAACCAAAGTCAAAAGTAAAAGCATAATCAACTGTCAACAACAAACAAACTTTCTCCTAAGATCAAAATCGACACTTACGACAGATCTAAATCCAAGGACGACAGTATGACTATTCTACTCTTTCAATGGAAAACTGTAAATGATGTAACAAACACACAAAGAACATCTACAGTATTTTTTACAAAGGAGGCGGAATTAAGGCAAAAAAAAAGGGTTTTTTAAATAGACACACACTAATCATGGGCTGCAAAATCAGAGACAAAACTGAAAAAATGAAGCAAAGAACCTCAGCTGCACAGGGCTAGGCTGATCAGCGCACCTGTTACACAGAGAAACTGAATTGCAGCGCAGGTAGCCCTCTCGGGAACTGCGTTGAAATGCAGAGTCTCTTCACAGTGCCTACGCTGGGGCAGAAACGAGACTTCTATCCGGGTTCTGGGTCACGGTTTGCAGTTTAATCTATGGATTTTGGCCGAGTAAAAGCAATCAATAATGCACAATCAGAGTGTGAATTTAAAGGAGGTCTAAGAGCTATCACAAAGGGTAATCAGATAATTTGTGAATCAGCTGTTCAAATCATAAACAAATCCAGTGAAAGGATTGAAGTAGCAGGTGTCTACTTTGTATTTGATAATGGCAAATGCAGTTCGATTGCTACTTCTGTGTTTATGAAACAAACAACAAGAGAAACACAAACAAACTAACTAGACACGATCCCCAGCGGAGTCGCCATTTTATTGACGGGAAAAGTGTCTACTCAGAACGCCCCTATCCCACTAAGGTGTGACAGTACCTTAGCAACAAACAAGGAAAACTACTTTCGTATTCTTCTTTATGAACTGTAAACGAAGAGGAATAGGATGAACCAACCTGTGTCTTGCGCTAGTCCTTTGATCCAATCTCTCTGCTCTTTGACAGCTTCCAGCTACCTGCTCCCTTACTTGCCCAGCTTCACCAAGTTCCTGCAAGATCACATAAGAGGAAAACTACACAAAGACATGGATTTACATTTATAAATAACTTAGGATCAGATTTAAGCTAAACATGCAAATATAACAAAAACATCATTGATACACAAGCATGTAGGAGAAACTCAAATAGTTTTATTCATATCACAAGAAGGTCCAGGAGGAGTTGCAACCGATGATTCATGATCCAGCATCAACCCCCCAGCAAAGGAATCCCCTCTTCACCTCCAACAAAGCATAAATCACCCAATGCACTAATCTCTATCTCAAAACCAACAACAATTCTCTGCAAAGTATTCCAGCCTCTGGATCTCTGGGATGAGGGATCCATATATAGATGTATGCAAAGAGGATGAGTCAGCTTATGATTTGACTTTTGGCCTCTCTCTGTAGTTCTTGCTTCCACTTGGAGACTGAGAGCCTCTTACTCATCCTTGGTCGAACTCAGTGAGGCAAGTGTCATTGAGGAAGATTCTGGAAGCTTCCATTGTCTGTCCACCTCGCGGAATGACACTGCCATTTGTCATTTCCCGCTCAGCGCACCTTGGTAGTGCATTTAGGTGCATCGCAACGCACCTAGCTAGTGTACTGGGGTGCTATGCAACGCAGCTAGCTAGTGGAGCAGCTGAAATGATCCTGATTTGACTGATTCTGAGCAGTTTCTGGTGGAGAACTTCTGGGAGAAGCTATAATTGGTTGACCTTGTTCCTCTAGGGGTAGGAACACCACTTTTAGGGACTTAGGATCCATTGGATTATGGACATTTCATGCTTAGATATGTAAGGCACAAAAATGTCTATAACACCATGATGTTTGCAACAGTTTATGAAATCCTTAATTGTTTTCAATTCTACAGATTTCCAGCCTTGACGACTTTGATCTTTAGCTGCAAGTATCTTTCTAGCAGAAATAAGGCATAATTGTTGGTTGGGGATCTACATGCCAAGACATCAGTGTACAGTGAGCAAATAGTATCCATTTGACTCATGACCTTCTCTAATATAAGGTTCATTTTCTTAGTTCTCTCTTCTGCTTTTCGGTATTTATCAAATGCCTCAATTTCTTAGATGTTCATGTCCCGAAGTTGCTTCTGTAATTCCTGATATTTTTGTTGGGAGACAGTTTCCAACTCAAGCCATTCTATGGTAAGCTGAGCCTGGGCTAAATCTGCTTGAAGATTCACTATACTGGGGTCGTTGCTTGTCATGATATCTTTGGCTTGGGTATTTGTCTGTGTACTCCTGCTATGAGAATGGATGTTGATTGTCTGTGTTTCTTTGTTGTAGGAGGCCCAAACCTCTGTCTGGGTAGATGTGTTGTAGGAGGGTGCCATCTCTATCTGAATGGCTAAGTCATGAGAAAGTATAGCCTCTGTTTGGGTAGCTATTTCTACAAAAGTTGCATGATGTTCCCTAACAAGTTCAATGAGTATGGGCTCATTTTGAGTCCATGTATCTTTTGTTTCTTAAAATTCAGTTTGGATGGCTATGTTTATTGTTTCTGGGGTTTTGTCTGGAATTTTCCCTGCTGATAACTCCCTTATTTTTCGTCTGAGCTTCTTCACTATTTTCTATAACCTATGTTGCTCCTTCCTGAGGTTTTTAATTGTGGCTCTATTCTTTCTAGGGGGATCGAGAGTTTTGCTGGTCGTTTCTACTCTTAACTGGCCTGGTTGCTCATCTTGACTCTACTCTAAAAGAACTGTGTCCCCAAATTGATTGTCATCTTCTTGGGCTATCCCCATGTCCTCTGTTTGGTCTATATTTTCTATATTTAGGTCTACCTAGTTGGGTTCTTCTAGGGGTATATTACCAGGTTGGCCTGCCTCTTCCATTGTGACTTTTTCCCGTGTTTCTTCTTCACATATTACATTTTCTGGTATGCTCCTATTGTGGCCAGAGTTTTCTTCCGATTGGGTTATTCCAATATTAAAGTTGAGTAGACTTTTGGGCTGTATAAATTCATTCATATTGGCCAAAATCTGGGCCAATTCAATATCATGCAATAAGTCTCATGGGGGACTTGTATTTGGTGTCGAGGGGAGTTTTGCTTCATTTCTTTCCTCTTCACTAGAGTGCTTTGTTTCCTCCTCTTGTTCTAACTCCAGGTCATCCTGTCCTCCCAACTGTAAATATTGCTCATTTTCTGGACTAGATAGTTCTATGGGCTAGCTGCTGCTACGCTGGGGATTTTCAGCTGTTCCCAATATTGTCCTTATTCTGGCAGAGTCTTTGCGTTTTCGTGGAATGTTTTCTTTGCGGGTAGTCCTCTTCCTTTTTGGAACAGGGTTAGGAGAAGGTAAAGCTAACCCCCCTTCTATGGCAAATATTAATTCTTCCCAACTTGTTTGCTGTTGGGCGAGGTTGTAGCTAACTATTAGCCTAATTAAACAATGATGACTTATGACTGCTTCTATGTGTGGAGATTTTCTTATTCTTTCAGCAGAATCATGCAGTATGAAATTCAAATATACAGGTAGGTTTACTGAACATTTTTATTTGAAAACTGCTAACAGTTTAAGTTGACAGGACCTTACCACGTCTTTTTTCCCGTCACATGTAATGAAATTCTAAACGACTCTAGCTAGTTCTCCCCACGATTCTCCAAGGGATGATGGTCGAACTCCTTTTCCTTTGATGATCAAATCTTGCCCTTCGACTTTAAAGGCTTCAATGGCATCCTGTAGCTTCAGTCGTTTATTCGTCCACACGGGTCCTTCAGCTGGTAATCCAGAAACTTCTACAATCACAGCATCTGATACTGTGATTTGTTTGTCCCTCACCATAGACTGGCCGTTCTGTAAATTCTATAGGAATTCTATGGTGATTGTTTCGTTGGGTTACTGAAATCGTGTGAAATATTCTACCCACCCATCTCAGACTAGAATTTCTCTGGTGGCATCATAAACAACCAGTATTGGTGGCTCCCTGCACACTGTTCTTCCTCCCATATTGCCTAAATTCTACACACTGTAAGTTAGCACAGGTAACACAACAATAGACAAAGCCAATGATGGAACAACAAGTTGTTATGATCGTTATATCGGATGATATTTTCCAGCATAAATACCGTTAAATACTTGCTATTATGGATTGTCATATAGTTCTTCATAACCAAATAAAGGACTAACATGCACGTATAAGTACTTTGGGAGTCACCCTTGCCCCGCTTTGAAATGATAGGTCACCTTCGACAGAATGAATGAAGGAAAATCATGCTGATGGCGACATACAGGGATGATGGAAGTGGTAAGGTACACCAATTTATGAAAGGATCACAAGAGATATTGGAGTGCTGAAATCAATGCATATACTATAATTATCAATTAGTGAGGATATGCTATGAGGTGATTTCGAAAAGGGAAAAAGGACATCTGACACACAAAAATATGATTTATCGTCATCATTCCACTTAAAGCTTATTATGATTGATTTTTTAGGAGATATCCATGCATAAAGGTTCAACATAAATTAGGAACATAATCGCTCTGTAGTAAAGATACCAAATAAGGAAAGGGACTTATAATAACTATTGATGTTGGAAATATGACTTCAATACCATCAGCAGAGCTTCTGTTGCCTATAGGCATCTATAGCCTCAACAGAGTTGCTTTCTAACCCTTTGGAACCATGGTCCTTTATGTAAAATAGGGAAAGTGCATTATGATATTAGAGTGGAGACCAATGTGCTAGCTTGGTGACCAGATGAACACATTGCCATTCACTAGGAAGGAGCAAAAGGTGGGCAGGCCGGCTCGTGATGAGACCTCCTGTTCCAAGGACTTTTTATTTCTTGATTCATCCATTGGATCATATCCCTGGTGTGGTGGCCATAGTGGGAATGCCACTTTGTTGCTTCCTCATGATCATGGTAGGCTGGCTTGTGATGAGACCCCCTATCCTCCATCTATAAAAAAATCAGACAATTTTTAATAAACATATGTATATCTTTTTTTTCTTTTTTTTTAGAACAACACTTCCTATTTATACATAAAGGGTGGCTCAACATTCCTTAGGAGTAGGAATGGCGGAAGAAGTCTATACAAATCAAATAGAAGAAAGTACGCCCTTAACCTTATTTGATGATAATGAACGGAGAGAGTTACAGGGTTTAGGGAAGAACCATCATGGTACAAGTAATCAATCACTTTGATTTATAATGGAAATGAGGACAGTGAAGTGATATAGATGGTTGTGTCCTTTCTTTTTCAATCAATACAAAGCAATCTTGTTTAAAGATAATAATATTCAATACTTGCTTGTTCCAATAATCCTCAGATTTGTATCCCTTCATATATATTTGTACCCTTGTGCGTGATAGAGGATCATAAAAAGTGAAATAATATTCACAAAGTGCTTATTTCGTAAAGAAAACCTCACATAAAGAGTGTTTTTCCTTGTCAGGAATAGCAAGAAAAGACACACAAAAAGGTGTTGTTCCTTAAAGGGAACAACAGTTGTTCCCTATAAGGAACAGCGAATGAAAAATATACGCAGATGGTGTTGTTTCGTGTGGGGAACAACAAAAGGATATATACATGACGGTGTTGTTCCTTATAGGGAACAACAACTGTTCCTTAGGAGGAACAACAAGAAGAAAAATTGCACATCTAGGGAACAAAAACTGTTTCTTAGAGGGAACAACAGTTGTTCCTTATAAGGAACAACAAAAAGAAAGAAAAATAATTGGACACAAAATTGTTGTTCCTTAGAGGGAACAACAGCTGTTCCTTAAAGGGAGCGACAATTGTTCCTTAGATGGAACAACGGAAAAACAGATGTAAATGAAACTGTTGTTCCTTAGAGGGAACAACGTTTGTTCCTTAGAGGGAACATCAATTTTTCCTTAAAGGGAACAAAAATTGTTCCTTGAAGGGAACAATAGCTGTTCCTTAAACGGAACAACGAGAAAACAAATCCAAACGAAACTATTATTCCTTAGAGGGAACAATAGTTGTTCCTTCGAGGGAACAGTGGCTATTCCTTCGAAGGAACAACAGTTGTTCCTTAAAGGGAACAACAAGAAGCTAATACACATGAAACTGTTGTTCCTTAGAGGGAACGGTAGCTATTCCTTAGAGGGACCAACAACTATTCCTTAAAGGGAACAACACGAAAATAAAATATACAGGAAATTGTTGTTCCTTAGAGGGAACGGAAACTGTTCCTTAGAGGGAACAACAATTATTCCTTAAAGGGAATAGCGAAAAGAAAATACACACAAAATTTTTGTTCCTTAGAGGGAATGACAGTTGTTCCTTAGAGGGAACAACAATTGTTCCTTAAATGGAATAGCATGAAAAGCAAATATACAGGGAACTAATGTTCCTTAGAGGGAACCATAGTTGTTCCTTAGAGGGAACAACAACTGTTCCTTAAAGGGAACATCGAAAAGCAAATACACATGAAACTGCTATTCCTTAGAGGGAACGATAGTTATTCCTTAGAGGGAACAACAACTGTTCCTTAATGGGAACAACACAGAAAGAAAATACACAGGAAACTATTGTTCCTTAGAGGGAATGACAACTGTTCCTCAGAGGGAACAACAACTATTCCTTAACGGTAACAACACAAAAATTTGCACACAAAATTGATGTTCCTTATAGGGAATGACAACTGTTCTTTAGAGGGAACAACAGCAGTTCCTTAGAGGCAACAACAAAAAGAAAATCCATAAAAACATTGTTGTTCTTTAGAAGGGACAACAGTTGTTCCTTAAAGGGAACAACAAAGGAAAAGTAGAAAAAGAGAATTTATACAAGCAAATTCAATCAAAATAGAAAGAAAAATTTATGTACAAATTTCAAAAACAAATGAATTATTTACTGGGTCGATGCTGAGGATGGGTTGCCCTCCTCAATAAGAATTTGTATGGTAGAATCTTCCTGTAATTGTTGGCAAAAGGACTCCCTGGAAAGCGGTTTGTGATAGAGTCGTACTCGACGTTCATTCGATTTAAAAGAGTAGCCAGACCCATCAATGGTGGCTAATGTGAAGGTGCCATTATCATGCCCCTTTTGTATCTCATAAGGTCCTAACCATCTTGTCTAGAATTTTCCTGGGAAATCTTGGAACCTAGAATCATACAGGAGTGCCCAATCTCCTTTGTGGAAGATCTTCTTTTTGATAAGGGCATCATGCCATTTCGCTCTTTGTTGTTGGATCAGTGCAGTGTGCTAAAGAGATGATAGCTAGATTTCATCCAATTCATTGATTTTATGTAGCCTATTAATCTGTGCTTCATTTAAATCGAAGCCTACCTCCTGAGCTATCCTCAATGTCTAGATTTCAAATTCAATTGGGAAGATAGGTTCTTTTCCAAAAACTAGTTGATATGGGGAATATCCCATGATATTTCTCCTTGTCGTGCGATATGCCCACAGGGCTTCTGGCAATCAGGTAGCCCAGTCACGTCTATGTGATGCAACTATCTTTGTGAGTATTGCCTTGATCACTTTATTGGTGCTTTCTACCTGGCCATTTGCCTATGGATGGTATGGAGTCGTGATTCTATGCATGCTATGATGATTTTTTAATGTTGCAGCAATCTTATGGCCTATGAATTGTGGCCCTCCATATGTAATTACCTCTCTAAGCAAGCCATATCGCATGAATAGTTGGAAAATAAAGTGGATTACCAAGTCCTCTATTGCCCTTGGTAGTGTCTCTGCCTCCACACATTTAGTCACATACTCTGTTGCAACTAGTATGTATTTCTTTTGATTAGATGATGGGTTTATTGGACCGATGAAATCTAACGCCCATTTCTCAAAAGGTTCAATGACTATCTATGGGTGCAAGGGCATCTCATCAGACTACCCAGGGCGTCCCAACGTTTGGAAATTGTCACATGCTTGGACAAACCTCTTGGCATCTTTAAAAATGGTGGGCCAATAATAGCCCATCTCTAAAACTTTGTGACCAGTCATGCGATCTGCAAAATGTCCGTTATAAGGCACATCGTGGCAAGCTTTCAGGATGTCGAAGATCTCGTCTTCCCTGATGCATCTTCTAATGTGCATATCAGCCCCCGTATGAAATAAATAGCCTCCAATCCAAGAGAATCGTGTGTTGTGTTGTACTATTTGTTTTCTTTCATTAGGCGTCAAGTGCTTGGGTAACTTGCCCACTGCCAAGTAATTTGCAACATCCACGTACCACGGTGTTTTCACAGTTACAGCAAATAAATGTTCATTAGGAAATTGGTCTTCTACTGCTGCCGAGTCATCTGTCTTTGGCATTCGTGAAAGGAAGTCTACTACTAGATTTTCTTTTCCCGGTCGATCTTTGATAGTGATATCAAATTCCTGCAAAAGAATCAACCATCTTGTCACTCTTCCATTTGTAACAGGTTTATTAGCTAGATATTTAATAGCAGAGTGATCAGTGTATAAAACCACAAGGTATCTTGTTATATAATGTCTAAATTTATTGATAGCATAGATTACAGCCAAAACTTATTTTTCAGTAACAGTATAATTTAATTCAGTAGGAGATAGATTTTTGCTGAAATAGTATATTGCATATGGATTTTTATCTTCCTCCTGGCTGAGAACTGCTCCAATGGTTGTGTCTAAAGCGTCAGATGAAATCTAGAATGGCGAATCCCAGTTTGGGCCCCTTAATAATGGGGGTTTTGATACAAGCCATTTTAAATCTTCAAAAACACTATCACATTTATCAGTCCAAATGAAATCAATATTTCTTGTTAATGCATATAACAGTGCAACAATCTGAGAAAAATTCCTTATAATTCTTCTATAATAGCCAGAAAATCCCAAGAAACTACGTACCTCAGTTTGTGTGGAAGGGGTAGGTATTAAAATAATTATCTAAATTTTTGTTGGATCTACCTGGATTCCAGCTGCTGAGATATAGTGACCCAAGATGAGGCCCTCGGTCATCATCATGTGGCATTTTTCATGGCTTAAACAGAGTTTGGTGGAAATGCATCTTTGCAGAACTTTCTCTAATGTTTGTAATGCTGGCTCGAAGTCATCTCCATAAGGTGTAAAGTCATCCATGTACACCTCGAGCCCTTCATTTATCAGATCTAAAAAAATGCTAAGTATAGCCCTCTGGAATGTGGTAGGTGCATTACACAACCCAAAAGGTAAGACCTTGTAAAAAAATGTTCCCCAAGGGTAGGTAAAGGTAGTCTTATCCTGATTTTCAGGGGCAATCTGAATTTGATTGTATCCGCTGAAGCCATCTAGGAAAGAAAAGAATTTTTCCTGCCAATGTATCCAAGACCTGGTCAATGAACTAAAGGGGAAAATGGTCCTTTTGGGTTGCTTTATTAAGCTCTCTATAGTCAACACATATACACCACTTTCCATTCTTTTTCGGCACCACTACTAATGGAGAGACCCATTTGCTGTCAGATATTGGGTAGTTGAAGTTTACATCTAGCAATTTTTTTAGCTCATCCTTAACAATATCTTTAAGATGAGGATTTAACCTCCGTTGAGGTTGTCAAATGGGCCTATCATCTTTCTCTGTATAAATGTGGTGCATGAATAATTGGGGATCAATCCCTTTCTTGTCTGGGTAATCCCATGCAAAGGCCACTTTATATTTTCTCAGGAGTTGAACAAGCTTCTAATCTTGGTTAGCAGTCAGGTTTTTGTTAATATTTAAAGTTTTTCCTGGCTCAATTTCTATGGTTTTGTTGTTATAAACAGAAGTTGTTGGTATTGATTGATTGTTAATATATTTTAAGGGATCTTCTTCTATTTCATTATCGAGGGTTTCTTCGATCATGTGACATTTTAGATGGGATACGGCATCTGGTTGGTTAAAGTAATTGTTAATGATGTTATCTTCTGTTTGATCCTTAAATTCAAGAGAATCTTCTATGGTTAGCAGTGATCTAATGTTTTCAGTTAGATATGATACAGGTTGTTTTCTGGTTTTGATAATTGTTAAACTTGGCTGAGCTAGAGGATATAAAGCTAAATTCTTCACATTGATTCCTCTTGCTATATTCATGTTGCCTGTTCGATAGCTTATGTAAGCATCCCTGGTTGCTAGCCAAGGTCTACCTAGAATTATGGGATGTCCTTCGAGTCAGTTTTTAGGATTGATGATCAGGAAATCAGCTGGGTATTCCCAAGATTCTACAGACACCATTACATCCTGTAATGTACCTTCTGGTTTGACTACCGATCAGCGAGGTCCAACAAGGTTGTGGTTGGGTCCAAGGATGTAATGCCAAGTTTTTGACAAGTTGTGGTTGTAAGAATATTAATTGTTGCTCCTAAATCGGCTAATGCATTGGGGAAGGAGCATCTTTTTATTTGCATAGTGACTATAGGATTTCCTGGGTCCTCATATTTTATAGGTGTTTCTCTGCCTGATAGTAAATCAGATAAGGTACCAACTACATGGATAGTTTGGGTTGTTTTTATTTTCCTCTTCGGCTTTTTCATACACAATTCCTTAATAGTTTTTTCATAAATTGGAATGTCTTGAATAACCTAGAGGAGTGGTATTTTTATACACAAATTTTTCAATTCCCCCAGAAGATCAAAATCAGGATATTCAATTGGGCAAGGTATGACTAATATTTTTGGGAATGGTGGAGAAGAGGTGGTCGTTTGATCATGAGTTTTCTGTCTAACCATGTTCTCCACTTGTGGTTCTTGTTCTACAAGTAATGCATCTTCAATTTGTACATTTTTATCCCCCTCTAATTTTATTATCTGTCCAGATCTTAATTGAAGCCCATTGCACTCCCTTAACTTGGTTTCTGGCTTTGGTCCTTCAATAATTTGAATAGATTGAACCGGTTTGTTGTTGGGATTCGGGCTAGGTTGGGCTGGGAGCTGCAGTCATAGGTTGGTCTGAGGGTTCTGTTGCAATGTGTATGGTGTTGGTAGTGTTGGTTGAGGTAGGGGGATTGTTCCCAGTGGATGATTTTTAGGTCTTTGCTAGCTTGACTTCCAGTTCTGGTTCTGTGAAGTCGAGGGTGGCCATTGGGATTGATACAAATTATTTTTCCAAAACGGTGGGAAGTAAGAGGAATTTGGCCAATTGTTATTTTGATTTGATTGGTTGGGCCAAGGTGGCATAGGGAATGGTTGTTGTGACCAATTGGAAAAGGGTGGTTGATTCTGCCACATGGCTCCTAGGTATTGTTGCGAATTATATTGCGAAGTTTGAAAGAAAGAATATGGATCAGTCAGCGTACCTATTTGTCATGGTTGCCATTGGAGACGCTGATTTAGCAGGTAGACTGGTTCTGCTTCTTCCTCTACCTCCTTATAGACTACTTTTAGCCCTGGGAATGATGGGCAACTTTCTGTAGCGTGTTCTTTCGTACATATGGCACAGGTTTGCACCATATCCAATGAGAACTCTTTGTGACTATGCTTCTTTCTGCATCTAGGACAGAATATCACCAAGTTTTGTTCTACTTCTGCCTACTTTTGCTTGGCTTGCATAATGTCTAATTGCATTGTTAGAGTTCCCAAAATATCTATTTTGAAATCCTCTAGCAGGTTGCCAATTTCTGCATGAGTTATACCTCCACTAGAGATTTTGTTGTCCCTAGTGGTCATGTCGCGTTCTACTGGTTTCAATCTCGTACTACCTCTTGAGGACCTGATACACAATTTAATAATTTCTGCATATTCCTCTTGATATATATCACCTTTACCCATAATATTTAATGTTTCTATCCATTGTTATTTCATCCCTTTAATCAGTGTAGTTTTTAGCACATTATCAAGTAAAGGCAGAGTTGCATAGGGAGACTGCTGGAGGTTATATTGAAATCGTTCCACATATTCTTCTAATGTTTCACTAGGTCTTGCTACCATTTGGAATATTTCGTCTTTCAATTCCCTAGATCTGCAATAGTCCTAATACTTTTTTAGGAAAGCAGTTTTCATTTGTTCCCAATCATTTATTGTGCCTCCACCTAATCCCATAAACCATCACAAGGCTGCTCCTTTCAATATAGAGGGAAACAACTTTAGTTTTTGGGGGTCAGTGGTATAATTATAACCTCGACACAATACATCAAACTCAAACAAGAATGTGTCTGGATCCTCTGATGTCAGACCATGAAAGGTAGGAATATTTTGGAGAGGGATGGCTTTCTTAGGTGCATTGACAGTTGTGTCAACAATGGGATACTGCAATGTAGAGGTCTGAGGTGTTTGTGGGTTGTTGGCCATTTGATCAAATATGTGCCAATACCCTTCTGGGATCTCTAGAGAGTTATTCCTGCGATGATTAGAAGGGGTGGGAATGAGCTTATCAACACTCCCCTAGTCTGGGGTAATGAGTGTTCCTTGTTGAATTACTACCTGAGGGGATCTTGGCTCCTTTGTTTCCCCTGCTTCTTCTTGAATGAACTTAACAGCACTCCCTTGATCTGGGATACTAAGTGTTCCTTGTTGAATTACTGCCTGAGGGGATCTTGGCTCTTTTGTGTCCCCTGTTTCTCCTCTTCCTTCACAAAGATTACAAGAATTCCCTTCTTGTAAAGAAATTGGGCGAGAATTTTCAATTTCTTGAAAACTCTGCTCAGTCCCTTCGGTTTTTCTATGGACCTCAGTGAAGGCTACAGATGGTGAGCCTGTGGCCCGAAGGGAGACAATAGGCTGTCTAGAAGCAACCTTTCTAGGACCTACTAATGGTTGAGATTCAGCTTTCTTTAAGATGTCATCTATGAAAGTTGATTGTCTAAGGGTCACCGGTCCCTTAGATTTTTCGGGTTTGGGTAGTGGAATTGAATTATTTTTAGGTTTTTTCTTCTTAGTCATTCATATACACAATTTAAATATTTACCTCTACCCTAAGTTCTTAACAATTCTACTGGAAAGCGGGCGGGGGAGCAGGCATCTTACATGCTCCGTATGCAGGTTCTTACCTTTCATTTTTAATACCCAATTCTCTCTCAACAGACAGGTAGCAAATACTTACTTCAGTTTTCTGTAATTGTGCTAAAAAGCGGGCGAAGTAGCAAGCACTTTACTTGCTCGTTATGTAGGTTCTTACCTTCCATTTTCAAAACCCAATTTTTCTTCAACAACAATCATCAGATGTACATTACTCCTTAGAAATCGCTACACTCTCCCCGGAAAAGGCGCCAAAATGTTGTCTAATAAAAGGTGCCTTTTAAACTCCTAATTATTGTAGAGCATTGGAAAGGTATGTTTTGATGCATAATTTAGTGATGTTTCAAGCAATGTTTGTAATCTTTTCTTTGTTATAAAGTAAGAAGAATGTAATGAGAATGAGCACGAATGACCAATTACTAATAGTTATCTTCTCTATGCATAAAATGACAAAAGTAGGAAGACGCAGTGAAAAACTGGAGTTCCATGAGAAGATAACGGTTGTCCCTTCGAAACTAACTAAATTCCAGACCAGGGTGAGCAAATCTCGGCAAATCAATCTGGGACGAGATAAGGGACTATCAGTTCGGAAGACTAGGCAAAGAAAAGAGAGGAGTTAACAGTTTAACAGATCCCTCAGGATCTTTGATCCTGAGGGATCGTTACTTTCAATTATTTTGTTGCCTGGTTAACTCCGCCATTACTAGTATAAAAAGGGTAGCATTGAAGACTTGTGGGACTCTCGTTCTATCTTGTATCTTTATTTTCTGTTTACAGACTTCACAGTCAGTTGGAACTCAGACTATCGAGTCTCTTTGAGACTTAGTTTTTGCTGTACTATCGTTGATGCGTTAATATAATATATTTTTGGTATTACTTTCCCTCTGCGTCTGAAGTAAATTCCGGCGGTGTGCCATTGGAAGCTAAGGGCCCGGCTCCAACGGACACTGGCTGATTGTATCATTACAGTTTGGCTTTGTGTGGTTTGTTTATCATTCTTAATAATTTGACATATTTTACATGTTGTTCCATACTCGTTCATCAGTAGTTTTTCCTATTGTAAATCTTTATAACAAGTTCACATCATATTTCCAGAATTGGTCACATAACGATTGTTCTGAGTTGTTCACTTCTGTTACAGAATTTATAGGTGGAATGCTTTAGCTACATATAGTTGGAGTGACGATCATAAGAAAATGGAATTAACGTTGTAGGTGGACTACTGGTGATCATTTCAGATTATCTGTACATATGATTGACGATTCCTGTTTATTTGATTTAGTTGTCTACTTTTATATATGATTGACGTTTCCTATTTATGGTGGTTTGCTGTGCCATTTGGTTAAGCTGTTTACTTGTATAAAAGATTGCTCTGTCTTTGTATATAAGTTGATGCAAAGGATTGAGAGTGTTGAACTCGCGAGACTTAGTTTCCTTACTGTTGTTCCTTTTACTGCTGTTCCATTTCTGCATTGCCGTTCCATTTTACTTTCCTGCTGTTCCTTTTTACTCGCATTCATTGGTTTGGTGTGAGAGGAGGATCAAGGCTGTCGCGAGACACAGCAGACGCTATTATGCTCCCAGATCCATGATCCATACTCTAGTTTCTTTTCTTTCAACAGTTTCTAGAGGGATGGGTTACTATTTCCGCACCCTCGACTGGTAAAGTTGCTGCGTGTGATTTCTTTCTGCAAAAGTAATCTAGCCATAGTTTAGCATCCGTTTACTCTTGTATTTCTTAGGCCTATACTACTAAGCATTACTCTGACAAATAGCCTCAAATTGAGATACCCTTTGCAATAACAAAACGCTCCCGCATTGACTTGTAATGTGAGATAACTAGAGGTGAAAAAGGCCCTTGTTACAACTCTACAATTATCTTCACATTAATTGTCAATTCGGGCAAGTCTTCTTGTTTCAAGAGTGTAAACAATATGTGGCAACTATTTAACTCAGAGAGTAATGTTTCTAAATTACAGTATAGATCTTTTAAATACAAGAGTAAACAGATGCAACAAGTAAATTCTAATTGCAATTAAAATAAAACTCAACCCTTTAATGAAATCAAATCCTACAACAATTCAGGTAATAGCAATATGCGATTCAAGTAACAGCAGTATCAGTTAAGAGTACAGCAGTGATAACTCTTCTCTTAGAAACTGATTTAATTTAAATCGAATGCATTACTCTGTAAAACAATGATGATATCAATATGAGATCCTAACAGCAGTAGTTAATACTCATTACATTTGATTACATCGAGCAAGATATTTATCTAGGAAACTCAATCCAAAGTGAAAGGAAACTAATTAAACAACAATGTTGTAAATTTTATAAAACAGAGCTATTCTGTCAACGAAAATAAATAAGGAACAACAACGAAATAAAATAACAGAAAGCAATAATACTATCAAACTGTCACACTTGCAATAATTGAAAATATATGACACAGGTGAAGCAGTGAATTCCACCAGAAGCCGGGCCCTTAGCCACCAGCGTACACTGCTGGTTACTTCAGATAAATGAAAAGAACAACAACTCCTATTATGTATTAATCATGAAAGAGTATTACACTATATTTGCGTTCTTTGCTATAACGAGAGTCTGTAATTAAGAATTACAATAATAATAACAACCGTCCTCCCCTTTCTGCTTACAATCATTTCCTTTTATAATGAGAAAAGGGTAAAATGATAAACGCTAAAAGCAATCCCTCAAGATCTCTTGATCCTAAGGGATTCACACAATTTTCTAACTTCAAACATCTTTCCCTTCTCGCGCCGATCCTGTGATTTGTTTTGGTCTTATCTGTAACTGTTGCGCTCCTTCCTTAGCTTGCTGCTTTTTCGCTTTTCCTTGGTTAGGGAACAACAGTTGTCCCTTTTTTTACTTTTCCTACATAAAGAAGGATAACAATAAGCTAAGTCATAACTATAGATAATTTCTTCATTCTTACCATAATCCTTTGATATATTAACATATTAGGAATAGAAGGGATATAAATAAAGGAAAAGGATGATGAGATAAATAGCAGATGCATACCTTTTCCATGACTCAACACCTGCAACATAAAATATACTTCATATAGAAGTATTCCTCATAAACCCTTTCAATTGCACTCTTAGCCCTTTGATATTCTCCTCCTTATATATTTTTTGGCCTTTCTCAATACCTTGGACCAAAACAACACTTAGAGTTTGTGGTATTCTTGGATGGGATCAAATAGTCGTTACTCCACTAAATATTGTGGGCTAATACCATGCTATTGACCCTTGGTATTCATTAAACTTGAATTTAATTGATTTTCCAACCCATACGCACTTTTCCTCTTGTGAAAGTGTGCATACGTATACGCCCTTTTTGTTCTGTGAACCTGCGTGTATACACTGATTTGACATGGTGAACATTTGTATGCAACTTAAACTATCTGAAAACATCCTTTTCCTTAAACTTCTTGATTCTAATTAGTAGACCTTTGTTCCAACTTCTTGTTCTTCTGTACCAATGCCTTGTTACCTCTAAATTGACATGTTACATTGTGAGTTTCCTTTTATCAAATCTGAACTGAACTGTGAGTGAGTTTCCATTGAGGATAACACCTGTATCATAATGCCAACAATCTCCCCCTTTGGACTTGATGAAAACCATATTTGTGTTGATTACTACATGTAGAAACTGTTAGAGATATCAAGCAACACCAAAATACCAAAATTCTCTCCCCCTTTGACATCAAGGGAAAAGGGCGGATCAACAAGAGATACACTATGATGTCCATGCTCCTCCTAAGTACATGTAGAGTCTACAAAGATATTTTTCAAAATAATAACTTGACTCTATAACTCAACTAAGTGAGTATGGCCTTCCTATCACCAACGAATCATACATACATCAATCACCCAACCAAGTGGGGATGCACCAAATTTGACTCATGCACCCAACCAAGTGGGGATATACCAATTGTTTATACGTGGTTGAAATATAACAATTATTACATAATCCTTCCCATGCATAGTGTGAAAACAAATTACATCATATGTCCAATAGGACTCATTCGAAAATAGAATATGATAGAATGTGACATATTACACCCTAGATCTTTACATGACCTATGCAACGATGAATATATGAAACCATAGCTGAAATCAGCAACCATAATGCCAACAATGCAAAATGTTTTTGAAGGCTAATGCTCCCCCTAAACCTGTGCTACTTATGCATTGTCAACAAACCATTCATCAAGGCATCTTCATCAATCAGATAAAATTAATGAAAAAATCATATCATCAGAGAGTAATCATGAATATCAGACTGAGCACCCATGTCAGAGTTTGACCCATTTTTTTCTATCATAAAACCATATACACTCCTTCAACCATGAAACTCGCGTACATAAGTGACTACCCTTCATGAAACCCGTGTATAGGAACCTTCTTCTGACAACTAGATTTAACAACAGGATGATGCAGAAACTACTCCCAACTTTGTATGAGATATTCAAATGTTTCTCTGGGAAGCAGTTTGGTAAATATTTCAGCAACCTATTCTTTGGAGGGAACATACTCCAATTTAACCTTTTGTTCAAGCACTTGTTTTCGTAGAAAATGGTACTTAGTGGGTAGGTGGTTGGTCTTGGAGTGGATGACAGGATTTTTTGAAATACAGATGGCACTTGTATTATCACATAAAATGGAGATGGATGGAGAACATGTTATTTGAATGTCTTGCAATGTTTGCATCATCCAGAGTAGTTGTGTGCAGCAAGATGCAACAACCACATATTCCACCTCAGCTGTATATAAGGCAATCGAAATTTGTTTCATTTTGGACCAAGATACTAACCGTGATCCCATATAGAATGCACCTCCACTGGTGCTTTTTCAATCATCAACATTTCCTACCCAATCTACATCTGTATATGCATGAAGAGTAAGATCTGTATCTTTAGGATACCATAGACCAAAGTCTTGAGTTACTTGAAGATATTTGAATATTATTTTCACAGCCTGAAGATGTGATTCCTTTGGATTTTCTCGGAACCTTCCAACAATTCCTACTACATGCATGGTATCAGGTCTGGTACCTGTTAGATAGAGCAGACTTCAAATCATAGATTTCTAGGCTAGTTGATTCACTGTAGGTGATTCATCGTTAGAGATGAGACTACATCCTGTTACCATTGGAGTACATACTAGTTTAGAATCTTCCATTCCGTATTTCTTCAGAATCTGCTTGAGATATTTGGTTTGTGAAAGAAAAATACCATCTTTTGTTTGTTGTACTTGTAGACCAAGAAAATAAGTAAGTTCACCAAGTAAGGACATTTCAAATTCTTGCTGCATAATTGAAGAAAATCTCTGACTCATAGATTCTTCATTGCTACCAAAGATGATATCGTCAACATAAACAACAATAATTAGTAGTTTATCATTCTCAATCTTGGTGTATAAGTTGTTGTCCGCAGATCCTTTTGTGAACCCTTACTGTTGAAAATATTTGTCAAGGCGATAATACCAAGCCCTTGGAGCTTGTTTCAGTCCATAAAGAGCCTTTTTGAGCTTGCATACAAACTTTGCATCATTTCTTAGAATGAATCCTTCTGGTTGTTCAATATAGACTTCTTCTTCTAACTCTCCATTAAGAAATGCAGATTTTACATCCATTTGATACACTTTGAATTTCCAAAAACTTGAAAGAGCAAGAAACATTCTTATGGCTTCAAGTCTGGCAACAGGTTCAAATGTTTCTTCAAAGTCTATACCTTCTTGTTGATCATACCCTTTATATACAAGTCTTGCTTTGCTTCTAATAACCTCTCCATTTTCATTCAATATATTCTTGAATACCCATTTTGTTCCTATAACATTTTTGTCAGGTCTAGGAAATAGTTCCCAATTATCATTCTTTTCAATTTGGTCAAGTTCTTCATTCATTGCCCTAACCCAACATTCATCTTTGCTAGCTTCATTAACATTTTGTGGTTCTATGGAGGATAGTAATGCAAGATAACTGGAAGTTCCTGCAAAAGTTCTTCTTGTCTATACTCCAGACCCTTTTTCTCCTAGAATTTGAGATTCTTGATGATTCTTTTGAACATACTTGGATGGAGTCTTTTCCCTGTCAGTTGTATCTTCTTCTGATGGTTCATTGGTTTCTTCCTCTATATAATTTTGATTTGATACAGGAAAGAATTCACCGTATTCCTCATTGTCATCATCCTTTTTTTGTTCTGGATTTATGCATGCTTCATCAATTACTACATCAATGCATTCAAAAATTTCTGAAGCCTCTTGTTATAACATTTTTATCCTTTACTTCTAGATGAATAACCAAGAAGAATTCCTTCATCTGCTCTGGGTTCAAACTTACCAAGTTTTTCATCTGTCTTTTTTATGAAAAATTTGCTGCCAAAACCTATAAAGTGTTTTATAGTAGGAGGCTTACCATACCAAAGTTCATATGGAGTTTGATCACTATTTACCCGAACATTAGCTTGGTTGAGAATAGTCATAGCAGTAAATGCAGCTTCGCCCCAGAAGGTGGCAGGAGTTCCATATTCATCAAGCATAGCTTGAGCCATTTGTTGCTTTTTTCCTATTCAT
This sequence comes from Pinus tabuliformis, assembly GCA_031772625.1. Classification (NCBI taxonomy): domain Eukaryota; kingdom Viridiplantae; phylum Streptophyta; class Pinopsida; order Pinales; family Pinaceae; genus Pinus; species Pinus tabuliformis. The sequence goes on along the minus strand of CM062810.1, from coordinate 38,351,429 downwards.
TCTTTCCACTATGCCATTTTGTTGAGGAGTTTTGCCAACAAAGAACTACCTTTTTATTCCACGTTGTTCACAAAATAAAAAAATTCATATGATATGAATTCTCCCCCTCAATGAGATCTGAGACATTTGATTTTTCAATATGATTCATTTTCAACTAAAGATTTGAAGGCATTAAACTTTTCAAATGCTTCATCTTTATGCCTTAGTAGACCTATCCAACAGATTCTAGATAAATCATCAATGAATAAAATAAAGTATTATTCTCCACGAGGTGACTTTTTCCTTGTTGGTCCACACAAATTAGTATGGATGAGTTCAAGAGGCTTACTTGATGATCCTTCTTTTTCACTGAAATGAACTCTGGTTTTCTTACTGACTTGATATGGTTTTCATATGGTGTTTTATGGGATGTTGATATCTGGAAGATCACAAACCGCCTTGAGCTTGCATGCTTTTCTTATTTGAGAAAATATTAGATGCCCCAATCTTCTGTGCCATAACCAGGTTTCATCTATTTTGCTTAGATAACAATGTTTTTATCCTCCTTTCATTATGTATAGAATGTTTGGAGTTCTTGTACCTTTGATTACGATCTTTCCAATATCAATCTCATGAACCACACATCTGTTTGATCGAAACAAAACTTCATTTCCTTAATCATGCATTTGACTGACACTCAACAAGTTATGTTTTAAACCATCAAAGTACATGACATTTACAACTTTAACCTTTTCTTTCAAATAAAAAGAACCTTTACCTTTAATGATAGCTGGTGTGTCATTTCCAAAGAAGACATTATTTTCTTTTTCTAAAGCATCATGTAGTGGCCAATCTAGGGTGCTAGGTTAGACTAGATTTAATATCAACCAAGGTAGGTAAACTTAGAGGCATGTGTCTAAAGTATATAGACCTACAAGGATCTCCTCTACCTAACTAAGGGTTTATTGTGACACGCTACAACACTCCTTTACAGGAGATTGAAATATGTTACCTCTCACACCTTAATACTCAGATCATCTAATTTATCTAACTGTTCTAAAGAAATTGCATGTTGCTAAACTGAGTTTTCAACCCTCTTACAAGGATATTATCCACAAAATCTCTTTCCAGCTAACACACTAAGCATTCATGAAAATCAAACGCTCTTTTAAGCACACTAAAATTTTAAATGCATGAAAATAGAGTCCACAGAGATACTTTGAAATCTAATGATCAATCAAATCTTTTACAAGATATTGTTCAATGATCTAGCAATCGAATTCTCAAGCTATCACCATGAATATTATTTGCAAGAACTTCTAATCAAATCAATAAACTCACAGGAAAGAAAATAACATTAAACACTATTCGCACTATTCAGATTCGAAAACGCAATGGAAATGAAAATAAAAGTATACCAATCTCCATGTAGGGCCCGTCCATGCTTCAATGGCATACTTAAGAAACTTCAAGCGATGAGAATGTTAACGCATAAGCACTGTAAGGGTAAAACAATGACTGTAATTAGGTTCTGGAAGTCGAAATCACATGCAAGAGCAATGTTCTGGAAACAATACACAAGAATAATAATCATTCTGGACAATACAATATGCAGTCTTTTATTTGCTTGTCTCCTATCCTATGTTCACTAACTTTCCCTCTAAATCGAATGTACATACATTATGCAGATGTTTCTACGTTTACAAAAGAGTGATTTTTTGTCTTTTCTAATCTTAACTGATTTCCAAAGAAAAATGAAATCAGTTTGGGAAACTCTAGCTTTTTGTTGCCTTTGTGACCAAAAGGTTGGGTTTGACCAGCATTGACCATGTATCCAGGAGCTTTAGATTCGCTGTTGAATATATTTTTCACCATGTATGTACATTCCAGATCACGTTCCTATCCTTTGTTTTGATTTTCCTGCCATGCCACGTGTCACATCATAAACCATTTACAGGAAGTCATGACATCCTGTAATTTTTGTTGAAAATTCCTAATTTTTAACATAAAAATTCACAAATTAAGTTTAATGTAAATTAACAACTATAATGCTTTGATTAATCAATTTCAATGGACTATGAGGGGTTTATGGGAGAAAAAGATAGACAAATGATGGATTTCTAGAAGAAAAGGATGGCAATGAAATGGTACCAACATCTCCCCCAAGTTCAATGATTTAGCATGTCCTCATGCTAATCCTGATGTGCTCCCTTTATACTATGTTCCTGCCTGTGCCTCTACCGCTTGTAACAATGCATCTATATTCTTTTGAGCTTAGGAATTCTTTTGAACGTGGAGCTCATGTTTCAAATTCTTGTATTTCTCTTTGAGAGCTTTCTTTTGAGTATACAATTTGGTTGCCCACTTGCAAATGTCGGTTTGTTCAACCTTGAGTTCTTTGATTTTCTCCTTCAGCTTCTCATTTTTCTGTTGAGTCTCGGCCTTCTTTGAAATCACAGAGTTTGAATTACTAATATGGTAATGCCCTTTTTACGAACTGAGAATGAAATGAAACTTAACAACCGACCTTACCCAATTTACTATAATGATAATGCAGAGCGCATTCATATGACAAAGACAGAGGAGTTGTACTGGTTTGCATAGGTACAATCATGAGAACGTCGTAGACATATAAGGAGTGCTGGAGTTATGATAACGGATGGTTGTTGCATGAGTCGACTTGGGTCAAATGATCATTTTATAACTTGTCCGATTCAAAAAAAATGAATGAAATCGTTTAACACTTGCCTCTCCAATGATTCACCACTTGTCCATTACTTGTTGGTACTTGGCCGATTAAGAAGATGATGGATCAATGACAAGGTTTGATGGCCGATTCAAGAATGAGGAGTTAATGACAAGGTTTGAAGGGTGATAGCCTAGAGTGTGTTGGGAAATGATAGTAGTTAGGAATGTTACAAGGCTGATGGGTATAGGGGTGTTTTTGAAATTGATCATAAGCAATTATAATCATCATATTTAACACTAAAATAATTTAGGAATTTTAAATGTTAAAAATAAAAATTACAACAATACATTACACTTTGTTGGTTGACTAAGAATTGAGTTGGAATGCATAGGTAGGACTGATCTTTATTGTCTAGATATGACTAATTTTCACTGTCCATAACAGGTCCCTTCTGAGATAAAGTTTGATATAACAGGTCCCTCTGAGATCTGAAGAATGTTGTGTGTGCAGCTTCTTTGAAATTTGAAGAACTATATGTGTGCATCTTCCTTGATCTTTGGTGTTGATGTAGCCTTGATGATAAGAAACCTTTGAAACTCTGTTGAAACTTTGTTGAAGTAGCCTGATGTAGCAGTCTTTAACAAGTCCATTTAATGTTTGTTGAACAGGTCCCTCTAATATTGGTGCTGGTAACATAGTCTTCTGAACAGGTCCTACTGCATATTGCTAGAACAGGTCCCTTTGATTAGAACAAAGACAAAAACAACTTCTTTATTGAAATACTGAAGTGCTGAAACAAACTCTTTGAAAATTTACAATGAGGAGATGAGATATGGAAAGCAAAAATGCTGATGCTTCTCCCCCACTAAAGCTTTGACTTTTCCTCAAGTCATTATTGAAGCGATGAACCAACAGTAAACAAACAGAACAAGGAATTCTTACGAGCCAAAGAATTGGTTTTCAAGTAAGAATTTTGGGTTAGAGTGCGCCAGAGTCTGGTTTTCACATCTAAATCATTATTAAATATATATATATATATATATATATATATATATATTTTAATTTTTTTTTTTTTATATATATATATATATATATATATATATTTTAATTTATTTTTTTTAAATTGAAATGAAATGAACTAAGGTAGAGATATCACAGCTGAAGGCTGCAATATCTCAACCTCCCTTTCCTGAGATACAGTTTGAAGAAAATCCTCCTTGCTGATGGGCTTATGGTAAAGTTTCAACCGATGGCCATTGACAAGAAAGGGGTGTCCTTCTCCATCAATGGTAATAAGCTTGACTGATCCATTTTCATAAACTTGAACTATTTCATATGGGCCCATCCAATGTGTGGTAAATTTGGCTTTATGATCTCTGAATTTAGAGTCAAAGAGTAAAGCCCAGTCTCCTTCTTTGAACAGTTTCTTCTTGATGTGTGCATCATGCCACTGCTTCCTTTGTTTCTACATTAGGAGTGTTGTCTCCTCTGCTTGCTGCCTCATTTCATCTAGCTAGTTCAATTGGTGAATCCTCTCTTGTTGGGCTTCATTGAGATCAATTCCTAAATTTGCAACCATCTTATAAGTGTGTATTTGAAATTCAATAGGAAGCATTACCTCTTTACCATTCACCAACTGATATGGTGTAAATCCTGTAGTGTTCTTCCACGTGATTCTATAAGCCCATAGTGCATCTTTGAGCTTCTCTTCCCAATTCTTTCTGTTCATTGCTGCGGTCTTAGTGATAATTCCTTCCAATGTTTTATTTGTGGATTCCAACTGGCCATTGGCCTGTGGATGGTAAGGTGTACTTTTTCTGTGCTTGATTTGAAATTTTTCTATGATGTCTTTAACTAGCTTTGAAGTAAACTGAGTACCTTGATCTGTCACTATCTCCCTTGGTACTCCATACCTTACAAAAATTTCTTCAAAAAGGAAGTTTACCATTGTTTGTTCAGTTGCTCGGACTAGTGCTTTGGCTTCAACCCATTTTGTTACGTAATCAGTACATACTAGGATGTACTTTTTACCTTTGGAAGTTGGATTGATGGGTCCTATGAAATCGAGAGACCATTTTCAAATGGCTCTAAGTGTACTTGACGCTGAAGTGGCATTTCATATGTAGCTGTTGGCCTATCCATTCTTTGACAGTTATCACAACTCTTCACATACTTCTTGGAATCCTTAAAAATAGATGGCCAGTAGTATCCAAGACTAAGAACCTTGAATGTTGTTCTTTTAGCTGCAAAATGCCCATCACATGGTTCATCATGGCAAGATTTTAAAATATTAGTTATTTCATCATTTCTTACACATCGTCTAATAATCATATCATAACCAGTGTAAAATAAATCTCCATTAACCCATGAATATCGAGCACTTTGTTTGATTAGCCTCTTCTTTTCCTTTAGATTAAAATATGGTGTTCTTCCGGTGGACAAATAGTTGGCCAAGTCAGCATACCAATTATTCACTATTGAAATTGCAAATAAATTTTCATCTAGAAAATAATCTTCAACCGGAACAACCTCACCTGGATTTTGCAGTCTAGAAAGAAAATCTGCCACCTGATTCTCCTTACCTGGTCTATCTAACACTGTGATATTAAATTCCTGTAATAATAACAGCCATCTGGTAACTTTGCCATTAGTTACTGGTTTATTCATTAAATACTTAATGGCAGAATGTTCAGTATGTACAAAAACCTCATAACCGGTTACATAATGTTGGAATTTATTCACAGCATGTATGATTGCAAGCATTTCTTTTTCAGTGACTGTGTAGTTTAATTCTGCAGGTGTTAGATTTTTACTAATGAAATAGATGGCATAATGAAAAGACTCGTCTTTTTGGCCTAATGAGGAACCTAGTGCAGTATCAGATGCATCTGTAAAGATGTGAAATGGTAGGTTCCAGTTAGGTCCTTTTAAGACTGGTGTGGTTGATAACTTTTCTTTGAGTGTTTCAAATGCTTGCTGACAATTCTCATTCCAGTTGAAAGGTGTATCTTTTGCTAGAAGTTTAAACAGAGGTGAAGCTATTTTACTAAAATGTTCAATAAACCTTCTGTAATATCTTGCATACCCAAGGAAAATTCTTACCTCTTTTTGAGTCTTCGAAATTGGAAAATTGACAATGATCTGGATTTTTGATGGATCAACTTTAATGCCTTGAAAAGAAATATAGTGGCCTAATACTATCCCTTCATTTAACATCATAAAGCACTTTTCATTTCTCAGGGACAGATTAGCTTCAATACATCTCTTCAAAACTATTTCAAGATTCTCTAATGCATGCTCAAATGAATTTGTTATGAAACCAGCTCACAAAAAGATAGAAAAGAGAGATCCACGACTTAGAATTCAGCCTCTTCGAGGGGGCAACCTCCTTTACATTACATAAATGAACAATTCTTGGATGATACAAATGAAAATACCTCCCTTCTATATATAGGAGTCTAAGTGGTCCCAATACCATCAAAGCCTACATAACAATAATATTGTAGGGCACAACAATAACAATAGTGGGCTTCTATGTGGCACAATAGTAACAATATGGGCACTACATGGGTACATCAATATAATAAGTGGGTTGTACTAATAACAATAAGGGGTTACACTAGTAGTATAGGGGCCTAACATGCCCCTCTCCTTCAAAAAGCGTTGTCCTCAACGCTTGAGTAGTTCTTGATGCTTCTGTATAAGATTCTTGTCCTCCCATGTGGAATCTTCAGCGGGTAAGTTCTTCCACTTGATGAGATTCTCTGAAATTGATCGATTTCGTAGCTGTCGGGTTCTTGTTTCTGTGACTACTCCTGGTTCCAATATGATTTTTCTTTCATCTTCGATTTCTTGCAATATTGTTTGAATTGGGATCTTTTGCAACTTTTGAATAAGTGGCCATACTTCTTCATCCTTCTTCCATTCATCCCTTGCTTCGTTTATCCAATCTGTTTGGATAATATAAATAGCATAAAACAATGCTTCCACATCCTCATCCTTGAAGAGTCTTCCCATTCGGTAAGGTCGCCATTTTTTAAGTGCATGTAGTATTGCCAACATTTCCTTCTCATAAATAGCTTGCTTGAGATGTAGCAGTAAAAATACCCAATCATCTACATCAAAACATTTTTCACTACGATGTTGATCTACTTGTTGTTTCGTTTGATTTTGCACTGAAGTGGCGTTATCCTTTAAAAGTTGGAGAACTTGTTGTTGATGCTCGATGTGATCCTTCACTGCTTGAACCCTTTTCTTCTTGATATGTCCTTCTATCTCTAGAGTTTGAGGAGTGTTAATTTCTTCCAATCCTTTACAAGATGTGGTCGGATTCATTTCTTGATGCTCGATGTGATCTTTCACTACTTGAACTTTTTTCTTCTTTATATGTCCTTCTATCTTGATAGTGTGAGGAGTGGTAATTTTGAACAATGAATTACAAGAGATGGTTGGATTCATTTCTTCTTTCTCGATGTCATCTTTCACTTCTTGCACCTTTTTCTTCTTGATATTTCCTTCTATCTTGAGAGTTTGAGGAGTGGTAATTCTTGGCAATGCTTTACAAGATATCGTCTGATACATTTCTTCTTTCTCTGGGGTGGGGTCCTGGCTTATATCTTCTTCTTTTGTTGTTTCTTGATCCTTTTCTTCCTCCTCTTCATATTCTATGTAAAATAATTTCTTCTCAGCACACTTATGACCTTTAGTGCATTTTCTATCACAATTGTAACAAAGCCCTTTTTCTCTTTTTTCTTCCAATTGTTGTGGTGTAACCCTTGTAGGTTGTGGAAGGCTAGGAGAAACAACACTTCCATCTTTATAGTTGTGAGGGATACACTTCCTGGTTTCCATAATTTTGCTTTCCACTATGTCACAAAACCCTTTTACTCTTTCCAATTGTTGTGGTGTTGCTCTAAAGAAGGTGTTGCTCTTTGTATCCTCATAATGTGCTATCATTTCCTCCGTGAAAATTGACCACGTAACAAGTTGTTTACGAGAACAAAGCCCTTTGTACCATAAAAATTGATCTGGTTCTAAATATGAAGATGCAATACATACCTTTTGTAACAGTTGTACACCATGTAGATCAAAATATTGCTCCATCTGAAGTATCCAATTTACCGGATCCTTGCCATCAAACTTCCTCATCTTGCTTTTTCTTGATTTTAGGAGCTCGACCTTGAAACGACTGTAACTCTGTACTTTTGGATCTTTAAGTTCTGAAATTGTGATCTGTCGTAGCCCTCTATGTCCCCTTTCCAATGCCACCAGTCTGATCCAAATTGGATTCTCCAAGAAAAAGTTATGTGAAATCTCCCACAATGACTTGCTTTTAGACTAGTTCAGTAGAGCGAACTTGTACGACGTTCCACGAGTCACTGTTTCAACCTTTGAATCTGAAACTCACCCACAAGAAACTACAGTCCATCCTCTTTCTGTACCTTCTTACGAAATTTCAATCTGATGCTCAGAAAGAAAGTTATGACGATTTTCCCTAGGTCACCTGTTTTGAGTGTAATTCAGGAGTCTGCAAAAAGACCAACTTCCTCAGATCATATCCCCGAAAATATCACGCGAAAAGCTCTGAAATTCGGACCCAAGGTTCAGCACGATTTCTTCTCAAATGGGTTTTCTTTGTGACTTCTGAAACGTCACAGAAAAAAAGTTATAGTGAAAATGACACGATGACCTGTTTGGAGCAGCGAAACCCTAGAATCTAAAGCTCTGATACCAAATGTTATGAAACCAGCTCACAAAAAGATAGAAAAGAGAGATCCACGACTTAGAATTCAGCCTCTTCGAGGGGGCAACCTCCTTTACATTACATAAATGAACAATTCTTGGATGATACAAATGAAAATACCTCCCTTCTATATATAGGAGTCTAAGTGGTCCCAATACCATCAAAGCCTACATAACAATAATATTGTAGGGCACAACAATAACAATAGTGGGCTTCTATGTGGCACAATAGTAACAATATGGGCACTACATGGGTACATCAATATAATAAGTGGGTTGTACTAATAACAATAACGGGTTACACTAGTAGTATAGGGGCCTAACAGAATTACCATACACTGAAAAATCATCCATGTAAACTTCAACACAATCATGAACTAAATCAGCAAAAATAGCTAATACAACTCTATGAAATGTAGCTGGATCATTGCAAAGTCCAAATGGTAAAACGTTATATGCATAAGTGCCCCAAGGACAAGTAAAAGTGGTTTTGTCCTGGTCCTCTAAGGCTATCTTGATCTGGTTGTAGCCACTGAAACCATCAAGAAAAGAGAATGATGATTTCCTAGATAATGTGTCTAGCACTTGGTCAATAAATGGTAGTGGGAAATAATCTTTGAGGGTTGCTTTGTTCAATTGCCTGTAATCAACACAAATCCTCCACTTACCATTTTTCTTGGGCACTACTACCAATGGGGATACCGACTGACTGCCAGAGATAGGATAGATAAAATTGACTTTCAACAATTTTTGTAATTCCTCTCTAACAATATCCTGAAGCATGGGATTCATTCGTCTCTGCGATTGCCTCATTAGTTTGATATTACTGTCTGTATAAATATGGTGAGTGCATGTTTCAGGTGAATTCCGCGCATATCGATGTAGTCCTGTTGTGGTAAAAACACAACCCCCCCATTATTGATGTGTTCACTTCAAATAATGGGGACCCTTTCTATAAAATTTTGGCTAAACACCTTTTTGGATTTTTATTTTAGTTGATTGCCCTACGCTTTTGTTAATTTTCAGTTTTCTTTGGATTCTTGTTTTGATTGTTTTCTTAGAATCGATTTTTTACAAGCTTCCCATTGATGCTTGTTTTGCCTCATTTGGTCAACTGGTTTGAAAATGGCACTCCTTTGAAGTCTCATCATTTATCTAGCCTGGGTTAAAAATGCATAAAATGTACAATATTGCATTTTGTAAATAAATTAGTTCAATAAGGCATTCGTTTTAAATATTAACCTGTAGTGAGTTTTTACTAACATTTTTCATTTTTAGTTATGCGGCCAAATCATTAATTATCGAGAAGAAATTTACTCCAATTTCCAAATCAAATCCTAATCTAAAAAATCTAAACATTCAAGTGAATGCAGTTTATTTTTCATTTATTTTCCAAGTGGCTGTAGTTTAGAAACTTATGTTCATAAAAATAAAACAAAAATAAAAATTTAAGTTTAAAATTAAATTTTAAATTAATTAATATATTATATAATTAATTTAATTAAATTAAAATTTAAAACAAAAAAATATATAATAAAAATTGTTCCGATCGCATCGGGGCTTTTAATCGCATCGGAAGTTTTGGTACGCAACATATTTTAAAAAAACCCATAAGCCACCCCCGATGCGATATCGGGTCGCAAGTTTTATTCGCAACATATTTTATAGACCCCCGATATCCCCTCCTTCCCGATTCGCCGATGCGATGGAGCATGACGCATTAACTCAAGTCGCATTAAAACTTTGGTATTTGATTTCAAAGTTTTCGAATCACTCATACGTATGAGTGAAGTGAGGAAAGGTAAGTAATATAAGGTAGGTATATTAGTTTAAAGATATAATATAATATATTAAATTAATTTTATTTTTTTTAATTAGTTAATATATATTAATTAATTAATGAATTTTAATTTAATCAGATTAATTAATTTATGATATTTAATTAATTTGATTAATTTAGATTTAAATATCATCTAGAATTAGTTTTTATTAGATTAAATTTGTTTATAAATAGTTAATTAGATATTAGTTAGTTAGATTAATGATTAACAATTAAATTAGAAACTAATTTAGGATTAGATTTTTAATTCAAATTCTGATTTTAGCCCAGCAACAGAATTTCCAGATTCATGTCAAATTTGACTCATCAACTTTGGAAGCCCATAGAATGAGTTTTACTTGGCCAAATGAGGTCCAGGACGGCTCATTGGAACGAGAAAATCAAGGAGAATATTTCTGAGGAGATTTCATTGACAGATTTGGTCATTTATTGGGTCAAAAATCAGGCAGAAGATCAAGCTCCGAATTTTGAAAACAAAATCATTTTTCTGAGTTTTATTTTCATTGGTCCAGGCCTCTTCTAATTGCAGATTCACTCGTCAATGATATTCTTGGCCAATTAAATCATCCCAGGCATCAATAGAGAATTTATATTTTATAGAATTTGATTGGATTTGATTTAAATGCCAGCAATGCCATGTTGATTTTATTGTTGCATTTTAATTTATTTCGATTTCTTTTTGCAGGAAAACAGTGGAAGAAATATGGAGAAAAGAATCTCAATCAATGAGAATGCTCCAGCAATGGGATTTAGCAGATTTCTCTTCACCAAACTTTCCTCTCAAGAATTCCTTCACAGATAGTATAAGTAATAGATTGCATAATGTAATAAGGGGCTACTCTCCTCTGCAATACTAAACTTCTAAAAGCACTACTGTAATAGGAATTTAGAGTTGTAGGAGAGAGGAGAGAAAATCTCAGATCTGGGGATTATTGAGGATTTTTCCTTTGTATCTTGGATTATGTATGAGGGGCAGAGTTTTCACTATTGTGGCTTTAGCTTTGAAGGCAGAAGTTCAAGCAATGTAAAGGACTGTTGGAGACCAAGATCAGAGAAATGGATGCAATAAATTGGTATTTTTAATACTACTGTTTTAAATATCAGTTTCATTTTTTGGTAACAGGAATGTCTCATTTTATTCATGTTTATGCACTATTGTCAATATGGGTAATTTGTCTCAATCTTGTTATTAGGTATCTCTATTCTTATGAATTAAAATCTGATTTCTAAGTAACTATTTACTCAGAAATCTGTCTTATAAAACTGATTTATTGAATGATAATGTGTTGTGAACTATTTCCACATATCATTATTCAATTATTGGATTTACTGATTTGATAATTAATATCATTTTTATGAACTACTTCTTGAATGTTGTTGGTTTATTATTTCAGTTAAGAGGTCTCAATGGGATGTGTTTTGGCAACTATAATATCAGTTAATTGAACTACTTCATTAACTTGATATTTATTATAAACAAGACATATTTAAATCTCAATACTTTCATTATCTTGCTCTTAGTTGGGTTAGATCTATATCTGCCTAATTAAGATAGGATTTAGATTAGTTTCTTTAGCTTGCATCATAGAATAAGCTTGCATTTAGAATAAATTCTACATTCTTTTAAGTCCTCTCCTTAAAGAGGCAAAACTTTAGTTGTGGCTTGGCTGAACCCAAATCAGCTTAAGGGTCATTCTCTTGCTTTATCAGCAAGAAGAAGTGATCTGATATCCCTATCTATTGGTATGTAAAGATACATCATAAACCAATAGCAATAGGGAGAAGGTAACTGGACCTAGTTTAACCAGTCGGAGCCACCACACCAAACGGAAAAGGAGTTTCTTTTAAGGTCCGGACCGGGTGGTTATCCCCCAATGTTGTTGCAGCGGTTTTTGAGGCATCAACATTTTTGGCGCTAGAAGGAGGGCATGAGAAATTTTTCTATTGGAGTCTTTTCAATTTTAACATTTTGTTTATGGCTCCTCTTAAGCTCCCAATTTGGAGTTGTATCCATGGACGTGCATCTTCCAATACTCCACCCGAAGTGGTAAGACTCTTGTCTCAGGTAAAGTTTAATGGTAAGAGAAATTCTTCTGCTTTTAACCATGTCTTTCAATTTATTCAAAATGTTTCAAATCACGCTTTTTAAGGAACTGATGAAGGCATCTTATGCAAAATTTTTACTCTTACATTTGCGGAAAAAGCCAGAAGCTGGTGTAGAACTCTTCCAGTTGCCTCAATCCACTGCTGGGATCAATTTGTTACAATTTTAATTTGTATATTTGACGGCTATGATTATGAATAAGTATGTGAAGAAATTGAATATCTACGAAGGTTTAACAATGAGTCTGTTAATGATTTTAATATGCGATTTCATTTGAATTGCTTAAGATTTAAAGACGAAGATAAACCTATGGAAGAAGAATCATTAGATTGGTTTGAATATATCTGTTCTCTTCCAACCATTCCCAATCCATATGAAATTAATTCGAGCTTTGTTCCATCCCCTTCTAATATAAATGAGAATTCCAATATGGATGTGCAAATAAATGGTGATGAAGTGGTTTCACAAAGCTTGGAAAATATTTCCATTCAAATGCAAGAAGACAACAATAGCAATTTTGGGGAAAAAGCCACCTTGAAATCTGAAAGCTACTTTGAAGTAAATTCGGAAAATTTAGATCGCGAATCAGCAAGTACAAGCAGCAATCAAAGTAAATAAAATGCAAACTGCTGTACAAATATCTGAATTTCTCCATGATGAGCAAATGCCGAAATCACAGCAGCAAAGCAGCCTTCTTCAAGAAAGCATGAGTATGCAAAGGAATGATCTGCAATCTGAAATTTACAATGAGCATAATGCACAAGAGCTCTCAAACAGAGACAGTTTTAAATGCATTGTTTCAGGTTCACATTTTTCCCTTTATCCTGATATTTTTAATGATGGTAATTTTTCTCCTCTTGGTATTAATGATATTTCAGAAAATGCAGAGGCTGATCTAAATGAATTACCATTAAGTTTTTATCAAGATAGAGAAGCAATTATTGATCATTCTTTTGTCACTAATGAACATGAAATTCTTGTTCTGCCTTGTTTGGATATATTGGATGAGATCAAAGGGAATTCCAGACAATCTTGTTAGGTCATTTATGATGATTACTCTGACATTGAGGATGTTGATTTCTATTATTCTCAAGAGAATCCTCATGATAAAATCTAAATAACATCTGAGGATGAGGAACGCTTCAATTTAGGAATTATCCCAACTAATCCTCATTTTAGAGAAGCGAATTATCTTCATGATTTCACCATTCAAGAAATCATTCCAATTTATGATTCATATGAGGATCAAACTCCCATTCCTATTCATAATCATAATTCATTTTCTAATTCACAAGTTGGAATTCAAAATTATTCAAATTCCATAATTCTGGCCATTCCTTGTGAAAAAGAAAACATTTCAAAACGATCCCAAATGTGCTGTAACATTAGTTGTAAAAATAGTGATTTCATTTTATTTTTATTTCCTCACTTATTTTGTATAAAATCAGATTTAATTTTTCAATTTTTCCACACTTTTCGCTGGCATATCGAATACCTTACTATCAAACACTCCATTGATGCATTGCCCCTTTGGGAAATTCAAGTTTCATATTATAATCATGAGCATCAAAAGATATCAATATTTCAATTTCACTCAATGCTAATGTTTCATCAAAAGCTTCTATCTTTTCAAAGGCAATGTCAACAAGAGAATGTATTTTTGCAATCTGGCCAGCAATTCAATTTAATTAATAAATTACCATTTTATTTGAAAGGCTTCCATCCATTTTTCATTAACTCATTTGAAAATTGTTTGGAAATTTTTCCTTCAAGGAAAATTGTCAATGATTTAACATTTGTACATAACACTAACAAATTTTTTCAGGTCAAAGAATCTAAAAGCTCATCTTCACAATCTGGCCTGTTATCTCTTCTTTTGAACATTTCTCAATCCTTAATGGAAACCCATCCAGATTTTTATGATCCAATTGGTAGTCAATTGGAAAGGAAATTTCAAGAGAAAGAGATTTTAATTAAGTTCCTAACAATAACTGTACATTCTGATTTCATATTTATTTTCCTTAGTTTATTTAGATTTGTATTTTTATTACTAACATTTGAACTGTACATAAACGCGGGAATAAAAATGAGAGAATGGTTACACTGGAAATATGGGTATACCTAGTCATTTTCATGTATATGGTTAGAATAGGAGTAGAATTAATTTAGTTTGTTTGTTTTATGTAGTTAATTTATTTTCAACAGTTCTGTAGATTAAAAATAAAACAAAGCAATCAGCCATTCTCATACATGTTCAGTGGAAACATTTTTTCCTTATCAGAAAATTTTAATTCTTGCTTTCTTTTAAATTTCTTACGGCAATACCTCTACTCTGCCTATTTTGAATAATGTCTTGATTAAATTCAATTAAAGTTGCACTTGGTATCGATTGCCTCAAAGCCACTTTTCTTCATTTCGGGATTTCCTTCTAATATTTTCTTTGAAATTTATACGGTAAGGATTTAAGGATATAAAAGCTTCATGATCTCATTATCCCATGAAATGTATGACTGTCTATGATAAGATTAATTCTAATTCAATCATTATTAGTCAGTCAAACCCTTCACGGTAATCATATGAAGTTCATATTATCTTCCTCAGAATTTGTTAAGGATGTTCATTCTGCTGTGTGCACACATTCAAATCTGTTCTGACATTTTTCCTCAATTAGTGGCTTTATCCCATTCTGATCTTTAGTTTATTACTTGATGCTACAATACGCATCATATTTATTTACTAAAGGCATTATTAAACAGTCACTATAGCAATACAGATTTTTTTTTCAAGCTAATTCGGAATGAGCAGAGGTAATAAATTGTTGTTTCAATTTGAAAGGAAAGACTATTTTCATATTTATTTCTGGTAAATTCTATATTTCCTGAACATGAATAAACAAATCTTATTTAGGCTGATTGCACACTTAGATTTAGAATAAATAATGAGATGATTTTAAACGAAGGGAAAATTTGATAAATAAAAGGAAGAATTTGAAGATTCATAAGGTAAAATTTGCAGACAATTTCCTTTCAGGTACGCATTTGCAAGTTCATTCTCATCTCTTATTAGTTTCTCTTTTCTTTAGTTTATTTTTTTATTTGTGTTATGTTTTATTTGCAGGTTTTCATTCGTTTTCAAAACTTGAAGTAAGCAGCAAACCCATTTCAAATTGCAACAGATTCAGGGAAATTTTATTTTTTATTCATCAGAATTTGAACATTCTTTAACTTTGCTTTTATTCACTTAGAAAAAACACAATTGAAATTTCAAGGAATATCATAAGACCATTCGTATCATAAGATTTCATCGGAAGTAGTTCTTAGCATTTCTTTTGATAACAAATCGTTCATAAAATACCTTCGATGTATTATCTTACTCATATGCCATATCTCATTTCACATATCGAAGCTTTGCAGTTGAAGTATACTTCCATTATCATGAATCGCCGATCTCCGATAATCGATTTTACCGATATTACGATGAACACATAATTCCAGACCCAATATGAAATTCAAATCAAATTCATATAAATATCGCGTCCGTTCAAACACAATAAAAATAAGGGGATAATTTTAAAAGGGCCGATGTCTCGGATCCGATATGTTATTGAAATCCCATCATAAAGTTATCGGGTCCACTCTTCATCGCATATCAGCGTATCGAGAATGGTTACATCATGTGCTCAAGATTGCCGATTGCGCCGATTTCCGATCGCCGATTAGCTAAGACATTCATCGCACATCGGCATCGCAGGAATCATATTGTGTGACATCGGGTGCTTAAGATTGCCGATCGCCGATTAGTTATGTCATCCATCGCATCGCCGATATTGCAATCGCTTCCTTGCATTTTTATTTATGGCCATATCATTATTCTGAATTTGCGATGCGCGAGGTCCAAAGTACAAATCGCAAGATACGGTGTGCGATGTGCAATTTGTGACATAACTGTCCCCGATCCCTGATTTTTTCTTTAATGATGTGATCGCTCTATCTCATAGCACAACTTCTCATCACATATTTTCATATCGGCGATTTGCCATTGCAACCTTTGATGCAAGAACTTCCAATGCATGCCTCTAAGCCGTTAACTCTTAATCAATATATGGCATAGCAATAAAATTGAAGTCTTGCAAATTAAACTTAAAGCATGATGAAGAAACATGTTGTGTGGATCATCCGATGAGGCGATGTGTTAAAGTGAGCTTGGGAAACCACTATGTTAAAAAGGAAATTGATGACAAATTTGCAGCATACAAAAATCATTTTAATTTCTCATACATTTTAGTTTTAAATATATAATTCCATAATTAAAAATGGAATTCAAGACCTCTATCTTTATATTTAAATTTTATTATATTGGATTTGGTCTTGATTCTGGACAATTTATCAAATCATGGAGTTTATATTAAACTTATAATATTTTGAGAAATAGTCATTACTGCAAATTCTCATTCTCATCTCTGATGCATTTCTTTTATTTCAATTCCCCTGAGAACTAAGCATTCTATTTTTACATTTTACTGCTTGCTTTAGTTTAAATAAAATAAATGATGATTTTGGGTTATAGGATTTTGGTTAGTGGGACTTTTTCACGTTTTTAATGATAATTAAAATAAGGAGTCAGCTAGTTTGGGGAAATTGATACCTTTCAGGTAAGATCAAAAGCAATTATCCAATGGTAAGATTCATGTGCCCATTTTCATTCATTTCCATTTCATCATTCTAGTTTCATTTTTGTTTTTAAATTATGCTGATATAAAACTCTGTTTTGCAGCTCTCCATTTAAAGCTTTCAATCCTCTGCTAGATCATATTTTCGAAAGTCGATACTCTTCTCCTGGCTTTATTTCAAGAAGCAGCGATAATCCTCATTGAAACAACCACACCAGAAAGTTTCTGAACCTTTAGTTTGTTTCTCTAAGCATTCCTTTTTTAGAAAATGATTAAGTTGATGCTTGGAAACAAGAAGATTCATATCAGACAGAAAGTATTCATTGTGGCTGAATTTTACAATCACTGTTATCTAAAAGCCTAAAGCATTCACAACTCTGCAAGGTATGTTTTTCTAAATCTCAACATAAGAAGGAATGATTACATGCTTATTTTCTTTTTCTTCTTATTGTTGAGACATTGGTATAAACATTCTTGTTTGAGTTTATCTTGCGAAACTTGGATTTTCCTTTCCATTTTTAGAGACTTCATCGTTTTTATTTTTGTTTGCTAATTTCTTTTCTCATTTTAGTATAAGAATTCTTTTCCTTCGGATTTCAGCTTTGATTTTGGTGACTTTGCCATCATTTAAATGGAAGGCCTATTTTTTACCTAACCATGGTCAAAATACGCGGAGAAAAATTGTTAATAGTCACCTATTACCTTTTTCTTAAATCTCTTAACAGAGTTTGATTTTCTTATTATAAAGGTAAACATATTTAAGGAAGAGATTACCAATCAAGAGAAGTTGGCAAAGTATCATAAAATCTGAAAATTTATTTTTCATCAAATTGTAATCATTTTGAGATTTCAAAATTGTATTAAGATCTTTCAAAGTTTTATTATCAGTCAAGAAAAGTTATTTTTAACCAAGTAAAGACACTTTACAGCAAAGCACCTTTAACTCTGAAATTGTCATTCTTAACTCTTAAGGAGTCAATGATTCTCCCTGTCCCAAAGAGTCTTATTTTTCTAGAGGATAATCCTGAAATATATTTAAACTTAGAAGATAAGAGGTCTCATCGTGAGCCTGCTTACCATGATCATAGGAGAAAAAATAGGCTGACATTACCAACACTGCTAAACAAACCAGGGTAATGACTTATGATTGCAAACAATTATAAGACAAGGGGTCTCATCACGAGCCACCTTGTTCAGTCCGATTATAGCCATTGAGTGGCATTGTCAACTATCTGGCCACCAAATCAGGACAATGGCTTTTAAGATTTATAACAAAAATAAAAAAATAAAAAATAAACATATATAAATGGATTTATCTCTAGATCAATAATTCTTAAACAGATGGGATTCTGAATCATTTATGATTAAAAGGTAACCCTGTCGAAACTATAGATGTTTGCTGGCAGCAGCGGCTCTACCTATGACAAAGGAGTATATTTTAAAAGCTAAGCTGTAAAGTGACACTTGCTTTATCTCTACAACTAATTAAGGATTGATATAGAGTTTTGAAATATTTTAATTCATGAGAAATTTTGAGAAAAATTACAATTAGATGATTCATGTTTTTATTCAAATTAATAAACTTAGTCAAACATTTCAAGCATAATTTTCTCTTCTTTAATTATTTTTGCTTTAATTTTAGGAAAATCTCATTCATAACAGAGATAACTAGTTCTTCTCCCGCGTGTCGCCATTGTTGTGGTAAAAACACAACCCCCCCCCCATTATTGATGTGTTCACTTCAAATAATGGGGACCCTTTCTATAAAAATTTGGCTAAACACCTTTTTGGATTTTTATTTTAGTTGATTGCCCTACGCTTTTGTTAATTTTTAGTTTTCTTTGGATTCTTGTTTTGATTGTTTTCTTAGAATCGATTTTTTACAAGCTTCCCATTGATGCTTGTTTCGCCTCATTTGGTCAACTAGTTTGAAAATGACACTCCTTTGAACTCTCATCATTTATCTAGCCTAGGTTAAAAATGCATAAAATGTATAATATTGCATTTTGTAAATAAATTAGTTCAATAAGGCATTCGTTTTAAATATTAACCTGTAGCGAGTTTTTACTAACATTTTTCATTTTTAGTTATGCGTCCAAATCATTAATTATCGAGATTTAAGAAATTTACTCCAATTTCCAAATCAAATCCTAATCTCAAAAATCTAAACATTCAAGTGACTGCAGTTTATTTTTCATTTATTTTCCAAGTGGCTGTAGTTTAGAAACTTATGTTTATAAAAATAAAACAAAAATAAAAATTTAAGTTTAAAATTAAATTTTAAATTAATTAAATTTTAAATTAATTAAATTAATTAATATATTATATAATTAATTTAATTAAATTAAAATTTAAAACAAAAAAAATATATAATAAAAATTGTTCCGATCGCATCGGGGCTTTTAATCGCATCGGATGTTTTGGTTCGCAACATATTTTAAAAAAACCCCATAAGCCACCCCCGATGCGATATCAGGTCGCAAGTTTTATTCGCAACATATTTTATAGACCCCCGATATCCCCTCCTTCCCGATTCGCCGATGCGATGGAGCATGACGCATTAACTCAAGTCGCATTAAAACTTTGGTATTTGATTTCAAAGTTTTCGAATCACTCATACGTATGAGTGAAGTGAGGAAAGGTAAGTAATATAAGGTAGGCATATTAGTTAAAAGATATAATATAAAATATTAAATCAATTTTTTTTTTTTAATTAGTTAATATATATTAATTAATTAATGAATTTTAATTTAATCAGATTAATTAATTTATGATATTTAATTAATTTGATTAATTTAGATTTAAATATCATTTAGAATTAGTTTTAATTAGATTAAATTTGTTTATAAATAGTTAATTAGATATTAGTTAGTTAGATTAATGATTATGATCCGGATTTAAACAGGAACGCAACAAATTATAGAGATAACCATATACACAAAGATGCAGCGGGAATAATACTTCATTTCATTAATGGAAAATACTGAAATATGTTTACAACCAGAAATGGAAATGAACCAGCTAGGGCGATGTAGCTTATCTCTGAGAAGAGATGTGATGGCTACATGCCTCTGAACTATGTTACAATGAGGCTCGAAGGCCTATTTATTGTTGAGAAACAATGGAAAAACCCTTAACATTCCAAAACCTAACCCTAGGAGATGAAACGCCAAACTGTGGTCCCTGTTTGGGGTAAATTGGTACATCAACTTCCTGGGGTCGTAACTTTGGCATATGATCTCCGTTTGACGCGTACAATAGCTCATTAGAAAGATCTATCCGAGCACTATCATTTTAGGGCCTCAAAACGGCTCTGGAAGTTCAGGACCCAAAAAACTGCTAAAAATAGTAAGTTGTGCTACAATTAAGGAAACTGAAAATGCTGAGAAAGACAATGGTGGGGGTCCAGGTGGACTTGGTAGGTGGCCACCAATATCCACCTGGATCATTCCTCCCCCCTTAGGAAGCAATGGTCCCCATTGCGTTGAGCTCCTCCATGAGATGAGGAAACTTCTGCTGAACTTGTTCCCTGGTGAGCCACTTGCCCTGCTGAAGGAGTTGGCCTGCTTTGACAACTTGATACAGTTGGATATTCTGTTGGCGAGTGTTCCTGATCTGTGTGTCCATGATTCGATCAGTTGCAGCTTGTTCCATGCAATCTGGATTTAATTCTGTGGGTTTGAGCTATTCTGCAATGTCGGATGTGTCTAGCAATGGTGGAAAGTATGGCCGAAGGTGGTCCACATTGAACACTGGGTGCAGGCCAAGGAATGGGGGAATGCTGAGCTCAAATGCATTGTCTCCCATAGCCTTAGTAATGGTGTAAGGACCATATCAGAGTGGTCTCAATTTCCGATAGGCTCCAGTAAGGCGTTCCTTTTGCAAATGCAACAAGACTTTGTCGCCCACCTGAAACTTGTGTGGAACCCGATGTTGATCATGTCGCTGCTTGTACTTGGCATTTGATTTCTCAAGAATGTCATGGACCTGCTGGCGAATATGTTGGATGCGCTCAATGAAGCTGGTGGCCTTATCTGTTTCGGACTGGACATGAGCTGAATTCATGTGAGTAGCTGCAAGTGGCATGGCCACATCAATGGGGCATAGTGGCTGGAATCCCAAACCCACCTGAAAAGGGCTATGGCCAGTGGAGCTGTGAAGAGCTCAGTTGTAGCTGTGTTGAACATAGGGGAGGCTCTCGTCCCATGTACGTGGATGCTTTGAGTTATACATGCGCAGAATGTGCACAATCATCCTATTGACAACCTCTGTCTGGCCATCAGTTTGAGGATGGAAGGCTGTGGACTTCGTGAGTTTGGTGTCCAGCATTGACCAGATACTGGACCAAAATGTGTTGAGAAACCGACTGTCCCAATCTAAGATGATAGACTATGGGATCCCAAAGTGCACCCACACTCGTTCAAAGAAGAGTTTAGCAGTGGCTTTTGCTGTGATATTCTTCTTGCAGGCCACCATAATGGCCATCTTCGAGAACCTGTCGACGACCACAAAAACACAGTCATTTCCATGCTTAGTGGAAGGAAGGCCTGACATGTAATCCATGGAGATGGATTCCCAAGGCCGACTAGGGGTAGGCAACGGGGTATAAAGGCCTTGCTTCTTAATGGTCGGTTTGGCAATGGCACAGGCAGTACATGATCGGATGTACTTCCCAACATCCTGTCGAAGATTCAGCCAATAGAAATAATTTTGCAGTACTGCCACTGTTTTCTCGACCCCGAAATGCCCAGTAGCCCGACTGTAGTGTGCTTCCCAAATCATCTTGGCACACTCGCTTGAAGGAACACAAAGGTGACCGAGGTGGCATAATAGGGCACCCTGGAGGTGAAAATTTGCAACATGCCGACCCTCCAAGAGTGTCTGGTATGTGTGGCCAAATTCTGGGTCGCTTTTGTAGAGAAGTGGCCAATCAGAAGTCTCGTGCCCACAAGAGTTGAGCACGGTGGTCAGCGCCATGATCAGTGGTCGACTGAGGCAATCTGCAACATTATTGGTGCTGCCCTTTTTATACTTGATATTCAAGTGAAACTGTTGCAGGTATGTAGACCACTTCTGATGGCGATCATTCTGCAATTTCCCTTGGGTCTGTATGAACTGCAGGGGTCGGTGGTCTGTGTGGATGATCGTTTCCTTCCCCAAAATGTAATGCTTCCATTGTCAGCAGGCTTGTACAATGGAATACATCTCTTTATCATAAGTGGGGTACTTCCGGACTGTGTCTGAAAGCGTTTCACTGTGATATGCCACTGGATGTCCATGTTGAGTAAGGACTGCCCCAATAGCATAGTCAGAGGCATCTGTCTCGACCTCAAATGGTTGTTGTAAATCTGGTAACGCGAGCACTGGTGCCGTGCAGAGGCAATCCTTCAATTCCCTGAATGCCTTCTGTTGAGATTCAGACTAAAAGAATTTTGCTTTCGCCCCTCCCTTGGTGACTTGACTCAAGGGCCAAGAAATATGAGAAAACCCCAGCACAAACCTGCGGTAGAAGTTGGCAAGACCTAGAAAGCTGCGGAGCTCTGTTAGAGTGGTTGGAGAGGGACAATCCCGAATGACTTGGACCTTGGATGGATCGACATGCACCCCCTGTTCATCAATGATGTATCCCAGATACTGAACCTCGGTCATGCCAAAAGTGCATTTCTCCAAATTGGCACATAGCTTGTGTTGCCGCAGTGTTTGGAGAACCTGTCGGATGTGGTGGAGGTGCTCTTCCCAACTCTGGCTGAAGATCAGAATGTCATCCAAGTATACTACTACAAAGGAGTTGGTGAATGGCCGCAAGATGTCATCCATTAGCCTCATAAAGGTTGCAGGAGCATTCGTCAATCCGAAAGGCATGACCAACCATTTGAAGAGGCCCTCCTTGGATTTGAAGGCAGTCTTCCACACATCTGAGGGTTCGATTGGTACCTGGTGATATCCTGAATTCAGATCGATCTTGCTGAAATATTTCGCCCCCTTTAGTTGGTCTAGGAGGTCATCAATCCGCGGGATCGGGTACCTATTACGGACAGTGATCTTGTTCAGCGCCCGATAGTCAATACAGAGTCTCCACGTCCCATCCTTCTTCTGTACCAACACGATCGGGCTCCCACAGGGCGATGAACTCGGACGGATGTGACCTTTCTGTAGGAGCTCCTGAATCTGCCTCTTGATTTCATTGTTCTCCAGAACGGAGCGCCGATAAATTGGTCCATTGGGTAGCGGCGCCCCTGGGGTCAGATCGATGGAGTGCTTGACTTGACAGTGCAGAGGAACCCCTGCCGGGGAGGTGAAGATGTCTTCGTACTCCTCCACAATCTTGTCCATCTGTAGCTGTCATGCAGAGGGACCCCATTTGGAGGCTGCGGCCACTGTCTTCTTCTTCCCTTAAGGGCGTATCATCAGGAAAATAAATTTCCTGGTTTTGGAAATGATCTTACTGCATTGTTTTGCAGTAATCAAAGAGATGGCGGCAAGTGGTGCTACCTCTGGTATCCTGAACAACTTCTTTCCCAATGTAATAATAACAGCACGGGGCCTTGATTCATACACAGCATGTCGCTTCCACAAGTATGGTTGTCCTAGTAATACATCACAAACTTCAAGGGGAGCAATGTCACACAATACCTCATCCGTGAAGGGCTTGATGTTGTATGGAAGGCGACACTGCTGGCTCACGCGAAGATCTCACCCTTGGTGAAGCCACCCAATGGTGTATGGTTGTGGATGTGCTGTGGTCGGTAAGCCCAACCGCTTCACGACCTCTGCCGAAATGAGGTTCTTTTGACTCCCGCTATCAACAATGAACTGTATCAGGGAGCCCTTTACCCACATCTGGGAGTGGAAGAGACGCTCCTCCTCCTCTGGATCTTCGGGTTCATTTTTCTGGATCTTTGCGGTAGCAACAGTGGCGTTGGGATCCGCATCAATGATCTGCTTCCCTTTTTCATACCCCTTATTGGGTTCTGACTCAGAGTCGGAACATGCATCTGATTTTGAAACCTTTAGCTCAGCCACCAGTAACTGCTTGGCCCGACACTCACTTGTGTTGTCAGTGGAGCTCTTATGGAACTCGCACCATTTTCCAGTGTCCTTTCTCGGCTTCGCGGCGTTGTTCTTCACTTGCAGCTTCGGCTGGTTGTCTTGGGCTGTCCCGCCTTGGTTATGTCCTTTGTTCTGTGGTTTAGGGGCACCTTTCCCCTACTTTGGATTCGCAAATCCAAAGTCTCACTTCTTTTGTTTAAACTTCTGCTCGACCTTGACGGCATATAGGTATGCTGCGCCGAGCGAGGGGATGTTTAGGAATTGTATTTCTTCCTGGATGTACTTGTGCAGGCAGCCACGGTATTTGAGTATCAAATGTTGCTCCGAATCCTTGATACCCAACTTTGTGCGAAGGGTATGGAAAAGATTGGTGAACTCCAGCACGTCTTGGTCCCTTCCCTGCCGCAGCATGGTCCACTTTATGTATTCATCCTCATAGCTTCCGACAGGGTAGTACTGCTCCTTGATGGCATCCCGGAACGAATCCCAGGTGGGTGCGGCTGAAAATAGTGAGCCAGTACTTTCATCCTTCTGCTCGCAGTAGGTTTCCCACCAGTCCTTGACGTGGGGGGCTGCTTTGAGAAGAGCAAAAACAATCTTTTCCCAACTCGAAAATTCATGAACAGAAAAATAACCCTCTAGCAGATTTAACCATTTATCTACGGCATCGGCATCTATCTGACCCTCGAATATGGGGATTTCAAAATTAACTTGTACCTTAAAGGGTGTGGCGTTTCCAGAGGAGCTGCTGGAAGCCGATGCACCGCTTCTGGGTAGCCGCTGAAGGATCTGGGCAAAGCTGTCCATCATCGCGTTCCGTTGTCGCTCAAGGGCTTCTTCGAGCAAGATTTTGATGCGATCTCCTGCCCCCTCGTCTTTCTTCTCGTCCGCCATGGGAGGCCGTCGGGATTTGCGAGGCTGGTCTTGCAAAGGTTCAACCAGTTCAAGCCCTAACTCCTTATATCCCGACCTTGTTGGGGACATGCAAAGAAAAACAGAGAAAAAGTAGACCGCTCTGATACCACTGATCCGGATTTAAACAGGAACGCAACAAATTACAGAGATAACCATATACACAAAGATGCAGCGGGAATAATACTTCATTTAATTAATGGAAAATACTGAAATATGCTTACAACTAGAAATGGAAATAAACCAGCTAGGGCGATGGTAGCTTATCTCTGAGAAGAGATGTGATGGCTACATGCCTCTGAACTGTGTTACAATGAGGCTCGAAGGCCTATTTATTGTTTAGAAACAATGGAAAAACCCTTAACATTCCAAAACATAACCCTAGGAGATGAAACGCCAAACTGTGGGCCCTGTTTGGGGTAAATTGGTACATCAACTTCCCGGGGTCGTAACTTTGGCATATGATCTTCGTTTGACGCGTACAATAGCTCATTAGAAAGATCTATCCAAGCACTATCATTGTTGGAACGGGCAACATTGGACCCATGTTGCCCTCAGATTCCCCAAAAAACGTCGTTTAGGGCCTCAAAACGGCTCTGGAAGTTCAGGACCCGAAAAACTGCTAAAAATAGTAAGTTGTGCTACAATTAAGGAAACTGAAAATGCTAAGAAAGACAATGGTGGGGGTCCAGGTGGACTTGGCAGGTGGCCACCAATATCCACCTGGATCAGATTAACAATTAAATTAGAAACTAATTTAGGATTAGATTTTTAATTCAAATTCTGATTTTAGCCCAGCAACAGAATTTCCAGATTCATGTCAAATTTGACTCATCAACTTTGGAAGCCCATAGAATGAGTTTTACTTGGCCAAATGAGGCCCAGGATGACTCATTGGAAAGATAAAATCAAGGAGAATATTTATGAGGAGATTTCATTGACAGATTTGGTCATTTATTGAGTCAAAAATCAGGCAGAAGAATAAGCTCCGAATTTTGAAAACAAAATCATTTTTCTAAGTTTTATTTTCATTGGTTCAGGCCTCTTCTAATTGCAGATTCACTCGTCAATGATATTCTTGGCCAATTAAATCATCCCAGGCATCAATAGAGAATTTATATTTTATAGAATTTGATTGGATTTGATTTAAATGCCAGCAATGCCATGTTGATTTTATTGTTGCATTTTAATTTATTTCGATTTCTTTTTGCAGGAAAACAGTGGAAGAAATATGGAGAAAAGGATCTCAATCAATGAGAATGCTGCAGCAATGGGATTTAGCAGATTTCTCTTCACCAAACTTTCCTCTCAAGAATTCCTTCACAGATAGTATAAGTAATAGATTGCAGAATGTAATAAGGGGCTGCTCTCCTCTGCAATGCTAGACTTCTAAAAGCACTACTGTAATAGGAATTTAGAGTTGTAGGAGAGAGGAGAGAAAATCTCAGATCTGGGGATTATTGAGGATTTTTCCTTTGTATCTTGGATTATGTATGAGGGGCAGAGTTTTCACTATTGTGGCTTTAGCTTTGAAGGCAGAAGTTCAAGCAATGTAAAGGACTGTTGGAGACCAAGATCAGAGAAATGGATGCAATAAATTGGTATTTTTAATACTACTGTTTTAAATATCAGTTTCATTTTTATGGTAACAAGAATGTCTCATTTTATTCATGTTTATGCACTATTGTCAATATGGGTAATTTGTCTCAATCTTGTTATTAGGTATCTCTGTTCTTATGAATTAAAATCTGATTTCTGAGTAACTATTTACTCAGAAATCTGTCTTATAAAACTGATTTATTGAATGATAATGTGTTGTGAACTATTTCCACATATCATTATTCAATTATTGGATTTACTGATTTGATAATTAATATCATTTTTATGAACTACTTCTTGAATGTTGTTGGTTTATTATTTCAGTTAAGAGGTCTCAATGGGATGTGTTTTGGCAACTATAATATCAGTTAATTGAACTACTTCATTAACTTGATATTTATTATAAACAAGACATATTTAAATCTCAATACTTTAATTATCTTGCTCTTAGTTGGGTTAGATCTATATCTGCCTAATTAAGATAGGATTAAGATTAGTTTCTTTAGCTTGCATCATAGATAAGCTTGCATTTAGAATAAATTCTACATTCTTTTAAGTCCTCTCCTTAAAGAGGCAAAACTTTAGTTGTGGCTTGGCTGAACCCAAATCAGCTTAAGGGTCATTCTCTTGCTTGATCAGCAAGAAGAAGTGATATGATATCCCTATCTATTGGTATGTAAAGATACATCATAAACCAATAGCAATAGGGAGAAGGTAACTGGACCTAGTTTAACCAGTCAGAGCCACCACACCAAATGGAAAAGGAGCTGCTTTTAAGGTCCGGACCGGGTGGTTATCCCCCAATGTTGTTGCAGCGATTTTCGAGGCATCAACAAGTCCCAAACAAATTCTTTCTGGTATTTTCTCAATAATTGAATCAATTTTTCCTCCTGAGATGAGTCTAGGTGAGTGCCAATATTCAAAGTTTTTCCTGGACTAATCTCTATGGTCTTGCTCTATGTGTTTGTGATATATTGGATAGGAAAAATGTTCTGAAATGTTGTTTTCAAGGAATGGATGGTGCATTTTTCCTGAAAATTTTGTAACAAAAGTTCATCTGTAGCATGGTATTGGTAATTTCTCAATTCTTCAGAAACATCAGGTTGAGAAAGGAACAATTCTACCAGATCATCATTATTATGTTCTTGAAAATCATAGATTTGGTTGATGCTGAAAATAGATTGAACTTCTTCCTTGTCATTGTGTTTATCTTCAAGCCATAAATGTGTGCTACTGCTAGGGATTGTACTGATGGGTAAAGAGTGAGTTGTTTTCTTTCAGTTCCTCATGAAATGATCATATTACCCGATCGACATCCTATGAATGCATCAGCAGTTGCTCACCATGGTCTACCAAGGATGATGGGGTGTCCTCCTAAATTGGATTGTGGCTGAAGAACTAAAAAGTCCACTGGATACTCCCAAGAGTCCAGTGAAACAATTATGTCCTACAAAATCCCTTCAGGAATCACTTTAGACCTGTCAGCTAGTTCTAGAACAGTTGTAGTGTGCTGCAAGTTTGTGAGCTGCAATGTTTTCATTGTTTCAAGAGTCATCACATTTATTGCAGCCCCAAGGTCAATTAAGGTGTTTGGAATATGTATGTGTTAATGATTGTAGTGACTCTGGGAATACCAGGATCAACATACTTTTCCATTGAAATGGTGTTTGTCATAAGGCCAGCTAAATTTCCAATAACATGAATAGTTTGTGGATCAACTCTTTTCCTAGCAGGCTTTTTAAGGCACAGTTCTTTGATGGCTTTAGTATATATGGGAATGTATTTTATGGCTTGTAGTAGTGGAATTTTTATATAGACATTCTTTAGCTCATCTAAAACATCAAACTGTGGTATAGACATGGGAAGTTTTGTTTGGACCAATCTGTCTGGAAAAGGTGGTGGATGCAACGGTTGCATTTGTTTATTTTTGATGTCATCATTTTGTTTCCTTTGAATTGGAGTTTCATTTTCATTTTCTTCATTTTCTTCTTGTTTATCAACTGTTGGAGATTCTTTGTGAAGTATCTTACCAGAACTCAAATTGATATTTTGCAAAGGTAATGTGGGATATGATGGTCCCTCATCTACATTATAAGCTGGTCTCACTGCTCTGTTATTTGGATTTGGTACATGTTCAGCAGGGATTTGAGTAGGTCTAAGAGGTTGTTGGTTAGATGGAAGTTGTAATTGTGGTGGATTTATTGGTGGAGGAGCAGGTAATTCTTGTTGAGTGGGTTGGGGTTGATGTGGATAAACAACTTGCTGCTGAGGATATTGCTGATATGGTTGAGGATATGGCGAATATGGCTGATGATATTGTTGATATGGCTGCGAATATGGTTGGTATGGTTGAGGATATGGTTGATATTGTTGAGAGTATTGCTAAGATGGTCTCCATTGTTGTTGTGGGTAATTTTGGTGCTGCCATGGCATGGGTACATTCCACGAATTCTGAGCATACATCTGACCATTTGCAGGAAATTGCAAATTCTGGTTTGGGAACATACTTTGAGGTGGAGGTTTTGGATGCCATGGTCTCTTTGTGCCCATGAAATACACATTTTCCATATCTATGTTAGCTGCCACATTACAATTTTGCAAAACCTTGACTTTAGAGCAATGAAATATATCATGATTTTCAGTACAAAAGGCACAAACTTGAATGTTTTCTAATGGGCAGTCTTTTAATGCATGTTTCTTCGGGAATTTTGGACAAAAGATAGCCATCATTTGATCTTCCTCTTCTTGTCTTTTCTTAGCTTTGAGAGTGTCAATTTGAGTTCCTAAGGTACTCAATAGATCTATTTTGAATTCCTCTAACAAATTTCCTATTTCAGCTCTTGTGACACTTGCTGAAGCAGATTTTGTGGCTTTGGATGATATGGTTCTTTTTCCAATTTTGGCTTTGCTCCTAGAATACTTTTCACATAACTCAGCAATTTCTTCAAAAGGTAAAGTGGAAATATCACCTTTGCCCATCAAATTAAGATCATCTAAGTATTCCTCTCGAATGCCCTTCAAAAATATTGTTCGAATCAGATCAAGATGCATGGTTCTTTGTTTTGATTTTTGTAAATTGTAAACAAACCGCTCCAAGTACTCCTCTAAATTTTCATCCTCTTGTTGGTTCATCCTAAAGATATCATCTTTGGAATCTTTCGATCTATAATAATGTTGGTATTTCTTTAGGAATATTCTTCTCATGCCATCCCAATCAGTTATTGCATGTTCACAAAGCCCCATGAAACATCTTAATGCTGATGCTTTTAATGTTGCTGGGAAGAGTCTAAGCCTATGGGCATCATCTGTGTAACCATATGTTCGACATACTATGTCAAACTCAAACAAGAATGAATCTGGGTCTTCTGAAGCCATGCCATAAAAGTTTGGTAGCACAAATGGAGGTATGTTTTTCATTTTTATTTCGTCATCCTCTTCTAGTTCTTGAATAGGAAATTTAAAGGTTGACTCTTCCTCCTCTCATCAACCTTGATTTGGTGGTCCTCTTGTTGATCCATCTCCTTCCTCAACCATTTTGATAGGTTCCTCTGTTGATTTAATTTCTTGTTTAGTGTCACTTGTTTCAAAGAGAAGTTCAAGGAAAGATTGTTGAGTTACTGTGCTACTTTCTCTTTTTATAGAGGATTCAGGGAAATGTTTCTTCTGTGATTCATGTGCTAGTAGAATTTGCCTCTCAACGAGTGTGAGTCTTTGCCCTAATTTCTGTTTATCCTCTAATTTTTGTATGGTGACTTCCTCAGCTGGTGTTGTGTGTTCAACGTTTCCTAAAGGGTCTGCTCCTAATGGTAGGTTAGTTTTTGGATGGGACGTTTTTATGAATCTACCTTTATTATATTTAGATCTAGGCATAAGTAAACATGACTTTTAAAATGATGAATTAAAATTAAATCTATGTTTTTGCTTGTTTTTGTTTTGGTTTTTCTTTTTTTTTTTAGAAATCCTCTAGCTGTGCCTCCCTGGCAATGGCGCCAAAATGTAGTGGCCAATCTAGGGTGCTAGATTAGACTAGATTTAATATCAACCAAGGTAGGTAAACTTAGAGGCACGTGTCTGAAGTCTATAGACCTACAAGGATATCCCCTACCTAACTAAGTGTTTACTATGACAAGGTACAACACTCCTTTACAGGAGATTGAAATATGTTTCCTCTCACACCTTAATACTCAGATCATCTAATTTATCTAACTGTTCTAAAGAAACAGGGTGTTGCTAAAGTGAGTTTTCAACCCTCTTACAAGGACATTATCCACAAAATCTCTTTCCAGCTAACACACTAAGCATTGATGAAAATCAAAAGATCTTTTAAGCACACTGAAATTTTAAATGCATGAAAACAGAGTCCACAAAGATACTTCGAAATCTAATGATCGATCAAATCTTTTACAAGACATTGTTCAATGATATAGCAATCGAATTCTCAAGCTATCACCATGAATATTATTTGCAAGAACTTCTAATCAAATCAATAAACTCACAGGCAAGAAAATAACATTAAACGCTATTCACACTATTCAGATTCAGAAACGCTATGGAAATGAAAATAAAAGCATACCAATCTCCACGTAGGGCCGTCCATGCTTCAATGGAACACTTAAGAAACTTCAAGCAATGAGAATGTTAATGCATAAGTTCTGGAAGTCGAAATCACATGCAAGAGCAATGTTCTGGAAACAATACACAAGAATAATAATCGTTCTAGACAATACAATACGCAGTCTTTTATCTGCTTGTCTCCTATCCTATGTTCACTAACTTTCCCTCTAAATCGAATGTACATACATTATGCAGATGTTTCTACTTTTACAAAAGAGTGATTTTTTGTCTTTTCTAATCTTAACTGATTTCCAAAGCAAAACGAAATCAATTTGGGAAACTCTGGCTTTTTGCTGCCTTTGTGACCAAAAGGTTGGGTTTGACCAGCATTGACCATGTATCAAGGAGCTTTAGATTCACTGTTGAATAGATCTTTCACCATGTATGTACATTCCAGATCACGTTCCTATCCTTTGTTTTGATTTTCCTGCCATGCCACGTGTCACATCATAAACCATTTACAGGAAGTCATGACATCCTGTAATTTTTGTTGAAAATTCCTAATTTTTAACATAAAAATTCACAAATTAAATTTAATGTAAATTAACAACTATAATTCTTTGATTAATCAATTTCAATGGACTATGAGGGGTTTAATGGAGAAAAAGATAGACAAATGATGGATTTCTAGAAGAAAAGGATGGCAATGAAATGGTACCAACACATCATATGAATCAAGTTTCTCTTTATCACCTATCATGTGTTTAGAGCATCCACTGTCAATGTACCACTGATTTTCTTGTCCTTCTGCAAAAAGAGCTATGCCACATCTTTCTTATTGAAATTCCTTCTTTCTCCATACCCTGGAAGTCGATTATGCTTGCTCATTTTGAAGTGTTGACCAAAATTTGCTCTTGCATTCAAATTCTTCATGACCAAAGTTATTACAAAACGAACATTCAATTTCATCTTCAAGAGGAAAAAAGTTATTATAAGAACTTTTCTTGATCCCCGTTATGCTCCTTTGATTTCATGCTTCTCTAGTCATGATAGTTTTGTAAGCAACAAATTAAGTAGCCTTATGCCAAAATCTATGGCATGAAAAGCATTGTCCATTAAAGAAGTTTTTGTGATCATAGAATCTTTTGGTAGTGTTTACCTTTTGGTTGATGCTTCTATTGATATTCATCCTTGGAGTAAATTGAGCATGATTTACCTGATGAGTACTTTTAGGATTTTTCTGACGATTGACATATTGTTCATTGGTCTTTGCTGCATCAAGATAGCTTCTGGTGGAGGCTTAATATGGATTTTGTGATTGGATGATTCTTCAGTATATCCAAGGCCTATCTTTATAAGAGTAGAAAGCTCAACATTGATGTTTTCATTTAAAGTTTTTGATCCTTTAGCAAATATAAGATTAAGAGATTTTGTCTTCTCAAATTCTTTTCTTATACCCACAACTTCACATTCTAGTTTTTCATTGTGATTTTCTCGTTCAGTGAGCTGATGTGTCAACGTGTCTATGATCTTATTATTTTCTTCCAAACAGATTTTGAGTTTAGTGATTTCTTCAAGAAAGTCTTCCTCTTCTAAGGCATCCAAAAAATCATCATTGTCATAAGCCATGAGTAGTCTATAATCTTGTTTAGTTTCATCTTCATCACTACTAGATAATCCATCCCTATCTTCATGAGTATAACATGTTTTCTATATCCTTTTTCAGATTGCTTTCCTTTTTCATGATTATCTTTATGAGGACATTTTGTAGCATAATGATCAACTCTAACACAAGAAAATCATTTGAATGGTAGCTCAACTCTGAATCTTCTGGAGCCCCGTTGAAGCTTCTTGACAAAGTTTAGCTCATATTCTTCTTCTGAAATATATTTTGATTCATTGTTCTCTTCCTTTCCTTTTCCTTTAGTTGAAGCTTTGAAAGCAGCTTCTCTCATATCTGATGGACCTCCTTTCCTCATTTCCAAGGCAGTTAGAATTCCATGAAGTTGAACCACAACAATAGATTGAAGATCATGCTTTTCTTCTATGGTAGATACTTTTGACTCAAATTTAGAAGACAGGGATCTCAAAATTTTCTCTACTAAAGTAGACTCCTTTATCTCTTCACCCAGATTCTTCATAAAATTAACAATCTCATCTACACGCAAAAAGTAACTAGAAATACTTTCATCACTATGCATCTTAAGAGTTTCATACTAAATTCTAAGAGTTTATAGCTTAACACGTTTTACCTGGGAGTCTCCTTCGTAGCTCTGAATGATTTTGTCCCATATCTCTTTGGCTGTCTTGAGTTGCATGACTTTGATGAATTATAATTCTGACAGACTTCCCAATAAAGTATTGACTGCTTTGGCATTCGTTTCATATAAATTCTTACTTGTTGTATCTATAAGTATTTATGTCGGAAATTGGTATCCTCCTTCCACAATTTCCCAAACATCGGCTCCAAGCAACTAAAGATAGGCTCTAGTTCTTATTTTCCAATATACCAAGTTGTTCCCATTAAATATTTGTGTTCTGATAGATTCCATGCCTTCGTAATTATTCATCTTGAAATATCTCCCTTGAAGTGATTAAGCTTCTTCTGAAGGACCTGCTCTGATACCAATTATCGGAAATAATACTGAGAAGGGGGGGGGGGTGAATCAGTATTTACAATTTAATAATATTTCATTTCCCAATAAGATTTATATACGCTACTTCAATGAAGTGAACTTGCATGTGCACACTACTGTGATTAAAGAAACCAGCGTATACCCATAGAACTTATGATTTAGTTAATTTATCATGTGTTGATCTTTAATCAGCGCATCAGTATCTTATTATATAGTAATTGTGTGCATTAATAACATAATAAACCATCACACATAAGCAACACACATGAACACCAAGATTTAAGGTGGAAACCCAATGCGGAAGAAAAACCACCTACTGTTGTTGTCTTTTTCTTCTTAATATAAAGAAAATCAGTTTACAATCTTGTACTGGTGCATACTCATACCAATACGAAGGAACCCACCTACATAAGGCTACAATCTTCTCTCGTTTTCCAGCTTCTACTGGAAGGGAGCTACAACCCCCTAGCTCCTGCACTAACGAATATGTTTTCTATGTTTCCTAGTACATAGGAGCCAGCCTACAGAAGGCTACGACCTTCTTTCTTCCTCTAGGGATCACATTTCATTAATTTTCAAATTGGATGCTCCTGGTACACAACAACACAATATGAAGGACTCCTTTCATCAAATTTTCACACTAGACCCATCATAAACTTTGGAGCTCGAACTCTATAATAATAAATGCATCAATTAAAAACCAATCAATTTGAGCAGACAAATCACTGTCACCAGAACACTGTGTTGAACCCAAAAACCTACATCATCATTCAGAATGAGCTGCAACATCAAAAATCATACATCAGAATGTATACGCGACTATTATAGCTCCAAATCTCACTCTTGATGTTTTTGATGCTGCACTCATGGTCTAGGGCAACCACTCCTTCCATGACTCACTCAAGGATATCTCAACTAATGGAAAGACATCATAAATGGCGGGTCTTTTCCTTATCGATGACGACATCTTGCTCTGAGGACAGGCCTAGAGCTGCACCTTGGCCCTATTTTCATTATTGATAGGTCACCTTGTGCTCAGCATTGATCAGTATCATGGCTCTTTGACTAAGTGGTTTCCCTTGTGTTCGACATTAGCTTACACTATCACACATTGGGATTCATGTAGTACCTTTGTTTCCATTTGACCCTATTGGTGGATACCTCGCCTCTGTGTCATCTTTCATTATTGGTTGGTTCAGAAGGTTTTTGTCGTGCGCTATCCACATCTTGTGTACGCCTGAAACGTGCTTTGGTTGAGTTACTACATCTTTTTCATCTGATTCCTTCCACATTATTGGCCTACAGGTTACACTCACGCTAGATTTATGAAGGAGCCTTAATGTCTTCCTTCTAGTAGATCTTTCCCTATCGACTACGACTCATTTCTCTGGGGAAAAGATCTAGTGTCCACTTGGCAGTACCTTGGGGTTTGTAGTCATTAGTGGTAGATCCTTCGCTATCGACAGTGGGAAACCATCATTGTCTCCTGATTGATAGATTCTTACAGGTGTTCGACTGCAGCTCATCTATTCACACTTGTTAGATTGTACTAGGTACCTTGATGCTCACTATCATTATCAGTGAGTGGTCTCGCGTTTGTTAACGGTATACATCAATGACTGGTAATCAAATGATTTCTCACATGGTCGACTTCAGATCATTTATTCCCATGGTGTAGAAATGTACCACGGTGGTCGGTGAAGACCTCAGGTTGCATCAGCATTCATTGGTTCACTTGACAGTTTCTCCTATTGCTGCTAGTTGATACCACTCCACCTTATATGTTGCAATCATTCATGGTGACATTCTATATGTTGGCACCTGAGTTTGCAGTGTAGTACCATCTTACTCCATCATGTTCATTTGGTACTTTTTGGATCAGTCTTTGATATCAGTGATCCACTTCATCCTTCAGCATCATTGACAATCTCATATGTGATATTCAGACATGTACTTGTTCGATCATGATTAGATGATCCATTATCTATTTTCCAGTCTTTTATACTTGTATACTTAGTGGATCCACTTGTACTTGATATGTGGACATGCTTTACTTTCTCTGAGCATGGGTATGCCCGCCTCAGACAGTGTTTCTTTCTAATCTCCTTTTGTGGCTTGGCAGGCTGAACTCTGGTGAAGTCCTTCTCAGTTTTTGACAGGTTTCCTTTCCATGCACTTACTTAATACATTTCAGCCATCATGTACCCCTTCTAAACTCATATATTAGGGGGCATCTGTTCTAGCTCCAAATCTCACTCTTGATGTTTGTGATGCTGCACTCATGGCCTAGGGCAACCCCTCCTTCCAGATCTAGTCGAAATACTTAAAAAATAGTGTTTTACTCCCTATACGCAACATTTCCCTGAGCTAAACGTGTGTGTACGTGGGTCTGTGTATACCCAACTTGCGTATATGTCTTAAAACACTTATAAAAATTAAATCTCCTTAATTTCGGGGGGAGATTATGGGTTTTACCTGTTGATTACCTATTAGTGCCCGTGGCCCAACTGTTCCCAATGAATTCCCAACTAAAAACTACTTTGGGAGAAGTATAAAAAGGCTTCAATGGGAAGGCCTAAGGGAGGAGAGAATAGAGAGAAAAATCACTCTGCTGAGATTATCCCTGGTTAGGTCTGAAGATCCTTGTGCTTCCAGCACCTCCCCCATTACAGGAAACCCTTGTTTCCTTGAGTTATGATGTACTTCCATTAGTTGAGATATCCTTGAGTGAGTCATGGAAGGAGTTTGTTGAAGGCTTGAGATTGGATGAATCTGGAGGAGGGTTCCACTTGGAGCCTGCGAAAGGAAGACTAAGGTGAAATAATTCCTTACTGTATTCTAGTTATCTATAATAAAAGAAACACTTGTCTTGTTCCTGATATTAATATTCTTCATGCTTATGATATCAATGTTATAACTAACTACCTTTCAATATGCTATGAAGTTGATTCCCTTATGATGCTTAGTCCATATACTGTTATGCTTCCTTGAATTGATTACCTTGCAGGTTGAAGGATCGAAAGGAACTCCGAGAGAGTTTGGACCCTAGCTGGATCTACCCAAATGAAGGACCCCCAAGTGCACCTCTCTTCGTGTAGTTTGTTTATATTAGTATTATGGTTGTATGGAATGCTTGTTTTTCTTTGTAGATAACCCCCGCTCTACTAGGGTATTGACCCAAGACCCTAGGGGACTTTGTCCCTCAACAACTACTTTAATGAACCCAACCTGTGCGTATACACTACGTCCTGTAACAATACCTGCGTAAACCTTTCAAACTACTGACTCATGCAAACTTCTGAATCAAATCTGTACCAACTAGTTATATTCTGAACATCTACGGTCAATTTATAGAGATCCATACAGTCAGTAGCAAAGATAACCCTTCTCACTTAATCAATCAATCAATCAAACACAAACTCCTTATGCATTCAATTTTACTTTCATATCTAAGAAGAATTCATTGACAAAAAACAGTAAAATAGCAGCACTGATCAGATAGATCAATCATTTCTAAATAACAGGATTTTCTTTTGTATACGCTACTTGGAAGAGTCAAACTTGTGTCTATACGTGCCTTTACTAAGGTGTTGTAGGGAAAAGTATCCGATTCGGATGACCCTATCCCACTCTAAGGGTGATAGTACCTCAGCAACAACTGTAAAGAAAACTACTTAAGGTTTACTTCTTTACGAAAGCAAGAGAGAATGAAGAAATGCACTAACCGCTGCCTTGCGCTTAATGTCGAATCCAAACTCTTCTCCTTGCTGCTTGCTCCCAGCTCCTTGCTCTATTGCTGGCCCAGCTACAATGAGATCCTGCAAAATAGCAAAGAAGGAAACTACAAGAAGCATGCAATCATAACTGATTCAAGGATTAGCATAAATCAAATATACAATTATCACAATACATCATTGAAACAAGTGCATATAGAAGAACCTCAATAGCTTTTATTAATAGAAGAAGTAAAGTTCTGAGAGAGTTACAACCATTGAAGGCCCCAATCCAGCAACACCTCCCAGCAGAAAGAATTTCTCCTCTTCACCTCCTTCAAGCAATCACCCAATAGTTCTATAGTGAAACCAACAGCATATCATTACTTTGCACAAAATTCCAGCCTCCTGAGCTCATAGGAGAGAGCTCAATATATAGATGAATTGAGAAAGGATGAGTCAGCTTGCAACTGATGTGTAGCTGCCTTGTGTCCTCTCTCTCTTTAGTTGATCTTCAGTTCTTGAGTCCACTTGGAGAACCTTGCTTCCACTTGGAGAAACAGAGCCTCTGACTCATCACAAGGCGAAATCCCTGATCCAAGTGTCATTTTTGGAAGATTCCAGAGCAATGACTCAGTGTGCCACTTGTCCCATCTCGCTCAGCGCAGGTGGCCTTTGTTCTACCTGCTTTGCAACGCAGGTACACCATGGAGGAGTTGAGTTTCAGCGCAGAAGCCTAGTGGAGCACCTGCTTTGATTTCAGGATTGCTTGTTTTTGAGTGTTTTCAGGTGGAGAACTGATCTGAGAGCTGTTGGTTTGCTGACCTTGTTCCTCTAGGGGTAGGAACATCATGTTTAGGGACTTTGGATCCCTTGGATTATTGACAATTCATGCCTGATGCTGTGAGGCACAAAATTGTCTATAACAGATGCCCCCTAAAGTATGAGGTCGTTTATCGGGTGAAATGCTTTATTAGGAGGATCCGAAGTTCATTCAATCTGCTGAGAAGTGTCCTGTAATAAGATACAATACAATACATTATTTTTCATTATTTTTCATGATCTAGCTGAGGCGGGCATTCCCATGCTCAGCTTTATAAATTCATTTTGGTACATAGCACAGACGATCGTCTGATGATAGACTGATAATTCTCTGCTGAAATTATCATCCTTTGAGAAGGATGATCATCTACTGCAATGATGTACATATCAAATGTCTTTATATCCTGAATATATATCGCAGCCCGGATGGATGAAACTAGATCCGGGGTCTTCAATCTCTTCCGATCTTCACTCGATGTACAAGTCGATCCATGTGAGAATTTCTTGAAGTCGAACATG
Source organism: Pinus tabuliformis (assembly GCA_031772625.1). Lineage (NCBI taxonomy): Eukaryota > Viridiplantae > Streptophyta > Pinopsida > Pinales > Pinaceae > Pinus > Pinus tabuliformis. The sequence continues at coordinate 38,312,601 of CM062810.1, read as the reverse complement.
GAAAGACATTGCTTGATTACCGGTCAATGATGTAAACCGTTAACAAGCGCGAGAGGAATCACCGATAAGGATGATGACCCTCAAGGTACGGCAGTACAATTCACATGGTGGGAATAAAGGACTTGGCGTCGACCACCATGCAAAATCTTCTGGTCGAAGGTCATTGATGTATACCTGTCGCCGGAAGTGAGAAACTTGCCATTGAGGCATGCAAGCTTCAAAGTACTGAAGGGGTTGTTCCTAGATCAACTCCTTGGATAATGAGCTGATGTCGACAAGGAGCGATCTGTCAAAGGAGGGCCTTAATGAATCCCACATCAGTGACACGGAACGGAGCTAGTGATTGTGATGAGGTGAAAACAAACTGTGATGTATGATTCAGGGTGGCGGTCATGAAATGGATGAAGGACAATGTATGGCAGTGGATGGGACACAGTTGACTCTTTGCAGAACAGCATCTCTTGAACATATAACGACACTGATGTGATGGATTGGTAGCATTACCCCAAATGTGGATGGTGTGGCGAGGACCATGGTGATGAGACCGGTGAATGAAACAACCCAACCCGATGTGATACGGAGGACAAAGTGTCATGTTCAAGAGCGACTTGCTACCATTAAAGCTGTGAGGTTCTCCCAATTTTTCCCCAGTCATTGCTGACCAGTACCTCTTTATTTTTATCAAGCTTGAGGAGGATAACATATGCTTGTTCTATAACCTGCCCTTCGGGCAAGCCCATCGCTATGTTTTAACGAGCCTAGCGATAGGGAAACTTGTTCTCGTCTAAAGACAAGTTTGTCGCTATTTAATGAATTTAACGAGTCTAACGACAAGGATAACTCGGTCCTTTTCATTTTTAGAGAGTCTGAAAAGGTACATAAAGTCAACTCCAGAATTCCTTTTTCGTCATCTAATCCCTTAAGTCCGAAAAAGTATAAAACAATACAGAAGGGATGAATTTTCGATTGCTTTTAACGAGCCGAACAAAACAAGCGCTCGATCTTTTTGTGCAATAATCCCTCAGGTCCAAAAAGATTAAAATCTAGAGGAGGGATAGCTCTTCCGGTCGTTTAACGAGCTGGAAGGCCAAAACTCGGCAAACTTTTCATATTTTACGAGTCAGGAGAAAAGAGCTCAAAGAAGACTCATCTTTTGAGGAACGAGTGATAAACAGGGATAGCAGCAGATTCTAGGTACAGGTTGGAATTTTCCAATCACGGCAGTGTCACAAGGATGGCTAAGTGAAATCACTCTTCGCAGCTGTTCCTCAAAATGGGTAAACAAACATATGGAGATGAACGATTGGCCAAATGAACGGATGGAGGTGAGACTGCAAGAACACGACCAAGGGTTTTTAATATGGCTGTCAAAGGTTACATTTACCAAGGTTATTTACCGGTTCATTTTTTCTGGGTGAGCTTGAACTCTAGGGGAAGATTGCTCACAACTTATGTTTATTTTTTAACGAGCATGAACTATGTGCTAAAACTGCTCGGATCTTGTGTTTATTTTTTAACGAGCATGAACATTGCTAAAACTGCTCGATTATATGGTTTACTTTTGATTTTTTACCATAACTAGCTTCTCTTTTTCATTGATAGCACTGCATCTTCAAATTGCTGCAACAAACTAGTTAGAAATGAGTAATATTTACTTGAAAATGAGATTAACACATTAATATTTACCTTGAATTACGTAAGAAAGCAAATAAAAAGGGTTTTTACCTCTCACTTTACCATTTCATTTGCATTTTGCTTGTTGGAGCTTTGGAGGAGCCTCTTTCCCCTCGATTTTCATCAGCTGATTTCGGGAGATTCTGCGGACGATTTTCGGCGCCGTTTGGACCAGGTAGGAGCTAAACCTTAGCTCTTCATTTTCATGGTTTCATTTTCCTGTTTTATGCCTGTTTTGCTGTTCTATTGAGCCTCTGGGGTTTTGCCAGGGCGCCCTCTGATCAGCGCAGGTTCCCCATTCGAAAACTGTGTTGGGATCCAAGCTGTTTGAAGGTAGCTTGTCCCCCAACGCAGGTAGTACACTGGGCACCTGCGTTGGGGCATAAAAAACAACAATTTTTTACAGATTTTGATGAAATTTTCGCCAGTTTTTCATCAATTTCAGGAGCTGACTCATTCTCTTGTTTGTTTTGCAGGGATTCTTGATCAAGATGGCCCTCACATGGCGAGAACGAGAACATGAAGAAGAAGATATGATTGCCCTTCATGATCCTGTTACGGTGGGCGCGCTACGAGACTGTGGTATGCTGAAGTTTTTTCGTATCTCAAGCATGAGAGCACAGATTTCACTACTGCAGTATATGCTTGATGCTTGGGATCCTGTTAACCAAGTATTCCAGATCAGGAACAAACCTATTCCATTGACTGTGACAGACATTTACTTCTTGACTGGCTTGTCAAGGCGGGGTGCCCCCATTTCTTTATCAGGTACAGTTCGGGGGAATGATTCCGTGAGAGATTATGTCCGCCAGTATTGCAGGGAGGGGTCCCAGCCGAGCAGAGACGGCAAGGTAGTCATCCGTGATGTTACTAGCAGGCCTCTCAGGTCTATTCTGTATACTCTTGGTAGGATGGCCGGCAGCGCATCTTTACATGTTGCCAACAGGTCTCATATGCAGCATGCCTTGGAGTGTCTCCAACCGAAGATCTTCAACTAGAGTATGCAGTGCTTACTCAAATGAAAATTCAATTGAACAAGGTGAAGGACGGGAAGCTGAAGAACTTTGGTTTTGGTTCGATTCTGACTGCCTTCGCCTTGGAGAAGATCCCTCTGATGCAACCTCAGTACATTGATCTCGGAGTGCCTTCTCCTACTGAGCCACGTATGCAGCGATGGGTTGATCACATGTCCAGACATGCGGGTCAATCCCAGATTTCTTTCAATGCCGCTTTCTTCAGGTGGTTCGATCGCCAGGAGATGGCTTTTTCCGAGTACCCATATGTTGGTATGGATTTCCGGGGTGATCCGGATATGGTACTGCCAGACGACGCTCAGTGGGATGCTACTGGTAAGAACTTCAACCATATTACTGTTCATTGTTTTCATTTATAATGTTCTTGTGCTTTATTCTATCAAGACTTTAATTGAACTCATGTGTGCTTGCAGATGTCGGTCTTGTTCGTCCGGCAGTTCGTCTGAGACCACCTGTTGCTGCTCCGGCAGAGGAGCCTGCTCAGAGAGTTATTATCCGTGATCTTAGCGATACCGAGACCCTTACAGCTGTGCAGGGGTAGGTTGAGAACCTTACCCGTGGTCTTCCGGATGTACAGATTGACGAGTTACCTTTACCGATGCAGCAGCATACTATCGGTGTACCTAGACGATGGACCCGTCTTCTGCGCATGATAGCACAGACTGTGGCTTACTATCAGGAGCATCACTAGGCTAGGGTGCCCCCTAGCATTTTGAGTTTTTAGGTCACATGACCAATTTTTGTCTCGGTTACAGGACATTATGTATGAACTTTATGAACAACTTATATATATTTTGATTTTCGAGTCTCATTCCGGTTGATTTGGATGATTCATATGTACACTTTTTATGATGTGTCTTTTTTTATAAATGTTGCAAATGTCTATCTAACACATAGTTTGCCAATGAGTCAGTTAATGTGTTTAGATTTCTCGAAATATGTTGATATTGAATTGAATCAAATCGTCTTTCCAAGATCTTTACTCTTAGGAACATGCGATAAATAGCTGGATTACAAACAGAATATATACCATTGAGTTGTAGTACTACGAGCTGTGAGTCTAGCCTGACAATTAGTCGGCGTATGCCTCGTGTGATGGCATCAGAGAGTAGTTCTATCAACGCGCTATACTCAGCGATGTTATTCGTTGATTGCCCAATACATACACCTCTGAAACTTACTAACTCGCCACTTGGATCAAAAATGGCCCATGCTGCGGAGGATAGGTTCCGCGAACTACGACTCGCTCCGTCGGCATATCCAACACATGTCTCCATAAGGTTTGACATCTGCAACGAATGAAAAAGGGGAATCACTCAACCAGAACAAGAACTTTGGCGAAAAAAAAATACAACAAAAGCATGCAGGTTACTATTTAAGCATAGTAACGCTTGAGGTACAGCCCGTTCCGGGGCTGCGCCAGTGGAATTCTGTCGTAATCTATTAACTCGTAGGCTCCTTTTGCTAACACTCTTTTAAAAATATAGGGGCCCATCCATAAGGAATTGAATTTACCTGCTCCTAATTTATCGGATTCTTGGTCATAAAGCAAGACCAAATCACCTTCTGAGAAGACACGGGGTTTGACATTTTTGTCGAACTGAGCCTTGACTCGTTTCTTATGGGCTTCGTTAGCCAAAGCGGAATCACGACGGGTTTCATCCAAGTGGATTAATTCCAAGAAACAAGCCTCTTCTTTCGAAGTTCCGGGGAGGAGATCAATTGCGAGTTTAAGCGACGAAATTTCACACTGGATCGGTAAGACTGCTTCTAGACCGTACACCAATTGGAAAGGTGTGAATCCGGTTGCATTTCTTACTGAGGTTCGGTAGGTCCACAAGGCTGCATACATGATTAGGTGCCATCTTCTTTTATGAACCCCGATCATCCTTTGCAACATACGCTTCAGGACTTTGTTGATTGCTTCAACTTGTCCGTTGGCTTGTGGATAATACGGAGTAGATCTGTCGTGAGATAGCCCTAATTTGGCAGCTAATTCGACCATCATGTGATTGCGGAAATGCGATCCATGATCTGTAACTATAGCCTGGGGTACGCCGAACCTGGCGACTACATGATTGAAAAAGAATAGGGCAGCTGTTTCACCGGTATTGTCCAATGTAGGCATCGCCTCGGCCCACTTGGTAAAATAGTCTACTGCGACTATAATATGCCCATGCCCCCGGTCGAGGTGGGGTTACATTGCATGAAATCGATGCCCCATTTGGCGAAAGGCCCAACTGCAACTATTGGTTGCAGGGGTGCGGGCGGTCTTCTGGTTTTGCTATCAAAGATTTGGCAGGAATGGCAACTTCGGACTGCGATTATGCAATCTTTGAACATTGTTGGCCAAAAATTTCCTGCTCTTAATATCTTTTGGGCTGTAGCTAAACCTGATTGATGCCCCCCACACGCGCCTGAATGACACTCATTCAGGGCTTTTTCGGCTTCTTCATGGGTGAGACACCTCCTCAGAACGGTATCGATACCACGATGGTAAAGAGTATCACCGACGATCATGTAGTCTTTTGCTTGGTATCGTATACGTTTCTGTTCGGAGTGTGAGGTGTCTGGCCGAAACTTTTGGGTTTGGAGATAGATAATTATATCTCCATACCATTCATCGCTTACAGATATCAGAAACAAATTCTCGTCCACGATTGATTCCTTGGAGGTTTCATCGTTGGACGACGAAGGGAGGTCGCATAATAATTCTGCGAATACCAGAGCTTTCTTTGACTTGGATTTCACAAATTCTAGATCAAACTCTTGAAGAATCGCTATCCATTTGGAATACTTGCCCCCCAGCAACTGTCGTGACAGTATATAAGTCATGGGGTTGCAATCTGACAGAATGGTAGTTTTCCTAAAGAGGATATAATGTCGAAATCTCTGTACTGCTTGAACAGCAGCAAGCGCTAGCTTTTCAACGTAAGAATATTTACTTTCTGTATCATTTAAGTTTTTACTTAAATAATATACAGGATGTTCAACTCCATCGACTCCTTGAACTAAAACCATCGCAATGGTTGTATCTGCTACATCTAGATACAGGTTAAAATCCCTAAGATAATCTGGGGTGTACATTAATGATGCTTTTACTAGAGATTCTTTCAAAGCGTCAAAGAAAGCTTGCGCAACCTGGTCCCAATCGAAGGGTACATATTTTTTCAAAAGACGTGTATAACCTTTAGCAAGTTCTGCGTAATTTGGAATGAACCTCCTCAGAAAGTTTGCTTTCCCTTGGAGTTTCTGAATCTGAAGCAAATTCGAAGGTGGAGGCAAATTGATGATTGCCTGAACCTTACAAGGGTCGAGACGAATCCCATCTTTAGAGACTACAAAGCCAAGTAAACGACCAGAACCGACGCAAAACACACACTTGTGTGGGTTGAGTCTTATCTTGTAGTGTCGGCAACGTAGAAATATCGCTCTTAAATGCTGCGGATGATCAGTCCGCTTTCGCGAATGAGCCGGAAGATCGTCGAGATATGGTTGAACAATGCTCTTGATGTCATGGAAGGCATAATTCATAGCCCTCTGAAAAGTCGCCCCTGCGTTCTTCAAGCCAAAGGGTAATTTTCGATAAGCGAATGTGCCCCACGGACATATAAATGCAGTCTTCGACTGGTCCTGCGGGCGGATATTAATTTGATTATACCCGGAGAATCCGTCCATAAAGGAAAAGATTTCACATCCGGCGCATTCATCAATTATCTGGTCGATGAAGGGTGTAGGGTAGTTGTCCTTCGGAAAAGCTTGATTTACATCTCTATAATCGACGCACACTCGTATTGTTCCTTGTTTTTTCATAACAGGAACAATATTCGATACCCAATCGGTTAGAGGAACCGGGTAGATGAATCCAGCATGGAGAAGTTTCTCAACTTCTGCTTTAATGGCAGCGGCTTTCTTAGGGTGCACCTGTCGAAGCCGTTGTTTTACTGGTTTGACATCAGGATACATTTTAATTTCATGTTCAACGATACTCGAGTCGATGCCTGGCATTTCATCATACGACCAAGCAAAGACATCTCTAAATTCGCGAAAGAGAGCGTTATATATTTCCAGTTCTGAAGGGGAACAACCTTTGCCAACATGAATATTCTCTACAATACCTATTTTGGTCGAGATATTTATGGCTATAGTCTCTTCAATATTGGATAAGTTTCGCTCAGAATCCACCGTGTTTACAGTGTTTGTTAGGAATTCAAAGACTGAAGGGTGGTAAAGATCTTTTTGAGTATCTTCTTCGTATTCCGGAAGAAGGGAACGATGGTGGTGATCATTCCATGGTGCCCCCTCAATCATCATTGATTGTAAGATTCCTTCGTCAGTCCCATGTACTTTCGACCAAGGATCTAATGGGGTACCATATTCTCTAGATCTATCTACCCAAACGCTCAAAGAGCGCTGATCGGGATTCGCCTCCCAGGCATGAAACATTGATTGCTACAATATTTCAATGGGGCTTGGTGGCAAAACCATTGCATGATCCATAGCGACTTTGCCTTCTGTGTCTTTCAAGGTGGATACCATATTGCATGTTGCTACAAATGGTACATTTCCTATGCAACTAGGAGGTGGTAGCGCGAAAGTTCCCATCATAGTGGGATCTTTCAACAGACCTACTCCAATATCTTGAATCGACCGGTCGCTGCCATGGATCATGGGAATGCTTCCTGTAACTTGTGAACCATTAGGGAGGAAGTTTTGTTGATCGACGACCGTAATCCCTCCTTCAAAGGGGAATGCGATCTTCCTAAAATAAGTCGACACAACAGCTTGCATGGCATAAATCCATGGTCTTCCCAGTAGGATGTTATAGTCAAGATTGCCATCAATGACTTCAACATCTATTTCTACTGTTTTTCCCCCTAGTTCAACTTTCAGGTTACTAAGGATACCGTAAGGGGTATATATCCTTCCGTCGAATGCTTTTAATGTTGTCGAGGATCGCGACAAGGTTGGAGATCCTAAAGTTTTCCAGCAACTCATCGACATAATACATGTCGATGCCCCCTCATCAATAATTGTTCTATGAACTGTTTTGTTGAGGGCTTTCACTTGGATGAGGAAAGCTAGTTGAGCTGGTAACTGAGGATCATACCCTTTGTGATCAAAGGATACCAGATTGGAATCTTTAGGATCCACCCCACCAATTGCTGATAACAATGCCTGCCTTTGGGATGGGCAATGTTGTAGTACCTCAAGAGTCGACATAGCAGATGGCGATTGCGCCAAATCTTCCACTATGTTATAATGCTGTGCCGCTCTGGCACGAGGATTAAAGGTCGACTTGTGTACTACTCCCTTTGGCGGTTTTATCGTTAATTCATGCGTGATGGGGGGTACAGCTTCTGCCGAAGTTGTTGTCGAACTGCTAGGTTGATCTTTACCTTTATCGTTCGACACCTGTGGATTCCCGTAATCTTTGTTCCTTGTCGAAATCAAAGCATCATTTTGCTGTTTTGAAACCGACAACATAAGCACTTGAGATGGGGAAGCGTTTCCACTATCAACCAGATTCTGACCTGGGTTAGGAAATGGATCACTTAACACAGCTGAGGTATGCGGACTCTTAAAGAACCTCTTTAGCTCAGCTTTGAATGGGCAATTCTTAGTGTTATGATCTTTGTCATCGCATATTTGACATGGATTCGGTTTCCTATTCCCAGGAGGGTTCGAAGAATTTTTCTTAGGGGATGATTCACCTTGTTTATTCTTCTTCCCTTTGTTTTGTTTCTTCTTGCTTCCTGGTTGATTGGTTTCTTTGCACTTATCTATCGATACGGCATTTACTTCCGAAGCAAGAACTTCTTCATGCGCATTTTGATTCAAATCCTTACGGGCCTTCTTTTGATTGGTCCTTTTCGGATTCGTGTTTGCCGTGCCAATCACGCCATCGCCGGCATGAGAGTCACTATTTGATTTAGGAGGAGGAGGGATTGAAAACTCTGGTCTAGGGGCGTCTGGTATTTTGTCATAGAGCGTGCCGGACTGAGTATATACTACGTCCAAATATTGTGCACGAGCGATAACCTGCTCTTCTGTTACGACTCCCCCCTTTGCCACATCTTCCGTTATGGCCGGAAGTAACGACTTTATAAACCACTCAGCTAAAAGCTGATCAGGAACGTATGTTTTAACCATTCTTCGTCGACGTCGCCACTCATGTATATGATCTGATATATGAGTTGCGGTCGTCTGTTTGAAGTTAGTCAATATCTCTGTTCCCGTTTCATACCTTATTGGTAATTGAAAGTGGGTTAAGAATGTCGTGGCAAGGGAGCTAAAATTGTCGAACGAAGCTCTTGGCAATTCTATATACCATTTGGACCTGTCAATGTCCTCTGAAAGAGGCGAAGCCTTATTGAATCATCATTTAAAGTGTTCGACGAACACCATAGATGAAATGTCATCACATGATTCGACGGGTCTTCACCTGGATTTCCATTGAATTTAGGAATGTCGGATGGAAGTTTGTGCGGGATCACTGGCCACCATGGGGCGTAAGCAATTGGATCATTGGTTAACCGATGTAAATCAGGCAACTCTAAAGTCGCCACGAATGGTAACTGTTGATTCAAGTTAGGGGAAGCGTAACCAGGGTACGATGGAATTACCTGAACAGTTGGTCTTTGCATACCAGCATAATGGAGTTGATGTTGGTATGATTGATACGGTTGATGGACTTGACCACTATAAAGTGGTTGATTTTGGCCATTTTGGATATATGGTTGTCCAGTATTCGCAAAGATTTGCTGTTCAGAACCTTGGTACACTTGTTGGAATTGTGGCTGTTGGTATTGCACTATCCACGGTTGCGATACCATGGGTTGTTGCGCTATACTAACCATTGGACCAAGATGTGGGGTGATTGTACCCGATTGTACTTGTGTCACCCCACCAGTAGGCGATTGTGGTTGGGTTGCAGGGTCAAGGGGCTGTTGCATGAGAACCTGAGAAATTTGAGGTTGACATACAACAGGCATCGTTTGAACTTGCGACACGGTTACAATAGCCGGTGTAGTTGGGATGTTCGTCACAGGTACACACTGTTGCATAGAATATACAACTCTTGGTGGCTGGGATAGCATAGGCACCCAACTACTCGTTGCAATTCCACCATAACTTGAATAAGGTTGAGAACTCCCGTATGGGTACCCTCCCGGAGGGGGTAATGAAAGGGCGTACTGCCCCCCATACGGTGGTAATCCAGAACTCAAGGCAATTGATTGTCCTGGAGGACTGGATGGCCTAAATTGATTCCCAAAAGGGTCAATTTGTTGAGTCTCACCATAAGAGTTACCAGACATTACTCCGGAACAAACAGGAACAGACCATACTGCCGAGATAGTCCCTTGGTGGACTCCTTCTAGCGACTGAGAGCTAGTTGGGACAGATGGTATGCCGGCGAACATTGTTGGATTTGCAGCAGGTAATTCTGTCGTCGCCGTGTCATTGGACACAGTCCTAGATGTCGACGGTTGTTCAGACATTTTGAGTCTATCCAATTGATTGCCTAGTGATTCTACAGGAACTTCCACTGGTGATGGACAAACTTCTGCTGTAGCAGGAAATAGAGTGACCCCTACTCCAAAATGAGTTGGAGTGGATACTTGCGGTTCCTCTATAATTTCCTCTATCGCAATCAGACCAGGTGGAAGAGGAAGACCGTCAGGTCCGTAAAAGATTTCCGGTGCCGAAGAAGGGGTTGTATCGACAGCGACAGATGTTTGAGGAACAAAACTCTCTGGACCGGTTACAGATGGAACTGGTTCAGTTATACAAGTATTTGCCCCCAGACTAGGATCAGTATTACTGTCCTTCTGCGGCGGTTGAACTTCTTCTATAGAGGCAGGGTTTTCGGAAATGTTTGGAGTAACCAGAACCTCAGATGTTGTTGGAACACTTGTTCTAACTTTTAAAGGAGATTTTGAACTGGTTCGATGAGCTCGCTTTGTCCGGACTGTTTTCGATTCCGGAGACAAAGACGGTTGACTCGCAAGCCTCCGAGAACGACGGATATTCAATTAACTTTCTTCCACGATTGTGGATTACTCGATCAACTAAAATATAAAGGGGAAAATTTGTGTTTCCGATTTGAATGAATTTTATTAGACGCTTTTAAACATAACTTTGCTTTTTCATGTTTTAAGAGTTGAGAAAAAGCTAAAGATGACTCTAGTCTCCTTCGATGTATTAACGAGCCCGAAGTGACAAATGCTCGGTTGGACCTTTTCAGTTATAGAGTTTGAAAAGGGCCAAAAGAAACTGCTCTGGAGATCTAGGCAGAGGGTGTGCCAAACCTTTCGCGAAACCACAGAATACGTTTTACGGTACGGGTGGTCGATCTTCGTGAATGCTGTGTTCACTGCATCGCGATCAGTAGGGCGGCCGACACGGCTTCCTAAGGATAAAGGATAAATGCCTATAGGGGTCTCCCAATATATACGCGACGGTACGTGGGAGCACAAGTCCGTATTAGTGCTATCGTCCCTCAGGAGGAATCACCCACCTTCGTAGAGATCGACAGTCACTACGTTTAACGACGCCGGAACACGTCTCTACCTAGACCTCTACGTGTTTGCGTTATGTTACAAAGCGTTGTTAGGTTCATTCAGTATATTTTAAGTTGATCTTTTTAAAGTTTGCCTTTCAAGGTTCACCACGAGATGTATATGAAAAATTCCTAAATGCAGCCTAAGATGAGAAGCAAGCTTTTTCAAATCTTTTTGACTGATGAAAATCTTAACTACTGAGGGAGAAGAAAGGCAAATCTTTTCACACAGTTCATACAACACAAACTAATGCACTTTCTCCTAAGTCATCATGCAAACTTTTTCAAATGCAAAATGCACAATGCATGTATTTTCTTTTCCCTTTCTTAATGTTGATGTATTACAAAAAGAAAGTTGTTATTTAACTTTGATTTCGATTTAAAGCGAAAACAAACAAGTTTGTCCAAAATCAAAAGACACCTTAAGATTTACTTGTTTAATCACTGGAAATACATGAAATCAAACCATAATGACGAAAGTAAAAAGACTAATCAGCTATGGACAGCAAACAAGCTAACTCTTTAGACCAGAAAAATGCCTAACACAGGTTCAGATCTAAGAGGCCAAAGCAAGACTAGTTTACTTTTCGTTATGGGAAATTTTAAATGAAGTAAGAAATACAAAAGAACAAGTACAATTTCGTTATATAACAGAGGCGGAATGATGGCAAGTAAGGTTGGTTTCAGAACAGGTACAAGAAAGACAACTTGCTGCAAAAACTATAGTGAAAACAGGCAAGAAAAAGGGAGGAAACCCCAACTGCACAAGGCAAAATTGGGCCAACGCAGGTGCTGCTCAGCCAGTCTGGCTCTCAGCGCAGGTAGCCCCTTCGGGACCTGCGTTGCAAAGCAGGTAGCCTGTGTACTACCTGCTTTGGAAAACGAAAGTTGCGTTTTCACAGTTTCCGGGTCACAATTTTCTCAAAAATTCACAGTTTTTGCTCAAATCAGAAGCTATCAGTCAAGCACACGCTAAGGGATGACAAGGAAGATGAAAAGCTATCACTAAGAGCTTACAAGGATCCTTGTAGATCAGCTCTTCAAATCATGAACATGCTCAGAAATGAGCTAGAGTAGCTGCCCTCTACTTCGCTTTTGATATAGTCAAAAGCTTTTCGATTTGGTACTCTTTTGTTCAGGAAATGAATAGCAAAATACTACAAACAATCAAACAGATACGATCCCCAGTGGAGTCGCCAGTTTGTTGTAGGGAAAAGTATCCGATTCGGATGACCCTATCCCACTCTAAGGGTGATAGTACCTCAGCAACAACTGTAAAGAAAACTACTTAAGGTTTACTTCTTTACGAAAGCAAGAGAGAATGAAGAAATGCACTAACCGCTGCCTTGCGCTTAATGTCGAATCCAAACTCTTCTCCTTGCTGCTTGCTCCCAGCTCCTTGCTCTATTGCTGGCCCAGCTACAATGAGATCCTGCAAAATAGCAAAGAAGGAAACTACAAGAAGCATGCAATCATAACTGATTCAAGGATTAGCATAAATCAAATATACAATTATCACAATACATCATTGAAACAAGTGCATATAGAAGAACCTCAATAGCTTTTATTAATAGAAGAAGTAAAGTTCTGAGAGAGTTACAACCATTGAAGGCCCCAATCCAGCAACACCTCCCAGCAGAAAGAATTTCTCCTCTTCACCTCCTTCAAGCAATCACCCAATAGTTCTATAGTGAAACCAACAGCATATCATTACTTTGCACAAAATTCCAGCCTCCTGAGCTCATAGGAGAGAGCTCAATATATAGATGAATTGAGAAAGGATGAGTCAGCTTGCAACTGATGTGTAGCTGCCTTGTGTCCTCTCTCTCTTCAGTTGATCTTCAGTTCTTGAGTCCACTTGGAGAACCTTGCTTCCACTTGGAGAAACAGAGCCTCTGACTCATCACAAGGCGAAATCCCTGATCCAAGTGTCATTTTTGGAAGATTCCAGAGCAATGACTCAGTGTGCCACTTGTCCCATCTCGCTCAGCGCAGGTGGCCTTTGTTCTACCTGCTTTGCAACGCAGGTACACCATGGAGGAGTTGAGTTTCAGTGCAGAAGCCTAGTGGAGCACCTGCTTTGATTTCAGGATTGCTTGTTTTTGAGTGTTTTCAGGTGGAGAACTGATCTGAGAGCTGTTGGTTTGCTGACCTTGTTCCTCTAGGGGTAGGAACATCATGTTTAGGGACTTTGGATCCCTTGGATTATTGACAATTCATGCCTGATGCTGTGAGGCACAAAATTGTCTATAACATAAGGGGAACGAACGTATAGATCTGCAAAAATTAACTTACAACTTTGTTGTTATTCCAAACTTCAGACATGCCTAGATCATGATATTTAAAGAATAAAACATGCGTAAGCAATCAGCGCTAGCCCAACCAATATCAGATCATATAATGATAAGTCATTTCAGGTCTCATGATCCTGATCCAAAATTGCATCCAAGGTGCAAAAAATATTTCAGATCATATCACAGTCATAGCCCCTACAACATAAAATATACTTTAGATAAAAGTATTCCTGAGAAACCTTTTCACTTGAACTCTTGGCCCTTTGATCTTCTCCTCATATATTTTTTGGCCTTTCTCAATACCTCGGACCAAAAAAACACTTATAGCCTATGGTATTCTTGTATAAGATCAAATAGTCATTACTCCAATCAATATTGTGGGATAATACCATGGTATTGATCCTTGGTATTCTTTAGACTTGAATTTCCTTGATTTTCCAACCCATATGTGCCTTTTCTCTTGTGAAAATGCGTGCATACGTATACACCCTTTCTATTTTGTGAACCTACTTGTATACGCTACTTTGACAAGGTGAACATGCATATAGAACTTAAACTATATGAAAACATCATTTTCATTCAACTTCTTGATTTTTATCAGTAGACCTTTGTTCCAACTTCCTGTTCTTTTGTACTAATGCTTTATTACCTTTGAATTGACCTGTTACACTGTGAGTTTCCTTTTATCAAATCTGAACTAATATGTGAGTGAGTTTCCATCTGTTGGGTCGTTAATATGCCATTATTATTATCACTTTTCAACACTTATCCCATCCATTTCCACTATTCTTCATCATATCGTTTGTTATAATTTATCATTTAAATCCATTTTATAAATGATTTATGCTCTTATGAATGAATATTATCTATTCTCCTTTATTTCTAATAAATTGATGATTATGCATATTTTTATCAATGATAGTTCTAATAAGTTGGTTATAACATTATTTACCATTTTTAGCCTCCAAGATAATTTTCAGATTAAAGATTTGATTTTTAAAAGCGCCAACTGAGAAATACGCTGGAATAAGGAGTGACAGTTTTGCGGTTGAGATTCTGAGCAAATGAAGCAGAATTTGGAAAATCCGGAACATGGGTTTTGTCCAGAACGGGCCCAATTAACTTTTTCAAAGAACGGTTTGCCCAAATTCGGCTTGTACAGAGAGAAATATAGGGTTCTTTGAGCACGATTTTCTCAGATTTGCTGTTGCGGCCATCCTCCAAATCTCAGCTGCAAACCCAAATTCGTCTTGCTTTTGTTGAGAGATGAAAAGAAATATATTTTCTTGTTGATCATCTGGTTAGAATGAACCCAAATTTTTAAAAGAAATCATGTTGTAATTATCTACGTTATAACTGCTCTCTGATCTTTCTCTATTTAAATGAAAACAAAGATCAGAGAGGGGGAGACTTCAGGATGACTTTGGGGATTCGAATGATGGCGAATTGATGATTTGAATTAGAGATTCAGAAGCAAGGATTCATGATAGGATAGGAGGAAGGAAGGATTGTTTTATGCTGTAAGTCTCAAAGCTTCAACTATTGTAATGATTTCACTATTTAATGATTAATACATAATTTGGGCGTTGCTGTTCACTCTTTTCCTTCTGAAGTAACCGAGCAGCGTCCGCTGGCGGCTAAGGGCCCAGCCTCTGGTGGAGTACGCTGTTGTTGTTGTGTATCATATCTTTACAATTGCTGTTGTATCATTATACTATGAGTTATGCGTGGTTTGCTTATCTTTATTACTCGGTAATCTGATATATCTTTCATATGCTATGTTATGCTCTGTTATGATCAATGCACTAATGGTTTTTCTCAGGAAATCTGTGTAATGAATCTGCATTGTATAATTGAATCTTTTCAGAGTTGATCGCATGCTTTTAGTCTCAACCATTTATTTCTGTTACAGAGCGTCTGTATTGAATATTACTGTCATTTGATTCATTTGAAATCCTGATTATGGGAATCCGAAAGTAATGTTATTCTATTTGGAAACATAGTCGTATTATCCTTAATTGTCAAATTACTATATTAGTGTGAGGTGTGCATATATGATCGATTATTGACGTTCCATAATTCATCAATGAGTGTTGTTCCATAAAGTATATTCCATCCAGTTTGCTTGAGGAGTGAAGAGTGTTATTTCATAGCAGAGTGTGAGTAAGTTGGTTTTGACTCGAGAGATTTAGTTATTTTGATTGATGTTTCATTTACTGCTGTTCTATTTACTGTTGTTCTATTTCCTTTTGCTATTCCATTTTACTTTCTGTCGTTCCATTTACTTGCATTTGCTGCTTTGGTGAGAGAGAAGGTCTAAGGCTGTAGTGAGCCAGCAAGTCGCTGCTTAGCTCCCAGACCTATGGTCCATGCTCTAATTTCCTTTCCATCAGTTTCTAGAGGGATGGGTTATCACTTCCGCACCCTTGACTGATAAGCTGTCTTGTGTGATTTTATCCTTTTGAAGTAATTTAGTCATAGTTTAGCATCCGTCTACTCTTGTGTTCTCTGAACGCTTTACTACTAAACATTACTCTTGAGTAAATAGCCGCCTCAGACTGAGTACACTCTTGAAATAAAAAGTCGTCCCTGGGTTGACAATTAATGTGAAGGTAATTAGGAGTTCAAAAGACACCTTTTTATCGCTCCACATTTTGGCGTCGTTGCCGGGGAGAGTGTAGCCATTTCTAAAGAGTAGTGTGAATCTGATGAGTGCCTACTAGGGAAGAGTTGGATCTTAAAAACGGAAGGTAAGAACCTGCATACGGAGCATGTAAAAGCCCTGCTCCCCCGTCCGCTTTCCAGCAGGACTGTTAAAAAACCTAGGGTAGAGATAGATGTTTGAATTTTTGTGTGAATGATTAGGAAAAAGATAGAATTTTTTAAAAAATGAATTACATGATCTCACGCAAGTGGTGATGTAAGCACCACCCATTTCACTAACCGATTGACAGGAACATTTGAGGAAGGAGCCTCGAAGAAACACATGAAGAACATCTTAAACTATGGTAAGAGATGGCTCACGTTTCTACTTTTGAATTTCCTATCAAAGATCTAGGAGTGACACAAATGCACATAATTCCCCCATCTTTACCAAATTTTCATGGTTTAGCAAATGAAGATCCAAATACATTCTTATTTGAGTTTGAAATACTTTGTAGAGGATATGATTATTGTACTGACGATCAAAGATTGAAAGTGTTTCCTCTTACTCTAAAAGGAGCAGCTCTCCGATGGTTCATGAGCCTAGGTGGGAATTGCATCCAATCATGGGAGGACATGAAGAACATATTCTTGAAGAAGTACCAAGACTATTGCAAATCCAATGAAGATATTTTCGGTACGATACAAGGGGAAGATGAAAGTTTGGAGGATTATGTAGATCGATTTCATTATAACCTTCAAAAATCAAAGCATAAGCATTTGGAAAAAGAGATCTTAAAAACACTCCTTCTTAAAGGAATCAAAGATGAATTTTTAGAACTCTTAAATCTGATAGGAAAAGGTGTTGTTTTTCAGTTATCATATGATGATGTGTGTGAATTGTGCATAAGGTATTCAAGAGGAATCTCCAAGGCTGGTAAGAATTCTAGAGATGTTTGTTCTTTCTTTTCCAAATCTGCTACAAGAATAGGAGACATAAGAGCTTAAATCAATGTTTTATTTGAAAATTTTAAAGTTGATTTTATTAGCTCTCTAAATGAAAAATTGGATGTTTTGCAGGTTCATAAAAATCAAGAATTTGATGAAGTGTTTTGTTCTCATGACCGAAAGGAGCATCTCATAGATACTCACTCTTCCTTATCTAGGTTGGAAGTAGCATATCAAAGAGGTAAGGAAGCTGCAACAAGGTCAAAACCATGGAAATCATGGCCTACAGGTATGGTTCAAAACACTCCCTCTCCACTTTCTTACTTGCATAATCCATTATGGAATACTAATGTGTTAGGGCAGCCATGTCAATCTCAATATAACCACCAGCAATTTTATCTACAAGCTTGGCATGGTTCACCTTATGATTGCATGACTACTCTCCCCCATCTTGTAGCAGAAGCACATTCTCCATATTCTCCACCAGCTCTTCCACAATATCTTGCTTGCCCATCAAAACCATTCACACAACCTAATCAACCATATCATCAAAATGCTCCATTCCTTACACATTTTCCTGCTCAACTAATTCCACACCCTCACCATAATAAACCAGTACAACATACTTACAATGTTGAACTGGCAAATTTACTCACCCTTCCCACCCATTCTATCTCACATGTGTTATTAGACAAAACCTACAATGAGATTCAGAATGTTTCAAATGCAAAAATTGTAGAAGCTATGGAAGAAAATGAGGTTTCTTTTACTATGCATCAACAAGCTATTTTAAAAGCTCAAGAACTTCATGATATGATGGCTATGCGAAATCAAGAAAGTAAAGGATATATTGAAGATTGGTTTCACTCCATCACTCCATACTTCAACAATTTTTGACAACATCTTTTCAAGGGAAGTTGGTTTCTCATACCCTAATATTCATTAATATGCATTTTTCAAAGTTGGGTATGTGCATACATGAAGCCCTATTTCGAAAATGGCTCCACTGTAAGTAATCATATACATAGTCATATTCATCTTTCAAATCAAAATAGGTTAGTGTAGAAAATAAAATAAATAAGGGAATAAATAAATGCATTTTGTTTTTTTATGTAAAACTAGTTGTTTTTGTTGCAACATGCTATCGAAATCAACATCGGTGATAATTTTTTTTAATAATTTGTGTATGTAGATGAATCATAATGGAAATAATAAGTTCTACAAACACTCATTTTCATTTTTATCACCAATTTGAAAAAATGCTTGAATTTCATTTTTTTTGGCTTGCGGGCTTGATCAACTTTCTGGAAAAACAGTCGGGACAGTCATGTTTTGAGGGACCAAAAGTGAATATTTTTAAAACCTATTTCTACCCCAAGTATCCCTTGATGTCTACTTTCTAACCCAATTTGAATCACTCAATTTGGATTTGAAACGAAAAAGTTAGAACCAAAACATTGATAGGGTGTCTAGCGGGCAGTTCAGGAACAGAGTTGGGACAGTCAGTTTTTGGAGGCCTAAATGACCATATTTTTAAAACCTGTTTCTATGGTAGATTCCCCTATGAATCTAGTTTACAATTCAATTGGAATCACTCATTTTCGATATCGTATGGGGAAGTTATGATCAAAATACTGACTGTCTATCGTAAATCAGCACTCTTAAAACTATGTCTTTCTGGCTGTTCCTTACAGTATTTTACCTATCAATTCTTCTTTTCTTCAAAACCTGTTTCTATTGGAGATAAATAAATTAATCTAATTTCATTTCCAATTTGAATCATTTGAATCCGACATCAAACGAAGAATCTATGCTTGAAATATCAATCGTTGGTCTAGATTGGGTAATCGAAAATGACTCTATTATGCAGGTTGTTCTAAACAAGTTTGACATATCATAGCATTGAATTTTTAAAACCTGTTGCTACTAGAGATAACCCTTTGAATTAGCTCTTATTTTGCTTTGGAATCACTCAATTTCGACGAAAAACAAAGAAGTTGTGATTAAAACACTACAAGTTAGCATGATTGGCCACTGCTCTCCCGCAAGTGACAGATAAATTTTACTTTGTTATTTTCTCAATGGATTTGTTATAAAGAGTAACTAATTGTTGTTTTTTGCATAATTCTTGGATTAGGGGAGCCCGATCACCTCTCTTTCTCCATGATTTAATGTTTTATTGCAGGTAGGCACTCGTTTTTTGCAGGTCCTGGGAAAATAAAGAAGGTCAATTTATGGACGAGTGATTTTTGAAACAAATTTTAATAAAACAAAGGAATTTTATCCAACTCATTACCCAACGGATTCATAATAGAACAAATGAAGAATTGATTTCGATTTGAAGATTCATGTCTTGTCACTGCTGCCAAAACATTTTTCAAAGAGATCATTTTTTTGACATAACATCATAGCTGTTGTAACTTAATTTAGTTATTTACATATTGTTTTTAAATAAAACGTTGTTTCTTTTCTGATTTCTCTTATATTTTGTGTTTCAGGTGTTGCTTCATTCAAACTATGACCCATCCTCATCTTCAATACAGTGAACAGCTAATTCATTCTTTGCGTGCTTGCATTTCATGCTTGTGCATTTTGCTGTTCCTTTTCTGAAGGGACAGCGTTTGTGTGCACTTCTGTCGTTTCTGCTATTCCTTTTTCAAAGGGACAACAATTCTGTTTTACTGTTCCTTTTCCAAAGGAACAACACCTTTTGGTCAACAATTCATTTTGTTGTTCCTTTCTCATGGTTCATTTTGCCGTTCCTTTTCCACAACTCATTTTGTTGTTTCTTTTTCACGTTTTGTTGTTCCTTTCCGAATGGAACAACACTTATGCACTTCCATGTTTTGTTGTTCCTTTCCGAATGGAACAACACTTCTGCACTTTCACATTCTGCTGTTCCTTTTCGAATGGAACAACACTTCTGTAGTTTCACGTTTTGTTGTTCCTTTTCGAATGGAACAGCACTTCTGCACTTTCACGTTTCGATGTTCCTTTCTGAATGGAACAGAACTTTCACGTTTTGTTGTTCCTTTCTGAATGGAACAACACTTTCATGTTTTGCTGTTCCTTTCTGAATGGAACAGCACTTCTGCACTTTCACATTTTGTTGTTCCTTTTCGAATGGAACACCACTTCTGCACTTTCACGTTTTGTTGTTCCTTTTCGAAATGGAACAACACTTCTGAACTTTCACGTTTTGTTGTTCCTTTTCGAAATGGAACAGCACTTCTGCACTTTCACGTTTTGCTGTTCCTTTTCGAAATGGAACAACACTTCTGCACTTTCACGTTTTGCTGTTCCTTTTCGAAATGGAACAACACTTCTGCACTTTCACATTTTGCTGTTCCTTTTTGAAATGGAACAACACTTCTGCACTTTCACGTTTTGCTGTTCCTTTTCGAAATGGAACAGCACTTCTGCACTTTCACGTTTTGCTATTCCTTTTCGAAATGGAACAGCAC
Organism: Pinus tabuliformis; assembly: GCA_031772625.1. Taxonomy (NCBI): domain Eukaryota; kingdom Viridiplantae; phylum Streptophyta; class Pinopsida; order Pinales; family Pinaceae; genus Pinus; species Pinus tabuliformis. Next base: position 38,291,981 of record CM062810.1, on the reverse strand, counting down.
TTCTACACTTTCACGTTTTGCTGTTCCTTTTCGAAAGGGACAGCACTTCGACACTTTTAGTTTTTGCTGTACCTTTTTCCAAAGGAACGGCATTCGCATTCTCACACTTTTTTTTGTGTGTATTTTTGTTTCTTTGTGTGCATTTCCTTTGTTGTTCCCTACAAGGAACACCACTTTTTGACTGTTTTTGCTGTTCATTCAAAAGAGCAACACTTTGGGATTATTTTCGAGAGCAACCCTTCCTTCCTCTTGTGGGATTATTCCTAATTCATCTCAACCACATTTTACTGATTTCATTTTGTGGCATGAAGTACACTATTTTTATGAGGACAAGAATTATGGATTCTATTGAAGCGAGTTAATATCATTCACGTTATGATCTTTAACAGGACAACTCCTTGATGATAGATTTTTTTCAAAAGGGACACAATTATTTATATACTACTTTACTGCATTGTTTTCTGTTGAACATGATATTGATTGATCATCTTAATACCATGCTGGTTCCATCATCCCTGGTTATAATCTTCTCTGTCTGTAATAAATGAGATTATGGGTATATTTTTTTTTCTATTGACATGTTCAACTTCTTCCACCATCCCTGCTCTTAAGGAGTACTGAGCCTCCCTCTTTTTATCATCAAAATGTGTAATAATAACAAAACTTTGTTCGCAGATCGAGGATAGGGGGTCTCATTATGAGCCAGCCTACCATGTTCATAAGGTTGTAACAAAGTGACATTCCCATTATAGCCACCACACCAGGGTTATGATCCATTAGATAGCCAAATTATCCTTGGAACAGGAGGTCTCATCACGAGCCGCCCTGATCACTTTTGCTACATCCCAATAAATGCAGTGTGATTATCTGGTTACCACGCCAGCACACTGATCTCTTCTGTAGAACAACACTGTAACTCTCCATTTATAAATTGAGGATCCTGGCTCATATGGGTTAAAAAGCAACCCTGCCGAGGCTATGGATGTCTGTTGGCAGCAGCGGCTCTGCTTATGGTATTGAAGTTATATCTTATCGTCAATTATTATTATAATACCCTTTTCTTATTTTTTTCTTTTTATCAGAGAAGTTATTTCCTTAACTTTTTCCCTGTTTTGAACCTTTATGCATGAGAAATTGTTTTATAATCAATCACATCATTTTCAGCTAGAATACCGCCAGTAAAGCACCTTATTGACATATTGTTGCTCTTTTTCTCTTTTTCATCACTTATCATCAATTCAAAGTGTCCTATCTCTTATTCATAACTATCTTTACACACTCTGCTCTCAATATAACCATAACTTTCACCGTCCTATCATTGATAAGTGTACTCTGCTTCACTTACTGATATATTGTTCATTCCATTGCCTTGCCGTCTGCACCACACCTCTCATATGCTTTATGGTCATGGAATTCCTTTTCCAATTGGAGGGGAGAATGTATGCATTATGGGATTGCATGTGATATGATTACTACACTCTGCCATAACTTGTTGATTTGATAAGTTTTTCTGATTGAAATTTTTGCATGCATTTTATCTGTTGCTATTCAAAACTAACACTCTGGATTCAAGAACATTGTATGCACAAGTATGATTTGTTTACAGGAGAACAACAATTATGCAGGTGAAATTATATTCGTAGCATGACCACACTATTGCACTTCACAGTAGAGGCTCGCGAACATGAACAATTCTTCAGACATGATGTGCTTCCCTGGATTCCACCTTTTGCATCACTTTCAGAACCAACTCTGCCTACATCAGCTTCAACAACTGCCAGTCCATATATGTCATTCCACATTTTTGGAGGTAAAACTTGAGGTAAAATTGCATAGTTTTCTAATTTATTATAAATTTAGGAGAATCTAATGAAAATCCATTTTGAGCATTATTTGTCATCCTTCATTCCACATCTTTACCACTTCCCCTTCTTCAGCCGCATGTTATTTTCGAGTGTGGGGGAGTGTTCCTTTCATTCATTTCTTTCTTATGACCACGCCATTCATATTCTTTATCATCCATTTTTATTCTTATTCACTCTCAACACCTCCCTTATTCCATGTTGTTTTACACCAAGCATAGAATTCAACAGCTGGTAGCAACCACCTCTATTTGTTTTCTAGCATCGCATGAGGACATGCTAATTTTTTAGAGAGGGGGAGGAATTGCTATGCATGATGGATGTTTTCTACTTTCTTCCTTATTTAAGGCATACAATTTCATTTTTACACAGTGCAGAAATTGATTTCCACATATTTTTAAAACTATGAACTCAATTCTTGTAATTTTTGAAAAACACATACGTATCATTAATACAAACCCACACAATTTCAAGAAATATTGGTTCATAAAATTTCGGAAATCATGCACTCTCACCTACAGCCATTTTGTTTATATCTCATGATCCATGCATCAAAACGATCTGATTTTTGGATCATAGAAGCCTTCATATATTACAAATCTACTTGCAACATTTCAACAAAATCCGGTTTGTAGTTTTTGACAAAATGGTTAATGAAGTTTGTTGTTATCTATGTCATATTTTGTTGCAACTTCATACATGTAGTTGAATGTCAATGTAAAAATTGCTATGCCTTCATAGAGATTGCTAAAATTGAATATTCATTAATTAAGGAAACATTCATTTGTTCTCAAATTTTTATTGCTTGGTTAACACATGGTTTTTGTCTTTGGGTTGCATGAGGACATGCAATATATTCAGTTTTCGTTGCATGAGGACATGCAACATATTGAGTGTGGGGGTATGTTGGGTCGTTAATATGCCATTATTATTATCATTTTTCAACACTTATCCCACCCATTTCCAATATTCTTCATCATATCATTTGTTATAATTTATCATTTAAATCCATTTTATAAATGATTTATGCTCTTATGAATGAATATTATCTATTCTCCTTTATTTCTAATAAATTGATGATTATGCATATTTTTATCAATGATAGTTCTAATAAGTTGTTTATAACATTATTTACCATTTTTAGCCTCCAAGATAATTTTTAGATTAAAGATTCGATTTTTAAAAGCGCCAACTCAGAAATACGCTGGAATAAGGAGTGACAGTTTTGCGGTTGAGATTCTGAGCAAATGAAGCAGAATTTGGAAAATCCGGAACATGGGTTTTGTCCAGAACGGGCCCAATTAACTTTCACAAAGAACAGTTTGCCCAAATTCGGCTTGTACAGAGAGAAACGTAGGGTTCTTTGAGCACGCTTTTCTCAAATTTGCTATTGCGACCATCCTCCAAATCTCAGCTGCAAACCCAAATTCGTCTTGCTTTTGTTGAGAGATGAAAGGAAATATATTTTCTTGTTGATCATCTGGTTAGAATGAACCCAAATTTGTAAAAGAAATCATGTTGTAATTATCTATGTTATAACTGCTCTCTGATCTTTCTCTATTTAAATGAAAACAAAGATCAGAGAGGGGGAGACTTCATGATGACTTTGGGGATTCGAATGATGGCGAATTGATGATTTGAATTAGAGATTCAGAAGCAAGGATTCATGATAGGATAGGAGGAAGGAAGGATTGTTTTATGTTGTAATTCTCAAAGCTTCAACTATTGTAATGATTTCACTATTTAATGATTAATACATAATTTGGGCGTTGTTGTTCACTCCTTTCCTTCTGAAGTAACCCAGCAGCGTCCGCTGGCGGCTAAGGGCCCAGCCTCTGGTGGAGTACGCTGCTGCTGTTGTGTATCATATCTTTACAATTGCTGCTATATCATTATACTATGAGTTATGCGTGGTTTGCTTATCTTTATTACTCGGTAATCTGATATATCTTTCATATGCTATGTTATGATCTGTTATGATCAATGCACTAATGGTTTTTCTCAAGAAATCTGTGTAATGACTCTGCATTGTATAATTGAATCTTTTCAGAGTTGATCGCATGCTTTTAGTCTCAACCATTTATTTCTGTTACAGAGCGTTTGTATTGAATATTACTGTCATTTGATTCATTTGAAATCCTGATTATGGGAATCCGAAAGTAATGTTATTCTATTTGGAAACATAGTCGTATTATCCTTAATTGTCAGATTACTATATTAGTGTGAGGTGTGCATATATGATCGATTATTGTCGTTCCATAATTCATCAATGAGTGTTGTTCCATAAAGTATATTCCATCCAGTTTGCTTGAGGAGTGAAGAGTGTTATTTCATAGCAGAGTGTGAGTAAGTTGGTTTTGACTCGAGAGATTTAGTTCTTTTGATTGATGTTTCATTCATTGCTGTTCTATTTACTGATGTTCTATTTCCTTTTGCTATTCCATTTTACTTTCTGCCGTTCCATTTACTTGCATTTGCTGCTTTGGTGTGAGAGAAGGTCTAAGGCTGTAGTGAGCCAGCAAGTCGCTGCTTAGCTCCCAGACCTATGGTCCATTCTCTAATTTCCTTTCCATCAGTTTCTAGAGGGATGAGTTATCACTTCCGCACCCTTGACTAATAAGCTGTCTTGTGTGATTTTATCCTTTTGAAGTAATTTAGTCATAGTTTAGCATCCGTCTACTCTTGTGTTCTCTGAACGCTGTACTACTAAACATTACTCTTGAGTAAATAGCCGCCTCAAACTGAGTACACTCTTGAAATAAAAAGTCGTCCCTGGGTTGACAATTAATGTGAAGGTAATTAGGAGTTCAAAAGACACCTTTTTATCGCTCCACACCATCAAGGAAAACACCTGTATCATAATGCCAACAGAGGCAGTGTCCATATCTCCAATAATGTAGGAGAATCCTTTGAGACAATGTTTCTTTCTTGCCATCTATCTGAAGACACTCATAGTGAGGACAGTTGGTAGTTGGACAGTGGTTGCAACAATCATATGATAGGTAACAAAAATATTCTTTCTTATCTTGATGCTTCCGTAACATCATAAATTACTTTGGGAGATCATTCCTATATTAAAGTTCAAGGAAAAGGTACTATCCTTGTTCTTACCAAATAGAATCAATAGAAATACATACCTAATGTTTATTATGTTCCACATATAAAGCATAACCTCATTAGTGTAGGTTAATTGATGGAACATGGTTATGATCTAATATTCCAAGGGAACACATGTTATATCTACGAAAAACTTCCCAATATAAGACTGATAACAAAGGTTGAAAAACCAAGAATAAAAAGTTTCCTTTGACTCTTAGAAGTTGAAATATTTCACAGTCATTTTTCAACAATGTGTCAAAAATATATGAGTCTCAGCTATGGCATTTTAGGTATGGCCACATCCCATTCAGGAGTCTAAGTTTGCTTAAGAAACATTCAATAGTCACTGGTATCCCTGTTATGAATGACGAAGATTGTATTTGTGAAATTTGTGTTCTATCCAAGTATGAAAGAGATAGCTTTCCCACATATTCCTCTAGAGAAAAAGATCCTTTAGAGCTAGTCCATACAAATATATGTGGCCAAATGTAGACACAGTCCATTGGAGGTAGTCTTTATTTTCTGACCTTCATTGATGATTATAGCAGGAAGATATCGATGTATTTTCTCAAAAAAACAGATCTATTCTCAAGGTTCAAAGAATTCAAAACAGAACCAGAAAAGTAGAGTGGAAAGCCTTGAAAATTCCTCAAGTCAGATAGAGGAAGAGAATATAGTTCCAATGACTTCAAAGCTTTTTGTCCACAACAAGGAATCATAATGCAGAACACAACATGGTATAACCCACAGTAAAATTGAGTAGAAAAAGGAAAAATTAGCCAATCATGAACATGGTCATAGGTATGCTTTATGAGAAGAAGTTATCAAATGAATATTGGGCTGAAGCAGTTTCAACAACAATATATGTTCTCAACAAATATCCAACAACAAGTGTCCAAGATGCAGTACCTCAAGCAACATGGGATGGTAAAAAGGTAAATGTATACTACTTTAGAATTTTTGGATTAGTAGAATTTGCACATGTTCCTAAGCATCTAAGAAAGAAGCTTGATGATAGGAGTGAAAGATGTATTTTTGTAGGCTATAGTGAGTAGTAAAAGGCCTATAGACCTTACAATCAGGTTACCAAGAATTTTGTTTTAAGCAGAGATGTTAAATTTTTTGAAAATAAACATTAGAGGAATTTTGAGGTCTAAAATGGGCCTCCTAATGAAATTATAAAATAGTAATGGAAATAATAAATTAATATTATATTACATCATCAAATTTTAGAGGGAAAAAAGAAAAAACTATTTTTCAATTCGTATTTTCAACTTATCTCCTTATGGGTTTACTCAAATTTCAAGTAGAAACACTCGTTGGATGAAGAATTTGATTCCTCATCCAAGGAGTACCCATGTTCCATATTTTTGATGGACCCTACTATAGGAAAAATGAGAAATACATGGAAAACATGATTGCAATCATGTTTTTAAGTGTATTTCTCATTTTTCATGTAGAAGGGTCCATCGAAAGTATGCATAATGGGTACTCCTTGGATGACGAATTAAATTTTGCATTCAAAAAGTACTCCTACTTGAAATTTGAGTAAAACCTTAGGGAGTGAGTTGAAAATATGAGTTGAAAAAATAGTTTTATTATTTTATTATTTTTTAATATTTTTACTTTTTTACTCCAAAAAAGGTGAATCATCCCCAATGGTTGACATCATCAACTTGAATCCTATTGGTTCTTATAAATCTTATTTTGGTTGTACATTTTTCTTAGGAGGCCCATTTTAGACGTCAAAATTCCCCTAATGTCTTGGTCTAATCATATTGATGAAGCTTCAAATCAGACTTTTTATCCACCACATCTACCAAGATTACAGGTTCAAGAAGAGCCATTGCACTAGAAAATGGTATATCTTCAAGAAGTCAATCCACTAGTGATTCAACATCTTTAGAAGACAATTAGAAAATAAGAAGCATTAGAGAAATATATGAGCAGGAGCATGAGTTTGACCAACAGAATATGCTTTCATTTCTTTCATCTCAACCAACCAATTTTGAAGAAGTAGTTAAAGAAAAACATTAGGTTGATGCAATGAACCAAGAAATTGTTTCCATAAAGAAGAACCAGACTTGGGAATTAGTTGATCTCCTAAGAGAAAAAACCAAGATTGGTGTAAAATGGGTATATAAGACCAAGCTGAATGAAAAAGGAGAAATTGAGAAACATAAGGCAAGGTTGGTTGCCAAAGGATTCTCACAACAATTTGGTGTTGACTATGGTGAAACCTTTGCTCCAGTAGCAAGGTTAGATACTATGAGAACTATTTTATCCACAATAGCTCAACACAAATGGAAAGTCTATCAACTTGATGTAAAATCTTCTTTCTTAAATGGTATATTGCAGGAAGAAGTTTATGTGCAACAACCTCCTAGTTTTGAAGTTCCAGGAAAGAAGCATAAGGTATATGGATTGAAGAAAGATTTGTATTATTTGAAGCAAGCTCCAAGATCTTGGTACAGTTGCATTGACACTTATCTCATAAAAAGTGGTTTCTGCAGAAGCAGCCATTAGCCAACCTTGTATACCAAAACTCATGAAGGTAAAATTCTCATTGTATGATTTTACGTAAATGATCTTATTTATATAAGAAATATGATGTTAGAAGAGTTTAAATCAGCAATGAAAATAGATTTTGATATGACTGGTCTAGGGGTCATGAAATGCTTTTTAAGCATTGAAATTCAACAATTTACTAATGGAATTTTTGTTGGTTAACAAAAATATGCCACTGATATCATCCATAAGTTTAGAATGACCAATTTCAAACCAATTGATACACCAATTTCTCAGGGCACTAAGCTGAGCAAAGAAGATGTAGCACCACCAGTTGATCCCACATTGTATAAAAGTCTAGTTGGTAGTTTGTTGTACCTCACTTCAACTAGACCTGATATGATGTTTGTAACAGGTTTTGTCTCCAGGTTAATGTAGTCACCTAATATTTCTCATTGGAAGGCTACAAAAAGGATATTAAGGTATATTACAAGGACCTGTTGTACTACGAAACAACCCCCCCATTTATAAACGACAATAGCTAGGCTTAGAAGTGTAAATGGGGACCATTTTAATTTTTATGCTTAGAATAATAAAACCCTAACTCTAATAAAATTCCTAGCAAAACTAACTAAGGATGAAATCCATATCGTAATCACAAAATCGCACTTTTCCGCATGACCATGTTAAAAACCGTTACAAAAGTGCGATATGCGACGAGGGCTCCTACTACAATAACATCACCTGGTCATTTCGCAATCGCATTTCACACTTTGCATAGTTCGCAAAAAACTTGACCATGCCATTAGAACAACCACAAACGATTTTCGAAACACGATATTGTAATCTCACAATCACATTTCACTTAAAATATTCGGTAATGCTATACTGTATCCTTTTTAAGACTGCGATGCGCGATTAAGTTTGGAAAAATGTGTGGAATAATTACGTTTTAAATGCTAAAACAAACGAGTTGACAGGTTATTAAATATTTAACGGCCCGAGGAAGGATAATAATTTTCTGATTATGGGTAGTTATAATCGAGTATCTCATTAAAACATTTCTCACTATCCAGATTCATTTCACAAAAGTTTTCAATCTTAATTTCTAGATATCGTCTATGCTAATATATCTTATCTATCTCAGGAAAGCGACAAAAGGGATGTCCCTTAGAGAGGTGATGCAGAAACAGAGCAAACAGATCATTGTTGAAGCTAATTTTACAGAGATGGCTCCTATCTTTGCTGATACAGTTTTTGAAGTTGTCAGTGGTGCAACAACTTCGGAAGTAATCTACAATAGGTTGGAGGACAAGCGTCCTAAAATCACTATTACGAGAGCAACAACTGATTCCAAAAGGCCTTCAGAACTCCAATGTAAAGATGCTTCTTGTTCATTCCTTCATAAGATAGGAGCAAGGGCTAAAATCCTCCCCTATACAGATATGATTAGGTGGGTGATTGAAAACCTTATAATTGAAGATAGGCAGTTCAAGAATTCAAAGATGGAGCTCATTGGGTCATTCAGAGCAGAGGATCTGAAGAAAATGTACCACATACCTGATCCCCAGGATATCTACGACGGTACATTTGTGGATAACTTCACAAAGAAGAATCTAGACCCCTTCAAGCTAATTCATGGTTGGAGGGTGTTGGACAACAAATTCAAGTATGACAAATCGAGTATGTATGTTATAGCCTCTTTGGCGAACCCCTACAACTATGCAGCAACCATGTTATGTAGATTGTATGGGCTACCCAATAATACTAAGTTTTCAATTGAATGGATTCCTCTAATTGATGCCTGTGTTAATTCCCATATCATGAATTGGAATTCCATCCTATCTGAAAACCTAGCCACCACCATTACCGAATATCGACAGAAGAGATCCTCCTTCTTAGATAACCTCCCTCCCTTCTATTTTAGTGCCTACATTATGGATGCTATCTATTTTTGCACAACATTTCCAACCATGGGTTGGAAATGTACCGTACAAGATCCTTACCCAATCCATCTTTGTCATAAACAAATATGGGAGTCACATTACATACCTCAGTTCTATAAGATATTCCATGCCGTTATGTTTCCCCTACATCAAATGATTTTTAATAAAAAAACCCCTAGGTTCTCCCAAGAAGCTGCAACAGACTTGCTTACTATTGGCAAGTATTTTATTGAAGAGTGGTTCACCTATATCAAGGTTTTTGGTAGCACAACTGATCCACACATCCTTGCTCTATATATTTTTGATAAGTTATTAGCAAGAGAGATTTCCTACCAAACTGTGGGAAAGGGCCTAACTAAAGTTCTAAAAGATGGCAAGAATTCATTATGGCCCATTTTCCCTATCAAATGTAGTTCTTTTGCATTAGCCAATTTTATCCATGCCACTAAGGCATCAGCACATATGGAAGCCCTTGGGCTTCATACGTTGCCGAAGAGGCAATTTGATCCAGATAAAGTGGCATACAATGTCACTACCGGAGTTAAACTCAAGCCATACAATCATGATGATAATTATTTTGAGGATTTGTTACAGTCAGCCGTATCCTTCGAACAAGCATTCGAATGGGAAAAAGCAAGTCTGAAAACTAAATATTTTCAAAGATTTCAGGAATTTAGAGAGGAGAGGCTTTGGGTAATCCCAATGCATCTATTGAAACCTGAGGATACGACTACTCCAAGCGTCACTATTGATACTGGAGGCCCTAGCTCTCAAATAGACTCTCAGGTAAACACTGAGAAGACACCAGACATAGGGAAGTCCCAAGGTGTCAACAACACAGTTGAGTCCAACAAAATGTTGGCTGAGAAGCAAGTGACGACCACCCCAACTATGAAAATTGGTTCAGAAACCAAAGACGGTAGTTTGGAGCAGGAGTGGGATCAGTTTAATCAGAAATTGCAAGGCACTCCCAAAGCCTCAAATTCCTAAGAAAGATAGGAATTCAAAACTCCTCCGCATGTTCGAAAGGATACAGAGCCCAAGTCTTCTGACAAACAATCTACACCTATGGAGGAATAATAAACAACGTCCCAGCATACTGAAATCATCTCTGCTCTACCCACATCAGATATTGTTCTCAGAGTGACTAAAATACATCCACTTGATGTGTTTTATAGCCCTCTCCACAAGGTTGTAGTTAGAAGGCAGAGGAAAAGGAGAAGGGTAGATGCACCTGAATTCCCACCTGGGAACGAGCCCATGGACATGGTCTAGAAGGACATTCCTTTCAGTTCGGCTGAGAACTTGGCTAGATTATCATAGTTCATGGGAGCATACACATTGACCACTATGGAAAAGGCTACTAAAGTCTCTACTCTGCTGAGGGAGAAAGAGGAGATAATTTCATAACTCCAACAAGAACTCGATGCAGAGAAAGAAAGAGCAAATAAACAAGCAGTGGAGCAACTAAAGAAATTGCAACAAGGCATGGAGGTCTTGAAAATTAGCCATGAGGCCGATATATCGCCCAAAAACATGCAACTCCAGGAAATGCAGAAATCCATGGAAAATACAAGGACGTTCCCACTACTAAGGAGTTCATCAAAGAGGCCTTGGAATTAAATTCCCTTTTGGTGAGACAGCAAGAGTATTTCTGCCAAAACATGTCGCATATTACTCCCTATCTAACTACTAGTGACCAGTTGATAGACAAGGCAATCGACGAGAGAACAAAGTTTAATTATTTAAACACCAAAATCTCTGAGTTCATTGAGTGGCAGGAAACAGAAGATGGAAAGAAGGCCAATATACTCGAGATTGAAGAAACTCATAAGGACATTCTCTTTATAGATTGGGATACCAGAATCAAACAGGCTGAACTAGTAGTCGCAAGGGTAGTTGGAGTATCAAAAACATTGTCAAAGCAGTGAACCACATATTGTTCCCCTCCAATCTCATCAAGGAAGGAAATACAAAAGAAATGCATGATTTAACTGCTCTGTATAAAGACTGGCAAGAGAAGGCGAGGATTTAGAGAGAGGCAATTGGGAAACTGACTATGACCAACTGGGAGTTGTATTGGCAGTATCTAGTTAAGCCACATAGCTAGATTATGACTCTCAAATGTTCCCTTCACACAACTCAAAGGATGTTGCCACTGCTCACCGATGCGATCTTCACCGGACAACTTAGGACTCATTTCGGGCCACCTCCTGAAATTCAACCAATGACTGATATTTGTGACTTAAAGGACAAGCTAGCGGACAGCAAGTCATCCTCTTAGCTTCTTTTATTTAGGCTCTGTTTATTTTTGGAGTTAGTTACCTAGTTAGGAGGAAGGTTGTTTGAAACCTCCTCAAATTTTGTATAATCTATTTTTGCACTTTTAGTTAGAGTAGTATTTATACCCTTCTCATGCATTTAGAGAAGGGTCCAAAATTTTATAAAAAACATTTGCAAAGAATGCACTATTGTAAGTTTGTAAATGCTTTGGTGAAATGATGGAACATGATCGTTTGTTTTAGATATCAGACTACTTTCCTTTGTTGATGCACTTTTGTATTCTTGGGAGACAATTTGATTTGAAGAAAGAATTTGATCTATGTCATTTGTCAAATGAGAAGGACTTCACACATATGGTACTATTATCGTGTATGATTGATTCTGTTTACATTTAATTAATGGAAAAACTTTACTTTCATGGATTATATGTGAGATTTATTATTTATTTTGAGCTTTAATTGCACTTTTGTATGATGCCTAGCTGAAGTTGTGATTTTGATATGTAACTCATCATATATGCAATATATTTTATAAATTCCTTTGACTAGCTATTTATTCAAAGGAATTATATTTTACGTTATCATCTCTGTTTAGTTGTGTTCAATCTTTATTATCACATGCTAAATAGATATCCTTGTAGATCGCATATCACACAAGAACACCCAGGTTTATATTAGAATAAGTTAGTTAGAGGAATTGCATTTTAAAATAGATCGTTTAGATTATCATTATTATATTGCAAGGCATTCATAAACCACCCACCCTCATATTAAAACCCACACTGGGAAACTGGTCCCACTATTCCCAGTCGGAGCCACCACTTTAAATGGAAAAGGAGTTGTCTTAAGGTCCGGACCGGGTGGTTATCCCCCATGTTTCGGTAGCAGAATTTTGAGGCTACAAAATTTTGGCACTAGAAGGAGGGAATTCAACTGTGAATGGTAGATGAGGCTAAAAATCATTTGAAAAGCATTCATAAGAGTCAAAACCCCTCCACCATTTCTACACCTTCTCAAACTCGTTTAGAATCTCCTGATTGGAAGTCTGAAGTGGTAGAAACATCTCCCTCGTCTCCTGAAGTAGTAAGGTGACCACCTTCCCTAAAATACACTCCTAAGTCTCCCAAAGTTAATTCTTTGATACAACAATTGGAACAGATATCCATTTCTGCAGAGAATCCATAGAGACCTAAAGTATCTGAAGAGAGTATTACTTCCTTATTACAGCAAATTTTCATATTGACTAGACTGCAAAGTAAGAGACTTGCGGTTACCAGTTTCGAGTTCCCCATTCCTCCACAACGTAGGAAAGTCACTTCATCAACATCTGAATCAGATACTAGCAATATCACATCACCTTTCCATCCATTTACTCCTCCATCCACTTCTATCCAATCCACGACTTCTCAAACATCCACTTCTCCAATTAGTACTAAAATTATCATTACTAATCCAATAGTAAGTTCTTCGCCATCTATACCTACTTCTGGACTGACCTTCCAAAGTTCCCAGTCCCCAACTCAAGTTATGGCCAGTCAAACTCGGACAAATCTTGGTGTTGTTCTAGTTGCAAATCCAAATGCACTCCCAGCAAACCCAGAAAAAGGGTTGCCTAAGTATAATCCTGACGATGCTCTCCCGACCGAAGAACATCTAAATAGTTTTATGCTAGCCATGAATCTCAATGGGGTTGCACATGAAGATGTTGTAATTAGAGTGTTTCCTTATACTTTCCAAGGATCTATTGGGTCTTGGTACTTTTCCCTCCCAGCAGGTTCAATTAGAGATTGGGATACTTTTCAAGAATATTTCTTACAAAATTTGGTGATGATAGGACCATAGCATCCTTGATCAATGATATTTCTAATTTAAAAGCTAATCCAGATGAAAAGATCAAATATTTCAACTCCAGATTTAACAAATTACTAAAAAAAATCCCAATTACCTCTAAACCTATTGTAGATGCACAAATATAATGATATATATCATCTCTACCTTCTAATATTGCAATTTTTTTAGATAGATCCAATAAGGCTACCCTTGTAGAAAACATGAAAGAAGCCCTGTCTGTAGAAAGAAGAATCATAGCTTTGGAAGCAAGATCACAAAAAGACGATAGGAAGACCAAAAAAGTGACATTTAAGGATGACTCCAAGAAGAAGGCTTCAAAAGACCCTTTCGATCTTGAAGGTCTTCAGAACATGTTAAAGACAATGTCCAACAAAATGTTGAAATTAAAAAACAAGTTGTAGAATCCTCTACTCATAAGAAGCCTTTTCGATCATTCAAAAATGAACCCTTCTTCTACGTCACAACCCCCAAACACCATTTCAAATGCTGAATCTAACCAAGAGGAAAAAGAAGACTCGCCAAACAAAGAGGAAGCCGAAACAGAAGAAGAGATTGATCTAAACGGGATGTGGGATTTTATTCTCCCAACTGAAGAAGAGGCACAAGAAATGCCAATGACTACAAGAAGCAAAAATTCTCCTGACATGTCTATCATGAATCATAAGAAAAAATTTGCTACTCCTGCAAAGGAGAAAACAATTGCTAAGAAATATAAGACTAACCACATTGATCCTATCCCTCCAGATTCCCCAAATGCCTCAAAAACATTGGTAATCTCTAATACAGTCGGATACAATATAGTGGAAGACATGAAAAAGACTAGAGCTAACATCTCATTGCATGAGCTCACTAAAATCAAATAGCAGAAAAAGATTTTATTAAGAGAATTGAATGCAGTTCCAGTATCTCCTCTACCATCTGCTATAGTTACTCAAGCCGCCTACAATATGGGAAAACCTCCCTCATCCTCAAACAAGGTAGATCCTTCAGGCCTAGTTCTAATTGGTGATAGGTCTATTTCTCATGTTCCTTGTTTCTGCTCACTTATGAAATTTTCAACAGGAACATTCACAACTGCCTTTTTGATTTAGGAGCCTCTTCAAATATAATGCCAAGGGATGTGTGTACCAAATTGAACATTACACCTTAAAAATCTACAGTGCACATAGTTTAGCTAGATAGGACAAAAGTTGAACTCCTTGGAGAAATAGTCTCAGTTTCAATTAGTATTTCCTCTAATCCAAAAGTTTCCCAAATAATTGATATTTTGGTAACCGATATCCCTAAATTTTATGGTTTAATTATCAGTAGAGACTGGTCTGAAAATTTGCATGGTTATTTCGCAACTGATTGGTCTCACATGTGGTTGCCACACAATGGTAAGCCTAACCAAATCAAGGTAGACCGAGAGAAATTCATGAAATATACGGTTACCGATCTTGAGGGAAGCAATGAACCTGTTGCTTTCACTAATAATATCATTGGAAATTACTCAGCCGAGTCCTCTTTAGGATCCTTTAATGCTCAGAAGTCTCCTTTTTTAGATAACGATGTAGTCTCTCAAATTGAATTTTTTTCACAAATGGATCCTTCTAAATGTCTAAATTTAATAGATAAAGTTTCTAATAACTCTCCGTTCTGGACTCACTATTTTGAAGGTTCTAAATTAGAGGATGGTGCAGGTGCAAGATGCATTTTGATTAATCCGCAAGGAGAGAAAACCATGCTGGCCTGCAGAATTGAATTTCAGTGCACTAACAATGTCTCCATCAACTGATGGGCTGAAACTATTGATGTGATTGAAAAATAAAGGGATCTCTTGAGATTTGGCCAAAGGGCCATTTGAGAGAATTGAATCAAGTACCCAAGTTGAGGGATTGTAAAATTTTGGATTGTAGTCCATAGGTAGCCTTTCATAAATCATTGTTTTTAGAGGAAATATTAACCCTCAATTCTTGTTAAAATATTGTTTGTATTTTAGTTTCTTTGATAGGTGATCATCAAGTGAATTGTTTCACATAGAAAGTTTACCTCTTGATTGATTGATTTAGTGAAATTATTTTTAGTAATATAATGTGTTCTCATTCACTCATCTAGCTTGTGAAAAAATTGTCTCTTTTGTTTGTTTGTTTGTTTGTTTGTTTGAATGGTACTCTTTTATTTTATTTTTATTTCCGGTGACTTAATTCTTCCATCTAATTTTTTGAATGTCGTTCATTAATTCTTCCATTATGTAAGTGTGTATATATATATATATATATATATATATATATATATATATATATATATATATATAGATATATATAGATATATAGATATATCTATAGATATATCTATAGATATATCTAGATATATATATAGATATATCTATATATATATATATATATATATATATATATATATATATATATATATATATATATATATATATATAGTTTGATTATGTAAGTATATTATATATATACATTTCACACCCTAAGTTTAAAAGAGAAGTGGTCCATCACCCTTCTCTTTGAGCCATTGTAAAATTAATCTATCGTTAACACTAATCTCCCCTATCAAGGGGTCACAAAATAAATTGTGTGGTTTAAGTTACTAATTTGTGGGTAGGAATCCAAATAACCTCCCTTAGTCATTTTATATCTTAAACATAGAATTTGTCTTATAGGGAACTTAAAATCATCCATTATCCAGCATCCAAAAAGCTAGTGGAGCATAAGAAACGCGTAAAGCAAGTGAGGATTAGGTCAAAGATTATCACGGGTCTCCTTGAGTCTCCCAACTCTTGGTAGGGGCTTTAGATCTACAAATGACACCTAAAAGCAGAGATTATTGCTCCTGCATTGGATGGAGGTAGGTTAGTGGTCCAAATTAGAACATATTATCATAGTTGATGGTTGTGGGAGCAACTATACCTGGAGGTGATTTTGGATGGTTACAGAAAAGGTCACCAATTAGTTCAAGACATGCCCTAGCACCCCCCATTATAATCCTCATTTCTTACTTTCGTTAGTTTTTCATTCTAGTATATTTCATCACTATTTTTTGGAATCTTTCAAAAATCCCAATGACTATTTGAGTGGAAGGACATGTGTCATTTAGGATCTCATATACACACCACTTGTTTCCACCCCAACTTATTTCCTATCACACATTTGCATCATCAAAATTAAAATTAGTCATTTTTTCTTGCTTTCTTTTATGTGCTGATGTTGGACACCTAATCCTCTAAGGGTTAGTGTGGAATGTGAGTAGTCAAAGGGAGTCTAAGAGACCTTGTAATATGGAATCCAATGGTCATATAAAATGTATTATAAATGTACATCCTATGAATAATAATGTTGAGATTGCAACAAGATGATGGAGCTTAGTGAAAAGAGTCGCCTTCACTAAGTGGGCCCGCAGGCTATTTTTGGCGCAAGTCTATTTTTAGACTATGTCTATTTTTAGACATATGGATCATGTCTATGTTTATGGATGATTGATCAAGTTGGGAAAAATAGATGGACTTCTATTTTTGATGAAAGTGTGAGTGATCACAGTGTGAGTGATCAAGTCTATTTTTAGACTGGCTGTCAAAAATAGAAAAGTCAAATATTATTATCTCACAATAATATTTGGACTATAAACTTAATCTTATTCTCTTGGAGCACTTCAGTTTGAGCTACGGAAGTGGCACATGCAGCTGTCAGAAGGAAATTCATTTTTCTTATGAGTCAGTTGAGTTGTTGCATGCATGACTTCAGTTAGAACTCAAGTGAGTTGAGTTTAGTGGACTGGAGGTACAGTTGATGGAGTTGTGTTCAGTTTAACTTAGTTAAACTGGTTGTAGTTAGTCTAACTGCAGATAGACTAATGATGAGTTGTTAAACTAATTATTAACTCATAATACAACTAAAGAATACATCAGTTAACTCAGTTGCATGTCAGTGCATGTTCAGTTCAACAGGGACAGGTGGTAGAGAATCAGATTGCTATCAGTTGTGACTATAGTTGTGCACCAGATCTTGCACAATCAAGGGATTGAGTATGCCAATGAGTTTGCTCACGTTTTTGGCCCGCATTTCAGCCTTTTCTCACGTCCACAAAGAGTGAGTGACTATTTTGCAGGTGAAAATTGAGTTTGGGAAGCAATTCTCATCAGTTCTTGAGCAGGTATTGAGCAGTGGAGGCAGGCAAGCAGTGGAAGAGATTTGGAGATCAGATCTGAGCTGTATTGTGTGTAACAGAGGTGGAGATACTTGTGAGAAGTATTATGCTGTGTAATGTTACATGACTCAATCATTAATATACAGATAGTGTGGGGTTTTTAGCGAGATGCTTTCCCCGTGATACATACTGTGTTAATGTGTGAATGCTCTTGATGTTTTATTGTTATTGATGCTGCTATATTCTTGATCAACGTAGAGGAGCTTATGTATTGTGTATGTTTTCCGCATTAGTACATGATCAGGATAATCTCCATTGAATATGTGTTAAATTATTCAAAATTTCTACATGGTATCAGAGCTAGATAATTGTAGAAAAAGTTTCTACATGGTATCAGAGCAGCTTGATTTGTAGAAGAGATTTTTACAGGATATCAAGCGAGGGTTGATCGGAAGCAGTTGAGTTGGTTGCTGGTGGAATTCGAATTTGCAGCAGTGTTGTTGAAAATGTCTTTCAACGGATTGCAAGTGTTATTCCAAAGCAAGAGCGACTTGGCGCTCAAGGATAAACTCAGTAACAATAAAGGTGAGAATGGATCTTCATCAAAGGTATCTGATGAAGAGAATTGCGCTTTGGCTGCCAAAGCAAAGAAAGGGAAGAACGAGAAAGCTTCTCATTCCGGTGCGAAAGGCAAGAAGCAGGATATGTCCAAGGTGAAGTGTTTTCACTGTCACCAGCATGGACACTATGCCACAAATTGTCCACAGAAGAAGAAGAACAAGCAAGCTGCTGGATCTGCAGGGGGAGAGGCTTTAGCTTCTCAGTTTGAGCTTGATTTTTCATTGATCGCATGCTTGGTTTCAAGTGTGATGGGATCAGTGTGGTTCTTGGACAGTGGTGCGTCTTTTCACATGACGGGAGATAGAGATTTGTTCTCTGATCTGGAGGACAAAGATCTTGGAGTGCACATCGAGATGGGCGATGATGGTAGATACAGTGCGACCGGTATCGGTACCATTTCCTTTGAGAGGGAGTCTGGTAAACCCTTTGTATTGAAGGAAGTCATGCATGTTCCAGGATTGAAGAAGAATCTCATCTCAGTGGCGATGTTAGAAGACAAGGGGTATGATGTTGTTTTCAGCGAGGGAAAGGCCTTCCTGCGCAGCAAGACAACTGGTGAGACCCGGAAGATCGGGGTTCGAGTGAGGAACCTTTATCAGTTGCATGTAGATGGATGCGCAGCAATGGTAGGCAAGGCAGAAGGATTGGTGAGCCGGGATGATGGCGAGTTGTGGCACAGGAGATTGGGTCACCTTCACCATGGAGCCTTGAAGATACTGCAGCAAATCACTACAGGGCTTCCTAAAGGCACACTTGCGCAGTCAGATCAGTGCAAGGGGTGTACTTTGGGGAAGTTTGTGAAAGCCACCTTTCACGAGAAGGATAGTCGCGCCACGACGATCCTTGAGAGAATTCACACAGACGTGTGTGGACCTTTCTCAGTTGCTTCGACAGCAAAACACAGGTATTATGTGATTTTTGTTAATGATTTCTCTCGTAAGTGCTGGATCTTCTTCATGCAAAAGAAGAGCGAGACATATTCAAAGTTCTGTGAATTCAAAGCACTGGTCGAGAAGGAGTCGGGGAAGAAGGTGAAGGCTCTTAGGAGCGATAATGGTGGTGAATACATCTCGGACGAGTTCAAGGATTTCTGCAAGGCAGAAGGGATTCGTAGAGAGCTCATAGCTCCCCATAACCCACAGCAGAACGGGGTAGCTGAGCGGAAGAACAGAACGATTGTGGGTGCTGCACGGGCAATGTTGCATGATCAGGGCCTACCCCTTCACTTGTGGGCGGAAGCATGCAATACAACAGTTTATGTGCAGAACTGTTGTCCTCATAGGATACTTGGCATGAGTACACCCGAGGAGGCTTATTCTGGTAAGAAGCCTGATCTTTCTCATTTGAGGATTTTTGGTGCTAACGTTTACATGCATGTGACGAAGGATGCCAGAAAGAAGTTGGAGCCGACTACAGAGGTTGGGATATTTGTGGGGTACACTGATACGCCCCACAACTATCGTGTGTATTTGCCAGACAGTGGTAAAATTGTTGTGCGACGGGATATAAAATTCCAGGAGGAGAAAGCCATGAAGTGTTCGCTTGAGAGGGAGCTACACTTGCATGCAGATGAGGAGCTATTAGTTCCTAAGGATGAGCTTCAGGACGTGGATCAGCCACAGGACGAGGTTCATGGAGTGGAAGAGACCACTCATGCAGCGCCAACCATCAGAGGGCGAAAGCGCTTGACAGAAGCTGAGCGACTGGCTCAAGATGCAGAGAAAGTTGTAGGACCACCTACAGCGCAACGCAGGCAGAGACAGTCACCGGATCGGTACACTGGATACATGGCTCTTATGAGCAAGTGTGTTGTGACTGAGCCATCCTCTTTCGAGGAAGCTGTGGAGGATCCCGCATGGGTAGACGCCATGGTGGAAGAGTATGATTCTATTGTCAGAAACAGTGCATGGGAGATTGTTCCTAGACCGGAAGGGAAATCAGTGGTGGGTTCGAGATGGATCTACAAAGTTAAGCAGGCAGCTGACGGGAGTGTGGAGAAGTACAAGGCAAGATTTGTTGCCCGAGGCTTTTCACAGATTGAGGGGATCGATTATGAGGAGACCTTTGCACCTGTCGCAAGGTATTCTTCCATACGGACGATTCTTGCTCTCTCAGCGCAGATGGGATGGCACATTCATCAGATGGATGTGAAGACTGTGTTCCTCAACGGAGTCATTGAGGAGGAGGTGTAAATTGAGCAACCCGAAGGCTTTGAAGTCTTCAGCAGCGAGTCGCATGTGTGCAGGCTCAAGAGAGCGCTGTATGGGTTGAAGCAAGCACCACGTGCTTGGTACACACGGATAGACAACTATTTCACAGGACTTGGATTCTCCAAGAGCGAGGCGGATCCGAACCTATACCAGATTGTGGTGGAGGGTAAGTTGCTTATCATTGTACTGTATGTTGATGATTTGATTCTAACGGGTGATGAGCTGTTGATACTGTCATGCAAGAAGGATCTTGCTACAGAGTTTGAGATGAAGGACTTGGGCCTCCTTCACTATTTCCTAGGATTGGAAATATGGCAGCGCAGTGGTGGACTGTTTGTTTCTCAGGGCAAGTATGCTCAGGAGATACTGGAGAAGTTCAACATGCATGGCTGCAAGCCTGTTGATACTCCTCTTCCTGGAGGTTGGAGGAAGGAGGATGCCACTTCGGGAGAAGAAGTGGATGCCACTGTTTATCGACAGTTGGTGGGGTCGCTGATGTATTTGGTCAATACACGACCTGATATATGCTACGCAGTTAACCAGCTTTCACAAGCTATGGTTAAGCCTACCAAGCTCTTCTGGAAGGCGGGCAAGCATGTATTGAGCCACTTGAGAGGCACATCGGGATATGGATCTTGGTACAGGCAGGAGGATGCAGAGTGGGTAGGGAGCCCAACGGACAGAAAGAGCACATCAGGAGGGGTCTTCAGTATCGAATCGACAGTAGTTTCTTGGTACAGCAGGAAGCAGAGATCTGTGTGGATGAGGATGATCTTGGTCGGGTTTTTCGGGTCCAAGCACATCAGGTACCATCATATCAGAGATTGTGTGCAGCGGAGGATCATGTTACTTTTGTACATTCCAACGGAGGATCAGGATGCTGATATTCTGACGAAGGCTCTCACCAGGAGCAAATTCGAGTACCACCGAGGCAGGATATGGGTTGCTGATAATCCATATCTTGTCGAGAGGGAGTGTTGAGATTGCAACAAGATGATGGAGCTTAGTGAAAAGAGTCGCCTTCACTAAGTGGGCCCGCAGACTATTTTTGGCGCAAGTCTATTTTTAGACTATGTCTATTTTTAGACATATGGATCATGTCTATGTTTATGGATGATTGATCAAGTTGGGAAAAATAGATGGACTTCTATTTTTGATGAAAGTGTGAGTGATCACAGTGTGAGTTATCAAGTCTATTTTTAGACTGGCTGTCAAAAATAGAAAAGTCAAATATTATTATCTCACAATAATATTTGGACTATAAACTTAATCTTATTCTCTTGGAGCACTTCAGTTTGAGCTACGGAAGTGGCACATGCAGCTGTCAGAAGGAAATTCGTTTTTCTTATGAGTCAGTTGAGTTGTTGCATGCATGACTTCAGTTAGAACTCAAGTGAGTTGAGTTTAGTGGACTGGAGGTACAGTTGATGGAGTTGTGTTTAGTTTAACTTAGTTAAACTGATTGTAGTTAGTCTAACTGCAGATAGACTAATGATGAGTTATTAAACTAATTATTAACTCATAATACAACTAAAGAATACATCAGTTAACTCAGTTGCATGTCAGTGCATGTTCAGTTCAACAGGGACAGGTGGTAGAGAATCAGATTGCTATCAGTTGTGACTATAGTTGTGCACCAGATCTTGCACAATCAAGGGATTGAGTATGCCAATGAGTTTGCTCACGTTTTTGGCCCGCATTTCAGCCTTTGCTCACGTCCACAAAGAGTGAGTGACTATTTTGCAGGTGAAAATTGAGTTTGGGAAGCAATTCTCATCAGTTCTTGAGCAGGTATTGAGCAGTGGAGGCAGGCAAGCAGTGGAAGAGATTTGGAGATCAGATCTGAGCTGTATTGTGTGTAACAGAGGTGGAGATACTTGTGAGAAGTATTATGCTGTGTAATGTTACATGACTCAATCATTAATATACAGATAGTGTGGGGTTTTTAGCGAGATGCTTTCCCCGTGATACATACTGTGTTAATGTGTGAATGCTCTTGATGTTTTATTGTTATTGATGCTGCTATATTCTTGATCAACGTAGAGGAGCTTATGTATTGTGTATGTTTTCCGCATTAGTACATGATCAGGATAATCTCCATTGAATATGTGTTAAATTATTCAAAATTTCTACAAATAATGTATCACACGATTATCTTTCACATGTGTCGTTCACATTCCATGTGTGTTTAACATGGTATTAGATCAGGTGTATTCCTGCCTTGCCCAAATTTGAGCCACTACTTTTGTGGCCTCTCTCTTTACATGTCAGTTATGCCTTCTTGCTTCCCTCCTGCATGTCATAACTTCCATTACTATTCTTATTGCACGTTGTCCCACTAACCTCTAAGCGAGATTCATGTTAGGTCCATTGCCCTACTACTTCTCTACACTACTGTGTTTAACTCTTATGTTGTGCGTTGAACCATTTTTGCATTGCTTCCTTTGTGTTGAAAGGAGTGTTACTTCTGTTATCACTCAGGTTGTTCCCTACCTCCTGAAGGGAATACGGCCGAGGTAACCACTAACCAATCTTTTAGCTCCAGGTCCTAGCCTACCTGCAACCAGAGAGGGCTCTCTTTGTAATTTAGCTTTGTTTTGGTGTATTTTAGGCTAGTTATGATGCACATGTTTTGTTTTAAGTTTGTTGGGTGGGGATTTCAGGCAGAGCTGGGGTGCAAGTCCAAGATAGTCTGTTCCATTGGGCTATGGAGTCAATGATGGTGTATAGCTAAAAGCGTTTCCTGGGAAAAGTTAATACTACAAAGCGAGATAGGCAGTTTTGGAACAATTTTCAAATCTAGAAATGATGGAATGAAGTCAGGGAATGAAAGGCAATCAAGAATCTTTCATTATGCTGGCAAAGGGAAAGTGTATGAGCATTGTACAAGAGCAGTTAAGAATTCCTAAACAGTATTCAAAGTGAAGGAATTAGTACAAACATGAGCAGTTAAGAATTCATATCTACGACTAATTCTGAGGAAAACATAAATAATAACAGAAATTGAGCACATGGTGTAATTAAACAAATCTTGGGCTATTCTTTCTCCCTGTTATCAAGATTATGAAACATATGTGAAATTTGTAAACACAGAAAACATAAGACGAAGTTTAGAATAACTTATTGTTCCATCGAATGACTCAAGAATTCAGTAGCAGGTCCCAGAACACCATTTGCACATTTAGACAGCTCAGAAACCATGAACTTCAACAGCCTTTTGTATTAATAAGTCTTAGAAATTACAGCGTAGCTTAGAGAGAAAATCACCAACCCCAAATACATATTATGGGGAGGTATTTATACAAAAGGCAGATACAAAATATCATGAAGATAAGTCTTGAACTCATAAATTTCTTTACCAACTATTAAGAAGTAGTAAGTGAGGGAATAAATGTTGTAGTAAATATGAATGCACTAGCTGTCCAATTTGTCAGAGGAATTTTGACTTTCTGGGCTGAATGAGTCGGCTGCTTGCTGCGCATTCATTTTGCGTGCGTTGTCCTGATGCTGGTACACTGTTTGTTGCTGTCTCGGTCTTCATTATCGGTGCTCGGTTTCTTTACATTCAATGAGCTGTAGTGACCATTCTGTTTCTACCTTGCACTACTTTTTCTTCCCTTTTGACAGGTGGACCGTGCCATCTGTATATGCTAACTTGTAGCTTATAAAAAGAATTAATAAACAAAATCACCTGAGCAATGTCTCCATCATTCCTTTCCACCAATCCTCTGTAGGCAGTTGATGTCTTTGTATCTTTATTAGTGTTTCATCAGCTTCAGTGTATCTATAAAAGTTTGGTTGGACTTCAAAGAGATGGTTTATCTTGTGTGCAATGTAGAACAGATTCTCTAGTTTGTCATAGACACTTCGTCCAGATGGAGGTCCTGTTTCTTCTGATGTGCTCGAGGACACTGTGATTTGATTGGAGGCATAGTTGTTCACCCTGTTGGCATAATGCTCATGTGACATTAGTCTTCCAGCTCTAGTTACTAAACTTGGTAGCCCTCTGCTCTGTAATGCTACAAACTTTATTTTGAACTCATTCACCTCTGCTTGCATTTCTTGGCATTTTCTTTCTAGGGTTTGCACAAAATTCCTTAGGGTAAACACTCTTTTTACTATCAAGATAGTATCAGTCCTGTTCCTGATTCCTATTGCTGCCAACTGCTCTTTGGTGTGAGTGTTCAGGAATTGGATCATTCTATTAGCTTGCTCAGGCATATTTCCCAAAGATGCTCTAGCCTTTTGATTTTCAAACTGAGCCAAGCCTATCAAATCCATTTTCTCATGAATGGTTTCAATGGATGCCATTGGTCTGTAATGGATTGGCCAATCTTGGCCCATACGATTTTCTTGACCTCAGCTAAGGTGTTATCAAGAGTAAGCTCTTTCTCTAGCTCTTTTCTTCTTTTTTCCAGGGTTTTCACTTCCCTTGCCTTCTTAGCTACATCCTGCTTTGACTTGTCATATCTTTCCTCAATTTTGGCCAGCTTTTCTTTGGCCTCTTTCAATTCCGCCATCTACACTTCAAGCGCTTTTATTTCTTTCATCATCCCCTCCATACTCAAGCTGGTGTCTTGCTCTGTTGCTGCTGTTGTTGTTGCTGAGACTGGTGCCGAGATTGAAGTACCTGCTTCTGATGTTTGAACAGTGGGAGGGAGTGTTGTGGTGGCCATAGGAGGAGCAGCTGTAAGAATCTGAGCTGTTTGAATTGGCTGAGAGGCCAACTCTCCCTGTCTTCCCTATAATGATGCCTCCAAGTCACTCTCTGTTTGTATCAACCTTTTATGCAAGCTCATAAGCATAGTTACCACATCCTACTCTTCTTTTTGTTGTGCTATCTCTGTGGCTTGAGGATGCAGTGTAGCTGGCAGCTTGAGTTGTCTTTTGAGGGCTTCTATGTCTTCCTATTTCTTCTTTATCAAAGCTTGCACGCCCTTGGGATCAGTGGGATCATGTCCCAGCTCTATAATGATCTCCTCCAAAGACTTGATTCTATTGTCCTTGGCCTGTGATGAAGCTTTCTCCAATTCTAGTTGGGCAGAAGTATTGTGTAGAGAGTTTTGCAATCTATGGGCCAACAATGTTTTGTCTGCCAAGGTAGAATATACCATTTCCCTGGTCTGCTTGTGTAATTCAATCTGGTCCATAGGATGGATGACTTTGGAGAGCACTTCCAGATTGGTTTTGATATAGTCAGCAGCTGATTGTGGTTGTTGCATTATAGGTCTGAAATGACTGAGAGTCATCTTGCCTTCTTGGATGTCATAGGCTACCATTAGCATTTTCTGATTAGTGGGAGCCATCCTTAGCAACTGGTTGTAGAGCTGGTACCTCACTGGCTCATTTCTAGCCTTAATATCAGTGAATGCCTTCTTAATATCAGAGCCATGTCTTCTTTGTTGCCTGGTAGATGTTACCTCCACCCCTTGTTGTCTTTCTTACTCTGGCTGGAAGGAGTTGGCTGATGTCTCCATGCTTGGGGGAACTTGTTGTTCAGTTGGCCCTTCTAGTATTTCTTCCTCTGAAAAAGGATTTAATCTCTTTCTTTGTTCTCCTTGCTGCTTTGTGGATGTCCCTGGAGATGTCTCTTCTTGTCTATCCCTTTTCTTTGCTCTCTCTTCATTGGCAGTAGTTTGTAACACTGGAATTTCAGCTGCCTTCGCTTGAGTAGAAGGGTCTTGCCCTTGACTTTGTTCATCTGTAGAAGTAGGCCGATCTGCCATTGTTTCTTGCTGTTCCAAATTGTGCACTTGCTCCTCTGAATGCTGCACCTTTTTACCTTTATCTGTTGCTGCTGGTGGGGCATTTACTTGGGCAGGTTACTAGGAGGCCGTGGCAGATGAGGTGCCTTCTCCAAGGTGCCGAGGGGCTGTGAAAAACACCTGTCCAAAAGATTCCAGGTCAACTGCTTTTCAAGGTCTTTGATTGCTTTTTCTGCTATCTCTTCCTCAGAAATTTCTTCAACTAGTGTGCCCTCTACCCATTCTTGTTGGTTAGCATATTGTTCAATTTCAAGGATATTGCAGTGTACATATCCTACAAGCTTGTGTTTGATCCTTCTAAAGGCTATGAAGTGGTTGGGGTCATAAGGTGCCCAATAGAAGCTTTGCTTCAACAAAAAAAAAAATCAAAATCTTGTCTACCTCTTCCCAGGCTTCTTCTCTCTTATTGAAAATACATGGGCCCAATTGATGTCTTATCTTGAGCTGTGCCTTTTTGCTTTTGCCATAGAAATGAATCATATCTGAATTACCAAATTGCTGAAAGTATTCCAAGGCAAAGAGTCTCATAGGGACATATTTTGGCAGTCTGTAGGGGGCTAATTCACAGCCATAAATCCTGATTACTGTGTGGTTTTGGTAAAAATACCAGTCACCAATGCTGTAGCTTTTGGAAAGTTGTAGAATCTTTTGCATCTCATCAGTGAGTCTGGGAAGAGGAGTGCTCACTAGTAAGGAAGAAGCTGGATGTATAAATAGGTCAATAAACTCGCAGTAGGTATATGGAGAGTAATAAACATGGTGGCAGACTGATGACCAAAATATTACAGACCTTCGCTCCCCCTTAGCATCCAATTTTTTGAGGAAAACTGGGAAACTATCAGGCTGATAGTACAACAACAAATGATATATGTAGGAGGTGTATTTGAACACTCTTTCTCTCTCCAAGTCCATGAATTTCTCATGAATTTTGTCAGCTATGAAGGTGGCATAATCATACTGGATAGCAGGGGGCTGTCCTGGAGTAAAGATAGACAACAACACTAAGATTGTCTCATCAACAAACTCACTGGTTTTGCATCCTAAGATGCAGGATATCATGTCTACCAGCATTCTCCCTATTTCATTGAACCAAACATGTAGATAAGGAGGAGGTTGTCGGGGCTGAAAATCTGGTTGCATGAACAGCTGGGCAATCCTTGTGATCTCTGAGCTGGGCAGTTTGGCACCTTGGTCAAGCAGAAGTTTCATGGAGAGAGGAACCAGAGGCTTTGTTGGCTCAAAGTTTAGCATCTCATTTATGGATTGAGGGGTGATGTGAAACAAAACAGTCCCAGATGGAGCCAAAACTGCTCTTTGAGTGGGCTCATAATTTTCACAACATTGATGGATAAGGTCAGGGAATACATTTACTTGTGGGACATAATAAATTGGCTAGTTGGACTCCCAGATACCAAGGACATCAGCATTGCTTTTGTATCTTTTCCTTATCTCACAAAAAGTTTCAATGTGATATTTGTTGCTTAGTTAAACTGTTTCCTTCATTTGGAAATCCCTGTCAGCAAGGGGCAGCCACTCCAAGTTCTTATGTGGTGCATTCAAGGGGGCAATATTTAAGGCCACTGGAGCCTCCATGATCAATAGTGTTTACAACTGGATTTCGAGTTTGTGTGTCAACAGTAAACAAGGTGCTGGCAGTGGGACCTTCACAAGAATTTTGACAAGAATCTGTTAATTTGATTTTTATATGGATATGGTCTCACAGGGTGAATTCTAGATGTAAGGAGAAGGCCTGCAGAGTTTAATTGGGAAGCTGGGTAGAACAAAGGAAATGGTGCTTCTTTGCCATTGATTTTGACAAATTTAACTCAGTTTTTGGGCATTTTATGGAATGTTCACAGAGGGAAGCTACAGATAGGTGGTTTGGGATGAAAACCTTGGTAAATTTCTCTCTTTATTGGTCCATTTTGTTCTCAGCTAGGGCAGCAAACTGAATTTACTGGCTTTGTAAGCAGAGTGCAAAGAAAATGAGCTTCAATTTAGCTCAATAGGCGAATTTGCGGAGGGCAACATAGTTAATAGTTTTTCTTTTGAAAAATGGTTGAAACGGTGATGTTAATGGAGAAGTGTAGGAGCAGCACTGTAATTTTGGGTCGAATTTTGGCTCTGCGGGAGATTTCTACAGAAAAAACTTGGAAAAAACAAGGTTTATGGATGAATTGCGGGTAAATACCTGTTCTGTGGACCCCATGTGCTAAATGCAGGTTGAGGAGCTCGGTGAGGGGCCAAGTTTGCAGACTGAAATCTTGTGGGTGGCGTACTGAAGCTATGGCGATCAAATCATCGTAAATCGCATGCAAAGTCTCCGCAAACAAATGAATAAAAATATACGAAAAACCATCACTTTCGTGACTTTTGAACAAATTTGGGATTTTTGGACTTTTTTGGCACTTTTTATGCTGATGTCATCATGACGTGGTTTTTTCGCGTAGTGGGTATGGAGGGTGACGTGGCAACCGAAGTGGGTGCTGACATGGCTGGATGATTAGGCAGACACATTGGATGGAACAGGACATGGGGGCTGGCGTGGCATATGACGTGGGCAGCGGGGACAGAAGGTGGTAAATGGTTTTTATTGGACCGCCTTTGGTACAGGGGCGGTATATGTCAGAGCAAGCCCGATGCAATAGGAATGGGATGTGCGTCCTTTGTACAATGGAAAAACCGTCGTTCTATCGCGCGCTAACTCCCATACGTTGGAGAGGCTCCGATATCAATATGGGTCATTGGATCTGTAGGGCGTGATCCAACGGTTGACGGGATAGCGAAATGACAGCGGTTTAAGGTAGGGGGACCGCATTAATGTTTGGCCATTAATCATTGCTTGGGCGGGGATTAAACCTTAGGTTAGGGGTTAAACACTTGTGGTTATTTGATGAATCGAATATTAACCAAATCCCAATGTTTTAAGCACAGTGACTATGGTTATTCGTTCAACCGGAGGTCGACGAATCCCAGGGTGACAAATGGTGGGCTGTTATTGATCCCAGGTGGACCAATGACTCTAGAGAGAAATTTATAGCCATAGTAGACAGGGGGAGGAGTATTTATAATGTTTTTGGGTTTTTGTGGATTTTTATACACAATAGGGGAAAGGGCGATACAAGGGGAGTTATATAATAGAGTTAGAATATTAATATGAATATTGAGAGAAAGACTAGGTACATGAAACTGAACCACCTAGGCTTTAGGGTGTTAGGAGAAATAAAACTTTACACAAGAAATGTGGCTTTGAGCCTTTAAGCAAACCAGAAGTTTTACTTAAGTTTTTCATGGAAATGGAGTGAATTTAAGAGTTTTTGAGCAGATCTCAATCTCTTTAAGGGATATTAGTGAGTGTTTGGTGTGAGGGAGGAGAGGGGAGGTTAGTCATGCAACATCTGATTTGTCATCATACCTTTTCCAGGGTTCTTGAGAAATCCACAAAAATAGATCATATTTAAGAGATGACACTGCTGATAGCCCTATTTCTGCAACTTCAAGCTACTTACCCATTCTACAATTTCCTATCATTTTTTCTTCATTCTAATTGGGTGCACTTGAATTTGAAAACCCTGATGTAACTCTTTTTCTTTTGGCTTCCCTCCTATCTAGGTCTACCCTTATTTCCACCAAGGGCCCAAATTAAGCAGTTTGGCTCCTTAATTTCTCTACTTAGCTACTCATCTTCCAAGCTTGAACTGTTTGGACAAATATTCTTTATCTAGTCTAGAACAAGCAATTTAAACATGGCATGGTCCAGATTGAACTGTTGGGCCATCCATCAAGTGTGATGAACAATAATATCTGCACATTGTGAACTTGCAAACAAGCTAGCAGTGGCATTTTGGCTGGCCACTTTCCTGGTCTTTCTTTAGGGTTCATTTCTATTATTTTTTCTGATCAATTCATTTTTCTTGCCCTTTGATTTTTCTTTTAGGGCATACCCTCTTTACATTTTTTAACTCTCTCTACCTGTATATGAAATATGGAACCTTTTCAGCATGAAAAGATGAACATATTTGGCACTTCCAAAGTCAATCATGAAAAATGAAACCTATTGGTATAGGAATCTAACAACTTCTCCTGTATGATTCACTACTCAATACTCTCCTCATCATTTGATTGTGTTCGTATCATATGGGATGTTGACAACCTTTGAGTGGGTTGAGCCTTTGCACAACAGACCTGATTAAGTTGCAAATTATAGTTCTATTCTAAATTCCTAATAGTGGCTTGAAACTTTGTTTTTTATTTTGTTATTCTATTTGCCATTTGAGTTCTACAATTTGACAACAATTTGAGCATTGAGAAATTCTGAAACCTAGATCTCAATTTGACAACACTTCTCCCACTTGTAATATTGACCAACAGTGCTTACGATTCTTGTTCCTATTCACTCTGTACATGCCTAAATTTTAACTTTATTTATGTGCCTGAAATATATTTGATTCCTCTGTCAAAACATGTTCAAGCCTGCAACCTTTGTTTGAGACTTTGAAGTTTGGATTTCAATATTGTTGATAAATGCATGAAATTTGTGGAAGATTGTTGAGAAATGCATAAAATCGATAGACGACTGCTAATAAAAGCATGAAGTCGAACCTGTGGACCTTTGGTTTGCATCCACTGACCTTGGTTTTCCTAGTGTTGGCTTTTGTAACTTTGGGTGCTTGGCTTCTGAGAGCTTCTGGTTTTTCTTTCCCTTAAATTACTTCTAGGGAGTACTGGAATTGGTAGCTTGTTGCATATTTCCAAGGTCATTCCACAGGAGCCCACCCGCAAACAAGAAATGATTGCAAAGTATCTCATATCAAGGTGGTGATGATGATGGTTTCATCTGTATTCTTAATATCAGAAAGGCGAAGATGCGGATCAAGAAGAAAAGGGATAAGAGAAATTACAGATATGAACTAAATGAGCAAAAAACTATGAAGAAGAAGAAGCAACAATAATAGTGATTGAAGCCTTGTGGCCATTATCTCTGCAGTGGGCAACTACAACATGGAAACAAATGATTGTCCATACTTTCTCAAGATTTATAAATCCCTCTACTAACAATGATCAGTTTTCTCTACTTCACATAGCTTTCTTAGCAACGACATCAACGCTTCGCTTATCCCATCAGGTGAGTTCATTGCTTCACTCACCAACTTTAACGACAAGATTCCGACATAACGCAACATCTCACATGCAGTCATGTGACACATTGTAAAAAAAATGGGATACTTGAACCCGTAGTTATTTAGAAAATACTTTTCAACATTCTCAAGGATTCTTCTGCTAGCCATTTGTGGAGGAGATGGGTGATAGTCTTGGTAGCCTTTTCTAAATTCTAAATTGCTCAGTATTTTATAAATTGTGGACCAACAACCTTATCACATGGAAGAATATTGATCTATTTGAAAATATTCTCGACCATGACTTCTATCTAGTATCCAAGCAAGAGAATTGTAGATCCCATTGTAGATCTCTTTCAGATCAATATCCTTTTATTGCTGGTGAATTTTCTATAGAAGATGACACCTTCAACACCTCTCTCCTTGACATTTGAATATGTCTACAAAATGCACAAGGAAAGGTAGAATTTTTGGAGCTTGAATCTTAGCTTCAAGAAAGAAGATTTACAGTGGTGGAGCCATCATTTTGAACCTATTTTGGTTCAAAACATTGAGATAGAGTCCCATAAGCAGCAAGTCAATAATGTTGCAATTGATTCAAACCCAGTGCCTAATGACGCAGCAAAGTTACATGCAGATGCATAAATTTAGCATACACTTCCTAAGCCAATCATCAGGGCTTGGAAAGAGATTGTCAATAACAGAAATAGAACCAGCCTTGGATATGAAAAGGATGCGCCCTTTCATATTCCAGATTATCAAATCCCATTCAATTTCAAATTATTGAGTTTCTTCACGGCAGTTTACCTTCACATGTTCTATATTTTTCTCCTCAACATTCACAGCCAAAAGTTGTTAAATGCCAACATTGTGACCAAGTTGTCCACATGAAAGATCTTTTTTTTGATCTTCATCCATGTGAGCATTTTTATAAAGCCACTCATTCTTCAAACAAATGCTTCAAAAACAAGCCTCCTGCAATAACAAAGATTCATATTTGATGGATTGCTTCTTGGCAATGGGCTTCAACAGCCAAGAAGATATTTAATTCATATGACAGAATCTGTTCTAAAGTTTTGAACAGTCTTGCAGTTGATTTTTCTCCGTCTTCTCACCTTGTATCTAACAAGGGGGGAAGTGATGGTCACATACAAGTTTCAAAGCCACATCAAGTGAGCCTGATTCACAACCTGCCATACTAGATTTAGAGTTGTAGCTAGAGACAAAGATGCCCCTGAGCATTCATTTGGTTAGTGGTTAGCCTTAGGTTTAGTTTCTCCCTCTTCAAATAATTTGGGACACTTCCTCTAGCAGAAGACTTAAACTTCTTGCCAGTTTTGGAAGAGTTCCAGGAATTGCACTAAGCATTCCAGAGTTAGTGGTCATCCTTAAACCACATCAGGTTGTAGACCTCCCTTTTCTAGGTTGAAGGTCTCCCTCTCCAAATCATCAGGGACACTTCCTTTAGCAGAAGTTTTAGTTTCTTCCCAGATTTGGAAGAGTTCAGGGAACCACACTAAGCATTCCAATGTTGGTGGTCATCCTTAAACCACCTCAGTATACCAAAATTTTAGAGAGCACATTCATCCTAGTGTTGTTATGCATTTTTTCACATTTTTTATTACAACTCCCTTCTTGGACTCATACCTACCCCTTCGGATTAAGGGGGGGAAATGCTAGACACCTAAGTGTTATAGCACCATTTACCACTCTTGGTAGATCTGATGCTCTGATTATTGCCTAGGGAAACCCTTCCTTCCAGACTTGGTCCAAAATCTAAAAAATAGTGTTTTATTCCATATACGCTATTTTCCCCTATGATAGAAGCGTGTTCACGTTGGTAAGCATATACCCAACCCACGTGCATATGTTAAAACACTTAAAAAAAATAAATTTCCTTAATTTCGGGAAGAGTTCATGTGTTTTACCTATTACCCACCTCCTATTGCCCATGGCCCAACTGTTTCCCAACTGAACAAAAAAAAAAAAAACAAACAAACAAAACAAAACAAAACAAAAAAACAAAAAACAAAAAACCAAAAAACTAATTTGGAGAAGTATAAATAAACCTCCATGGGAAGACCTTAAGGGAGAAGATATGAGATATTGATGCTATAGTGAGGTTATCCCTAATCGAGTTTGATGAAATCCTTGTGCCACTTGCACTCCCCAAAGATTCAAGAAACCCTTGTTTCCTTGTTGGAGATATCCTTCATCTTTCTTGAGATATCCTTGTATTGGTGATTGAGGAAGATTTTTGAGGCCGAGAAAGGACAGTTCTGGAGGATGGTTTCGCTTGGAGCCGGAGAAAGACTCGGGTCATATTTCTCCACTTTACTTGTAGCTTACTTCAATAAAGAAATGTTGTTCAGTTCCCGGTATTAAACATGTTTATGCATTGATTATGTTGTAATTCATTTATGAATCTTATATTGATGCATAATTGTTCATTCATTTATATGATCTAAAGTTAATATCATGAACATTCTTTATGTTTCTACTGCTATATGTGTTTCATTTGAATAATTTTCAGGTTTCAAAGACATCAGGAGAAGCTGAGGTTTTTCACCCTGTGGGATCTACTCAAGCATAGGACCTCTGGGTAAGGACACTCTTGCACAGTTCAGTAGAATAAGCATTTAGGTTGATTGCTTTAGAATTTCTTTTTGTTGTCTTCCATCTGCTATGTTGGGGTTTCCAGCCCAAGACCCTAGGGTGATCTCGCCCGTAACATAATTAAATTATGTTGCGGGTGAGATCACCCTAGGGTATTGGGTTGGAAACCCCAATAGAGCGGATGGAAAACAACAGCAAGAAATGCTCAAGTAATCAACCCAAATGCTTATTCTATTAAACTGTGCAAGAGTTTCCTTACCCGAAGGTCCTACGTTTCAGTAGATCCCGCAGGGTGCAAACCCTCAGGTCCTCCTAATGTCTTTGTAACCTAAATATTATTCAAATAAACATATACAACAGTAGAAACATAAATTATGCTCATGATATTAACCTTATATCATATAAATGAATGAACAATCACGCATCAATATAAGATTCATAAACTAATTACAACATAAATCAATGCATAAACATGTTTAATATCGAGAACTGAACACCATTTCTTTATTGAAGTAAGCTACAAGTAAAGTGGAGAAATACAACCTGAGTCCTTCTCTAGCTCTAAGCAGAACCGTCCTCCAGATTCATCCTTTCCTAGCCTTAACAATCTTCCTCCATCACCAATACAATGATATCTCAAGAAAGATGAAGGATATCTCCAACAAGGAAACAAGGGTTTCCTTAATCTTTGGGGAGTGCAGGAGGCACAGGAATTTCGTCAGACTCGATCATGGATAAGCTCACTATAGTATCAATATCTCATATCTTCTCCCTTAATTCCTTCCCATGGAGTTTATTTATACTTCTCCAAATTAGTTTTTTTAGTTGGGAAATAGTTGGACCACGGGCAATAGGAGGTGAGTAACAAGTAAAACCAATGAACTCCGCCCGAAATTAAGGAAATTTATTTTTTTGAAGTGTTTTAACATATGTACACGGGTTGGGTATACGCTGACCTGCGTGTACATGCTTCTATCACAGGGAAAAGTATAGTATAGGGAATAAAACATTGTTTTTTAGATTTTGGACCAAGTCTGGAAGGAAGGGTTGCCCTAGGCCATAACCAGAGCATCAGATCTACCAAGAGTGGTAAATGGTGTTATAACACTAATCCTCTAAGGGTTGGTATGGAATGTGAGCAGTCAAAGGGAGTCCAAGAGACCTTGGAATATGGAATCCAATGTTCATGTAAAATGTATTATAAATGTACATCATGTGAATAATAATGTATCACACAATTATCTTTCACAACTGTTGTTTACATTCCATGTGTGTTTAATAGTTGAGCCAACCATTTTGAACCTTGTGAAATATTCACTCTAATTGCATGTACACTTAGGAATCATAGGGGAACACATAACACCCTATGGATCTTGACTTCTTGAAGTCATTCCACTTTTGATTGGAGGCATACCATGACTTGTACCATAGCCTACTCATCGTGGACCTCATAGGTCACACGTTGATTCTTCCCTTCTTGGTTTATTCATCTTAGGTGTAACATTCTTAGTAACTATCAACCCCAAGTCAAACCTAAACCACACACCAACCAATCTGTTGTAGCAGCTACAACAACCCAAATATTTGACCTATCTTAAAGTTATGGATCTCCCCATGCTAGGATCCATGACCTTTCTCCTTGATATTATATTGTCTCTGCCTCTAATATACATCCTTGGGTCCTCCCAACGCTTAGAAAAATATTAGATTTCAACCCCTACCTCAAGTTGTCTCTCCCAAGTCGTTGGTTTCACTAGGAGACCTCATGATAAATCTAAGCATTGTGATTTGTGACCTCACTCATCCCAATGCAGGCAACAGTTACTCTACTGTTATAGACA
Organism: Pinus tabuliformis; assembly: GCA_031772625.1. Taxonomy (NCBI): domain Eukaryota; kingdom Viridiplantae; phylum Streptophyta; class Pinopsida; order Pinales; family Pinaceae; genus Pinus; species Pinus tabuliformis. The sequence goes on along the minus strand of CM062810.1, from coordinate 38,256,114 downwards.
TTTTTGTGCCTTGCATCACTGAGCATGAAATGTCAATAATCAAGGGATCCAAAGTCCCTAAACATGTTGTTCCTACCCCTAGAGGAACAAGGCCAAGTAACCACAGCAATTCACAAAAGTTCTCCACCTAAAAACACTCAAAAACAAGGCAATTCTGGATCATGTCAACTGCTCCACTGAGCATCTGCGGTGAATGTCAACTACTCCATTGTCTACCTACATTGAATGTCAACTGCAAAGAAGGCTACCTGCGCTGGGTGAGTTTGGACATGTGGCAGAGTCATTCCTCAAGGTGTCAATGCCCAGGAAGCTTCTAAAATGACACTTGGATCAAGGAATTCGACTGGTGATGAGTAAGAGGTTCCAAATCTCCAAGTGGAAGCAAGAACCTCCAAGTGGACTCAAGAACTGAAGTGGGAGAGGACACTAGTCAGCTTCATACCAGCTTCAAGCTGACTCATCCTTTCTCCAAAACTCCTATATATAGATCTCTCTCATGAGGTCTAGGGAGGCTGGAATTTAGTATTTGCAAAGAATTGTTGTTGGTTTGTGGCTAGAAATATTGGGTGTGTTATGCTTTGAAAGGAGCTGAATAGGCAATTCCATTCTGCTGGGAAGGAGATGCTGGGTTGGAGCCCTATGGGTTGTATCTCTTCCTGAACCCTGTTACTTTCAATAAAGCTATCTTGATTCTTTCCTATATGCTGGTGGACTTTGTATGATTTCATTGGTATATTTGATTTAATTCTAATCCTGAATCATTTATGAATATGTATATTTGCCTTTGTATTGTGTTCTCCTCTTGTTGCAAGTAGCTGTTCTCTTGTCACAGGTAGCTGCTCTCTTGTGATCTCGTGGGATTCAAGTAGCTGTTCTCTTGATCAAGCGAGGAGGCAAGTAGCTGTGGACACACAAAGAGAAGAGGATCTAGTTCGAGGGACAACCGGAAGATAACGGTAAGTCTGCCGATCTCCTCTCTTTCATATTTCATAAAGGAAGAAATCATGATAGCTGTATTCATTTGTTGCTAAGGCGTTGTCACACCTTAGGTGGATAGGATCGTCCTAAATAGGCATTTTTCCCCACAAAAAATTGGCGACTCCGCTAGGGAAGAACTTGTTTATTCATTTCATTTGTGTTTCCGTCATTTGTTTACTTCATAGACTTGACAGCAACTCTTGAACTGCATCTTTCCCGGATGCAAAGTAAAAGTTGATGCTTTGATCCAGTATGTTGGACTTGTCTATGATTTAAACTAGATCCACAAATGATTTGATTGATCCTTGTGATAGTCTTTAGTACCCTATCAAAGAATCCCTCTGTTTATACCTTGCTTGTGTTTCTGATTTGGCCTGAAATAGTTGATTTATGAGCATTTTGTGACCCTGAAACCAAGGGAAACGAGAGTTTCTCTCTTCAGCGCAGGCACTGTGAAGGCAGTTTGCATTTCAACGCAGCTCCCGAAGGGGCTACCTGCGTTGAATGTCAAACTGACAGTGTTGGACCTGCGCTGAACCAGTGTGGCCTTGTGCAACTGGGGTTCTTTGTCCTTTTTTGCCCTGTTTTGATCTCTGTTTTTGCAGCCTTTAACCAAGTATAGGGGCTGGTCTGATAACCCTTTTCTTTGCCTGAATTCCGCCCCAATTTTTGTACAAAAAGATTGTGAATGTTTTTATGTGTTTGTGGCGTCATTTACAGTCTTCCTTTGCATGAGTAAAGTGGTCTTTCTGTAGCCTTTGATTCAGATCTGATTGAGAGTGATCTTAGAAGAGATCTCATTGGCTGTTTGTTCAGATTTATTATAGTTTTACTTTTGCTTATTGGTTTGAATTTGTTCTTTTCAAAGTATCAAAACGAGTCTTTATTTCGAAAATCGCAAAGTGATTGTAATCTCTTCTACCCTTGTTGATTTCGAAGAAAGTGAACTTGTTTATTTTGATCATTGTAAAAGCAAATTCAAAGTTGTGCAAAAAGCTTTCTTTGTAGGCATTTATACTAAGAAAGTGAAAACAAACACCTGCATTGTGCATTTTGCATTTGATAAGTTTGCATGTTGGATTTAGAGAAAGTGCATTAGAGTGTGCTGATTGCTCTTTGAGAAAAGATAGTCACTCTCTTTTCCCTTAGTAGCTAGGATTTTCAAAGTTGAAAGATTGTAAAGCTTGCTTATCATCTTAGACTGCATTTAGGAATTTGTATCATACATCTCGTGGTGAACCTTGAAAGGCAAAATTTAAAAAGATCAACCTAAAATAAACTGAATGAACCTAACAACGCTTTGTAACATAACGCACAACATAGAGGTCTAAACTAGAGACGTGTTCCGGCGTCGTTAAACATAGTGACTGTTGATCTCGAAGAAGGTGGGTGATTCCTCCTGAGAGTCGGTGGCGCTAATACGGATTGTGCTCCCACGTACCGTCGCGTATATATTGGGAGACCCCTATAGGCATATATCTTTTATCCTTAGGAAGCCGTGTCGGCCGCCCTACTGATCGCAATGCAGTGAACACAACATTCACGAAGATCGACCACCCATACCGTAAAACGTATTCTGTGGTTTTGCGAAAAGTTTGGCACACCCTCTGCCTAGATCTCCAGAGCTGTTTCTTTTGGCCTTTTTCAGACTCTATAACAGAAAAAGTCCATCCGAGCATTTGTCACTTCGGGCTCGTTAAAACATCGAAGGAGACTAGAGTCATCTTTAGCTTTTTCTCGACTCTTTAAAACTGAAAAAGCAAGTTGTGTCTAAAAGCGTCGTTAACAATTTATTTTAAACGGAACAATCACCCTTTAATCCTGCGTTGGTCTTTAGGTTGAAAAGATGGAGCACACCAACCAAGGAGTTCCCTTGGGTGGAAGTCCTAGTCCCTTCTCCTCTTGGGGAGATGTTGGTGCACCCCACATGGCCACATTGTCACTTCTAGGACTGACAATTGGCCTACCAGTTTGGCTCTTTTCGACCAATGTCGTTCAGAATACCACCACTCTTGAACAGTCGAGTCAACAGTTAGATCAGACAAGAGTTGCCTCCCAGCCTTCCACTTCATCTTCTCCCTTCCTTCCTCTTCGCTTGACGGAACTGGTCGATCAAAAAATCGGGTTCCTAAGGAGAAGAAGGAGAAGAAGAAGAAAGAAAAGAAGAAGAAGGAGCCTAAGGTGACTGGGGGCAAGCAAATGTCATCTAACAAAAATCCACACACCGCACTTGTAAGGCCTAAATCGCCATGCATCATATGCAGGGGAGACCACTTCCATAGAGATTGTCCCTGTATCCCACGGATACTAAGAGACTGGTCCCCCCATTTGCACAATTCGGGAGCATCAACCTCTGATAGCCATGTCGACTACTCACCGTCAACTAGTGGGAGTGAAGCTCCAAGAAAGAATGGGAAAGTTAAATTTCCCTGCAGACTGTGTGAAGGCAATCACGCCATCCACCGTTGTCCCTTCTTAGACGAGGCAAAAAGAGTTTTGGAAGATCGCCCGATTTTACGAGCGAATCTTCCTCCTGGATATCAAAGACTCCTGCCAAGTCCCTCACTAGTTGAGAATCCGGCTGAGCCACTTAGATGGTCAGCCGAAGCACCTGTCATTGAAGAAGAACCGTCTGGATCCATGCCTGACGAAAGTCAAAAGGTTGATACGGCAGTTGACCCGATTTTGCCTTCAGAGGCTCCATCTTCGAATGACACCGTCACAGAGGAGAATACAGACGACACCGTCCAAATTCTATTCATCAGCACTGACTCTTATGATCAATGGGGCAATGCCACCATTCCTTTGTCACAGGAAGGAAATTCATCAGAGCGCTATCCGGCCGTATATTCGGTCCCACCACCAAGCAACCTGGTTGTGTCCTTTGATTGGAACCAACTAGGCAGACCCTGGTTGCCAGCCAGTGTGCCATTCAGAATTATTTGTCAAATATACAGAATGGTAATGGCTGGCACTATCATTGATGAGGGGGCATCTGTGAGTATCCTTTCCTCTATTTCTTGGAGAGCGCTTGGTTCGCCGGCACTCTTACCTGAGATGAGAAATCTATCAGGTTTTGATAAAGGAACCAGTCGACCTTTAGGGATCCTCCCCAATGTGCCTGTAACATTGAAAGGGAAGACCATTCAAATGAACGTGATAGTCGTTCAAGGACCCTTGGATTATAACCTACTCCTTGGACGAGACTATATATATTGCATGGGAGTTGTAGTCTCCTCACTCTTTAGAGTAATGTGTTTTCCGCATGAAGGAAGAATGGTCAAGCTCGTGAACCAACTTTCGTTTCCCGGATCACACATCGCAAATAGTCATGTACCATCCCTAAATGGTCTATTCATGCAAGAAGTGTCTCAACCCACGGTCCGTCCTCCTGATGAGCGCGAATAATCTGGGAGGATATGACTGGAACCCAGGGGGCATGCATCCTGGCATGCTTCGGCAGGGAAACTTTGGGTATAGGGTAGGTTTCCGCGGGAGAATATGACTAGTCCGTACCCCGTCCATGGGTGGAAGAGGGGTTGTTCTAGAATAAGATTCTTTTGTCAAAGTTACGTGTTTGACAAAGGTCATTCACCCTTGTCTATTTCGGTAGACATTGCCGAGGAAGTGTTTTGTTTGAAAGATTAACGAGACAATATTTGGGTACCCTGAAAGAGGTAAGCCTCTCTCGATTAAAACAAATGTTTTGGCGGAGGGTAAGTAGAGGTAACCTTGAAACTCTGTTTTATACCTAGGGGCATGCAAACCTTTTGGAGTGCAAGCAAAGAGCGGTTATTTATCTGCTTTTTGGGTTAGCCGTTTCCTAACTTGTATAAAGAAAGGAGAGTGAGCATAGCTTTGGTAAGGCGCAAGCTCTATAAAAAATGGGATCTTTCATGAGACACTCTTATCTTATGACTGGGTAATCGAGCAGTTTTAGCATAAAGTTCATGCTCGTTAAAAAATAAACGCAAGATCCGAGCAGTTTTAACGCGGTCTTCATGCTCGTTAAAAAATAAATATAAGCAGTGAGCAATGTTTCCTCCAGAGTTTAAGCTCATTTTTAACTAAAAAATGAACCTATCCCGGTAAATAACCACTGTGATCGTAAATTTATCAGCCATAAAAGCCTTGGTCGTGTTTGCACCTGCCACCTCCACTGTCATTTGGTCGCTCGTTCACCTCCATATGATTGTTTACCCATTTTGAGGAACAGCTGCGAAGAGTGATTTCACCTAGCCATCCTTGTGACACTACCGTGATTGGAAAATTCCAACCTGTACCTGGAATCAGTTGCTATCCCTGTTTATCACTCGTTCCTCAAAAGACGAGTCTTCTTTAAGCTCTTTTCAACTGACTCGTAAAATATGAAAAGATTTCCGAGTTTTGGCCTTCCAGCTCGTTAAAAGGACAGGAAGAGCTATCCCTCCTCTAGATTTTAATCTTTTTGAACCTGAGGGATTATTGCACAAAAAGATCGAGCGCTTGTTTTGTTCGGCTCGTTAAAGATATCGAAAACTCATCCCTTTTGTATTGTTTTATACTTTTTCGGACTTAAGGGATTAGATGACGAAAAAAGAATTTTGGAGTTGACTTTATGTACCTTTTCAGACTCTCTAAAAATGAAAAGGACCGAGTTATCCTTGTCGTTAGACTCATTAAAATGATTAAATAGCGACAAACTTGTCTTTAGACGAGAACGAGTTTCCCTATCGCTAGGCTCATTAAAACATAGTGATGGGCTTGCCCGAAGGGCAGGTTATAGAACAAGCATATGTTATCCTCCTCAAGCTTGACAAAAAATAAAGAGGTACTGGTCAGCAATGACTTGGGAAAAATTGGGAAAGATCAAGAAAACTTTGATGGTAGCAGGTCGCTCTTGAACATGACACTTTTCCTCCGTATCACATTCGGGTTGGGTTGTTTCATTCACCGGTCACATCACCATGGTCTTGCCATACCATCCATATTTGGGGTAATGCTACCGATCCATCGCATCAGTGTCGCCATATGTTCAAGAGAAGTCGTTCATAAAGAGTCAACCGGGTCCCATCCACTGCCATACATTATCCTTCATCCATTCATGACCGCCGCCCTGAATCATATGTCACAGATTGTTTTCACCTCCATTAAAATCATCAGCTCCATTCCGTGTCACTGATGTGGGATTCATTAAGGCCCTCCTTTGACGGATCGCTCCTTGTCGACATCAGCTCATTATCCAAGGATTTGATCTAGGAACAACCCCTTCAGTACTTTGAAGCTTGCATGCCTCAATGGCAAGTTTCTCACTTCCGGCGACAGGTATACATCAATGACCTTCGACCAGAAGATTTTGCGTGGTGTTCGACGCCAAGTCCTTTATTCACACCACGTGAATTGTACTGCAGTACCTTGAGGGTCATTGCCATTATCGGTGATTCCTCTCGCGCTTGTTAACGGTTTACATCATTGACCGATAATCAAGCGATGTCTTTCCATGTTCGACTTCAGCGCAATTCTCACATGGATCGACTTGTACTTAGAGTGAAGATCGAACGAGTTTGAAGACCCCGGATCTAGTTTCATCCATCCGGGTTGCGATATATATTCAGGAAAAATAAAGACATTTGACATGTACATCATTGCAGCAGATGATCATCCTACTCAAAGGATGATACTTTCACTAAAATTATCGGTCTAACATCAGACGATCGTCTGTTCTATGTACAAAAATGAATTTATAAAGTTGAGCATGGGAATGCCCGCCTCAGCTAGATCATGAAAGTAGTATGAATCATAATGTATTGTATTGTATTTTATTACAGGTCTCCTCCCAGCAGATGGATGAACTTCGGACCCTCCTGGATAAAGCATTTCACCCGATAAATGGCCTCATACTTTAGGGGGCAACTGTTATAGACATTTTTGTGCCTTGCATCACTGAGCATGAAATGTCAATAATCAAGGGATCCAAAGTCCCTAAACATGTTGTTCCTACCCCTAGCGGAACAAGGCCAAGTAACCACAGCAATTCACAAAAGTTCTCCACCTGAAAACACTAAAAAACAAGGCAATTCTGGATCATGTCAACTGCTCCACTGAGCATCTGCGCTGAATGTCAACTGCTCCACTGTCTACCTACGTTGAATTTCAACTGCAAAGAAGGCTACCTACGCTGGGCGAGTTTGGACATGTGGCAGAGTCATTCCTCAAGGTGTCAATGCCCAGGAAGCTTCTAAAATGACACTTGGATCAAGGAATTTGACTGGTGATGAGTAAGAGGTTCCAAATCTCCAAGTGGAAGCAAGAACCTCCAAGTGGACTCAAGAACTGAAGTGGGAGAGGACACTAGTCAGCTTCATACCAGCTTCAAGCTGACTCATCCTTTCTCCAAAACTCCTATATATAGATCTCTCTCATGAGGTCTAGGGAGGCTGGAATTTAGTATTTGCAAAGAATTGATGTTGGTTTGTGGCTAGAAATATTGGGTGTGTTATGCTTTGAAAGGAGCTGAAGAGGGAATTCCATTATGCTGGGAAGGAGATGCTGGGTTGGAGCCCTATGGGTTGTATCTCTTCCTGAACCCTGTTACTTTCAATAAAGCTATCTTGATTCTTTCCTATATGCTGGTGGACTTTGTATGATTTCATTGGTATATTTGATTTACTTCTAATCCTGAATCATTTATGAGTATGTATATTTGCCTTTGTATTGTGTTCTCCTCTTGTTGCAAGTAGTTGTTCTCTTGTCACAGGTAGCTGCTCTCTTGTGATCTCGTGGGATTCAAGTAGTTGTTCTCTTGGTCAAGCGAGGAGGCAAGTAGCTGTGGACACACAAAGAGAAGAGGATCTAGTTCGAGGGACAACCAGAAGATAACGGTAAGTCTGCCGATCTCCTCTCCTTCATATTTCATAAAGGAAGAAATCATGATAGCTGTATTCGTTTGTTGCTAAGGCGCTGTCACACCTTAGGTGGATAGGATCGTCCTAAATAGGCATTTTTCCCCACAACATCTACTTCTGGTATCCCTTTCACTATTTTAATCAATTTTTGCTCCTACTCTATGCCAATGTTACAATATTTTATACCATCTTGTTTACACTATCCTATAATTTTCACAGGTTTATCATTTCCATGAAAGAGCCTTTCCAAAGGAACGAGGCCTCTAGGAATGGCATTAGTCTTCATCTATAATATTTTATGATCTACAATAATATCTTTCCACTTTGGTTTTGTATCTTCCATTTCCAATTCCTCTTCTACATCTCCAATATCCTACTCAATATGAGATATAGAAAACTCATCAATGACCTCCATAAAATGTTTAATTTTCTCATCATATTTGAGAAACTCCCAGTAATTTATGTTATCAGGTGTAGAAGGCCAATGTATGACTTCTATCTCATATCTTAGATGAGGATTCTACGGAGGCTTGAAAACACTCGCAGAGACAACTAGGGATTCTGCTAATATGTTTTTCTCTTGAGGCTAGAAGTTGATATTGAATACTTGAAAGAAGTTCTCTACCAAATCCCATACGTCATTACTATTTTTTCTAAGCCTGGGATGTTTTGTTTGACACAATCCTTTTGCTTGTCTTAGCACAAACTCTGATTAACAAAAAAATACAATATTTAGGATTTTCAAAACAAATTACACCTGTAAGCTTAGAATTACAGCCTCATATTCTTTTTCATTATTAGTGGTATCAAATTCTAATTTATGAGAAAAAGGTTGCATTTCTCCTTTATGGGATATCAACAACACTCTTGCCCCATTTCTATCTTTTGAGTATGCTCCATCAAAATACATCTTCCAAATGAGATTTTTCATCTCTTCTAGTTAGCGAAGTGAAGGTGGATTGTACACTTATACTTATTTTTCTACATTTTCATCTACTCCTAATAAAAAACAACCAAAATATTTATCAATACTATACAAAAGGCATTTATTAGCATCCTACTCCTTGGTAACAACTTTAGTAAATCTTGACTCTATGTATAACCTCCTATCCTCCACTTTGAACATGGGGATCATTGCATAAGTTAAATCCAACTTGATTGAAACTCCCATCATTCCTCGGGAATTGAATAGAAGCATTATGAATCTAGGGGGATTGCCAACAGAAAAAAATCCATGACTATACTCTTGAAGGGAATTTGCTCTAAAGAGACCACTAGATCTTTGATCAACCTAATGCACTAAACATTTTTTGATTCAAAAGAGTACAGTTCTTCGTATGATTTAGTCACACGTAACCCGAATTTCTCCATCATAGATTTTTGACTCAAGTCATGGGAAGCACAAGAGTCTAGCAAGAAATTATGTAACATAAGATAATGAATAAGCAAAGTGATATAAAGAGGCACAATTGTGGCGCCTTTCTCCTCAACATGAGGTCCAAACATTACCATGGGTATTTCCTCTTGTAAATTCAAAACATCTTGATGAGGGGTTACCTAAGGATATTTCACGAAATTTAATGTTATCTACTTTGGGTACACTAGATGCTTAGTCAATTCTTATAAAGGAACATGAATTTTAATTTTATCCAATTCTTTCTCCAAATTAAAAGTAGGAGGAACTTTATCTGCTCCCTTGATTCCTCATTTGGCTAGGCTTGCTGCTTTTCTTGTGATGCTTCTCCAACAACCTTTGAAACATTTTTATTTGGTTCCTTCCCTTTGTTTTTAACTTGATCATTAATTTCCTTACTCTGCTGGCTAGATTTTGCTTGAGTCCTGGGTCTTTTCCTGGATCTTAAACCATATTTCTTATACAACTGCGCCTGCATAAGATCCAAAAAAAAATTGCAACATGAGGTAATGCATTATTTTAAGGAAAAGGACTGGGAATCATGGCCAAGATTCCAAAATTTCTACTCTTCATCATCAGTAACCATCAAATACTGATTCTCCTGATACTTTAAAATTTCTTCCAATTTTTCTTCTCGTTCATCCTGAATTAACAAAGGGGGTAGTACCTTATCATCTATGTCCTTCTTTTCTCTCCACGAGATATTAGGATTAAAGGGCTTTCTAAACTAGGGATTAAGTGTTTCAATTTCCCCCTTGTTGAATTTGTCTGGGAAGGTTTTTAGTATCTAGCTCCCACTTGAAAATATTTTTGATCATCCTTTCCATCTCATCTAATTTTTTATCATGTATGTCATTTTCCTATCAAGAGGGCCCTATTTCTTCTTTTCCTTTTCTCCTTTATACAAATTCTTCTTTAACCCTAATATTTCCCAAGGCTACAAGATTTCCCTAAATCTTAATAGCATCATTATGTATCTTCTCTAGTGGGTCAAGTCTCCTTTCCCTTATCATCAATGCAAAATCAAGATCAAACACAGATACAACAAAAACTTTCACAGTTTCTTGAGAAGGTTTAATTTCTACAAGTATCTTATTGTAGAGTTTGTTAAACCTTTTTAAAAATTCAGTCACATCCTATGAATTATTCTTTTTTATATGATTGAATGATGTTAATAAATAAAGGTGATCCTTTTTCTCTCCCCATTGTTTTAGAAAAATTGTTTCTAATTCTTCCCATGTATTTATAGATTCTTGAGACAATTGTTTAAACCATTTCCTCGTTTCAACTTCAAAATATTGTAAAACAATCTCATCACCACATCTCCATATTCTACATTGAATATATCAAATGATCCGTAAACTTCTATGGATATTCCACTGGACAATTCGTCACAACAAATTTGATAAGATTATATTAAAAATATGAGATTCTACATTATTACAGTTTTATTAAACTTTAAGATCTGTAAATTTAACTATAATTAGTGCATGCATGGAAATGAAAAATATGCAGAAAGGTAGGTAACGAAAAAATAATCTCACATACACACACACATAAGACACAACCTATGCTTTCTGGGAAACCCTTTTAGGAGAAAACCCGGTTGGAAGGTGAGGTTGCTTCGCTCTCTTTCTCTGTCTGGAAATATGGCTGCAGGTACAAAGAGGTAATGCCTACAGCCCTTGGGCTGCTATAGTGCACACATCCTCTTTTTGTTCTCTACCTCCTATATTCATGGATATCTTTGCTCAAATACGAAACAAAATGCTCTCTAAAGAATGGAATGCCTCTTCCTCTTAGTGGTCATGTTATAACACATCCCAATAGCCTACTAGTGGTTAATTTTGACTACATAAAATATTAACTAGAGTTACAATATAAACTCTTCTAGAGTATTTTACATCATAATCACGTGGATAGCCCATTTTCCATGAACAATGGGGGTTGGCATGGCATCCTCCCGAACTATAGATGTGAAAACAAGAAGGTTAACTTCTAAGTAGCATTACTTTTGCATACGGAATCCGATTGATGCGCTTCTTGCATCGTTGGAAAGATATCTGTGTGCAGAATAGAATGAAATGGTTTTTCACTAAAGAGACAAAGTTTTAACCCTCCAAAAATACGTCGTTTGATGCCTCAAAACACTCCGAAAGGTTTTAGACCATGTTTTGCCAAACTAAGTCCTACTTGTTAAACAGTCTCGTGAGATGATTCCTCCACTTTTTCCACTCCAAATGAATCAAGATGGATGAAAAACAAAATAATGATCCAATCTGGATCATAAAAAATATAACATAAAGTAGAAATGTGATTCCTAGTAGTAACAACATCTTATCCTTTGAACCTTCATAAGAGTTTCAAATAATCTTGAGCTAGGGAATTCAATTGTGCATGAATATTCAAGGGAAGATATCAATTTGCTAAAAAATAAGGTACAACAATGACTAATAGAAGAGGAGGATTATTTTCTATTAAGGTTATAGATGAAGGGTTCAAAGGAGTTCAAATAGAAGGGTATTGAAGAGGCTCAGACTCAATTGTTTTAACAATATCATTTATTTCTTCTTCTTATTACAAAGGAGGGAAAAATAAAGGAGTTGGTTCAAAAGGATCAACTTCGGAATTTGGATCTAACGATGAGGGATTTTTAAGAGGAACTTCATCTTCAAAATAATGAAAAATCCTAGGATACAACCCAGGAAAATTAGGCTTCAAATATTCTTGAGAGTTTTTAGGGTTAGGACGTGACTGACCTTGTTCAGGAGTAGGAACTATGGGACTACCACTCACTAAGGCTTACTTTTCCATCCAAATCCTCCTAAGCAATAATATTTTAATAACTTCTCAAGTTGTTTTGTGATAAGGATTAGAACAAGTGTGAGCCTTTCTAGGAGCCAGGATTAGAGACAATACCCTCCTACCAAGAGATATTAGCGAAACTCTTTCTTTGCTCACCAATGAAATAAATAATTTAATAAAAACCGAGGGAAATATTTCCAATAACATCCCTCAACAATGACACCAATTAGATGTTGTATCCCTGGAGACAATTCCTAGTTGGAGGGAATTAGTGCCCAATCCATCTATCAAAAACCCATATAAAACATTAAAACTTGTTGGAGATGAGCTATTAAATGGTGAAATTTAGAATTATATTCAAATACCTATAAACTTCATTATATTGGCCTATTTTGATTGTTGGGGACCCTTTAAATAACTAAAATGGAAAAAAATCAATGTTAGAAAGAACATGGTTTTAATTATTTCAACAATTGAATTCATGTTTTCATTTTCGATAAAGAAAGAGTGAGTAAAACTAAAAACACAGAAGATTTTAATAAGTTACATGAAAATAATGGATTTCCTTTTAGGTCACTTAATCTAATCACAGGCATTTCTTGCAGCACAATATCTATGACTATATTTAAGCAAACCTAGTGTTGTATATATTATTCTCAGTAGAAGAAAACATCTTTGAAAAATTAAATACACAAGTAGAAACAGAACATATTGTAACTTAACTCAGAAGTGGAATCAAACTAACTTTGTATTAGCTAGTCTTTGAGGAATGCAAATACATTACACTAATACAAAAATCCTCCAAAATATCCAAACCCTTTTTTCATGGTTCGATCCCTTTTTTATTGCTATTTCCAAAATGTACCTTCAATTACCAGATGTAACTAGGAAAACTACCTAACTATCAAACTATTTTTTTCTTAACTAAACTTTAAAAAGTATTTAAAAATAATTACATATAAAATTTCTCTTAAACGAGAATTTGATAATTCTTAAAAAAATTTTATCAAAAATGAAATAAGTCTGGAAAATTTCTTTATCTTGGTTCCACGCTATAGGTTCCATTAAATGAGTTTCATAGAACTTTTCATGTGATCATCCTCATACACTTATTCCATTTTGATTTTTATAGATACATATGAGTTACCATCTCCTCATACACTATCTCCATATTTTTATACTTTTCATAATTAGATTTAGCCAAAAACAAGGTTTTCACTGAATATAAAAGTCAAAATTCTCTCTGTATATAATTAAAGATAAATTGACTTGTATGAGAACCATATAGTCCAAGGACTTTGTAGCTTTTTTGTTTGCAGCAAACATAGAATTGATGTAAACATCCTGGGAGAGAAATTTTCCCTGCTGGTCCCAACAACTTGGAAGTTCAACTCTTACTCTTTTATCAAACTTGTTATCAAAGAGAGATATACTTTTCTTAATTTATTTACACCGATTTGAGGCGTCGATTCTAAGTCAACTTTTCTTTATAAACTTCCTTATCTCTACAATAGTATGAGTCATGGCTATTATCTCTAAATCACTCAGTTAATTTGCAACTCTGTCATTCAGATATCTAATAATTTGGTTTTCCTTTTGAATGTTATCATCAAGTTTACTTTTAACCTTCTGTATAGTAGGATCAACTTTAATCAAGAAGGCATTTTGTTATGCAATGATGCCAATGTATCCAAAAATAGTTCTTACCTCATGTATTATTTCATCCCAGACTAACCACTTAGCCTCTACTAAGGGAAAATCCCCTCTCAATTTGCTATTCAATTTATCAATTTCTTACAATGTTGGTTTTTCAGTTCCTGTTTTTTTCCTCTACAAGCCTTATAACAGATGGGTTAGATCTGAATGCTAATGCATGTTTTGTCCCTTACATGTTATGATTTTGGTATGTCTGAAGTCTGGAATATTTGTGAAGTTATAAGTTATTATTTGCAGATCTATACATTGGTTCACCTTGGTGAAGGCACGTATACACGCTGATTCGACACTTCCAAGTAGCGTATGCAAAATAAAAACTTGTTCTTCGGAGATGACTAATCTATTTGATCAATGCTACTATTTTACTCTTGTTTGTAAATGATGTCTTCATAAGATCTGAAAGTAAATCTGATTGTATAAGGAGAGTAAGTTTGGTTGATTGATTGATTAAGTGAGAAGGGTGATCTTTGTTGTTATCTGTTTAGAACTCTGTAAATTGATAGAAGATCTTCAGAATGTCACTGATTGGTACAGTTTTTAGTTCAGAGGTTTTATGATTCAGTATCTTTAGAGGTATATGCAGGTTGGGTAAAAGGAAGTAGCATATACATTTAGGTTAACTTCATTGAAGTAGCGTATACATTCTGCAATATGATTTTTGAGGTTGCAGTTGGTTTTGGTTGTTGATGTAGTGTTCTACGTTCAGCTATGCGTTCTAGTGACAGTGATCTGATTGTTCAGATTGATTAATTGTTGATATATGAAGTTGTATTTGATGATTGTATTGAAGTGGTGATTGATGTTACTGATGGGTCTAGTATGAAAATTTGATGAAACGTGGCCTTCATATTTTATTGTTGTGTATCAAGAGTATCCAATCTAAGAACTTATGAAACATGGTCCCTGGAGGAAGAGTGAAGGTAGTAGCCTTTTGTAGGTCGGTGCCTATGTACTAGTAAACATATCAGCCAGTACAAGAGCTAGGGGGTTGGAGCTCCCTTCTAGTAGAAGATGGGAAACAAGTGAAGGTTGTAGCCTTTAGTAGGTAGATGTCCGCGTACTAGAAAAGTCTGCACCAGTACAAAACTTGTAAACACTTTTTATTATAAGACGATTGAAGACTGTGATGACAACAATAATGGTTTTTTCCCACATTGGGTTTCCACCTGAAAAATCCTAGTTTTCATGTGTATTACTTATGTGTGTTGATTTACTTTGTTCTTACTGCATATGTTTATTGCTTAGTAAATGCATCACACTCTGATTTAAGGCAATGAATTAGTTGTTTATAAAAGTTTGTTATATATACATTGGTTTGATTCTTTATAGGTGTGGACATACGCTGGTTGGTTTCAGAAAAATAGCATATACAATTTGAAAAGGAAAATCATTATTGTGAAAGTTAGAATACTGATTCACCCACCCCCCAGCATTTTTCCCAACAATTGGAATCAAAGCAGGTCCTTCAAAAGAAGCTTGATCGCTTGAAGGGAGATCTCTCAAGATGAACAATCATGAAGGAATGGGATCTATCAGGCCACCAATATTCAACAAAAATAACTTAGCATATGGGAAGATAAGAACCAGAGCCTATATTCAGTCACTTGGAGCTGATGTTTGGGAAATTGTGGAAGGAGGATAACAATATCCAGTATCAGTCCCCACAGATCCAGTAGAAAAGACAACATATGAAAACAATGCCAAATCCATCAATGAATTATTGGGAAGTCTATTAGAATCAGAATTCGTCAAAGTCATGCAGCTCAACACAACCAAAGAAATATGGGACAAAATAATTTAGAGCTACGAAGGAGACTCCCAGGAAAAACGTGCTAAGCTCCAAACTCTCAAAATTCAATATGAAAATCTCAAGATGCATAGTGATGAAAGTATTTCTAGTTATGTTTTACAAGTAGATGAGATTGTAAATTGTATGAAGAATCTGGGTGAGGAAATAAAGGAGACTACTTTAGTAGAGAAAATTTTGAGATCTCTATATTCTAAATTTGAATCAAAAGTATCTGCCATTGAAGAGAAACATTATCTACAATCTATTACTGTTGTTCAACTTCATGGAATTTTAACTACCTTTAAAATTAGGAAAGGAGGTCCATCAGATATCAGAGAAGCCGCTTTCAAAGCCTCGGCAAAGGGAAAAGAAAAGGAAGATCTCAAGGAATCAGGATATATTTCAAAAGAAGATGAGGTAAACTTTGTAAAGAAACTTCAACGGGGTTCTGAAATATTCAGAGGTAAGCTTCCCTTCAAATGTTTTTCTTGTGGTAGAGTTGGTCATTATGAGGCTAAATGTCCTCATAAAGATAATCATGACAAAGGAAAGGATTCTGCAAAAGGTAATAGGAAACAGTTTGTTAATAGAAGAATTTATTATACACATGAAGATAGTGATGGCTTGTCTAATAGTGATGAACATGAATCTAAAAAACATATTAAACTACTTGTGGCTTATGGAAATGATGATTTTATGGATGCCTTAGAAGACAGAGATTTTCTTGAAGAAATCAAACAACTTAAAATATGTTTGGAAGAAAATAATATGGTCATAAACACTTTGACACATCAACTCACTAAAATGGAAAAGCACAATGAAAAATTAGAATGTGAAGTAGTGGGTCTAAGAAAATAACTTTAGAAGACAAAATCTCTGAATCTTAAATTTGCTAAAGGATCAGAAACCTTAGATGAAATCATCAAGGTTCAACGCTCTCCTTTTATAATGACCGATTTGGATACACTAGAGAAACATCCCAACCATAAAAGCCTTCAACCATCACCAGAAGTTAGATCTTGATGCAACAAAAACCAATGAACAATGCTTCAATCCTCAGCAAAATCAAAAAGGTACCCCCCATGTAAATCATGCTCATTTTACTCCAAGGGTGAACATCAATAGAAGCACCAACCAAAAGGTGAACAATACCAAAGGATTTTATGATCATAGAAACTTCTTCTTTAATAAACAATGTTTTTCATGCCATAATTTTGGTCATAAAGCTACTCAATGTGTTGCTTACAAAACTATCATGACTAGAGAAGCAAGAAAAAAAATAAGCGTGACAAGAATCAAGAAAATCTCTTATAATAACTTTTGTCCTCTTGAAGATGAAATTGAATGTTCATTTTGCAATAACTTTGGTCATGAATAATCTGAATGCAGGAGAAAATTTCAGCCAACAATTCAAAAGGAGCAAACATCATCAAATTCCAAGGTATGGAAAAAAAAGGAATTTCAGTCATAAAGATGTGGCGTAGCTCTGTTTTCAGAAGGACAAGAAAATCAATGGTACATTGATAGTGGATTATCTAAACACATGACAGGTGATAAAGATAAACGTCTTTCATACAGAGCTTTAGAAAAGGAAAAGAATGTCTCTTATGGAAATGACACGTGCCATCTGTCATTAAGGTTAAAGTTTTTGTTTATTTAAAAGAAAAGGTTAAAGCTGGAAATGTTATGCATGTTGATGTTTTAAAGCATAACTTGTTGAGTGTTAGTCAAATGTGTGATCAAGGAAATGAAGTGGTGTTTCAATCAAAATAATGTGTGGTTCGTGATCTTGACACAAGAAATACCATAATCAAAGGTACGATAACTCCAAGCAATCTATATATACTAAAAAGAGGTCAAGAACAATGTTATTTAAGAAAAAAATAAGAGAACTGGTTATGGCACAGAATATTGGGGCATCTAAGATTTTCTCAAATAAGAAAATTATGCAGGCTCAAGGCGGTTCGTGATCTTCCAAATATCATCATCCCAGAAAATACCATCTCTGGACCATGTCAATTCATTAAGAAAACTAGATTTCAATTCAATGCCAAAGAAGGATCAGAAAGTAAGCCTCTTGAACTCATTCATACTTATTTGTGTGGGTCAACAAGGAAAAAGTCACCTCGTGGAGAAGAATACTACATTTTATTCATTGATGATTTTTATAGAATGTATTGGATTGGTTTACTAAGGCATAGAGATGAAGCATTTGAAAAGTTTAAATCTTCAAAGATTTAGTTGCAAATGAATTAGATCTAAAAATCAAATGTCTCAAATTTGATCGGGGAGGATAATTCATATCAGATGAATCTTTTGAATTTTGTGAACAGCATGGAATAAAGAGAAAGTTATTTGTTGCCAGAACTCCTCACCAAAATGGCGTGGTGGAAAGAATGAATAGAACAGTTCAACAAATGGCTTGAGTTATGCATGATGAGTCTGGAACTCCTAACACCTTATGGGGTGAAGTTGCACATATTGCAATAAATATTCTCAACAAATCTCATGTAAGTGTAAATAGTGATCAAACTCCATATGAACTTTGGTATGGTAAGTTTGAACCTAGAGTAGACGAAGTAATATTTCTTGGTTATTCATCTAGAAGTAAAGGATACAAATGTTATAATAAGAGACTTCAAAAACCTATTGAATGCATTGATGTTGTAATAATGAAGCATGAAGAAACCCGAAACAGGTGACATCAGCAAAGGAAGATGATAATGATGAGGACGGTGAATGCTTTCTCATATCAAATAGCAATGATATAGAGGAAGAAACCAATGAAGAATCACAAGAAGATACATCTGATATGGAAAAGGCTCCATCCATGTATGTTCAAAAGAATCATCCAGAATCTAAAATTCTAGGAGAAAAAGGGTCTGGAGTACTGTTATAGACATATTTGGGCACATCAACCCCAAACTTATATTTCAATGTATTAGGACTCATCAACCCCTAAAAGAGTTGTTTCATACCCTAAAGGAACATAGTCATCTGAACATATCATTCCCCAAAAGTTCCATCTGAGAAACCATCCAGAAATTGCCTAAATTGAACCATACTGATTGCTCCAGTGGCAAAGTGCGATGCATACTGAATGGTACACTCCCAGGGTGTGATGCATACTGTTTAGACCTTATATAGGGTGCGATGGGCGAGGATGGACAAATTTCCAGGACAATTTGTTAGTTGGTTGCTCATGGAATCTTCTAGAAACTTCTCTTGTGCCACTTGCCTCTTTGAATTCACCCAAGGATGAACAAGGGAACTAGGAAACCATCTCCAATCCCCTATCTCGTGGAACCAATTGTAACAAGTTGAATGACACTAATCAAACCCCATGGATGACTCACGCCCTTACAAACATCTATAAATTGATCTCCCATCCAAGAGATCAAGAGGCTGGAATATTGTGAATTGTGAGGAAGTGCTAATAGTTTTTCATTGAGGAGAGAGCATTGTATTCTTGTTGATGTGATCTTGCTATTTCATGAGGTGAAGAAGGATTGATGCTGGGAGGATGGCGCTAGATCAGACAACTGGGTTGTAATTCTCCTTTCTATTAATAAAGCTCTTCAAGTTTTCTCCCATATGATTGTGCAATCTTGAATGATATCATTTGTGAATGCTATCATTTGTTCATTATATATCTGATTCTGTAATGTTTATGTTGTAATAGATCACGATCCTTTTACAGTTCTTTGTTGTTGTACTTGTGCAGGTACTCTTCAAGTGTGTTATGTACAGGGAGGAGTTACATGATCTGCCAAAGGGGAGAGAGTTCAAGCAAGGGATTAAGTGGAAGTTCCAGGTTGGTTCCATTATCTTTGTCTTATCTGTTACACATAGGAAAAATCATTGAATTGCTTTAAACTATTGTTGCTAGGGTAGCTGCCAAACCTAAAGGCTAGCATTCTTTAGGAATATTAGTTTTCCCAGAAACAAATAGGCGAATCCACTAGGGATTGAACAGATGTTTGTTTGTTGTTATTGTTTGTTTTATGTTCAATTTGATAAACTATAGACAGAGTCTAAAGTCAGCCAGGTAGCTTTCGAACTGCTCTTGTTCTACAATTGCATAGTAGATGAATGTTGCTTCAGTCAATCTCTAGTTTAGTTTATGAATTAAACATTTGACCTACAAGCACATCTAGATGCCCTTTTGCTAGCTCAGTAACCTCTCAAGACTTTCCATCATACTTTTCTTATCGTTGCTCATCAAAACACATCTTAATTCATTCAAAACAGCTCCACATTTGAACCAAAACCCATTTTAGTTCTGTTCCTGGACCATTGCACTGTCTTCCATTGTGACTCAGTATGCATAGCACCTCCTGAGTGTAGTAAGTGTGATGTGTCTCAATTTCTGTGAAGCCTAGGTGTGATGATTGACTGAACTCTTTTTCCATCTAGAAATTGAGGGTTTTTGACCTTGTTTTTCAGTTTTGTTTGGTTTTTTTTGTTGCATATGAACTGTACCTCTTCACTGAAGCTTACTTGCATCACTTAAAGCAACCTCAATTACATTAGGATTAGTGAATATTTTTTTGTGTATTTGTTCCTCATTTACAATCCTTTGTCAAAAAGTTGTTTTAGTCGATTTGTCGCTTTCATACAAAAAGTGTTGTAAATGTCGTTTTTTGTCGAAAAGAGAAGTGTCATAAATTCTTCCTTCCCTTGATAATCGATTAAACTTTTCTTGATGAATTTGATTTGATTTTTTTATATTCAAAGTGTTGAAATAATTTTTTCGAAATTGAAAGTGTCATTTTGAGTCTTCCTTTCTCTTTTTGAAGAAGAAATTATCGAAAATGTCATTTTGAGTGAAATATTTCAGATCTTTGCTGCATTTAGTTTTCTTTTTTGCATCTTTCACATTAAGGAAAGAAAAAACAAATACATGCATTTGCATTTAGCATTTTATGATTTGTGTGAAAAAATATTATTTAGGGAAATGCACTAGCGTGTGCTCTTTGCTCTTTGCTTAAAAGCACTGTTATCTTCTTTCCCTAGTAGCTAGGATTTTCATTGCTCAAATAAAAAAAGATTGTTTCTCATTGTCGATTGCATCTTAGGAATTTCAAATCATCATCACGTGGTGAACCATTGAAAGGAAAACTCTAAACAAGCTCAACTTTAAAATGAATTTCATTAAACCTAACAACACTTTGGAACTTAACGCAACATATCTATAGGTCTAGGCTAGTGACGTGTTCCGTCGTCATTAAAACTAGTGACTATTGTTTTCATTGAAGGTTGGGTGATTCCTCCTCCTTGATATGACAAGTGCTAGCATGGAATTGTGCTCCCCATACCGTAGCGTATATATTAGGAGAGCACAATAGGCTTAAATCCTTTATCCATAGGAAATTGAGTCTGTCGCCTTATTGATCGCAATGCACTGAACACAGCATTCGGGAAGATTGACTGCCATACATAAGTTCTTGGTAATTTCTCTTTAATTTATCACCAAGGTGTATATTGTAGTTTTGCGATTGGTTTGGTAATCCCTTTGTCTAGATTTTCCAGAGTAATCACTTTCGTTCCTTTTCGACTCTCTAAAAGAAAAGGTCCATCTGAGCACTTGTCCTTTCAAGCTCATTAAAAATCGAAGGAGACTAGAGTCATCTTTAGCTTTTTCTCTACTCTTAAAAACTAAAAAATCAAAGTTGTGTCCAAGCATCATTAAAATTAATTGAATTCGGAATAACATCATTTTCCCCTTAATTTTGAGTTGATCAAGTAATCCACAATCGTGGAAGAAAGTCAATCAAAACCCTGTCATTTGCGGAGACTAGCGAGTCAACCTTTTTGCCTCCGGAAGCGAAGCCAATCCGGACAAAGCGGTCTCGTTTAATTGAGTCCAGTTCTTGAAACTCTTGTTTCAACATCGTCAGAGACTCCAGTTACTCCTATTATTTCTGGTACATCTACCTTCAAAGAGGAAGTTCCGCAGTTACAAGAGGACAATAGAACTAATCCTAGTGTAACGGTAGACACTTCTGTACCTGAAACAACTCCATATAGAGTTGATCCAGAACCCATCTCAGTTCAAACCGAGGCTACATTTGAACCAGTAGTTGTTCAAGAACCTCCCTTTGAGGCTGAAGTTCATTTACCTGAACATCTGGACTTTGAGTTTCAGTATTCAGAAGGTGTCACCTCTCCAGTATCTATCACTGCAGAAGCTATACCCTCTTCAGCTCCAGAAATCTTTTACGGACCTGACAGTCTACCTCTTCCACCTAGTCTGATTGCTATAGAGGAGATAGTAGAGGGCCCCCCATCTAGTACCTTGTTTCATTTTGGAACTGGGATTCATTTGTATCCTTTTACTCCTGAGTTTGGTTCTTTTAATCTTCCTTCATCGCAAGTTCCCGTCGAATTGCTTGGAGAGCTTTTGGATAGGCTAACCATGTCTGAGAAACCATCAACATCTATGAATGTGGAATCTGATGCAGTTGTGGTAGAATCTGTTGTTGTTATTCCTAGAATGTTTTCTTGTACACCTGAGTCATATTTATATGGTACACCATTTGTTCCTGTTGTTTATCAATCACTACCTGGAGTCCACTCAGGGGCTGCTTCGACACCATGGTCTACTCCTATTTATTCATCTAGAGTCCCATCTAATTTTTCTTATGTTGAAACTCAACAATTTGATCCTGCATACCAGTATCAATTTGGGAAAACCAGTTTTCAAAGACCGATATATCCTTTAAACACTGGACTGCCGCCATATGGAGAGCAGTATGCCTATTCACTGTTTCCTCCTGGGGAACAACCATATGATATTTTCCAATAATATTCAAGTCAAACTAGAATTACATCTAGTGGTTGGATACCAATACAGCCAGAACAACCAGGGGTTGTATATCTAATGCAACCGATCTGACCTGTGTCGAATATTCCTACTACACCTGCTATTCTAACTGTGTCACAAACATAAGCACAACCTGTAAGTGTCTCAACCTCAACCTGCTCCTTCTTCCTTGCAACCTCAAGTTTCGAGGCAGAAGGCTCAAGTTTCTTAGGTTTTGATACAACAACCACTTGTCTCTATGGCTCAACGGAAACATCAGGTTAGTGCTTCTTTATCTGGAACGACTCAGGCACAAATAGTTATTGTCAATCTGCAACTTGGTCAATCTTCTGGCACTGTACAATAGAAAATGGTCCAAAAACCATGGCTGGCATAATACCAACAACCACAATTCCAACAAACCCAACCTCAGTTTGGACACGGCTCACAAGCTCAGACTGGATTGGTCAATATCAAGCCTACCGAGGACCTGGGCAACAAGGCTTTGTAGGTTATGGACAATCGCCTTTCCAAACTGGTTATCAACAACCACCCTATACTGGTTATGTCCAACAACCTTATCAAGGTTACCAGCAATAGATACCTTATGCTGGTATGCAAAGACCTACTGCTCAGGCGATTCCATCTTATCCTGGGTATGCTCCACCCAACCTGAATCAACAGTTGCCTTTTGTAGCAACTCTAGAACTATTATATTCGAATCGGCTCACGAATGATCCAATGGCGTATGCCCCTTGGTGGCTGCCAATTCCTCATAAACTCCCCTCTGATATTCCTAAGTTCAATGGAAATCCACGTGAAGACCCGTCGAATCACGTGATGAATTTTCATTTATGGTGTTCATCCAACACTCTGAATGATGATTCGATTAGACTTTGCCTTTTTCAGAGAACGTTTATTGGTCCAGCAGCGAAATGGTTTATTGAATTGCCTAGAGCTTTGTTTGATAACTTCGCCATCCTTGCCACTACATTTCTAACCCACTTTTAGTTACCCATCAGGAACGAAACTGGAACATAACTTCTTACCAATTTTAAACAAACCACATCCACTCACATATCTAATCATATTCATGAGTGGCGACGTTGTCGTCGAATGGTAAAGATGTATGCTCCTAATCAGCTTTTAGCTGAGTGGTTTATTAAGTCCTTCTTGCCATCTATCACTGAGGAGGTGGCGAAAGGAGGAGTTGTCACAAAAGAGCAAGTCATTTCTTGTGCCCAATACTTAGATTTGATATATACAAAATATGGCACACTCTACAACAAAATTCCTGATGCTCCTAGACCAGCTTTTTTTGTTCCACCTCCTCCTAAATCGAGTAGGGACTCTCATGCCGATGATGGTATGTTTGGTTCCTCAAGCACGCAAACCGCAAGAGGTCCATCTGGTCAAGCTCTTGTTGTTTCTAGTCAAAATGAAAATGACAATTCTCTTGCCTTGGAGATTAATGTTGTGCCATCTAACAAAGGCAAAAATCCAAAGCAACTAGGGGGAAAGAAGAAAGGGAAAAATAATAAGAAGAAACAGGAGAATTCCACTCCTGAAAAATCATCTGAAAACCCTACTGCGGCAAGGAAACCTCCACGTTATCCATGTTTGATTTGTAATGAGGAGCATTTTACAAGAGATTGTCCACATCGATCTGAGGTTTCAAAATTTTTGAAGGCTTCGAATACCTCAGCGGTGTTGACTGATCCATTTCTGAACCCAGAAACTCATATGGTTGCTGCCGATAATGCTTCCACATCCCAAGTGCTTATGCTATCCATCACAAACAAGAAAAATGATGTTTTGCTATCGACAAGGAGTAAAGATTATGGGAATCCATCATCATCGAACAACCAGGATACTAATCAGCCTAGTGCTTCGTTAATCACTTCGCCAGAAGTAGTTCCACCCATTATTCCTGAATTAATCATTAAGCTTCTAAAGGGAGTCGTACATAAATTGACATTTAATCCTCGTGCTTTAGCTGCTCAAAATTATAATATAGTGGAAGATCTAGCTCAATCACCATCTGCTATGTCGACATTTGAGGTATTTCAAAATGGTCCCTCCCGAAAGCAGGCTTTGTTATCAGCAATAGGTGGGATCAATCCAATGGATTCCAATCTTGTGGTCTTCAATCATACTGGATATACACCACAGTTACTGGCCCAACTCGCTTTCCTTATACAGGTAAAATCCCTCAATAAAAATGTTCATCGAAGCATCATTGATGAGAGGGAATCTACCTATATTATGTCAATGAGTTGTTGGAAAACTCTTGGTTCACCACCCTTGTCATGATCACCAACAACAATAAAAGCATTCGATGGAAGAATGTACACTCCATATGGGATTTTAAGTAGCTTGCAAGTTGAACTAGGGGGCAAAACAATAGATATTGAAGGCGAGGTCGTTGATGGAATCCTTGATTACAACATTTTACTGGAAAGACCTAGGGTTTATGCTATGGTTGTCGCTGTGTCTACTTATTTTCCAAAGATTGCATTTCGCTTTAAAGGTGGAATCGTAGAAGTTAACCAACTAGCCTTTTTTGCTAACAGTTCACAAGCTACTGGAAGCATTCCATTGATCCATGGAAGTTCACAATCGCTTCAAAATGTTGGAGTAGGTCTCCTAAAAGAACCTTCCTTAATGGGTACTTTTTCCCTCCCATCTCCATCTGGTTTCGGG
Organism: Pinus tabuliformis; assembly: GCA_031772625.1. NCBI lineage: Eukaryota > Viridiplantae > Streptophyta > Pinopsida > Pinales > Pinaceae > Pinus > Pinus tabuliformis. The sequence goes on along the minus strand of CM062810.1, from coordinate 38,231,020 downwards.
GAAGTGGCCACAGTGGAAACCTTCCACATGATCTCTTCTACATCATCTGACTATTTTGAAAGTGATGATCATCGCGAGGCATTACTACCAAGCGCCATTGAATCTTTGTAGCAATCAATTTTTTAGGCTTGTGCGGCAAACCCGAGTCCGCACTCAACAAGTGTTTAGGTATATAGGTCTTTAGAATATGGTACCTATTCTGATCCCTAATCTCGTATACATTCTACAGATGAAGGAATCATCCAATCAATGATGATAGAAGAGACGCCGTGGGAAGATTATCATCGTTGTTCCCACCTTCGATATGACAATGAAGATTATTCAAACGACCTCAATCACCCTTCAATTGTTGATTTTTTATTAAATTCTCTAAATACAGTAGATTCCGAGTGAAATCTGTCCAACATTGAAGAAACTATCTCCATTAATATTTCGACCAAACCTAATATTGTAGATAATATTCACGTCGGCAAATCTTGTTCTCCCTCAGAACTACATAGCTACTGTGCTCTTTTTCGTGAATTCAGAGATGTCTTTGGATGGTCCTATGAAGAAATGCCAGGAATTGACTCGAGAATTGTTGAACATGAGATCAAGATGTATCCTGATGTCAAACCAGTACGACAACGGTTTCAACTTGTTCATCCAAAGAAAGTCGTTGCTATTAAAGCAGAGGTTTAAAAACTTTTGTGTGCTGGCTTCATTTACCCTGTACCTCTCACTGATTGGGTATCAAATATTATTCCTGTGATGAAAAAACAAGGAACGATAAGAGTGTGCGTCGATTATAGGGATGTAAATCAAGCATGTCCGCAGAACAACTATCCTACACCCTTCATCGACCAGATAATTGATGAATGTGCTGGATGCGAAATCTTTTCATTCATGGATGGATTTTCCAGATACAATCAAATCAATATCCTCCCACAAGACCAGTCAAAAACTGCATTTATATGTCCGTGGGGCACATTCGCATATCGTAAATTACCTTTCGATCTGAAGAACACAGGGGCAACATTTCAGAGAGTAATGAATTATGCTTTCCATGAAATCAAACACATCATTCAACCATATCTCAATAATCTCCCTGCTCATTCGTGAAAACAGACTGATCATCCGCAACATTTGAGAGCCATATTTTTACGTTGCCGACACTACAAGATACGACTCAATCCGCACAAATGTGTGTTTTGTGTTGGTTCTGGTCGACTACTTGGTTTTGTAGTTTCTAAGGACAGAATTCAACTCGACCCATTTAAGGTTCAGACAATTCTTAACATGCCTCCACCTTCAAATTTGCTTCAGATTCAGAGACTCCAAGGGAAAGATAACTTTCTGAGGAGGTTCATTCCAAATTATGTTGAGCTCGCTAAAGGTTATACACGTCTTTTGAAGAAAGGGGTACCCTTCCATTGGAACCAGGTCGCGCAAGCTTCCTTTGATGCTCTCAAAGATTCCCTAATAAAAGCATCATTAATGTATGCTCCTGACTATCAAAAAGACTTCAACCTGTATCTCGCCGCTGCAGATACAACCATCACTATGGTTTTAGTGCAAGAAGATGACAGAATTGAACATCCTATATCTTATTTAAGTCGTAATATTAATGATATAGAAAGCAAGTACTCTTATGTTGAAAAGTTGGCTTTAGCAGCCGTTCAAGCAGTATAGAGATTTCGACACTATATACTCCTTCGCAAAACTACCATTATGTCAGATTGCAACCCTATGACATACATTTTGTCATGTCAATTGCTGGGAGGCAAATATTCCAAATGGATAGTCATCTTGTAGGAGTTTGATATGGAATTCATCAAATCCAAATCAAAGAAGTATCTTGTCTTTGAAGAGTTACTTTGCGACCTTCCCTCGTCCTCCAACGATTTAACATCAGAAGAATCAATCGTCGATGAGACCCTGTTTCTGATATCGTCAAGTGATCCGTGGTATGGGGATAGACTGGTCTATCTCCAAACCCAAACTTTTAGGCCTAACACCTCTCACTCTGAACAACGACGTATTTGATACCAAGCCAAAGATTATCTGATCCTTGGTGATACACTTTATCGTCATGGTGTTGATATGGTTTTACGAAGGTGCCTCATGCATGAGGAGGCTGAAAAAGTTTTGAATGATTATCATTCAGGTGCTTATGGCAGGCATCTATCTGGTTATGCTACTGCACAAAAGATCTTATGAGCTGGTTACTTCTGGCCCAACATATTCAAATATTGCATATTTGCAGTCAGAAGTTGCCATGCCTGTCAGATTTTCGATCGCAAAACCAGATTACCACCTACACCATTGCATCCAGTCGTTGTTTTTGGTCCATTCGCTAAATGGGGCAATGATTTCATGACAGGTAACCCCACCTCGGCCGTGGGGCATGGGTATATTATAGTCGTTGTTGACTACTTTACAAAATGGGCCAAGGAAATTCCTACATTGAATAACAGCGGCGAAATGGCTGCACTCTTTTTTTTCAATCATGTAGTTTCTAGATTCGGTGTTCCACAAGCTATAGTCACAGATCATGGGTCGCATTTTTGCAATCACATGATGATCGAATTAACTACCAAATTAGGACTGTCCCATGATAGTTCTACTCCATATTATCCGCAGGCTAACGGACAAGTTGAGGCAATCAACAAAGTCCTTAAGCGCATGCTGCAGAGAATGATTGGAGTCCATAAACAGAATTGGCATTTAATCCTGTACTCAGCTCTGTGGGCATATAGGACTTCGGTGAGAAATGCGACTGGATTTACACCCTTTCAGTTGGTGTATGGTCTGGAAGCAGTCTTACCAATTCAGTGCGAAATCTCATCCCTCAAGCTTGCAATCGACCTGCTTCTCGAAACTTCTGAAGAAGAAACTCGTTTCTTGGAATTAATCCATCTGGATGAAACCTGTCGCGATGCTGCATTAGCTAACGAAGCACATAAGAAATGCATCAAGGCACAATATGACAAAAATGTTAAGCCTCGTGTCTTCTCAGAAGGTGACCTAGTCTTGCTTTACGATCAGGACTCTGACAAATTAGGAGCAGGTAAATTTGAACCATTATGGATGGGCCCTTACATTGTTAAACATGTATTGACAAAAGGAGCCTATGAGCTAGTCAATTATGATGGGATTCCATTGTCGCAGCCCTGAAACGGGTTGTATCTTAAACGTTAATATGCTTTATTAAGTGTAGTAAACTCATTTTACATATGCTTTTATTGCATTTTTGAGTGTTTTCTTTTAGAGTTGTCATTTTGGTTAGGTAATCCACTTCACATTTGTTGCAGATGTTAGAAATTTTGGAGCCATTTGTTGGGTATGCCGATGGAGCTAGTCATAGTACGTAGAACCTATCTTCTGCGGCCTATGCCATCTTCGCTCCAAGTGGTGAGTTAGTGAGTTTCAGGGGGATATGCATCGATTGATCGACAAACAATATCGCTGAGTATAGCGTGTTGATTGAACTTCTCTCTGATGCCATTTCACATGGCATACACCGACTCATTGTTAGGCTAGATTCACAACTCGTCATTCTACAGCTTACTGGCGTTTATTCTGTTCGGAACCCAACTATTCATCGCATGTTCCTAAGAGTTAGGATTTTGGAAAGACATTTTGATTCTATTCAATATCAACACATTTCTAGAAACTTAAACACATTTACTGATTTATTAGCAAACTATGTGTTAAATAGACATTTGCAACATTTGTAAAGAAAGCATTTCACATCAACATTTGCATTAGGATTTCATCACTTAGCCAAAATAAAACTCCAAAAATCAAAAGTATATAGTTGTTTATAGTTTTCACAAAATGCTTTGTGTCTAAGACAAAATCAGTCATCTGACCAAGAAACTTAAAGTAAATGCAAAAAAACATCCTAGACTAGTCATGCTGGTGATAACATGTCACCTCCTGTGCTATCATGCGTAGGACCCTAGTCCATCAACTCAGTACACCAGTAGTATGGCGTTTTAACCTCAAAGGTAACTCATCGGTCCTGACATCCTGAATGCTAAGAGTGACTCCCTCGATCTGATCCTGCAACACTGCCAGGGTCTCTGATATATCCAGATCCCAAAGGACGGCCCTCCCTACAGCCTCCCCTGCTGAAGCGTCATCTGCTTCCCGTGGGCGTGCCACTGGTCACACTGGTCCAATATCTGCACATACATATGAGTTTGTTTAGTCTTGGTAACATAAAAAACACAAAACATTATAAAACTGAAAAAACAAATATTTGGTCAAATCGTTTTACCTATAGCACTCCACTGCTCACCAACTAGTAAAGCCAAATCCGGATCGCCTCAGAAATCCATCCTGATATATGGATACTCCACAAACACCATCTCCTAGTGGTTGAACCACTCAAGAAAGGCATCTGAGAAGGAGATTTGTGACTGGCCAGCATCTCTAGCCATAAGGTCCACCCATCTCTGCATCCGTGGTTCCCTCGGTGCAAGCAATCCCAGTGAAATGTTTTGAGGTTGCATCAGTGGAATTATTTCCAAAGAAAAAGCAGTCAATATGGATCCATAACCAAAGTTCTTGGTTCTTCCATTCTTTATTTTGGACAGTTGTTCTTTTATGACAGGAAGTATTGCCTCACACCAATTGAACACCTTTGGTTCTAGGCATTCCAAGGAATACTACATGTAGGATCTATTCGCTAAATGTAAGGTTGTGATGTCAGCCAATCTAGTAAAGGTAAATAGAATGGTCCTCAAAGGTCGGTTAGTAACATCCTGAATATTAATCTTAAAATCTCTACTGGGTTGAGATCCATCCCTGCAGAACTGACGAATGCAATCATTCATAGATTCGCCCCCACGAGAAAATCCTAATAGTGAAATAGGGGTACCACGCCTCGACAAACCCGTCAAAAAATAAATATCGTCAACTATGAAATGAATATATTTATCTCTAATCTGGAACACCTGGTCAATAGGATCCTAAGCATTGAGAAGATACTGCAACAAACTGATCTGTTGTCTCATGTTGGATATGTGGAAAAACTTCAATAAACCACAGTTTCTTAATGCATCCACTGTGCCCTGGTCATGTAATGTAATCATATCTTCCTCTTCATGTTCTCATTCACGCCATGTGACAACCATCTTGATCCAACAAATATATGAAATGCAAACATTAGGTGAGTTAGGATCCAATCTTGAGCAAAAACAGGTAAAATTTTGATGAAAAAACACTGTATAAATTTTTCTTTCTACGGCCATCGCACTTTGCCTTTGAGCAAGGTGAGATGCATACTGACTGCCCTATTGGAAGCTCAGTATGCATCGCGCCTTTCGATATAAGCTAGGTGTGATGATTGGGGATCGAAATATTTAAACCCCAGGGGCCTAGAAAAGTGAAAAAACTTGCCCAGAATTGAGAAAAGATGGAATGAAAATGAAGAGCTTGAGGATAGCTCCTACCTAGTCTTGACGGCACGGAGAATGGTCCATAGGATCTCCCGAAATCGACTGGTGAAATTTGAGGGGGAAAACCGCTTTAGAGCTCCGAAATCCCAAATTTGAAATGAAATGATGAAAATGAAATGTTAAAACTACTTTTTATGTTTAATTTTCATGTACTTCAAAGTGAAATGTTGGTTTTAGTTCATTTTTTCGTTCATATATATGTATTTCTAATCAATTTGATGGAGTTTTGAACAGGTTGAAACAACTAATGAAAGAATTTGATGTGCTAAACAGTGAAATGAACATCTTTGACCACCAAGCAAACTTTTTGTCTTCTTTTCGAGCTTTGATCCAAAAATGAAAAGAAAACTATTGATTCCTCTTTAATTCCTTTTCAGAATCGTTAAACATGAAAAGATTGTCAAGCACTTGTCCTTTCCAGCTCATTAAAGTATTGGAAATATCATCCCTCCTGTATTATTTTATCCTTTTTCGGACATGAGGGATTACTTTACGAAAAAGAACTTATGGAGTTTTCTTTTTGTCCCTTTTCAAACTCTCTAAACATGAAAAAGACCGAGTTATCCTTGTCATTAAAATCGTTAAAATGACAGTGACAAACTTGTCCATCTAGACAGAGACCGAGTTTCACTGTCGCTAGACTTGTTAAAATATTAAATAGCGACGGGTTTGCCCGAAGGGCGAATTATAGAACAAGCATATGTTATCATCCTCAAGCTTGACAAAAATAAAGAGTACTGGTTAGCAATGACTAGGGAAAAAGGGAAAATAAATTGAAGAATTTATGGTAGCAGGTCGCTCTTGAACATGACACTTTTACTTTATCTCCATTATTGAGTTGGGTTGGATTATTCCGTTCATCGGTCATCATACCATTGGTCTTTCATACCATCCATATTTTGGGGTTAATGCTACCAATTCATCTCATTGTCGCCGACAAGTTCAAGAGAAGTCATTGAGTTGAGAAATCACCATCCAGTTAATTTCTGATACACTTGAATACCTCCAACCTTCATTTTTTCATGACCGCCATTCCTGAACCTTGTGTCATCAGTTCATTTTCACCTCCAGAAATCATTTGCTTCATTTCGTGTCATAGATGTGGGATACATCAAGACCCTCCTATGATGAGTCGCTTCTTGTCGACATCATCTCATTATCCAAGAAGTTGACTTAGAAACAACCCTTTCAATGATTTGAAGCTTGCATACATCAGTGGCAAGTTTCTCAATTCCGACGATAGGTTGAAATCAACGAACTTTGACCGAAAGATTTTGCGTGGTGTTTGAAATCAGATCATGTATTCACACCATGTGAATTGTACTGTAGTACCTTGAGGATCATTGTCATTATCGGTGATTCCTCTTGCGTCTGTTAACAGCTCACATCATTGGCTGGTAATCAAGCGATGTCTTTCCATGTTCGACTTCAAAATATCTCTTCACATGGATTGACTTGTACATCAAGCGAAGATTGAACGAGTTTGAGGACCTCAGATCTAGTTTCATCTATCCATTCTGTGATATATTCAGGGATATAAAAACATCAAATGTACAAAGGCTCTACACAGATGGTCATCCTAATCATGGATCCAACTCTATATCTGTAGAATCATGAGACTGTATCTGCAGAAAACTATCTGATCTATGTACATGAAATGAAATTTATAAAGCTGAGCATCGGAATGCCCCCCTTAGCTAAATCATGAAAATCATATTATGATGATGTATTGTATTGTAACTTATGTAGGTCACCTTCCAGTTAGAAACTTCAGATCCTCATGATAAAGCATTTCACCCGACATGAATATTTATGACCTTATGCTTTAGAGGGAAACTATTATAGACATATTTGGTCACATCAACCCCAAAATTATATGTTTATGTATTAGGGCTCATCGACCCCTAAAAGAGTTGTTTCATACCTAAAGGAACATAGTCATCTAAACACATCATTCCCCAAAAGTTCCATCTGAGAAACCATTCAGAAATTGCCTAAATTGAACCATACTGACTGCTCCATTGGCAAAGTGCGATGCATACTGAATGGTACACTGCTAGGGTGTGATGCATATTGTTTAGGCCTTCTATAGGGTGTGATGGGCGAGGATGGACAAATATCCGGGACAATTTGTTAGTTGGTTGCTCATGGAATCTTCTAGAAACTTCTCCTGTGCCACTTGCCTCTCTAAATTCGCCCAAGGATGAACAAGGGAACTAGGAAACCATCTCCAATCCCCTCTCTTATGGAACAAATTGTAACAAGTGGAATGACACTAATCAAACCCCATGGATGACTCACACCCTTGCAAACATACATAAATTGATCTCCCATCCAAGAGATCAAGAGGCTGGAATATTGTGAACTGCAAGGAAGTGTTGATAGTTTGTCACTGAGGAGAGAGCATTGTATTCTTGTTTGTGTGATCTTTCTATTTCATGAGGTGAAGAAGGATTGGAGCTGGGAGGATGGCGTTGGATCAGACAACTGGGTTGTAATTCTCCTTTCTATTAATAAAGGTCTTCAAGTTTTCTCCCATATGATTGTGCAATTGTGAATGTTATCATTTGTGAATGCTGTCATTTGTTCCTTATATATCTGATTCTATAATGTTTATGTTGTAATAGATCACGATGCTTTGACGGTTCTTTGTTGTTGTACTTATGCAGGTACTCTCCAAGTGTGTTAAGTATAGGGAGGAGTTACAGGATCTGCCAAAGGGGAGAGAGATCAAGCAAGGGATTAAGCGGAAGTTCCAGGTTGGTTCCATTATCTTTCTCTTATCTGTTACACATAGGAAAAATCATTGAATTGCTTTAAACTGTTGTTTCTAGGGTATCTGCCAAACCTAGAGGGCTAGCATTCTTTAGGAATATTAGTTTTCCCAGAAACAAGTATAGACAAGAAGAACTCTTGTAGGAGCCTCTATTTATCTAGCATTATTATCCTCCATAGAACCACAAAATTTCAATGAATCTAGCATAGACGAATGTTGGGTTAAGGCCATGGATGAAGAACTTGACCAAATTGAAAATAATGATACTTGGGAATTAGTTCCTAGACCTCATGATAAAAATGTTATATGAACAAAATGGATATTCAAGAATAAGTTGAATGAAAATGGAGAGGTTATTAGAAATAAAGCATGGATTGTTTGTAAAGGGTATGCTCAAGAAGAAGGCATAGACTTTGAAGGAACTATTGCACCTGTTGCTAGACTTGAAGCCATAAGAATGTTTCTTTCTCTTTCATGTTTTCGAGAATTCAAAGTGTATCAAATGGATGTAAAATTTTCATTTCTTAATGGAGATTTAGAAGAAGTATATGTTGAACAATGAGAAGGATTCATTCTAGGAAATGATGCAAATCTTGTATCAAAACTCAAAAAAGGCTCTATATTGACTGAAACAAGCTCCAAGGGCATGGTATTATCATCTTGACAAATATATTCAACAACAAGGCTTCACAAAATGATCTGCAGACAACAACTTATATACAAAAATTGAGAATGATAAACTGCTAATTATTGTTGTTTATGTTGATGATATCATCTTTGGCAGTAATGAAGAATCTGAGTAAAAAAAATTCTTCTGTTATGCGGCAAGAATTTGAAATGTCTTTACTTGTAGAACTAACTTATTTTCTTGGTCTACAAGTGCAACAAAGAAAAGATGGCGTCTTTCTTTCATGAACTAAATATCTCAAGCAGATTCTGAAGAAGTATGGAATGGAAGCTTCTAAACCAGTATGTACTCCAATGGTAACAAGATGTAGTCTCAGTTCTAATGATGAATCTCCTACAGTGAATCAACCAGCGTACAGATCTATGATTGGAAGTCTACTTTATCTAATAGGTACCAGACCAGATATCATGCATGCACTAGGAATTATTGGAAGGTTCCAAGCCAATCCAAAGGAATCGCATCTTCAGGCTGTAAAACGAATATTCAAATATCTCCAAGGAACTCAAGACTTTGGTTTATGGTATCATAAAGATACAGATCTCACTCTTCATGCATATACAGATGTGGATTGGGCTGGAAATGTTGATGACTGAAAAAGCATTAGTGGGGGTGCATTCTATATGGGATCATGATAAGTATCTTGGTTCAACGAGAAACAAAGTTTGATTGCCTTATCTACAGCTAAAGAAAAATATGTGGTTATTGCATCTTGTTGCACACAACTACTCTGGATGATGCAAACATTACAAGATATTCAAATCACATGTTCTCCACCCATCTCCATTCTATGTGATAGTACAAGTGCTATTAGTATTTTGAAAAATCCATTCATGCAGTCCAAGACCAAGCACATACCCATTAAATACCATTTTCTATGAGAACGAGTGCTTGAACAAAACATTAAATTGGAAAGAATAGGTTGTTGATATATTTACCAAACCGCTTCCCAGAGAAGCATTTGAATATCTCATACAAAAGCTGGGAGTTGTTTCTGCCTCATCTTGCTATTAAAACCAGTCTCAGAGGAATGTTTCCTATACGCGGGTTTCATGAAGTAGAGTCACGTATATACACGAGTTTCTGTGGCTGCAGTAGTGTATGTGTTTTTTCTGATAGAAAAACAGTGGGTTAGGCTCAAAATCAATTTCTGACATGGGTGTTCAGTCTGATATTGATGGTTACAGTCTACTTATATGCTTTGTTCATTATTTTTTATTTGATTGATGAAGATGCCTTGATGAATGAATTGTTGACAATGCACAGGTAGCACAGGTTCAGGGGGAGAATTAACATTTGGAGAATAGTATGTGAAATTTGTGGTAGTGAATTGCAGATGATGTTTTGCAACAAGATGCATAATCTACAAGAATCTTCATGATGATGATATGAAGAGACTAGTGGGTTTGAAACGTGCCGAAGAAATGTGGGACTATATAGAATCCATATTTGGTGGTGGTACCAAGAGAAATAAGGAAAATGAGAAGAAGAGAAATAAGAACAAGAACAATAAAAAGGACAAGAAGAAGGGCCTTCAAACAAGAAGCTCAGCCACACGAGTCCCATTCTTATAGTGCACATGATTCATCGGATGATGAGAAGAGATCATAAAATCATGAATCCAATTGTATAAACATTAATGATTTTATTTTGAGTTATCATTTTGATGATTCAAATTAGATCATGCTGAAGCACATAATGAAGATGAGAATGTTATTAAGGGTCTCAAAGCTAATAGACTAACAATGGCATGCAAGGATAAAGAAAAACGATTGCAAATTTGTGATGATAAGGAGGTCAAAATCAACGAAGAAATTGTCAGCCTAAATGTTAATTTGGATGAATCAGGAAAAGTTGAGGAAGGTATGTGGAAGCAATACCAAGTGAAAGTAGAAGAGGTTGAGAAATTAGAAATAGAAGTGGTTTCCTTGAGAAAGCATCAAAAGATGTGTCGGACACCTAATCCTCTATGGGTTGGTGTAAAATTTGAACAACCATGAGAGTCCAAGAGACCTTGGGATGTGGAACCCAACGATCACACGAATGTACTATATATATATATATCATTGTCAAATAATATATGTACTCTCCTACTTATCTTTAATATTGTGTTTCTACCATGTGTGTGTTTAACATGGTATTAGAGCGAGCGATCTCCTGCCCTGCTCAAGTATGAGCCACTTCTTTATGTGAGCTTGTTTTTCTGTGGCCTTGCTATACATGTTAGTCTTGTACCTCTGTTCTAGACTGCCATCTCTATCAAATCTCTATTGTTGAATGAGTTGGTCAAGAGTTGAACGTTATACCATACCTTGAATTCTGTCAACTGCCATAATACGTTGACACTACTCCTGTCGCTGCTCGATACCTACATACAAAACGCTCAGCGTTTTCTGAGCTCTCCCCACCGGTTGCCATGCCTGATGTATATGGTATCGTAACTGCTCCTGGTTCTGTTGCTTTAATACGTGCATTTTGATGGAGGGCACAACTGTTTGGAGTGAAACAGTGCTAAGAGTACCATTATTTCGTTGGCTCTGCGCCACTCTGATACAAGCGAGAAAGTCGTTTTGCCACATGGTGAAATCTCTGACTCCACGGCCAGCAAGTGCTTCGCCTACATGACGGCCCTTGGCATATGTGAATCCGCTCCAGTATAACGTTGTCCAAACAAAGCAGTAAAAGGATTAGAACCCAAGTCATTCCCAAATGGTGGCGTTGAGGGCTGATTGTGGAGTGACATGAAAAAGGCAATGGCGTGATATGCATACACTACTCCTCAGTCGATACGTTGCTCCCATACGACTGGTATAAACTCCACTCCACCGCTGCATTAAAATATTACCAACTTCGTTTATATAGCTACGTTTTTGGTAGTCATAATATAGCTGCCTTTATATTGACAACTAGCATGAAAAACGCTCGGAGTAGGGGGAGCCCAGCATGGTATGAGTCTTATGTAGAAAAAGGGAAAGAAATTGGGATCATGACCCATATAAAGTGATTGACATTACACCTCCTCCGACGAACTTGGGAATCCGTTGCTTTCCCACGAATATGCAATGTAGTGAATCTGTCACTATAGAAGACAAAGCTTACATTATTTTTGTTGTGACTTATAGTTACGAGCTTCGGAAAGGAAAATATGAACCTAGTGAGAAGAGGCTAGATGTGCAGTCATCTGGGAGATATTTGGTGAACAATTATCTGGAGATATTACTAGAGAAGTCATAATATTGGGCATGAAAACAATTAGATGATTAATAAGAAATGGTGTATTGGTATGGCCTTTATTTGGCTCAGTGAATCACCTTCCACCATTCACATGAGGATAAAATCTATGTTGTATTCACTGCCTATTCATTTCCATTATGCTAGCCTGTGCAGGTGAACTTTGTAACATGTATATGTTTTTCTCAAGTGAATCTTTAATGAATAGATTATGCTTTGCTTCATTTTGAAGCTGTCCTTCCAGAGCTATTTGATTAGAGGAATCAACTTGCCTTTCTGAACCCTAAAGTAGTATTTAACAGCATTGACTATAATATTGATTTTACACTGCCCATGAAGATTAATGTTCTCTCCTCTCGCTTTAGCCTCTTCAACATTTGTTTGGCTCAAGGCTAGTGAATCGCTCAAACTTATCTGTAGTGTGTCCATAGCAAATGAAGGCCAGCAAGGTTGACAAGTGGATGTGAAATATTTGAAGTTTCTTAACATATCAGAGTCTAAGGCAAAGATGCAAAAATTTTAAATATTATTGTCAATAGTGGTCAAGGATACTCTGCAAAAATAAAATTGGGAGAGCCTTGGTTGCATTGAAGGCTATTGTGCACGAGTGTTAGTATTATATGGTATATGGTCGATGAAATATAGAAGCTAATCTCATTTCTGTTGGGTTCTTGTTATTGCTAGAAAAGAAGAGCCCGTGGGCTGCAAACCTGTCAAGCTCGACATTCTATTAAGGCAACAATATTTGGCTTGCTGTGTAGAAATTGAAGCACAAGACATTGTGAAGTGAGAATATGAGCAGACATCAATGCAAATTAATTTGTGTTGAAAAGTTGGCAAATTAATTTTCTAAAACCATTATTGTTTCTACAAGTGCATTTTTGGTCATTTATTGATTTGATTGTTTGAATAATGGAGAAAATTCATGGATTATTAGAGTTATGAAGCACTCTAATCTTATCAACTGGTGGAAGCACAATTAAAGTCAGCAAAGACACTCTCAGAGATATTTAAACATCTTTACAACATGCACAAGAAAACATTACTTTTTTTGTAGCTTGAATCTCAACTACAGCAGGAAGAATTACAGCAGTGGAATCATCATTATGAACCTGTTTTTGTTCAGAAGATTGAAACAGACTCCCATAAAAAACAAGACAATGATGTTACAATTGATTCAGATCCAGTTCCAAATAAAGTAGCAGAGTTACATGCAGATGAAGAAGTTCAGTTTGCACTTCCCAAGCCCATCATCAGACCTTGGGAAGAGCTTGTCCATAACAAGCACAAAACTGATCTTGGATATGACAAGGATGTGTCCTTTCATGTTCCAGATTACTCAAAGCCCATTCAATTTTAGAGTGTTGTATTCCTTCATGAAAATTCCCCTTCAGTTGTTCCAGAATCTACTCTTCTTCCACAGCAACAACAACAGATTGTGAAATGCTAACACTGTGACCGAGTTGGCCATATGAAAGATCACTGCTTTGATCTTCATCCATGTAAGAACTATTATAAAACCAATCATTCTTCAAACAGACGCTTCAGAAACAAACCTCCTGCAAGAACAAAGATTCATCTTGGATGGATTTCTACTTGGCAATGGGCATCAACAGCCAAGAAGATATTTCAGTCATATGTCTGAACTTGTTCTAGAGTATTGAACAATTTTTCAATTGAGTTTTCTCCATCATCTCACCTTGTATCTGACAGGGGGGGAAATCATGGTAATCTACAAGCTTCAAAGCCACATCAAGCGAGCTTGAGCCATAACCTACCATAGCAGATTCAGATCTGTAGCCAAAGACAAAGATTCCCCTGAGCATGCCTTCAGTCAGTGATACCTCTTCAAAGAATGGGGACACTTCCTCTAGCAGAAGACTTCAGCTTCTTGCCAGTCTTGGAAGAGTTCCAGGAATTGCATCAAGCATTCCAGAGTTTTTGGTCATCCTTAAACCTTCACAGGTTGAGACCTCCCTTTTCAAGTTAAGGTTCTCCCTTTTATGCAAGGTGAGACCTCCCTTTATTGGTTTAAGGTTTCCCTCTTCGAAACATCAGGAGCACTTCCTCTAGCAGAATACCTGAGATTCATGCCAAACTTGGAAGAGTTCTGGGAACTGCACTAAGCATTCCAGTGTTGGTGGTCATCCTTAAACCACTGCCCTTTATACCAACATTTCAGAGAGCACATTTAGCGTAGTGCTTCCATGCATTTTTGCACATATTGTATTACAACTCTCTTCTTGGACTCATACATAACCCTTCGGATTAGCGGGGGGGGGGGGAATGTTGGACACCTAATCCTCTATGGGTTGGTGTAGAATGCGAACAACCATGAGAGTCCAAGAGACCTTGGGATGTGGAACCCAACAGTCACATGAATGTACTATAAATATATATCATTGTCAAATAATAGATGTACTCTCCTGCTTATCATTAATATTTTGTTGCTACCATGCGTGTGTTTAACAAGATGGAGAAGAGTACTGTAGCCTTGGATAATTTGCTTAAGATACAAAGATCACCTTTGGATAAATCTGAACTTGGATTTCAAAAGGGTGAGTCTAGTTTTCATGCAGCTAAAAACACCAAAGAATAACCCAAGAAACCTATAGTAAATAATAACAGAAGAAAAAGTGAGATCTAAGGAAACAAGAAGCAGATGCAATAGTTGAATAGTAAACAAAAGAACCACCAGTAGAAAAGCAAGCTGAACTAGTAGAAAATCAAGCAGAAAAACCCATAGCGGAGAATAAAATCTAAAGGAGCACCTACATTCAGAAGACCATTTTTTCCTAGAGATGATCGTGACAAATTTGTAAAGTTTCAAAGGAATCAAAATATTTTTGTTCCTTTTGTGCATAATCTAGAATTCTACAACTGTCACAAGTTTGGACATATTGCAGCAAACGACTAGAACTAAACATATAGATCATATGAATAGAGATTCCAGCAATATCAACATCCAAAGAGAATGGATAACAGGTATACTTGTGATTTTTATGGTTATTGCTACTCATGTCACCTATTTGGCCATAAGGAAATACATTGCAATTCTAACTAGTGGAGGAGAAGCAAATTTCATGCGAGGTTTAAATCTGCCATGAGAAGAAGAATTTATCCTCTTGCCCATGTGGAGTTTCATATATGTCATAAATTTGGCCATATGGAAAGAGATTGTTTACTACCCTATTACTCAAGGAAAAAAACATCGAAGTAGCAAAAACAAAGAGGATCTAGCACAAATCCAGTGAATCAAGAAAAGAAGTAGCTGGAGAAAGAGAAGAGGTAGATGAAAGAGGATAAGAATCAACCCAAGATCATGTGGAAGAAAAAGGAGAAACAACTCTTCAAGTAGTGAAGAGCATTCCCTCTTGCAGTCCATGGTTATTCATGCATACTTTTAGAGGACCGCAGAATTTATGAGAGGTGCATAACCTCAGGGGAGCGTATGATAAATTTTGTAGTAGCACTTGATGAGTTCATTTGAGCCTCATGCACATTCAGGTCTGCAGCATCAGCCTGCACATTGGAGGTATATTGAGCTCAAGGGGAGATATTCATGGTTTTGAGATTCATATTTTATTTAGTCTCTTTCCTTTCTTTATGCTCATGTGATTGTAGCAGTTTTATATGCCTTTCATGAGTAGAAATATGAGCACATTTTTAGGCATGTATATGATTTTGGTTTCCACTAACAGTTAGTTGAAAAGATGTGCAACAATGCATAGATTGTGATCATTACTCCAGGATGTATTGAGACGACTTGTGACATGGACCAGCCATGTATAGGCTATTATATGATGATTACTACAACCATGAAGTTTCCATTGTTTCATCATTTCACCTTGGAATTGATTCCAGAAAATAGTTGTTGATTCATCATGGTGATAGGTTTGTTTTGGAAGAGTCTCATGAGTCTATTTTGTAGCCACATGTATGGGCTAATGATGATTTAATAGTCATGATGTATTATGTATTTTATTCATTGGTCCATAGGAGATGATCATAGCAGCTATGTAATTCATTGAAAATCTATGTAAGATTCTCATGGAGCCATGTACTTATGGTGTACTATATTTTTGGGTCATTTAGTCATGAGTCATGAGGTCATGTTATGGTCATATATTGGTCATGTATGAGGTTTTATATCGCTTCTATAACCATTTATTTATCATTGTATATGTCATATGGCCAAGGTAATGTAGGGTCTTGGTCCATATGGTGCTTCTTTCTAGGCATGGAAGAATTCTTTGCAGTGGAATCGGTCATTTCGGCCTAACAATTGATATCTATAGAACTTGGAGATGACACGTGCTCAGGGGGTGCATTATTTTTTCTTATTACTTTAGCCATACATTGTTGGAATTATGATCTGTTTGGATGTGTTCATGCTATGCATCATGCTATGTTATGATAGTTGAGGTTTTGGCCTCATGTGATGAGATATGGTAGTTGTTGTTATGTAGTTATGGGGGAGATTGTGTGTGGTTACCTCATGTGGATATTGTTGCATATTATGTTGATGACGCATATGTTGATTATGGTTTCCTTATGTTGCCATGTTGTTGCTTGTTTGTAGATGTTGTTGGTTGGTATACTACTTTGGATGATGATTGGTGGTATGTTTTGCTTGTTGCTTCAACCATGTTCCAGTATTTATGCTTAAGTTATTATTGCCTATTCATATGGAGTTGACCCTTTTCCATTGATGTGAAAGAGGGAGAGATAGTGGATGATGGTCTAGAGTTTGTGTATGGTTTCAATCAATGCCAAAGGGGGAGATGGTTGGCATCCATGGATGATGGTCTAGAGTTTGTGTATGGTTGCAATCAATGCCAAAGGGGCAGATTGTTGGCATTATGGTGTGCACAGATCCAACTAGGTGATGTTGGCATTGTTTCATGGTGGAAGCTAGCTCATGTTGGAATTGATGTCAACCCCTTGTAGCTTAATTGATGTATGAATGTCATTCTTGTAGTATGGTTGCAACTAGTTGAGTTGGACTTGAGATGGTTATGTTGCCATTGATGTCATCTCTTGATGTCAACCCTTTTGATGATGTAGCTTGATGATAGCATCATGGTCATGGAGGATTTGGAATATTTTGCCATGTGTTGGCATGTGTATTGATGTTGATCCTATGATGGTGGCACACTTGATGACACATTCATTATGGTCCAATGATCGAATTGATTATGGTTGATGATGCTGCTACAAATGAATGATGCAGAATACATTTTATAGTGATGTGATGGCTTGATGATGGTGCTAGAGAGGTGGTTGCAGGTGTTGTAGCTTGATCAAATATTTGATGGAGAGTGGAGGACTTGTTGGCACTCTTTCCAACCTTGTTTGTTGGCCTTCTAGATCAACTTGGCAGTGAAACTTGGGAGGAATGTTTCATCTACTTGAAAATGTGTCAAAGGTCATGTCATAGGTCTAGAGGCTAGTATAGATGTCAGAGAAGAGGATCCAATAGATGGCATAGGTCCTGAGATGAAGGATTGATATTTTTCCTCTTCCTTAGCCACAATTTCATGGAGCCAAGCCTATATGAGTGGCTGGAAGGCTCCAATTCAATGGAGAAAATACTATGGGAGCGGTTGTAGGACCTAGTCACATGGTGACAGTGTCATGCATGAGACTGAGGTATTTAACGAGATTTTCCCTCCATTCCTTGCGTTGTTCGGCAGGAAATTAGCTTGGAAATTCCTAGAGGCTTCCAGAAAGAGTGAAAAAGGTTGAAAATGGTTTGAAATGGTCCTCTCATCATGTGAATGAATTTGTTGCACAAGTAGTGATGTTATTGGATTGATTTGCTCCAATTTGTGCACCTTTGATCCTAGCATCAAGCTCAATTTCACCCTACAAGTTTTATATTATTGTCTTATGACCTTTGTGGTTTTTTATTATGAGTTGATGGTGTTAGATGTTGAGTTTATGTGTGGAGAGAAGGTTTAATAGTGAGAGTATGCTTGAAACCTTGAGCAGGCCATAGATTCTTAAGTTTATGAGTGTTAATGACTGAATATTGAGCAGATCTGAAGCATGTTGCAATTACATAGATCAAAATTGAAGCTACTAGAGTAGAATTTGTTTGAGAAATAGTTTTTGAATGCTACTGGAGTATATGTTGAATATCCTATGACACTTGTTTTGCAGGAGTTGTTGATGCATTTTGCACATAACCATAGTGTCCTATGTTGCTAATTGTAGTATGCAACATTATATTGTTGTAAGGGTCTGATTGTACTCAAATTTATTGTGGCCATAATTTTGTTATTAGACAACACATGTTTTTGTGGATTTTGTTTTATGTTAGATTTGATGATAGATTGTTGTTGAGAGCATGTATGCAGAGTTGATTTCTTGTTGATCATAGTGTCTTAGAATCCAGTTTGAAAATATATGAAAGGAGGTCCACATAATGGTGAGGAGAAGTGAATTCATGGAGGTAGAGTAGTGATATTGAAGATTCAACGAAAGGAACAAGTTTCTTTATCTGAATGGATGAATACCATGGGTGGATGCCATTTTCCATTCATATCATTTCTCAATCCAATGGTAGTTATATAGTCCAATCGGAGTTGTGCGAGGATCGATTAATCATGGTGGCTTTCAACAGATGGTAGTCTATAGATCCATAGAGAATAGATTCTTCTGAGTTGGTCAGCAGTATCGAGCCCCCTAACCAATCAGTGTTGGCACTTGTATATGAGGTTAATTCTTCATGCTTATGGGAGTCAACAAGCTATGTAAAAGACCAATTGCTTGACATAATATAAATTCAAAGAATAGCAGCAAAAAAAAGGGTGGTTTTTCTTCCAGAAGTGTTTCCACCAAAAATATTGTGTCCCTTGTGTAGATGTGCTTTTGATGCGTTGATTATTGTTTCTGTCATGGTTATCATGTTTTAGCTACTTATATGTTTTAGATGCATGGATAATCTAATGTGTTGTTGGTGCATATATGTGTGATTTAGTAAAAGAAAATAATTGGTAAAACTTATAAAGAATATCACACTACCAATTCACCCCCCCCCCCACCGCCCCCCAGTAGTGCTCAAAGGTTTCCAACAATTGGTATCAGAGCAGGGCTCTTGGTTGTAGCTTGATTGTTGGAGAGTAGATCTGGGGTTTGTTGGCGAAAATTGATTTGTCTTTTTTTTTATAATGGTTGTCCTCACTTCTACAAATTAAAAGGTATGGCACAAAAATGTAAAAACCCAATTATTATCTTGTGCATCTAACATTTGGAGAATACTATGTGAAGGTTGTGGCAAGGATCCAATTGTAGATGAAGTTTTGTAACAAGATGCATAATCTACAAGAATCTTCATGATGATGATATGAAGAGACTAGTGGGTTTGAAACATGCCAAAGAAATGTGGGACAAGCTAGAATCCATATTTGGTGATGGTACCAGCAACAATAAGGAAAATGAGAAGAAGAGAAACAAGAAGAAGAACAAGAAAAAGGGCCTTCAAAAACAAGAAGCTCAGCCACAAGAGTCTCATTCTTCTAGTGCATGATTTATCATATGATGAGAAGAGATCATAAAATCATGAATCCAAAGGTATAAGCATTAATGATTTTATTTTGAGATATAATTTTGATGATTCAAACTTAGATCATGTCGAATCACATAATGAAGATGAGTATATTATTAAGGGTCTTAGAGCAAAGATTTCTAAACTAACAGTTGCATGCAAGGATCAAGAAAAACTATTGTAGATATGTGATGATAAGGAGGCCAAACTCAAGGAAGAAATTGTTAGCTTAAATATTAAGTTTCTTGAATTAGAAAAAGTTGAGGAATTTATGCAGAAACAATTCCAAGTGAAAGTAGAAGAGGTTGAGAAATTAGAAGCAGAAGTGGCTTCCTTGAGAAAGCAGTGGAAGATGGATAAGAGT
This sequence comes from Pinus tabuliformis, assembly GCA_031772625.1. Classification (NCBI taxonomy): domain Eukaryota; kingdom Viridiplantae; phylum Streptophyta; class Pinopsida; order Pinales; family Pinaceae; genus Pinus; species Pinus tabuliformis. Next base: position 38,210,965 of record CM062810.1, on the reverse strand, counting down.
ACCATAGCCTTGGACAATTTTCTTGAGATCCAAAGATCACCTTTGGATAATTCTGGTCTTGGATTTCAAAATGGTGAGTCTAGTTTGCATGCAGGTAAAAACACCAAAGAAGAACCCAAGAAACCTGTAGTAAATAATACTAGTAGCAAAGTGAGATCTAAGGAAACAAGAAGCAAATCCAACATCTCAATAGTAAACAGAAGAACCAACAACAGAAAAGAAAACAGAACCAACAACAAATCAAGCAGAAAAACTAATAGCGGAGAAGAAAATCTCAAGGAACACCTACATTGAAAAGACCTTTTTCTCCTAGAGATGATCGTGACAAATTTGTAAAGTTTTAAAGGAATCAAAGTCCTTTTGTTCCTTTTGTGCACAATGTCAAATGTTACAACTGTCACAAGTTTGGACATATTGCAGTAAATTGTTGGAGTTGAACGCATATATCACATCAGCAGAGATTCCAACAATATTAATGGCCAAGGATATTGGATAACAGGTATACTTGTTATTTTTATGGTTATTGCTACTCATGTCACCTATTTGTCCATAAGGAAATATATTGTAGGTCTAACCAATGGAGGAGAAGCACATTTCATGCAAGGTTTAAATATAGCATGAGCAGAAAAAGAATTGATCCTCTTGGCCATGTGGAGTATTATATATGCCACATATTTGGTCATATGGAAATAGATTGTTTGCTTCCCCGTTATTCAAGGCAAAACCATCAAAATAGAAAAAAAAAAAGGATCTAGTGCAAAACCAATGAAGAAAGAGATGAAGCAGTTGAAGGAAGAGAAGAAGCAGATGAAACATGATAAGAAATAGCCCAAGAGCGTGTGGAAGAAGAAGGAGCATAATCTCTTCAAGTAGTGAAGAGAATTCCCTCCTGCAGTCCATGATTATTCATGTATACTTTTAGAGGACTGTAGAATTTATGAGAGATGCATAACCTCAGGGGGAGTGTATAATGGAGTTTGTAGTAGCACTTGATTAGTTCATTTGAACCTCATGCACATTTAGGTCCACAGGATCAACCTGCACATTGGAGGTCTATTGATCTCAAGGGGAGCTATGCATGGTTTTGAGATTCATGTTTTATTTTGTCTCTTCCATTCCTTTCCGCTCATGTGATTGTAACAATTTTATATGTCTTTCGTGAGTAGAAACATGAGCACATTTTCAACCATGTATATGCTTTTTTTTTCCACTAACAGTTGGTTGAAAAGATGTGCGACCATGCATATATTGTGATCACTAATCCAGGATGTATTGCAATGTCTTGTGACATGGACCAGCCATGTATATGCCATTATATGATGATTAATACAACCATGGAGTTTCCATTGTTTTATCATTTCACCTTGGTGTTGAGTACAGTCAATAGTTGTTGAGTCATCATGGTAGGCTTGTTCTAGAGGAGTTTCATGAGTCTATTTTGTTGCCACATGTATGGGCTAATGATGACATAATAGTCATGATGTATTATGTATTTTAGTCATTGGTCCATAGGACATGATCATAGAAACTATGTAATTCATTGAAAATCTATGTAAATTGTTCATGGAGTCATGTACTTATGATGTACTTTCTTTTGGGTCATTTAGTCATGACTCATGAGGTCATGTTATGGTCATGTATGAGGTTTTATATGGCTGCTACAGCCATTTATTTATCAATTAATATGGCATATGGTCATAATCATGTAGAAGCTTGGTCCATATGGTGCTTCTTTCTTGGCATGGAAGCATTGTTTGCAGTAGAAGCGGTCATTTCATCCCAACAATTGGTATCTCTATAGCTTGGAAGTGGTCATCTTAGGGGGAGCGTTATTTTATTTGACTACTTCAGCCATACATTGTTGGCATTACGATCCATTTGGAGGTGTTCATGTTATGCCTCATGCATGCTATGGCAGTTGAGGTTTCGGCCTCATGTGATGAGATATGGTGGTTGTTATTATGTAGTTATGGAGGGAGTATGTGGTTACCCCATGTGGATATTTCTAAATATTATGTTGATGATGCATATGTTTATTATGGTTACCTTATGTTGGCATGTTGTTGCTTTCTACTAGAGGTTGTTGGGTGGTATGTTTCTCTGGATGATGATTGGTGATATGCATTGCTTGTTGCTTCAACCATGTTCCAGTATTTATGCTTTAGTTCTTGTTGCATATTGATATTGAGTTGACCCTTTGATATTGATTTCAAAGAGGGGAGTGATAGTAAATCATGGTATGGATCTTGTGTATGATCACCATCAATGGCAAAGGGGGAGATTGTTGGCATCCATGGATGATGGCCTAAAGTTTGTGTATGGTTTCCATAAATGCCAAATGGGGAGATTTTTGGCATTGTAGTGTGCATGGATCCATCTAGCTAATGTCGGCATTGTTTCATGGTGGCAGCTAGCTCATGTTGGCATTGATCTCAAACCCTTGTAACTTAGCTGATGTATGGATGTCATTCATGTAGCATGGTTGTAGCTAGTTGAGTTGGCTTTGAGATATTTATGTTGGCATTGATGTCAACTCTTGATGTCATCCCTTTTGATGATGTAGCTTGATGGTAGCATGATGGTCATGGAGGATTTGGCATGTGTTGGCATGTATTGACATGTTGATCCTATGACGGTGGCACACTCATGATGGTTTGATGATGGCATTGGTTATGGTTGATGGTATTTCTATAGATGAATGATGCAGAATACATGTGATAGTGATGTGATGGAATAATGATGGTGCTAAAGAGGTGGTTGCAAGTGTTGCATCTTGATTAGGGGCTTGAAGGAGAGTGGAGGACTTGTTGGCACTCTTTCCAACCTTGTTTGTTGGCCTTCTGGGTCAACTTGGCAGTGACACTTGGGAGGCATGTTTCATTTCCTTGCAGATGTGTCAGAGGCCATGAAAGAGGTCTGGAGGCTAGTACATATGCTAGAGAAGAGTATCTAATATATGGCAGAGGTCATGAGTTGAAGGATTGATGTTTTTCCTCTTCCTTATCCACCATCACATGGTCACATGGATCCAATCTTGTGGGAGTGATTGGAAGGCTCAAGTTGCATGGAGGCAAGCCTATGAGAGTGGATGTAGACCCCAGTTGCATGGAGACAATGTCATTCATTCTACTAAGGTATTTTACTAGATTTAATCTGCATTCCTCACATTGTTCAAAAGGAAATTAGCTTGGAAATTCCTAGAGGCTTCTAGAAAGACTAAAAAGGGTCAGAAATGGTTTGAAAATGTCCTCTCATGATGTGAATGAATTTGGTGCACATGTAGTGATGTTAGTGAACCTTTGTGATGAGTTGATGGTGTTAGATGTTGAGTGTATGTGTGGAGGGAAGGCTGAATAATGTGATTATGCTTCAGAATTTGAGCAGAGCATATATTATTTAGTCTATGAGGGCTAATGACTGAATAATGAGCAGATCTGAAGCATTTTGAAGTACAGATCTGAATTAAAGATGTTTGAGTAGAATTTGTTTGAGGAATATTTTCTATATGCTACTTGAGTATATGTCGAAGATCCTCTCACACTTGTTTTGCAAGATTTTTTGATGCATTTGACACATATCCATAGTGTATTATGTTTTTAATTGTAGTATGCAACATTATATTGTTGTGAGCGTCAGATTGTACTCCGATTTATTGTGGCAAGGATTTTTCTATTGCAAAGCACCTGTTTTTTTGAATTTTGTTTTATATTTGTTTTGATGATAGCTTGATGCTAAGAACATGTATGCAGAGATGATTTATTGCTGAGCATAGTGTCCTAGATCTAGTTTGAAAATAGATGAAAGGAGATTTGCATAGTGTTGAGGATTAGTGACTTCATGGAGGTGGAGCAGTGATATCAAAGCTTCAAGGAAAGGAACAAGTTTCTCAATCCAATGGTAGTTGGATAGTCCAATCAGAGTTGGGTGAGGATCGAGTGATCGTGGTGGCTTTCACTAAATGGTAGTTTGTAGATCTGTAGAGAGCACAGTCTTCCGAGTTGATCAGTAATATCAAGTCTCTTAGCCAATCAATGTTGGAATTAGTATGTGAGGTCGAGTCTCCATGTTGATGGGATTCAACAAGCTATGTAAAAGACAAATTTATTTACATAGTATAAATTCATAGTAGAGTAACAGCAACAAGGGTGGTTTTTCTCCCAGAAGGATTTCCACCAAAAATCTTGTGTCTCTTGTCTGGATGTGATTTTGATACGTTGATTATTGTTATTATCATGGCTATCTTGTTTTATCTGCTTATAAGTTTTACATGCATGGATAATCTAATGGGTTGCTGGTGCATATATGTATGATTGAGTAAAAATAAATAATTGGTAAAAATTGTAAAGAAGATCACACTACTGATTCACCCTCCTCTCAGTAGTGCTTAAAGGTTTCCAACAGAAGCACACTGAGTATCTCACTATTTGTAAAGAAGTCTATAAAAATTACAAAGATTGTGCCCTCTGAAATTGTGAAGATGGTGTACCATGTGGGTTTGTATCATTCAATAACTCGATTTCATTAAGTGTTATTCAATAACATAGTGTATCATTCAATACAAATTAGAGCGTCATTATGGTGTAATATGCCGATGAGAGCGGGTCAAAGAAATGCGTCTAGACATACAAATATTTTTTATTTTTCTCCTTACATGTGTTGTAATCTCATATCAACTTTGTGAAAGGTTAGCAAAAGGAGGGTCTCATGGAGGAGAAACCCTAACGACAGGTGTTGAAAAATAGTGCACATTCCTTGTTGACATTTTTATGGAAATCCATATTCCTCTATTGTTAATAGTATTTAATATCTTGTTTTGTCTCTTTTGCAAGTGATTTTTTGGCATGGAGTGGAGGGTGAGGTGGCTAGAACCCTAGCCGCCCTCACCACCTAGTCCATGCATCACTGTTTCTTTGGAGCCGGTGTTATTCTTTGTCTTCTCTAGTGGGTGTCTGTGTATTACAAGCTCTCTTGACATGGTTGTATTCCATATTGACATGGTTTTTTTCTCATTTTCATCCACATTCTCATTGTTGGTTACCTATTCTTATGAAGTTGACATCGTCCCCCTATCTTGGTGTTATAGAAATTTTTGGGCACTACAACCCCAATCATACATGTCCATAAACCAAGGGATCTTAAGTCCCTAAAAGTGTTGCTTCACACCCTAACGAAACAAGTTCAGTTGATTACATCATCTCCCAGAAGTTCTCCACAGAAAACTGCTTAGAATTGGTCAAAGATGGACCATAAAAACTGCCCAATGTAGAGGGTGCGATGCATCTCACCTGCTCAGTGTAAAGGGTGCGATGCATACTGGAAAGCCCTTCTGTAGGGTGCGATGGGTGAGAGTAGACAAATGGAAAAGATAGTTTGCAAGGTGGATCGTTATGGAATCTTCTGGAAACTTCTCCTATGACACTTGCCTCTCTGAATTCGCCCAGGGATGAGTAAGAGATCATCAATCTCCAAGTGGAATCAAGAACTATCAGAGAGAGGACACTAATCAAAATCCCAGAAGCTGACTCACCCCCCTGCAATCATCTATATATGGATCCCTCATCACAGAGATCTAGAGGCTGGAATTTTGTATCTTGTAAGGAAGTGCTGTTGGTTTCTTGGTGGAATATCATAGTGTTGGGTGATCTAACTTTTCATGAGGTGAAGAAGGGCTTTCATGCTGGGAGGATGACGCTGGGTCAGATCAATGGGTTGTAATCCTCTCTTCTAATCTTTATATCAATAAAGCTATTCAAGTTTTCCTCCGCATTCTTGTATGTCTGATAGTATATGCATTTGTGTGGTCAATATATATCTGGTCCTATATTGTTTATGATTGTAGATCTCTGCACTTTGAAGGTATTATGCTGCTTTGACTTTACCGGTACTCTTTGAAGCAGAGTGGTCAAGGGAGAAGCGGCAAAGACCTACCGGTGAGGAGAAGGGACAAGTGAAAGATCGAGGTTGGTATTCTTTGATCCTCTCCTATCTACTTCTCATAAAGGAAAACGAAAGTAAGTTTAATCTGTTTGTTTCTAAGATAGCTACCGGTCTTAGTGGGATTAGCAGCTCTGCATAGACACTAGATTTCCTGATAACAAAATGGCGACTCCACTGGGGAGCGAATAGATTGTTTTCTTGTCTATATTTGTTTTCTATATAAACTTACAGACGGAGCCTGAAGTTAAGCCATCTAGCCTTCGAACTGCATTTGCTATGCAAGTGCAAAGCAGATCAATGTTGCTTCAGTCTATCTCCGGGTTTTGTTTATAAACTGAACAATCACTTTGCAAACATCCTAATTGCCCTAGTGGTGGCTCTAGTAACCTCATTAGATCAGCCCCTGTGATTTCTATTTACTAACTATCATCAACTTGGCCTAAATCCCTGAACTAAGCTGCAAACTGTGACCCAGAACCAAGTCTAAGTCTCGTCCCTAGACCATCGCACTTTCTCCTCTTGGGAATCTGGATGCATCGCACCTCCCATGTGTAGTAGGTACGTTGCTTCGCACTTTTCCTGTGTTGCAGGTGCTCTGATTAGACAAGGCCTCTTCTGCTCTCAGATTTTGGTTTTGTGTTCACTCTCTTTAGCTTTATTTAGGAGTTTTGCTATCTGTGATTAGTATACCACTGTGGAAACTCCCTTCCTTTGCATGATTCCGCCTCCATAGTACAAATAATTTTGAATGTTTTTATGTATTGTGCGCCATTTACAGCTCTCTTTTACAAAAAATAGCATAATTAAACTGTCGTCTTTTGATTTGGAAGTGTCGCAAGTGTCGTTCTCAGTCAAAGAAAAGAATTCTATTGTTCTTGATGGTCAATTATACAGTTACTCTTGTATTTGATTTGAATTAGCAGTTTTTCAAGTATCGAAAGCAGTTTTCAATTCAAAATAGCAAAGTGTCATATTATCTTCCTTTCGTTTTTGAAGAGAAATTTGTTAGTACTGTCGCTTTGAAAAGATAATTCAGATTTGTACTTAGCATTCTTCTTGCCATTCACACATTAAGAAAGCTGAAAAACAAATACATGCATGCGCATTTGCATTTAGACTGCTTGTTGGTTTGATTTAGGACAGTGCATCTAGTGTGTGCTCTCTGCTCAATGTTGAAAGAATATCGTCTCTCTTTCTTTAGTAGCTAGGATTTTCATTGAAAAAAGAAGATTAAATGATTGTTTATCATATTAGATTGCATTATAGGAATTGTATATCTAGATCACGCGGTGAACCTATGAGGAAAATTTCTTAAGAAAGATCAACTGTAAAATAAATTCAATGAACATAAAAACACTTTGGAACCTAATGCACAACATCTAGAAGTCTAGGCTAGAGACGTATTACAGCGTCGTAAAGCCTGGTAACTATCGCTTTATTGTTGGTTGGGTGATTCCTCCTCTTTGAGACAACAAGTTCCAGTACCGTCGAGTATATATTGGGAGACCACAATAGGCTATATCCTTTATCCATAGGAAGTCGTGTCTATCGCCCTATCGATCGGAATGTACTGAACATAGCATTCGGGAAGATTGACTGCCATACCGTAAAAAGTATTCTGGAGTTTTGCAATTGGTTTGGTAATCCCTCTATCTAGATTTCCAGAGTAGTCTCTTTCATTCCTTTTCAGACTCCTTAAAGGAAAAGGTCCATCTGAGCACTTGTTACTTTGAGGCTCATTAAAAATCGAAGGCGACTAGAGTCATCTTTTGTTTTTTCTCGACTCTTAAAAATTGAAAAAGAAAGTTGTGTCAAAGCGTCTAAAATTTATTTTAATCAGAACAATATCACTATTCCCACATTGGTCTTAGGTTGAGGAAAATGGAGTCCACCAACCAAGGATCCCCCCTTGGAGGAAATCCTAGTCCTTTCTCCTCTTGGGGAGATGTTGGTGGACCTCATATGGCCACATTGTCACTTCCAAGATTAACGATTGGCTTGCCAATATGGCTCTTCTCGACCTCCGTCGTTCAGAACACCGTGATTCCTGAACAATCAAGTCAGCAACCAGATGATACTAAAGCTACCCCCAACCTTCTACTTCGTCCAATTCTCCCTCTCCTCCTTCATCTTCGCTTGATGAAGCTGGTAAAGCCAAAAATCAAGTAACTAAGAAGGAGAAGAAGGGGAAGGAGAAGAAAGAGAAGAAGAAGAAGGAGCCAAAGGCGAAAAGGGCTAACAGGGCATCGTCTAGTGAAAATCCACACACCGCGTTGTCCAAGCCTAAATCTCCATGTGTCATTTGCAAAGGAGACCACTATCATCGAGATTTTCCTTGCATCCCTCGGATCTTAAGGGACTGGTCTCCTTGATTGCACAATCCGGTGTCATCAACCTTTGAAGATCATGTTGAAAGTACACCATCAACTAGTGAAAGCGAAGCATTTGGACAGAAAAGGAAATGTAAATTTCCTTGTAAACTATGTGAAGGTGATCACGTCATCCACCATTGTACCTTCTTAGACGAAGCTAAAAGAGTCTTGGATAACCATCCTGCTTCACTGCTACGGCTTCCTCCTGGATACAAGAAACTCTTGCCGAGTCCATCACTAGTTGAAAATCTGACTGACACTCCATGGTGGTCGGTCGAAGCATATTTCATTGAAGATAAACCCGCTGAATCCATACCAGATGAAAGTCAAAAGGTTGAGGTGGCAGTCGACCCGGTCTTGTCTTCGGAAGGTCTGTCTTTAGATGATACAATCACCGAAGAGAATGAGAATGACACCGTTCAAATTCTTTTCGTAAACACAGACTCCAATGAACATGGGGTGAATCTACCCATTCCTTTACCGCAAGAAGGAAGTTCGTCAGAGTCATATCTAGCCATCTATTCGGTCCCACCTCCAAGCAACCTAGTCGTTTCCTTCGATTGGAATCTACTAGGCAGACCCCGTTTATCGGCTAGTGCACCATTCCGAATCATTGTACAAGCTTACAAAATGGTCATGGTCGGTACCATCATAGATGAAGGGGATTCTGTGAGTATCCTTTCCTCAACTACTTGGAAAGTGCTTGGTTCGCCATTGCTTATGCCTGAGATGAGAAATCTGACAGGCTTCGACAAAGGAACCAGTCGACCGTTAGGGATCCTTCCTAATGTACCTATAACGTTGAGAAGGAAAACCATTTATATGAACGTAATGGTAGTGCAAGGGCCTCTAGATTATAATCTACTCCTTGGGCGCGACTATATTTATAGCATGGGAGCCATTGTCTCCTCACTCTTTAGAGTAATGTGTTTTCCGCATGAAGGCCGAGTGGTCCAGCTCGTAGAAAAGCTTTCGTTCCCCAGCTCACACATAGCTAATAGTCAAATGCCATCCCTAAATGTTCTTTTCACGCAAGGAATGTCTCATCAGTCTCCAGCCCATCCACCTAAAGAGCGCGAGTAATTCGGGGGGACATGACTGAAACCCAGGGGGCATGCACCCTGGTCTGCTTTGGCAGGGAAACTCTGGGTATAGGGTAAGTTTCCGCGAAGGATATATGACTAGTCCGACACCCCTCCGTATAGGACAATGGGATTAGACCGGGATAAGATTCCTCTGTCAAAGTTAGGTGATTGGAGCCTGTGTCCAAATGGACTAAGCCAAGGAAGTGTTTCTGTCTGCTGCGTGGATGGAAACTATCTTGCGAACGCGAGAACTTCTAAATGGTAACTTGGAAACTTTACTTCACTATACCTGGGGGCATGCAAACCTTTTGTGAGCAAGTGAAAAGTGACCAACATAACGCTAACTCTATGGTTCCGCTGACTTCAACTACCTAAGTCAGGTGAGTGGTCGAGTCGACCGTTCGTCTTCGCAAGGGCCAGATGGCACCAGCAAAGTAAAGGAAAAATTTTCCTACCTAGCCTTGGTAGTGATCTTGGTAGTTAAGTAGAGGAGCATAGTTGGTCGTTCCTAGCTTGCATACGAGAGGCAGCAGAGCATAGCTTCGAAAGGTGCAAGCTCCATAAAAATGGAATCTATCGATGAGACATCCTTATTATACGACTGGCACGAGCATTTTTTTATGTGAAGTTCAATCTCGTTAAAAATTAAACCTAAGCAATGAGAAAATGCTTCCCCCAGAGTTTAAGCTCATTAAAAAATGAACCAATTTCCAGTAAATAACTATTGTGAATGCGTTATCATTAGCTTTTGAGCCATGGTCGTGTTCTCATCATCACCTCCACTCTGTTTTAGCCGATCATTCACCTCCATTTGATTGTTTACCTTTTTGAGGAACAATTGCAAAGAGTGATCCTGTTAGCCATCCTTGTGACACTGTCGTGATTGGAAAATTCCAAACATTACCTGGAATCAGCTGCTACCTGAAATTATCACTCGTTCCTCAAAAAATGAGTCTCCTTTAAGCTCTTTTCGTCTGACTCGTAAAATATGAAAATATTGCCGAGCAGTTGGCCTCTCCAGCTCGTTAAAGCTACCGAGAGTGATATCCCTCCTCTAGATTTTAATCTTTTTGGACCTAAGGGATTATTGTACAAAAAGATCGAGCGCTTGTTTTGTTTGGCTCGTTAAAATTATCGAAAATTCATCCCTTTCGTATTATTTTATACTTTTTCAGACTTGAGGGAGTATATGACGAAAAATGATTATTGGACTTTTCTTTACGTCCCTTTCAAATTCTCTAAAATTGAAAAGGACCGAGTTATCTTTGTCATTAAACTCATTAAAACCAATAGCGACAAACTTGTCCATACATACAAGAACGAGTTTCACTGTCGCTAGGCTCGTTATAATATAGCGACGGGTTTTCCCGAAGGGAAAATTATAGAACAAGCATATGTTATCCTCCTCAAGCTTGATAAAAATAAAGAGGTACTGGTCAGTAATTACTAGGGAAAAATTGGGAAGAAAACTTGAAGAAGCTTTATTGGTAGCAAAGTCGCTCTTGAACATGACACTTTCACTCCACGTCTGAGTCGGGTTGGGTTATTCCATTCACCGGTCATATCACCATTGGTCCATCGCACCATCCATATTTGGGGTTAACGCTACCAATCCATGTCAGTGTCGCCAGTATGTTCAAGAGAATTCGCTCAGAGAATTCACCTGTGTCTCATCCACTACAATACATTCACACTCCATTATTTCATGACCACCACCCTGAATCCTGTATCATCAAATCGTTTTCACCTCCAAAATCATTTACTCCATTCCATGTCATAGATGTGGAATTCATTAAGGCCCTCCTACGACGGGTCGCTTCTTGTCGACATCAGCTCATTATCCAAGAAGTTGACTTAGGAACAACCCTTTCAGTACTTTGAAGCTTGCATGCCTCAATGGCAAGTTTCTCACTTCTGGTGACAGGTTTACATCAATGGCTTTCGACTGAAATATTTTGCATGGTGTTTAACGCCAAGTCCCTTTTTCACACCACGTGAATTGTACTGTAGTACCTTGAGGGTCATCATCATTATCGGTGATTCCTCTCGCGCCTGTTAACAACTTACATCATTCGCTAGTAATCAGGTGATGTCTTTCCATGTTCGACTCCAGAACATCTTTCACATCGATCGACTTGTACTCCGAGTGAAGATTGGACGAGTTTGAAGACCCCGGATCTATTTTCATCCATCCGGGCTGCGATATATTCAGGAAAATAAAGACATCAAATGTACATCATTGCTGCATAGATGATCATCTGAATCAAAGGATGATGGCTCTATCAGAATCATCAGTCTACCACACAGACGGTTGTCTGTCTTATGTACATGAAAATGAATTTATAAAGCTAAGCATGGGAATGCCTGCCTCAGCTAGATCATGAAAAATGTTATGAAGATAATGTATTGTATTGTATCTTATTACGGGTCGCCTTCGAGCTCGAAAAAACTTCGGATCCTCATGATAAATAATTTCACCCGACATCAAAAGATTAACGACCTCATGCTTTAGGGGGCAACTGTTATAGACATTTTTGGGCGCTACAACCCCAATCATACATGTCCATAAACCAAGGGCTCTTAAGTACCTAAAAGTGTTTCTTCACACCCTAAAGGAACAAGGTCAGCTAATTACATCATCTCCCAGAAGTTCTCCACAGAAAACTGCTAAGAACTGGTCAAAGCTGGACCATATAGACTGCCCAGTGCAGAGGGTGCGATGCATCTCACCTGCTCAGTGTAAAGGGTGTGATGCATATTGGAAAGCCCTTCTGTAGGGTGCGATGGGCGAGAGTAGACAAATGGCATAGACAGTTTGCAAGGTGGATCGTCATGGAATCTTCTAGAAACTTCTCCTATGACACTTGCCTCTCTGAATTCGCCCAGGGATGAGTAAGAGATCATCAATCTCCAAGTGGAATCAAGAACTATAAGAGAGAGGACACTAATCAAAATCCCAGAAGCTGACTCACCCCGCTGCAATCATCTATATATGGATCCCTCATCACAGAGATCTAGAGGCTCGAATTTTGTATCTTGTAAGGAAGTGTTGTTGGTTTCTTGGTGGAATATCATAGTGTTGGGTGATCTAAGCTTTTCATGAGGTGAAGAAGGGATTTCATGCTGGGAGGATGACGCTGGGTCAGATCAATGGGTTGTAATCCTCTCTTCTAATCTTTATATCAATAAAGTTATTCAAGTTTTCCTCCACATTCCTGTATGTCTGATAGTATATGCATTTGTGTGGTCAATATATATCGGGTCCTATGTTGTTTATGATTGTAGATCTCTGCACTTTGAAGGTATTATGCTGCTTTGAATTTACAGGTACTCTTTGAAGCGAAGTGGTCAAGGGAGAAGTGGCAAAGACCTGTCGGTGAGGAGAACGGACAAGCGAAGAACCAAGCGAAAGATCGAGGTTGGTATTCTTTGATCCTCTCCTATCTACTTCTCATAAAGGAAAACGAAAGTAACTTTAATCTGTTTTTTTCTAAGATAGCTACCCGTCTTAGTGGGACTAGCAGCTCTGCATAGACACTAGATTCCCTGATAACACTTGGGCCCCATGGCCCCTTCTTTTTCTGCCCGAGGTCTACCTGCCAACCATCCGGGTTTGTGGTGCGGGTTCATATTCTCGGCAGCATTTTTCTCTGTGCCTTGTGGCTTGTCACTATATTTTTGGTTGTTATGGGCTTTCATTTGGGATTAGCAGCCTTATTTTTATTTTTTTCCAACGCTTTCTCCTCTATCAAGTGATGGTGATGGGGTTCCATCATTTTCTTTGGAGTTGACACCTATTTTCTTCGGAGCATTGTTCTCCTCTGATCCTCTTGGGGTTTTAGCCTAGGATATTAGTGTCTCATATGGTTTAGTTTGTGAGCTCTATGCCATTCTTATTGGGTTTTGTTGCCATTTTTTTATTGTATTGGTTTCATATTGCAATATTGCAGGGCTTTTTATGGTGCCTTTCTCGGGGTTATTCGTTGGGCCTGCCTACCTTATTTCTTGTACCTGGTATCAAACATGTTTTTGATAAGGATTACATAAACACATGGTGTATCTACAAAATGCAATTTTTATTTTCATTCAATAAAAATTATGGCTTTTTTTCTACTATATAAAAAAAAAAGAGAAAAAAAAAGAAAAAAGAAAAAAAAAGAAAGTGTTGTAACTTCTTGTGTAAGTTGGAATTGGAAACAATTCCACTATTCTGCATAGGATAAAAGCATGCCCAAGTGGTGTTACCCTCCTTCCACCGCGTGAAATAAGGTATTAATGACCTTTTCCAAAAAAAGGATAACCCTTCAAAAATAGGTTTTGCACACTTCTGAACACATCACGAAAGAAAACATATACAAATTTAATACATCAAATGCCTATCAAATTCCCCTGTCTGTCGATTAGGATTTTGTGTTATTACTTTTATAGCTTCCAATGTGTTGTGTTTTATTAACACTGGTGGTATTAGTGCAGTTCTTGTGCACTAATTCACGACGAGGAATATTGCAGGCGCACTTTGCATTGATCCTGGTGCTCAGCCAATATCCCTTGCAGGGTTGGAATTTGACGGGAAAAATGCCCATCATAGGGAATTTCGGTCGTTAAATACGTTTAAAAATTTTGCATGAACATATTTTATGATGTGTCTTGAGTTTTTCAAAACTTATTTTTGGCAGTCAATTATTTTCCTAAAACATTATTAATACCCTATAGCACTTGCATGGATAACATAACTAAATTTAATCGGACCTTGGAGTTGGAAAGATGTTTATCACATATATTAGTTAGATAATTGTTGGTAGCCTGACACTATGGTTATGCACGAACCAAATCTTATGGAGGATATTTGCGGGAAGCTTCCCCAACAAATAATAGCAAGGGCACACTTTACCTGCAACAATGTGGCCATAATTAAATAATAATCCCATGCGTCATAGAATTGAGAGTTGGAACCACCAATAGTGGTAGGCTAGGGTAACCTATAAAATAGGAAAAGCTTTTTGGTTTTGTTAATGGAGGATTTGATTTTTATATTTGTTTTCTCTGTTTTTGAAAGAGGGATCGTTATCTCAATTCGATGGTAACTTTTACTACAATAAAAAAATCGCGTTTTACCAGGTCTTAGAGAAAAAAAGGTGTTGAAAACTTTTGCCAGTCTCTTGATAAATAAACAAGTGTATAAAACTATGGTCTATGGATAATAGGTGGATAGATAAAGCCATGGAGGAGTACAACTGGAGGTGAAAAAAGAAATTGGCTTTGGTACACCTCTCCCACTTTATTAATACCATTTGGATGATGTTGTAGATACATGTTCGATTCCCTTACCCTCTAAAATACAATCAAGGTAAATTATGGGTGGTCTATATCCAAAAGATTTTTCTATAGAAATTTGCAAGCATAGTAACAAGTTATAGGTGAGTAATGATATTTTATTTTTTTTGTTTATACATTTTAGGAATACCACTTCCCCGTGATTTGGATTTCATTTACCAATGGATCTATTCAGGGAAAGTTGATATGTTATGCACTTGTTCCTTGTAATATTATTGTGATGATTCAGATGGCTGTGTGGTCTTGCATTTAGACAATTGGATGAAGCTTTTACAAGTTCTGTTAATTTTCTAGATATAACAATCACATGTATGGGAAATTTAGCTTCTTTTAGTACAGTTATTTTACAAGGCCAAATTTCGATAGTGGATCATTCCCTTTTTGCACCAATATTAAGATATGAGAAATTGAAGAAAATAAAAGGGTTGGAAGGACTGACAACTTGTTCCAAAGAACTCTGGACATGTGATGTCATAATATTTTCAAAGTGGAATCCATTTATTTGATGCAGAAATTATGAAAGTATCTCTTCTATGTTCATTTGGTGTACTCCATATTTTTGCAATGATGGCCTTTATAATATATAGAAAAAGATAGTGTGGAAAATTTTCTATTATTGGCCTTCGTTCCTTTGTTCAGCTTGGTTTACCTTTTCGGTTGAGTATTTTGGTGTGAGGAGGAAGGATGAGAAGTAACAATGGGATGACAGTGGAAAAACATACCTACAAATTAAAATCGAGGAAGGGAACATGGGCATGGGGCTTGGGATGGATTCAAGTACCATGGGTGGGCCTCTGGTTGCCCACTTTGGAATTCTTGATCGGGGTTATGAGAGGAACCCAACAGTGTGTAACATGCATATACGATTTGATCTTGTAATGTTGCACTTTGTGTGTTGAGCTTGGCTTACTCAGTTATAACTATGGTGGCCACGACCAACAATCAGGGGTCTAGGATTGATACTATTTTTGGGTTCAAGCTTGTTGTGTATTCCAAGTGGTCCTATTTTGATTCATTTGAGTAAGTTTTCAAGTGGTCCTATTTTGATTCATTTGAATGAGCTTCAATATGTTTTTGGAGTCTTTCATGGCTTGGCTTTGGAATTTGAGGAAGTGTGTGTGTGGTATTTTGTGTTGTTGTAGTGTCATATGCATATTTAGTAACATGGAGAGCGTTTTGTTGTTTCAATATTTTTCAATTTTTGTACGTTTGTAACTGTTTTGATCTTAATGTTTGTGTGTAGATTCTTGGTGGGAGCTTTAGTTGTAACTGTTGTTCATTCATTACTTCAAATTCTGCTATGTGGAAATAAAATGGTGAAGAGGGCATCTATTATTCCAAGTATGAATCATGCCTAGTTTTTGTTTGCAGGTGATCAAGTATCCCTCAAGAGCTATATTCTTAATTTTGAAAATTCATGTCATTAGAGACGTGGTTTAAACATAGTCACAATCACACATGTATGGCATTGAAGGCCTCTTTCTCAGGAAGGAAAGGGATAAACTTCCTTCACACATATAAGTATCATCGAAGGTCTATTGTTCAACAAGGAAAGGGATAACCTTCATGTCTCTCACACATATATTATTGAAGGTTTTCCCCTCAACAAGGAAAGAGAGAAACTTCAGTAATTTGGCTACCTAAACTTTTGAGTAAAAGGATGGACTTATGCCTTCTAGATAGGTAAAATATCAATGCAAGAAATTTCTCCTTCTAGCTTTGAATTGAAATGTTTTTGGTGTGAGTAATGTGTTTCTAACTTGGAATTGACAGGATTGTGGTGTGAGCGATGTGTTAAAGACTATTATTGTTTTAGAATTGTTCATAATAATTTTTATTTCTAAACTTATTCCATCTAGTGAGACAAAATATCCATGTAATAAGTCTCTTATTCTAGCTTGAAATTAACAAGTTTTTGGTGTGAGTAATGTGTAATGTGTTTCTAGCTTGGAGTTGACAAGTTTTTGGTGTGAGTAATGTGTTTTTAGCTTGGAATTAACAAGTTTTTGGTGTGAGTTATGTGTTAGAGACTATTTTTGTTTTAGAATTGTTTATAATAATTGTTATTTTTGGACTTATTCTATCCAGGAAGAAAAAATATCAATGCAATAAGTCTCTTCTTCTAGCTTGGAATTGACAAGTTTTTGGTGTGAATTATGTATAAAAGACTTTTTGTTTTAGAATTGTTAAAAACAATGGTTATTTCTAGACCTATTCCTTTTAGGGAGATAAAATCAGCAATGCAATAAGTCTTTTCGTGTAACTTGGAATTGACAAATATTTGGTGTGAGTAATGTATTTCTAGCTTGGAATTGATGATTTTTTGGTGTGAGTAATGTGTTTATATCTTGGAACTGAGAAGTTTTTGCTGTGAGTTAGTGTTGTGAGACTATTTCTATAGAAACTTTTGTGACATTATCATAACATGATGTTAAGAGATCCACGATGTCCGTTTATTATAAGTTTATTCTTTTAATTTTTAAAAGGTTTAGATAGTATGCATTCAATCTTGTTAATATTAGCGTATATCTTATGATCCAAAGCAATGCTAAAAAATATATGGTGAAATGTATATTTCATTTTTAAATCCAATAATATTTATTAGATTATGTAAATCATAACATAAATCATATTAATGAATCTACTTTTGAGTTTTTATTGATAACATTCAACAGTTTCACTATGTTGGTCATCTTATATGTCCCATAAGATTTCCTTAGTCATATATCATATACACAAATGCTATGGTATCTCATATATACAAATAATATAGCATGTCCGAGACATTTGATTTTAGGTTCCAAATATTTTATTGTGAATGTTCCATGCAATTTCAAACCAATGTTCAAGATTTAATAAGTTATGTGTGTTATGGTCATTTTGTTTTTTTACTTATAATAAATATGTGAAAAATTTTAACATTATTATTATGGCATGTCAGGGATATTTGATTTCAGGTTCCAAAGATTTTATTGGCATGTCCGGCTTAGGGATATTTGATTTCATGTTCCAAAATTTTTATTGTGAATGTTCCATGCAATTTCAAACTAAGATTTAAGATTTAATATTTCAAACCAAAATTCAAAATTTAATAAATTACATGAGATTATAGTCATTTTATTTTTTAACTTATGATAAATATGTGAAATTTTTAACATAATTATGATATTGAAAATATTTTAATCAAATTTTTATGAGTGAAAAAAATATTTTTTTTATAAAAACATGGCTCTTGAAAAACAAAATTTAAAACATAAAAGTTATTGACAAGAAACCTAAATTATATAACGAGTAAAAAAATTCCAAATTCCAAACCTATCCGCAAAGTTGCCCTGCCCTGAAATGCTATACGGTTTCTCTAAGATTTGCATTTTGCAGCGACGGCCCTCTTTTAGTAATCCTACACTGACTCTCCGATACATCACCAAATCGAATTTACGGATTACAGTACCATATCAGTTTATTGCGCTGACATGTGCCACTATGTTTTGAAAGCTTCCAACGTGCCTTTTTTTTTTTTGAGGCCAGGTGCGGTTCTGGCGCATTTAATAGTGATAGTTATATCTGTGGGCATGCTTCGTACGGATTCATGATGGTGTGATGTTTTCTGACCTGCTGTGATGTTGGAAATTTGTTTGATTCACAAATTTGCTTGCTTTCTGACTTCTAATTTTCAAAATATGAATTATGTTTTTTTAATAATAAGTTAAGAAACTCAAAAACATATATTATTGTTTAATTTAGTAGAAATTTTTATAAAATTATAATTTCAAATAAGTTAAAAAATAAAAGAATTAGAATTATTATTATTTTGGTTAATTATAAAAAAAATTCATAAAATTATATAATTAAGATTTCTATTTATTATTGATGATGATGATTAATATCTACTAAGACCAATGCAGTTTATCGCATTTTAAGAAGGAGAATCTAATTGTAATTATTTAGGATTTTATTTCTCTGCTCAAAAAGAAGGGAAAGAAGCGCACCAAGATCACTATAGTTGAGCTGACTTAGTAAGTCAAGAAGATTGGAATTGTGACAGATGTTATAGAAATGAGCGCAGATGTGAGTAAGAGTTGAACAATCAAGAATAAAGTGGGTTTCATCGTCCACTTTCTTAGTATCGCAAAGTTGACATATTCTATCATCCCAAGGAATCTTGGGAGTAGACCACCGTCGAGTTTCACTCGAAGATCGTGAGAGTTAGTTCTAATCTTAGCGATGTTCATTTTTTTATTTGAGTTGGTTAAAATAAAAAGATAATTATGGTTCTCATGGGTGGGGTCGATCACCTCCTTATAATATCTTAGCTTCCTGTTACCCTCCAGCTCTTTATCATCCCATAACTTATCCTTAAACTTGGAGTTGATAGTATCTTTGACACTATCCTTGCTTCCCAAGATGATCTCCTCATTTATCCCCTAGTGGTTGAGCCAAGACTAGACATCATTATGCCACCCACCTTGAGGCGAAGAAGGGGGTTTTCACTAAAGTTAGAAGCAATTTTAGGAAGCCTCCTGGATTCCATGTTGTAAAGCTTCTTCTTATACATTAGATATAGGGGAGAGGCCAACTTCGATCAGGAGGATAGGATAAGGGGCATTTCCCTTGATCTTGAGGTTGTAGGTTATGAATTGCTTTTGGATCATCTCAATCTTTCTCCAAGATTCTCTGGATATACTGCAACCCTAGACTTCACAACCATACAGGACAATAGGGGTGACAAAGGTCTCAATGAGGAACCTCTTTTTACTCCAAATACAAAGATCAATAGCCTTACAATTGTTTCCAAGTGCATAATAAGCTTTCCAACCTCCAATAATCCTTTTCTCAATGTTGTAGTTCCAGTTAAGTTGATAAGGGATGTGAATACCCAAATATTTATAAGAAGAGACTTGTTCCAGGCAAGTGTCATCATAGACGAAATTTCCACGAGTGGTCTTATTGGATTTAATTATCGTGACTTTAGGCTTGTCGGTATTAACTATTATACCCATCTTCGATGAGCAATATTCATGAAGAGTCTTAAGTTGCTTGTCCAAGTCCTCGTGGCTTCTAGCAAGAAGAAGATATCATCGACGTAGAGGAGAAGAGTGATGATATTATGAGCGAGCTCAGTTCCTTTGCACCCCGCAATATGTAAACACTCCTCTAACTTATCGATGTAAATACCAAAAAGGGTAGGGGAAAGGGGACACCATTGCTTAACCCTGATATTGCATGTAATACATTTAGACCACCCTTCGGTGGTTTTAATGTTGGCAATAACCATCTCGTAGAGGCGAATCACCACAATCTTCAACTCAGGAGGAATGATGATCTCATCAAGCCTTTTCCAAAGCTTATCCTTGGGAACAATGTTAAAGTCTTTTCTAAAGTCCACAAATAAACAAAATAGATCAAATTTACTATTGCAACATTCCTCGGCAGTGATCCTGAGAGTGACGATATCGTCAATAGTCGAGTGGTATCTCCTAAAACCAGCTTATCCATTAGCTCTTTTACCATGGCTTTCAATCCAATCACTAATCTTCTTTTCCAAAATGAGACCATAAAGCTTAGCTAAGATGTGGCTAATCATAATGGTCTTGTAATTAGCAGGAATAGTTTTGTCCCCATTCTTGAAGATAGGCACTATTGGCTTATATGGGCCTGACCCAGGTTTAGAAGAATTATTTAGCCAAGCAAATCCCGCAACTATCGGCCCTTCCAGCAACAGTCCGTGGAGTGCGAACTGAAGTCTCACCCGAGGTAGTAGGGGAGGGTGTTGGAACCAGGTTTCTACACCCTTGGGGTGTCTAAATGTGATCTGGAGGGTTCGTGCAATCCTTCGCAGCGTTGCGCTGGCCTGTTTCACGTAGATCTAAACCCATAACACTTTTTTCTAGTTATTAGCATGTTGTTTACAGATCTACTCTAGGCGATGAGGTATTACTTAGAAAGGTCTTTAAGCAAACATTTATTAGCGTTACTCAGTTTGAATACTTATATTACCCATAGATTCACATGTATTCCAAATGTAAATATTCACGCATAGATCAAATAGTAATATCAATTATTCAAAAAGCTAGATCCATGATACTTCAGATTAACACAGAATTGTATCAAAGCAACTTATCTTTATTCACTTTCTTCACCAATACATCCAGATCTACCCTGCGCACTCAGCTGCAGGGGTCCGCGCACACAGCTGCAGACTCTTCCAGGCCTCTGCGTACAAAGCTATAGAGCCTCTATCCACTACCCACACTCTCGACTCAGACTTACAAACGCTTACCGATTTCTCTTCTCAAAAACCCATTATATTAAGATCATAACCAAAAACTTAGCTGCCTCTACCCATAGAGCCTCGCTCTATTTATACCTTTCCATGGACCGTGATCCATGGGCGGGCCAACTCAATCTTACATTTCTTTACATTATTCTTGGGCGGACTACCCTTTGACTTTGACCTACTATAAATTGCGCTCCGTGCTTCTGGCGGAATCTTTACCTTTCCCAAAATTGTGGGCTTCACACCCCATGACCATTGCATGGGGCTTTCGCTACCCAACAGTCCCCCAAAACAATCATCATGACTCATCCCGAGTCACTCAGCTGGTGCTACCAACTTTGCATGGAGATCGGTTAACAACCTCTATGCGTTGTTGGTGCTAGCAGCAAACTCTTCCGTCATTCGCTACATTTGTTCCACATGTGTTGCAGACACCTCAGTTCCTGTTTCTACTATCTCCACGGCAGCATACTTCACTTGCATGTGGGCAACCTAGCGCTCGATAGTGGTTGAAACTGAAAATGCTTCATCCAGCCAAGGCTGGAGACGGGCTTTAATCACTGCTTCCTTTTACCTGGCAGCATCGGCTTGGATTTTTAGATCCTGAACCTCCCATATCTTAGCCAAGTGTTGCATAATTGCAATGGTATGCGTGGTTCCTCGGATCTGATCGTAAGCTTGCTGAAGTTCCCAGGCCTCGGTTTCCAATCGACGAAGTGTTGGATCCTCCTGAAGGGATGTGAGCATTACAATCGACTGAGTGAGCAGCTCGGTATGTTCTTCCATAGATCATGTAAGCATCGCCTACCCCATAGTAATAATGTTCCTGCGTTGCTCTAGGATCTCTGGTGGTATCGTCAGTGGAACCTGTAGTTTTAAGTCCGTAATCTGCATGCTGAGTTCGCATTGGATCCGCGCGGCTTCCTCTTTTGCATGTCGAGACCCAGTAGCCAAATTTTGGATTTGTGTCTCGATAGGTCATTCCGCTGCAATCTCTAGTTCACGAGCACTCAAGAAAGCTTCTGCTACGACCCTCTCCACTTGTTGTTTCTGTGTAACAGCTTTGTCCCATTAGAGGCGCAGTTGATCGATGTTAATTTTCTGTTCCTGGAGTACTTGTTCGGTGTGACCAGCCTTGGCACGAAGCTCCATTGTGGTGTTGTCTTGGAGCTACTGCAAACTCTCTCGCGGTAGAGTAGCGATGTTTAATCCCAGCCCTTTAAGTCGTCCTAGCACAGCGCAGTCCTCCACATTTGTGGTGATCAGTGCTCCTACCGGAATTGGGATGGAATGAGCCATTTGGGCCTTCAACAATGGTTCAATGGTTGTCATAATAGGAAGCCCCTGCGTAGCACTGGTGCTTATTGGTGCAATCCTTGTTCCAAGTTCCTATAGCTACGTACGGAGCTCCCCCAACACAATCTGTTGCTCGGACATAGCTTCGTCGACTGCATCCTGAGCGGCGTCCCACACTGTGTTTTTTATATCATTGAGGTCCCCTTCAGTTAGGGTGGTCACTCCAATGTCCGTCTTGGATGTCTTTGCCTTTTTTCGTGGCTTTGACCTTTCTTGTTGTGGGGGCCGCTTCAAAGGCGAAGCCGTGCTAGTTGCGAGTGGCGCATCCGTGGTCGTTTCAGTGGGCGACTTCTCTCTGGTTTTGGTCATTGTCGATGTAGCCCCTCCTGGTGGTGGCTTTCCTACTACCGCCTACACCGCTTCTCAAGCTGCCTGAACTTCCACAGCGAACTATTCATTTCATTTTCGTTGCACGACACGCTTAGCTTCCTCCTTTTGCCGTCGGATGGCGGCCTCATTGTGCTCTATTGCCTTTGGTCTGCACCATGCGGTGGCCAAGTGTCCACAACCCAATATACAACGTCATCAATGGCAATAACGGAGTGAGGTCCATGCCTGTGCCGGGTCCTTGCACGCCCTAATGTAAATGCGATGCATGTCTATTTTAAACTCGACAATATGCTGCATGCTTTCATAGATCTCGTCTGACAGCCGAGGTAGCACATTAATCCATTGGCACACGTTTGTGTCTATCAGTATCCAAAATATTTTAATATTTCGAATTTGCCCCGCGTCCCTGGTCGCCCAGAGGGAAGCATATCTAGCTACTTCTAGCCACTTCGGTTCCAAGGCAGGAAACTAGCTATCTTCAGGTAAGTCAGTAGCGACCAGCATAATAGATAGGAGTAGCGATGCATAATGGAAGGTATTTCCCTCCTCTTGAACCTTGCGACAGTTAGTAAAAAACTCTTCACAGAGAAACTGTGACCAATTGAACCAGACTCCAGCTGCACATTCCTCAGCGAGTGCAATGACTACTGCCGGAACCTCAATGCCACGACATTTCCTCATTAATTTTCCGACCAACAACTGAGTGGCGACGGGGACCACGTTATCTGAAATGTTGTCAATAACATACCCTCGCTGCCCCTTAGCTAGCTTATACTTCTTTTTAAAGTTCTCGATCATCACGACATCGCCACTTTGATAAGCAATTTCGCGGGCGTCTCTCCCGTCACAAGGAAGGTGCGAAACACAATGAACTAGTTTAGCTGTGATATAGACAGGTTTGTTGACCCATAATACTTCCTCATGAACCAAGCAGAGCAACTGCTTTATGACCAACATCGTGATGGGAGGCTAGTGATAGTGAGGAATAGACAAGAGGCAGAGCAACCCAGATTTATCCACCTTCCGCAGCCACTCCTTTGGTGGTAGTGTTGTCACCGTCGCTTCGGCACTCTGCTCTATCAATGCGTCAATTGTCAGGTTGGGAAATTTTACTGTATCTGTGAGGTCCCAATCATCGAATTTCATTGTCACGATTTTGCCAACCACCGAGCTTTCCACCAGGACTACTTTTGAAAGAGTTGGGGTAATGAGTACAATGTTGACTTTGTCCAGATTCGCAGGTACTTTCGCCTTTCTTTTGCTTGGAGGCACATACTTGGGTCACCACACTGGCTGTATGGGGTCCTCTTCAGGGTTTACTTCTTTGACATATGTGGGAGAACCTTCCTCCTCTTCATCGCTTTCAATTGTGACAGTTTTACCTTTTTCTTCCATTGTAAACTTGCCAAATTGCAGGTGTCGCGGCGATCGTCTTACTAGTTCTGGACTTTGAGGGTCCTTCCTAGTCTTCGGCATCTAGGGTGATTTAGGGAGGTCGGCTGCTTGCAGCATGGCTTCCGATGGACTACCTGTAGGAGGGTGAGTTTCTTTGAGGATTGCTTCCTGGTAATGTTTTGGTAATGCCTGAAACCATGGACTTGCTTTGAGGTGCTCGTCACTCATCTTGCGCTTGTCTCAGACACAAGGCAGCTTTCTTGCAGGGCAGTAAATCGTGGGAGTGTGACCCCTACTATGTTGTTATAGGATTTTGAATTTGCATTCGGCTGTTTCTGCATGCGGCAGCTCATAAATGCAAGTTTGGTGGTTATTACTTCATCTGAATTACTCATCGCCTGCTCCATGGTGTCTTCAATGGGCCATTATATCATGAACAATACTGGTAATGGTTGCTTTCCAGTTTTCCTTCGCCGCATCGAATCCCCAAGGATGCAAGTGTGATTATTGTATGTATGTTGTGGCCATGTTACGCAGCTTCGTAGCAGCCTATTTTATAGTCCCACGCCCTCTTCCAACTGTGCAGGGCACTGGGACTGGGCCACAGACGGATAATCAGGTGGGCAAATCTCTCGCACGAGTCTTCCATTTCCCGGCTAGCCCGGGCTACGAGCACCCATTTCGTTCCCCTGATTCTATGATCAGGAGCTCAAGACTTTGAACCTGAACGAAGGGATAGAGCTCGTCCTTCTAATTCCGGCAAACAGTTCGAAAAATGGTTGCCTTATGTGAAAGTTGTACTAAAAAGAAAAATTGCCCAATAACATTGAAATTTTGATTTTTTTTCAAAAAAGTTCAAAATAAAATATTCTTTGGAATATTCCGTTCTGGGCTGGCCAATAGCAAGCTGCCACGTGGCAGGCTCGGAGGCCACCACATGGCCTAGATGACGTCAACAAGCATGTTGGGTGCATATTAAAATTTTGGGAGGCACGGAGGATCGAACCCGCGACCTCTTAACACAAGCCATACGCCTTACCAATGGACCACGGGTGAAGTTCTTGTTATGAATGCGGAACAAACTTTATTTAAGTTTGTAATATTTATGGGCGGGGCCCGTTGGGTGCCAGCCCCCATCCATGCGACCTCAGGCCCAGAACCTAGGGCTTAAGCCCCAACCGCCAGCACATTTAAATAGTCATGTTTTATGTTTAATGTGGGTTCACATGCAAACAGACAAGGCGTTGAACGTTCATTTAACAACCAGTCATGGCACACAATCCTATGCAGCTTAACCGCCAAGCTATAAATGTGGTCACATGCCCATTAATCACAAACGTAACTGCCAGTTATGATGACGGGAATATTGGCGGAGTGCCAAATTTGGGCTGTCCCGCCATAATTGGCGGAGCTAACTGAACTTCCACTACAATTAGCTGGAGTGATTCTAGGCCAAATTGGAGGAAATCTTCAATGAGCCATAACTTTGGCTAAGAAAGTCCTTTTTGGACGAATTGTTTTTTGATTTTGAGTATTCAGATGATGCTGAAGTGATTGGTACAAGTTAGAGAGCAATCAGAGGTCGTTTGCAAGTGTATTTGCTCCGTGGAAGTTATAGGAGCCACTAGGACCCAACATTGTGAGAGCTGTATTGGGTTGCAGGTACCCATTGGAGGTGAACCAGTAGTCAAACCTAAAGGATTTGAGTGTTTGGAATCCATTTTTACAGTCTATTTTAGATGTAGAGGCTTATACTCAGCTGTACAAACATTTCGAGCTTTTAATCAAATCAAGGACATGCCCATTTGGGAGCCTTGGACCCGGTAGATGTAGCCTTCAGTATCGGATCGACAGTAGTTTCTTGGTACAGCAGGAAGCAGAGATCTGTGTGGATGAGGATGATCTTGGTCGGGTTTTTCGGGTCCAAGCACATCAGGTACCATCATATTAGAGATTGTGTGCAGCGGAAGATCATGTTACTTTCGTACATTCCAACGGAGGATCAGGATGCTGATATTCTGACGAAGGCTCTCACCAGGAGCAAATTCGAGTACCACCGAGGCAGGATAGGGGTTGCTGATAATCCATATCTTGTCGAGAGGGAGTGTTGAGATTGCAACAAGATGATGGAGCTTAGTGAAAAGAGTCGCCTTCACTAAGTGGGCCCGCAGGCTTTTTTTGGCGCAAGTCTATTTTTAGACTATGTCTATTTTTAAACACATGGATCATGTCTATGTTTATGGATGATTGATCAAGTTGGGAAAAATAGATGGACTTCTATTTTTGATGAAAGTGTGAGTGATCACAGTGTGAGTGATCAAGTCTATTTTTAGACTGGCTGTCAAAAATAGAAAAGTCAAATATTATTATCTCACAATAATATTTGGACTATAAACTTAATCTTATTCTCTTGGAGCACTTCAGTTTGAGCTACGGAAGTGGCACATGCAGCTGTCAGAAGGAAATTCGTTTTTCTTATGAGTCAGTTGAGTTGTTGCATGCATGACTTCAGTTAGAACTCAAGTGAGTTGAGTTTAGTGGACTGGAGGTACAGTTGATGGAGTTGTGTTTAGTTTAACTTAGTTAAACTGGTTGTAGTTAGTCTAACTGCAGATAGACTAATGATGAGTTGTTAAACTAATTATTAACTCATAATACAACTAAAGAATACATCAGTTAACTCAGTTGCATGTCAGTGCATGTTCAGTTCAACAGGGACAGGTGGTAGAGAATCAGATTGCTATCAGTTGTGACTATAGTTGTGCACCAGATCTTGCACAATCAAGGGATTGAGTATGCCAATGAGTTTGCTCACGTATTTGGCCCGCATTTTAGCCTTTGCTCACGTCCACAAAGAGTGAGTGACTATTTTGCAGGTGAAAATCGAGTTTGGGAAGCAATTCTCATCAGTTCTTGAGCAGGTATTGAGCAGGAGAGGCAGGCAAGCAGTGGAAGAGATTTGGAGATCAGATCTGAGCTGTATTGTGTGTAACAGAGGTGGAGATACTTGTGAGAAGTATTATGCTGTGTAATGTTACATGACTCAATCATTAATATACAGATAGTGTGGGGTTTTTAGAGAGATGCTTTCCCCGTGATACATACTGTGTTAATGTGTGAATTCTCTTGATGTTTTATTGTTATTGATGCTGCTATATTCTTGATCAACGTAGAGGAGCTTATGTATTGTGTATGTTTTCCGCATTAGTACATGATCAGGATAATCTCTGTTGAATATGTGTTAAATTATTCAAAATTTCTACACAACTTGGCAATTTTCTAGGTTGGGCCTGTGTTTTGCCCTTTTGGACCCCTTCCCCTCACTCGATATCTGCAATTCCACTTTCCCCTGCTCCCTAACATCCCTCCCTACTTCCAAGAATTTCTCTAAGAATTTATAAGCCCCTTATCCCCTTCATTTCGCTTCATTTCGACAAAATCCCTTGATCCACACATCGGGATAAGTTTCACTCAAAAGATGTTTCAGAGGAATCAAAGATAAATTTTGGAAAACTGAGAGAGTTTTATGTCCACAACATGCCAAGGAAGAAAACCTCCACTTTTTACACAAGTGTCATGGTTTTAGAGAAATGTCAAAAATATCGTTGCCTCAGCAGAATCGAATGCACCTCTAAAGTGACCTTGGGAAAATCAAGTTTTCTCCTATCTTGGTTGGCCAAATGACTTTCATGATGAGTCAAGTGATAACTAGACACAAAGAGATTTCCAATGAGCTATCATGAGCTCAATTTGGAGTTGAGGAAGGCATTCAAAAGTTGACTGCAATAGCACTTTGCCTTGAGGCAGCCTCATTTGGCACATTTTGACCAGTCCTGGAGATTTGATTTTTGATAGGCCAAATGAAATCCAAATTTAAAAATTCTAGTTTTTTTGGAAATTAGACTCAAAGACCTTTCCAACGAGCTATCCTGCGCCCGATTTCGACATCGGAAAGGCCTCCAAAAGCTTCCTGAAAAATGCACTATGTAGCTGGGTGCGCGCTACGCATCAGGGTGGGCGCGCTACGCACCAGGGGCGCGCTACGCATCAGAACACTTTTCTCAGTGTAAATTTACTCATGCGCTATGCACCAGGGGCGCGCTACACATTGGGTGAGGCGTGCTACGCATTGGGAATTCTGCCCAGAAATTCGCCAGCAAGTATTCAACTCCTCTCCTAACTCAAGCAAACCACAGGTAGGCTTCATTTCCATGGCTGGTTCTTGGTTTTGCAAGATTAATGAGAAAAAATTATGATAGATGTGCCATGAAAATTAAATGTAAAAACCCTAAAGTTGCTGTGTGGATTCAAAGGCCTAGTTTGCTAGGGTTTCAAAATTACATGCTGCCAAGGTTTTCCCACTTTTGTGTTTCCTACCCCTCCCATATTCACCAACATTTTCCTCAAAAATTCTTCATAAAACCCTACACTATCCCCCTACAAAATTCTAACCCCTCCCTTCTATTACAAACATAATATTCCCTACTTCACCCCAAACCCTAAAATATCAGAATTTCTATGCCCTTTTCATTCCCTAAATTCCTTGTTTTATTCTCATTGCCCCTGTTTCCCTAATGTTTCCCCTTTCCTAATATTCCCTTGTGCATTTGTGTCCCCTTGGTCACAGCATTGTTAGAGCAAAAAAGTAGTTCACATTCAATTGCACACCACAGTTTCATTCAAGGCAGTTTGTATATCAGCAGTCATGTCATCTGGTCACTCATCTGAATATGAGGCAGAGACCAAAAGTGATTCTCCCTTGAGAGAACAGGAATCCCGGAGGCCTCGGAAAAGTGGCAAACATGTTAGGGAAGAACCAATCAACCTTAGAGAATTGCATGCTTGTCCTCTTGCTATGCAGTGTTTTGAGCATCATGAGACCAGGTCTATTTTTATTACATATCAGAGAGGCACTAGACCTTTGTTCGCAGCAGAAAAGCGAGTATTATCTCCACATCATGTGGAAAGGGTCTCGCTTTCTTCTTCACCACAGGTACAGGATAAGGGCAAGAAGCCCAAGCATGAGGAGAGGTTTTCAGGTGAGCCATCGGGATTTGTTATCATTCATGATGATGAGACAGCTTCAGAATCAGAGGAGGCCCAATATATCAGGATTATCAAAGAGCAAGAAACGGACATTCAAGCCTTGCAAATCCAGCTGGAGATGGCAAAGTCAAATATCAGGTATCTAGAGCAGCGGAATAAGCAGCTTGAGGACCAGCACGCGATCATAGAGCTACAGAACATCCGTGAGAATCGCCAAGCTGCCCAACATAGGCAAATTGAGTTCACCTCTCTAGAGCAACAGGTAAATGAGGATCGAGAGGCTAATCTCGAGAGGGTCAACATCTACTTGGAGGAACGGCTGAAAAGGGCTGATAGAGATCATGCATTATTGAAACACATGGTTATGCATTACAAGGTCTGGAACCTAGTTTGCAAGGCACGAATTAGGAGTCTTAAGGCAAAATTGAGGAAAATGGTCAAGAAGCAAAAATGACAAAAGGAGCTTGATCGTCTTCAGATTTTGGCCGAAGCCTCTTTGATTGAGCATAGTACTTGATTGGGGACTCCCAGCCCAAATTTCAACAAGTTTGGGGAAAATTTTGTCAATTTTGAAATTTTTGTGTAAAAAACAGGTTTTTGGGCTCAACGTGTAGCGCGCCGCGCGCTACCCTGAAGATTGGGAGGTCCAAATCACGAAAGGTTTGAATTTTTGGATTTTTCATGATGAAATACATCTGCTCAGCCACTGCCAAGGCATTTCATCAAGGTTTGGGTCCCCAAAAGGTCAAAAAACATGCAAAAAAGGACCTCACTGCCCCTTTTTGGACACACAGGAAGCAGTCTTGGGAGAATGCACTTTTGGAGTGGCCAATGGACACCAAATTGAAAAATTCCACTTGGGTTGGAAAGTAGACTCAAAGACCTTTCCAACGAGCTATCCTGCGCCCGATTTCAACATCGGGAAGGAATCCAAAAGCCTCCTGCAAAATGCACTATGCAGCTGGGTGCGCGCTACGCATCAGGGTGGGCGCGCTACACACCAGGGGCGCGCTACGCATCAAGATATTTTCCAAAATTTTCATCTTCAGCTCAGGAAAACGCAGCCAGTTGCACCAGTTTTGACTTGTGATGGGATTTTTCACCCTCCTTGATGTAATTAATGTATATTTATGTTTTCTTGACACTTATTTACCTATTCTAGATGATTCATTCATGAAATAGCAAACATTTAATGAATGGATTGGTTTCCTAGCTTATAGAGGCAAGTAGTTTTGACTACCTAGATTGTAGTGCTTTGTTTAGAATTGTTTGAAACAGCTCCTAGGATGATGAGCTCGGCCCCTAGAGGCAAGGGAATGTGTTAGCTTGCCTATATTATGTACTTTCTTAGTCATTTTCATGGTTGGACTCTTGGGGGATAAGCTTAGACTGTATTACTCTTTGTATCTCTGCAATTTTGGCAAAGGAAAGACCAGGGTTTTGCAGCACTATTTGGGATTCATGTGGTGATTTGTGTTGATGGTGTGTTTCTCTCATGTACTTGTAAGTTTGTTATGTGTATCATTTTCCTACTCTTCTCTTCTGCAAATTAAGTAAATGAAGTGTTAAGGTAGAATTCATGGTTTCTATGCTTTGCCTTTAAGTTTGATTAATATCTATGTTTTCATCTGTTTAAGGAGAAATCCTAATGGTTTCTTGCTCTCCTTAGCTCCTCACCAGTCATACCTATCCATTCACTTCCTTCAAAGGCATCAAGACAATCTCCTACCTTGCCCCAAAAAGACCTCTGCAAAAACTGTGTCTCATCCCCACACCCAAAATTGCCGTGCTCAGTTTTCCAACAAAACCCTAAAAATTTGAAATCAAACTTTCCCTATCAGTTTACTAGCCTAAAATCAGTGTTCTTTATTGGTCATCTCAGCCCTTTGAAGACCTTTTGCCAAGATAGACCCGGAGAGAGCCCTCTCATGTCCTCGTAGGGCTAGCTACGAGGCTAAGTGGTTTGATGTTGCCTTGGATTTTGCCTTCCTTAGCCTAAGGCCAAGTTTGAGCGCTAACACTATGCATAACATGCCAAGTTGGGCGAGCTGCTTTTCCTCTATTGTGGTACTTTCTTCCGGCCTTCATTGTTCCTCGGTGGTTACGCGTCGCAATGACCGAGTCATCAAATTGCAGTTCAATGTCGTAGCTTCTTGCAACCGTTTCTACCATAGTTCAATCTCCTCATCAGAATCCACTGTACAGGTGTTATCGCACTCCCACGCGACTCCTTGCTCCTCTGTGGAATGCACCGGATCTTGGTCTTGCGTTGTTATCTAATAGATGCAATCTAGTTCGTCGCTTCTTACCTCATTGTGCACGGGTTCGGTGTAGCGTTCTCCTTCGGCTGGGTCCAACAGAACTACTACTCGCAGTGACTTCTTTTCGAATGTCATTTTACGTCTTTTTAAGTTAATGATCCCTTTCATGTCCATCACCCAATCAATCCCGAGCAGTGCAGGGTAAGGATTACTGTCATCAACAATCTCTATGACTTCAAAATCGGTCTTTGTACCTACACCATCAACATCCACTGTTAACCTTTACAATCAGGCCACTGGTAAGATCATTTGTTGGTTTGCCATTCGTAGCTGAATTGAGGACCATTACAGTGCGGGCTTGCCCATGCGTTCCCAAGTTTGCTTAGGTAATACGTTCGCCTCCGAACCTAGGTCCATGATGACCTGGTCCATTTCATATTCACCGATTTTCACTGTCAGTCTCATTTCCTGTCCGGTACGTAGAGCATGCCTTTATATTTTGCAGACTACGTGCGGCTCACCCGATCCAGTGCACCTCATGATCAGCTCCTGTAGTCCTTGAATGGCTTTACTATTTCGCAGCAGTTTCATGCATGTTTCAAGAAAGGTAGTAATCATGGAGGGTTCCACACCTGGCCCCATTTAATCCTTCCCAGCTAATGCAAAGGCTGTCGTGAAGCACCTCTCAGCTTCTCTCGCCGTCTTCATCCCTGGTTCTAACTCAGAATCTGGTTCCTTTGAACAAGTGTCATGCCCCTTTCTACTTTCTTCACCCTATTTTTGCAGATTTCCTTCTGTATTTGCATCGCTCCTCAATACCATATTTATACTAGGGTCCTCTTTGCGAGGTTGTGAGCGCATCATCTGGACATTCTGGGTCGGCAGAGATTGTAGCACTCCTTTTTCGTGCATTTTGGAAATTAGTGTTGGACAGTTCACCATCTCATGATCAAACTGTTCACAATAGGGGCACGAAATCCTGGTCGGGTTAGTGCAGTCCCGAGCGTAGTGTCCCGACCCTTCGCAGTTATAACAGATCAGCTGTCCGTAGCCTCGCCCAGGTCCCATTCCTCTTCCCCGGCCGCATCCTTGAAATCCTCCTCACACTTCAGCCTGCATTCAGTAAGTTAGGGTTCTTTCCATCATCAAGTCATAACTTCGACATGTTCGCTCATCGTGTCCCACCAATCGACAAAAATTGCAATACAACTATTGCGAGGTCTGTGTATAATTTTGCAATAGGTGGCAGTTATCTATTGCATGTTTCCCACCCACTTGACAAATCACGCACCAGAGTGTAGGCATGACACTCAGTCCTACTTGTACCTCCACTTTTAATGGCATTGGTCCTCCCCCCGCCAGATAGTTCACGAAGACAGGGCAATGGTCCTTATCGTGCGCTTGGCTCTTACATTTAATACAGCCTACCTCCGTACATACCTCTGGTGGGGATACTCTTTCTTGCTTCAAGCTTTGCTTTTCTAAACTCAAGTTTTGAAGTTGTGTGTGGATTTGTTGAACTCCCAACCCTAGATCTGGTATGGGGGTCTCGTGCAACCTCATTGCTGTCTCCAGTGCCTCGGCTTGGGTTGAGATATTTTGCTGTGACAAAGCCATCCTCAAATGTGGTATCAATGATTCCACAAACCACATGTAATGTTGCGCATCCGTCAATATCATATTGGGTTCCTGAATAGTTCTCTTTAATCTCTAGTCCAAATCCCACGGGGTTCACCACGCAACATTACGATCTCCTTGAACCCAATAACCGACTGGGTTTTCGATTTTTGTCGACCAAACTCTTTGTTTAATGCATCCTAGATTGCTGCTATTCTCGCATTCGAATGATCGGCCGAGTATTTTATGTACCACATCAACGCGCAGTCCTGTAGTGCACTAACTAGGGTGGCTCTTTTTGATGTTTTCATCTGTTATGCCCTAGGCATCCCATACAGACCGTGTCACAAACTAGAACTATCTTGGTTCTTCATTTCCTACACCCTTAAATGTTGACAGCTTGATGACACTTGCCATCTCGACTTTTGGTGGGGTTGGGGTTGGGGGTGGGGTGGATGAGTTCGATGAAGACAATGTGGGGGGTGGCGTGGACAGAGGTGGTAATAGTGGGAAGCGCTCTCTAATCAACTGGGCCGTGCTCCCTAGTGAGAACCTCGCGAGCCCTTTCTCGCTTTCCCAGAAATAGAAGCTAAGGGACTATTCTCTATTCCTCCCGTTTCACGATAACCTCTTCTGCTCTGCGTTACTCCAGACAGTAGTATACTCGCATAATCTATTTTTCACACAACAACATCTTAATCCATGTATTTAAGGATTTTATATACCTACCTCGAGGTCCTTGAAGAAACCATCTCTATTCTTCGCTATAGCTCTCAGTAGTATCTATCACAAACTCAGTAATAAATCCTCCTATTACCTGATCCAGCCAATGATCTACTGCGCATGCAATTTTATCTTATGTGGCTTCTAGCCTGCGCACCAGTTCCAGGGTCCACACAATAGGCTGGTCCAGTCTGCACCTTCCCTCGGTATCAGCTAGCCTCGCAATCCACTTGTATAGTTCTACCGAAAAGGTTGCAAAGAAGATCTCATGAATGTTTGTGAATATATACCGGTCCAGCCAATCTTCTTCTAATACTCGCGGGTTTCTGTTCTCCCGAGTTGTGAACTCGTGGAGTTTCAAATCCCACCACTCTTTAATTTCTTTCTTTCTAGGGTTCCAGTGTCCCAACATTAGACACCCCTTAGGCAGATCATGTTCCCAACAATGGAACCATTTGTTGGCTTATATGGGCCTGACCCAGGTTCAGAAGAATTATTTAGCCAAGAAAATCCCGCAGCTACCGACCCTTTTGGCAACAGTTCGCGGAGCACGGACTGAGTTATCAACCAAGGTAGTAGGGGAGGGTACTGAAACCAGGTTTCCACACCCTTGGGGTGTCTAAATGTGATCTGGAGGGTTCGCGCAATCCTTCGCAGTGTCGCACTAGCTTGTTTCGCATACATCTAAACCCGGAACACTCTTTTATAGTTATTAGCACGCAGTTTACATATCTACTCTAGGCGATGAGGTATTACTTAGAAAGGTCTTTAAGCAAACATTTATTAGCTTTACTCATTTTGCATACTTAGATTACCCACAGATTCACATGTATTCAAAATATAAACATTGGCGAATAGATCAAACAGTAATATCAATTATTCAAAAAGCTAGATCCACGATACTTCAAATTAACACAAAATTGTATCAAAGCAACTTATCTTTATTCACTTTTTTCACCAATACATCCAGATATGCCCTGTGCACTCAGCTGCAGGGTTCCGCACACACAGCTACGGACTCTTCCAGGCCTCTGTGCACATGGTTGCAGAGCCTCTATCCACTACCCATACTCTCGACTCAGACTGAAAGATGCTTACCGATTTCTCTTCTCAAAAACCCATTATATTAAGATTATAACCAAAAACATAGTTGCCTCTACCCATAGAGCCTCACTCTATTTATACCTTTCCATGGACCGTGATCCATGGGTGGGCAGATTCAACCTTAAATTTCTTTACATTATTCTTGGGTGGACTACCCTTTGACTTTGACCTACTATAAATCGCGCTCCGTGCTTCTTGCGGAATCTTTACCTTTACCTTTCCTAAAATTGCGGGCTTCACCCCCCATGACCGTTGCATGGGGCTTTCGCTACCCAACAGGCACAATAAGGCTTTGTGTCCAAGGCTTAGGGAAGCCATGTTTTATGGCCAGATTGACAAGCTTATGAAGATGATGAATGAGGATAAATATTCCCAGCTTTAAGATCTTAGCTTGGTATCGTTCAATGTATTTAGCTTTCCCCCTGGCAAGCTTATTAATCCCTGACTCAACATCTTGAAGAGAAAAGATATCTTCCTTAATAGGAGTGTTAACAATGTTGTCCATGGTGTCTGGGGTAAAACTTGTTAAGATTGATGTCCCACTTTTCTAAGGGGATCGAATGATTATCTTTATATTTACGAACAAACACATTCTGCTAAAATTTTGTGGGTGCAACTTTAGAGAGGTGAAGAAGATGCTCTTGTCTCTTATTAATATATGATTGCTTCTTCTCTTTAATGAGGGCTTTGTATATACTAATATTTTGGAGCTTTACAGTTCCATTAGGAGAGTCATAGATAGTTTTCTTGGAACTCTTGCAATCCTTGTCATACCAAGGGTTGGAAGTTCTAGTGATCTTCTTATATGAAACCTCAATAGAGAACATTTTAATGGTAGTGGAAAGGGTAGTAGTAAAATTGTGATAAATTTGGTCAATATTGTTATTATAAGTCACAAAACTTAAATCTCTATTTAACTCCTTTAAGAAAAGTTCTATACTATTCCAATTGAAATGAATGTGCCTTTGGATTGTGTTGGTATCCTACATGGGGCTAGTATGAATAACTAGACTGAGGGTTGAAGACAAAGGTCAGTGGTCAGAGTCAACCTCGAAATCGTTAAGAAGCTCAAAGTTGGTAATATGGTTAAGGACATGGGTGTCTGAAATCACATAGTCCACAACACTACTACCCAACCCATGTAAACAAGTCATTTGGCCAGAGGAAGGCCACTTGCTAACACCATTACAAATAATTGAGTCATGGTAGTTACAAATCTTGAGGAGCTCGGTGCCAAATAAGTTATTGGTTATGTCTTCAGAGGTTCTATTAAGTCTAGTATCTATGACATCATCTTCGTCAAGCCACAAGGGGTCAAGGTTAGAGTGGTTACTTAACATAATAGCTTGATTAGTAGCAGTTCTAGCATTGAAGTCCCCAAGAAAAAGGATATTACCTTCGTTCCTCAGGTTATGAATGTCTTTTTCTAAGGTAGTGAAAGAACAATTCTTATCTAAGTTGTTTTTCTTATAGGAGGTAGAGTTGATAGGAGTGAAATAACAAATTGAAAGAAAAATCCTATTGGAGGATAAATCAGAGATTTTGATCCAAATATATTGATTGAAGTGGTTGATAGTATGAAAGAAGAAACAATGTTCTTAATATAGCAAGCTATACCACCAAGCCCCTTTGAGAGGATTTCTTATTCCAATCATACCAAAGAATGAATCCATCAAGGTGAGGAACCCTAGATTCGTCATGTTCCCAAGTCTCAACTAGAAAAATAAGGTCAATATCACTTGGGATCTAGCTCAACATAGGACTTTTATGCCATGGATAACCATGAAAGTTCCTGAAGAGGATCCTGAGTGATCCTAATCCCTATTTATCGTTCGTAGTTTGGAATCTAGCTCGAATAATAGTTTTTTATTCCTAATGATAGCCCATATCCCTTCTTTTCTTGCCTCTTTGACCTTTTGGACTTCTTTCCTGAGTTCGACGTGGTCTTCTGGAATCAGATCTTCATTTATAAAGATTCTGGCTCCCTTTAGGCTCGGATGTTTCTTGAGTATGTCTAATTTTCGCTCATTGCAGCTTTCCTTAATACAGATTAGTCTATGTTTATTCTCAAGTAACTTTCCTGCCCTTATTGCTTATGTGATATAAGTTGTTTGAATTTTATATTCTTAATTGTTCTTTAACTGTTAATAATGTGTCCTCATTATTTTGTTCTTCTATACCAACAATTATAAGGTGTAGGGCTCTTTTATGGCGTTCATGGTCGAGTCCAATTAATTTGTTAATTTCCTCTTTTATGGATTAAATGTCTAATTTAATCTCTGTGTTATTTAGAGTTGGGCTATTATTTAGTTGTTCTTCTAGATTTTTAATCTCGCTTTTCAGGGCGTCATTTTCTTCCATCATTTATTGTTTATTGTGTTTTATTTCTTGAATCCTACCTTTCATTCGTTGGAGTTCATTCTCAAGTGAGATTATTCTATTTTTGAGCAATTTGTGATTGTTTTTGAGCAATGTCGTTAGTTCAAGTTTAAATTGGTTTTCCCTTCTCTTCGTTTGTCTCCATATTTAGTGTATTCATAAAGACTCTCTAGAGTGATTTTACTAGGTATCTCTTTGCCAGAGGGAGGCTTAGATATGTGAGGGGAAGTACTCATAGTGTAAACAAGTAAAATTTGGGTGAGAATGAACGTATGCACCTATCAGAGCGGTCGAAATTGGGGCTTGCTTCGACTGTTAGGGGTTGGGGCTTGCCTAGCTTGCTAGGCCCTCGCTTCTACACTTCAATGGCAAGTCCACAAATGAAATCCTGCTTCACCGAACTCTTAGGGAATATTCCACCAAATTTTACCCTCAACAATACACGAGCTGCTTCAAAAATGTGGTCGAGATGCCACAGAGATTGACCAATTGCCTTGAGTAGCCTTAGATCAGCTGGTCCAAACTGCTTTTAGAAAGTCACCTACGCTGCGTTGGGAGGTAGCCAAATTGCCTCAGCTTGGCCACTGGTCAAGGATCGAACAACCCAGGGGAAGAGCACCAATCCTTCTGTTAGCGCTCGAATTTGGCCTCAGGCTGAAGAAGGCAAAATCCAAGGCAACATCAAACCACTTAGCCTCATAGCTAGCCCTACGAGGACAGGAGAGGGCTCTCTCCGGGTCTATCTCGACAAAAGGTCTTCAAAGGGCTGAGATGACCAATAAAGAACACTGATTTTAGGCTAGTAAACTGATAGGGCAAGTTTGATTTCAATTTTTTTTGGGTTTTGTTGGAAAACTGAGCACGACAGTTTTGGGTGCGGGGATGAGACACAGTTTTTGCAGAGGTATTTTTGGGGCAAGGTAGGAGATTGTCTTGATGCCTTTGAAGGAAGTGAATGGATAGGTATGACTGGTGAGGAGCTAAGGAGAGCAAGAAACCATCAGGAGTTCTCCTTAAACAGATGAAAACATAGATATTAAGCAAACTTAAAGGCAGAGCATAGAAACCATGAATTCTACCTTAACACTTCATTTACTTAATTTGCAGAAGAGAAGAGTAGGAAAATGATACACATAACAAACTTACAAGTACATGAGAGAAACACACCATCAACACAAATCACCACAGGAATCCCAAATAGTGTTGCAGAACCATGGTCTTTCCTTTGCCAAAATTGCAGAGATACAAAGAGTAATACAGTCTAAGCTTATCCGTCAAGAGTCCAACCTCTCCAACCATGAAAATGATTTGGAAAATACATAATATAGGCAATATAACCCATTCCCTTGCCTCTACGGGTGGAGCTCATCATCCTAGGAGTTGTTTCAACCAATTCTAAACAAAGCACTACAATCTAGGCAGTCAAAACAACTTGCCTCTATAAGCTAGGAAACCAATTCATTCATTAAATTTTTGCTATTTTATGAATGAATCATCTAGAATGGGTAAATAAGTGTCAAGTCAACATGAAATTACATCAATTACATCAAGTAGGATGAAAAATCCCACCAAAAAGTCAAAACTAGTCAATGCTGCGTTTTCCTGAGCTAAAGGTGCAAAACTGACAAATTTTCCCAACGCATAGCGCGCCTTTCAGGCCACTTTTGAGGCACTTCCCGGCATCCAAATGAGGCACAAGTGGGCTTGTTGGAAAGGTCTGGATGTCTACGCTCCCGCTCAAGTAGAATTTCTCAATGTGGTAGCCATTTTCCCCTCCAAAATTGCAATCTCCCAAGACTGCTTCCTGTGTGTCCAAAAAGTGGCAAAGGGTCATTTTTTGCTTATTTTTTGACCTTTTGGGGGCTCAAATCTCCATGAAACTTCTTGGAAGTGGCTGAGAAAGTGTAATTTTTCATGACAAATCCAAAAATTCTGAGTTTTTTTGAAATGGATCTCCCCAACTTAAGGGTAGCGCGCGTCGCGCTACGCGTTGAGCCAAAACCCTGATGCATAGCACGTCTGAGCCCTACGCGTAGCGCAACTTTCAGATGCTTTTTGGAGGCCTACCCGGTGTCCAAATTGGGCGCAGGATAGCTTGTTGGAACGGTCCTTGAGTTTACTTTCCAAAAAAACTGGAGTTTTTCAATTTGGAATTCATTTGCCCTGTCAAAACGCAAATCTCCCAAGACGGGTCAAAATGTGCCAAATGAGGCTGCCTCAAGGCAGAGTGCTGTTGCAGTCAACGTTTGAATGCCTTCCTAAACTCCAAATTGAGCTCATGATAGCTCATTGGAAAGCTCTTTGTGTCTAGTTATCATGTGATGCATAAAAAAAGTCATTTGGACAACCAAACTATAAGAAAATTCGATTTTCCCAAGGACACTTCAGAGGTGCATTCGATTCTCCTGAGGCAACGATATTTTTGACATTTCTCTAAAAAAATGACACTTGTGTAAAAAGTGAAGGAGGTTTTTCTTCTTTGGCATGTTTTGGACAAAAAAATCTCTCAGTTTTGCAAAATTCATCTTTTATTGCTCTGAAACATCTTTTGAGTGAAACTTATCCCGATGTGTGAAACAAGGAACTTTGTGGAAATGAAGCACAATGAAGGGGATGAGGGGCTTGTAAATTCTTAAGGAAATTTTTGGGAGTGAGGAGGGATGTTAGGAAGCAGGGGAAAGTGGAATCTCAGAAGTCCAGTGAGGGGAAGGGGTCCAAAAGGGAAAAACACAGGTCCAACCTAGAAAATTGCCAGGTTGTAGCAAGAAACTAGGGTTTGTGCGAAAATGAGGAATTTGGGGGATCTCAGTGATGGGAAGTATTTGATAATGTACATGAAGGATAGGGGAAGGTGTATGAACATCTGGATACAAGTTTTGCTAATTATTTTACCATCCAAGAGAGATTTCCTTCAAACCCCTAGGAGAGGGAAATGAACTTACCTAGGCGCAACTGAAGCATGAAAAAGATGTAAAATGACTCATTAGACATTGACATGATAATGACAACCCTATGAATGATGATAGAATTAGAAGAATGATGACATGGATTGGCATTTGGGCAATTTTGAAAGGAGTGAAAGCAAACCCTAGACCTAATGCCTAGTGACCAAATTTTGCTTGAAGACTCACTGAAATGACAAAATTTGACCTTGACACTTCAAAATCACTTTGTAAGAGCATATTTGATCACTAAAGGAAGGCTGGAAAGACTCACACTAACATTGGCTCCAATGGGGATGGTAGCTCCTTGGGGGTGCCAAGAACGACATATCTTTGGGAGAGCAGACAGTGCCTCCGTCCATTGGGTGATGGAGTCATTATTTTGAACGGATAACACAAAACCTTTGACACATTTATTGAATGAAAAATTGACTGAAAACTGACTGAAAATTGACTCAAACTGACTCGATGGCAAACTGAAATAACTTGAAAAACTCACTCAACAAACCAAACACAAATGACTCATGACTGACTTAAAACAAGAATTTTCAAAGCTTTTTGAAGGGCAGCAGTCCATCAAGATTTGAAATCATGATGACAACTACCTGTGTGTCTTACAAGACAATATACATCAAACTATATCAAAATGCCAATGCAACCAATCAAGCAGATGCCTTCTTGATTGATTCTCCTGATTAGATCTTCTGGTCAACAGTACAAACCTATCACTAGGAATCCAAAAACATAGTTGACCATGGCTGCAACAAAACACTGTAATAAACACTTTCACTGCTGGCTGCAACAAACTTGCTAGAGGATCGTAAAAAACATGAAGATTTGCCATTGCCACCTCCTGCTGAAACAAAAAGGTGTCCTTTGTTTCAAATTCTGATCCGCCTTCATCATGTGCTTCAGTAAAAGTATGCTCATAGGCTTCAAAAAACTCTGAACAAATGGATGAGCAGATCTCTTCTTGGAAAAACATTTCAGCACATGAAACATATGAAGAATCTGAAAGGTAATCCTGTATGCTCTGATCTTCTGTAGTCTGACAATATGGTAGGTCATCTTCAAATGATATGACAGCCGGATTATCATCTTTGTGTAGGAAAACATTATCTGTTTAATGATGTACAAGACAGTCATCTTTTTCAACAGAGGAAGAAATTTCTCCAACACTTTCCTGACTATGTGTGCACTGCAAATCTGCTGTAGCTTGGGCTGTAACAAGACCTCTCAAGAGCTGATCTATCTCCTCTTCAGACAAAGGGGACAATGCCTTTTGTTTTCTTCTGCTTAAACAGTAATTATCTTCATATGACAGGGCACTCAGAATATCATTTATTACTGAGTTATTGAAAGGAGATTCATCAATTACTTGCACAAAGATCTCACCTTGTTGTTCATGAACTGACTGGATTGCTTCTTCATGAAGGTTGTGTTCTAATGATGGACTAGCAGTATGAATTACTGTGTCTTCTGCATTCCAAATGATTTCAACAGAACCTGGAGTAGCTGACTGGAAATTATCACAATCTACAATCAACACTGGACTTACTTGCATGCTGCTGTCTTCTGTGGGCAGATCTGAAATGTCATTCTCCCTTTCATCATTTTCAGCCATATTATCTTCAACCTGCTGATCTTGATTCTGCTGCAAAATGTCCTGATCATTTTGACAAGTATGCTGAAATGGATTTTCATACAGAGCCTCCATGATCTCATCATCCATAAAATTATCATCTTCATAATATTTCTCAAGGCTTTCAATAAAACTATAAGCATGCTTGCAACAGTCTTGAACTAAATTTAATGATGGATAAGAGTCCTTATATCGTTCAATGAACATAGCATAAAAATCCTTTAAACAGTAAATACAAGCAGGCGACAAACTTTCATACCATGATTGGGCTTTACCTTCCAGAGTGGACAAGAATATCTTCATCAAGCAATCTTCAGGAAAATCAAACTTCAACTTGCGAATATGCATGTGAAATCTAACTAGATGTAGAGAAACGTCCTTCCTACCATCATCTTTAAATGTAGGCAAATTCCTTGACCAATCTACCTTCAGAATTTTATTTGGAAAACTAGGGATGTGATCTCGGCTCATGGGAGCATATCTTCTTGCAACCCGATCCATTTTTAAAAGCTCAAAGCTACTAATCTTCCTGCAGTGAAGTCACCATGAAGCATTGATCTCTGGAGTTTTCAGTGAAGGAGTCGCTAGTGAATGATTTCAGCCTTGTCAGTGTCTGATCGTTGTCCACCATCAACAATCAGATCTGAACTTGATACATGTACTGGGGTAATTAACAAGTTACATGTCACGTTTACAAGCTAGCCCGGAGATTGACTGAAGCAGCGTTTATCTACTTCCGCTAATGCAAAGCAAAAGCGTTTCGAAGGCTACCTGGCATAACTTCAGGCTCCGTCTGTAGCTTATAAAACAAATGACATCAACAAGCAAACCATTTGATCTCCATAGTATGGTCGCCAATATGTTAGCCCTCGATTTGGCCTCAGGCTGAAGAAGGAAAAATCCAAGGCAACATCAAACCACTTAGCCTCGTAGCTAGCCCTACGAGGATAGGAGAGGGCTCTCTCCGGGTCTATCTCGACAAAAGGTCTTCAAAGGGCTGAGATGACCAATAAAGAACACTGATTTTAGGCTAGTAAACTGATAGGGAAAGTTTGATTTCAAATTTTTTTGGGTTTTGTTGGAAAACTGAGCACGACAATTTTGGGTGCAGGGATGAGACACAATTTTTGCAGAGGTCTTTTTGGGGCAAGGTAGGAGATTGTCTTGATGCCTTTGAAGGAAGTGAATGGATAGGTATGACTGGTGAGGAGCTAAGGAGAGCAAGAAACCATCAGGAGTTCTCCTTAAACAGATGAAAACATAGATATTAAGCAAACTTAAAGGCAGAGCATAGAAACCATGAATTCTACCTTAACACTTCATTTACTTAATTTGCAGAAGAGAAGAGTAGGAAAATGATACACATAGAAAACTTACAAGTACATGAGAGAAACACACCATCAACACAAATCACCACAGGAATCCCAAATAGTGCTGTAAAACCCTGGTCTTTCCTTTGCCAAAATTGCAGAGATACAAAGAGTAATACAGTCTAAGCTTATCCGTCAAGAGTCCAACCTCTCCAACCATGAAAATGATTTGGAAAATACATAATATAGGCAAGCTAACCCATTCCCTTGCCTCTAGGGGTCGAGCTCATCATCCTAGGAGTTGTTTCAACCAATTCTAAACAAAGTAATACAATCTAGGCAGTCAAAACAACTTGCCTCTATAAACTAGGAAACCAATTCATTCATTAAATTTTTGCTATTTTATGAATGAATCATCTAGAATGGGTAAATAAGTGTCAAGTCAACATGAAATTACATCAATTACATCAAGTAGGATGAAAAATCCCACCAAAAAGTCAAAACTAGTCAATGTTGTGTT
Organism: Pinus tabuliformis; assembly: GCA_031772625.1. NCBI lineage: Eukaryota > Viridiplantae > Streptophyta > Pinopsida > Pinales > Pinaceae > Pinus > Pinus tabuliformis. The sequence continues at coordinate 38,167,335 of CM062810.1, read as the reverse complement.
TTCCTGAGCTGAAGGTGCAAAACTGGCAAATTTTCCCAACGCGTAGCGCGCCTTTCAGGCCACGTTTGAGGCACTTCCCGGCATCACAATGTGGCACAAGTGGGCTTGTTGGAAAGTTCTAGATGTCTACTCTCCTGCCCAAGTGGAATTTCTCAATGTGGTAGCCATTTGCCCCTCCAAAATTGCAATCTCCCAAGACTGCTTCCTGTGTGTCCAAAAAGTGGCAGAGGGTCATTTTTTGCTTGTTTTTTGACCTTTTGGGAGCTCAAATCTCCATGAAACTTCTTGGAAGTGGCTGAAAAAGTGTAATTTATCATGAAAAATCCAAAAATTCTGAGTTTTTGTGAAATTTACCTCCCCAACGTAAGGGTAGCGCGCGGCGCACTACGCGTTGAGCCAAAACCCTGATGCGTAGTGCGCCTGAGCCCTATGCGTAGCGCGACTTTCAGATGCTTTTTAGAGGCCTTCCCGGTGTCACAATTGGGTGCAGGATAGCTCGATGGAAAGGTATTTGAGTCTAATTTCTAACACAACTGGAATTTTTTAATTTGGAGTTCATTTTCCCTGTCAAAAATCAAATCTCCCAAGACTGGTCAAAATGTGCCAAATGAGGCTGCCTCAAGGCAGAGTGCTGTTGCAGTCAACTTTTGAATGCCTTCCTCAACTCCAAATTGAGCTCATGATAGCTCATTGGAAAGCTATTTGTGTTTAGTTATCATTTGACTCATAAAAAAAGTCATTTGGCCAACCAAGCTAGGCGAAAACTTGATTTTCCCAAGGTCACTTCAGAGGTGCATTCGATTCTCCTGAGGCAACAATATTTTTGACATTTCTCTAAAACCATGACACCTGTGTAAAACGTGAAGGCATTTTTTCTTCTTTGGCATGTTGTCGACAAAAACCTCTCTCAGTTTTCCAAAATTAATCTTTTATTTCTCTGAAACATCTTTTGAGTGAAACTTATCCCGATGTGTGAAACAAGGAACTTTGTGGAAATGAAGCGCAATGAAGGGGATGAGGGGCTTGTAAATTCTTAAGGAAATTTTTGGGAGTGGGGAGGGATGTTAGGAAGCAGGGGAAAGTGGAATCTCAGAAATCTAGTGAGGGGAAGGGGTCCAAAAGGGCAAAACACAGGTCCAACCTAGAAAATTGCCAGGTTGTAGCAAGAAACTAGGGTTTGTGCGAAAATGAGGAATTTGGGGGATCTCAGTGATGGGAAGCATTTGATAAGGTACATGAAGGATAGGGGAAGGTGTATGAACATCTGGATACAAGTTTTGCTAATGATTTGACCATCCAAGAGAGATTGCCTTCAAAACCCTAGGAGAGGGAAATGAACTTACCTAGGCGCAACTGAAGCATGAACAAGATGTAAAATGACTCATTAGACATTGACATGATAATGAAAACCCTATGAATGATGATAGAATCAGCATAATGATGACATGGATTGGCATTTGGGCAATTTTGAAAGGAGTGAAATCAAACCCTAGACCTAATGCCTAGTGACCAAATTTTGCTTGAAGACTCACTGAAATGACAAAATTTGACCTTGACACTTCAAAATCACTTTGTAATAGCATATTTGATCACTGGAGGAAGGATGGAAAGACTCACACTAACACCTTCCACAATCTGCATTGTCTCAAAGAATTTGTTCAACACTTCCTCAGTCTACTCTATCTCAAAGAATTCGTCTGCACTTACAATGCTTTAAAGTTTGCGTGGTACTCCAGAAAAAATCAAGCTAGTCAACACTTCTTCACTTCTGTGGCAAGTCTGCAATGTGTATTTACCGGGGCCGCAAAGATTAGTCTACCACTGAGATATATTCTTGATCTAAAATATCGTTGTAGAGTATAATATCACGGGGCCATAGATATGTATTCACCGCAAAGACGTATGATCGAGATCCAGATGACCCGAAACCGTAGACCTGCAGACCCGAAACCCACCCGCATACCCGAAACCCTACCACAGACCTACGCCAGACCCGAAATCGGAGACCTGGAACTGCAGACCTACAACAGACCCAAAATTTGAAACGACAGACCCAAAACAATTACAAAATTCTCAAACCCGAAACGCAAATATTACCAAATATCATAATTTTAAATAAATTAAAATATTTTTTTTTAACTATTATTGTAATTTTGGTTAATTATAAAATAATTGATTGTAAATTTTTTTCCATAAAAATTATATAATTAAGATTTCAAAAAATGAATAGAGTAAATTGAAATTGTGGGTTATTAACTCTATAACAATTTTATGTAAAAAAAAAACTTTCAGAACTTAATATTCTCAATAAATAATATACACTATGTTTCTATATGGATATTAATTACAAGATTATTTTCTAAAACTTTTGGATAATAGAATATACAATATTTTATTATAAGATTAAACTTAATAAAATATTATATTTTCTTTTATAAAAACACTTAGCTATAATGGTATATAATTTAATCTTTACAACTTTACATAGTGTATTGTTTACCAATATCTCATATAAAATAAATTTCGTTTATAACTTTATAAAATTATATAATAATCAATTTAATTTACTAAATTTGAATGCCTCATTATTTGACTGGTTTCCACATCATATTATTACAAAACTAGAGCGCCTTATTTCCTCGACTTTAATGGTTTAGGGTTTTTGATAAATACCGAAGGGATGAGACTCCTTGGGCCTCATCCACGATAAATCAACCATTAATATTGGGTTTGAGAAAACAAATCTTGTGCACTTGTACTAACTATAGCAAGGGGGCTTAAGCTCACATTAGAGATGGCTTTTCATGTGTGCCAGGCGAGCATCCAATTGCTCCAAACAAGAACATTGGTAATGTTTCACCTTTTGGACCGTGTTAAAGTAATAAATAGTGTCGTTCCAATCCTCATGCTTCTCTATCAATATTGTACACAAAAGAGTCTTAATTTTCCAATGTAGCGTAATGGAATGTAGGTATCAGTTTCGTCTTCCCTTGGTGTGACCAGGGTTAGGAACCCAGTTAGAAAGATTCTCGAGAATTTTAAAATATGTGTATGCCTGTCGATCATGAATTTCATAAGTTTCCGGCTGATTAATGTCCTCTTGAATGTCCAGAGAAGTAACTGAGTGAAAAATAATAGTTGTTGTTCATGTCCGGGCCTAGGCATGTGGTCGACTTTGTTTACCACGTCCTCCCCCACCCCTATGGCTACACATCCTTTGACATGGAAATAAAGACTAGTTGGATAGAAAAAATACAAGAAACCAGAGCCCCAACCAACTCACTCAGAGAGAACTTAGACTAGCCCAGTCAAAACCGACTAAGTCCCATCGACTACAAGACTAATAGACCGACCCGAACCATTTTAGGTAAATGGACCAATACACCTCTAAATCAGAGAGCCACCACCAAAAAACTTCCCCAAAAATCCAGAGAGCCATAGGACATAGGCCACAAGGGATAGCAAAGCCACAAAATAGAGAAACAACACGCTTAGGCCGAACAAAAAGCTTAGGCTTAGGCTTAGATGGGTAAATACTAGGATCAAGAGAGACACAGGAGCCACCAGAAACTAGGAATACTTGAGAATCATATTACATAAAATGTAAATAATAAAAGACGATGACCATAATTAAGCCCCACATAGACACAAAAAATATAACTAGCATTAGAGATCAAAAAGGTACCCTAGTTCTACTTCCCCAATTTTCCAAAGCTAGCAATAATTCTCACACAGATTGCTAAGTAGTGGTGTTGACTTCCTCCTTCTTCAATTTTTGCAATCTCCACGAAGCCACAGAATGCTAAACCACAAAAGTTCCAAATCTAGTTTTAAATATCCAACTAGTAGGGCCAATCAACCAAAGAGAGCAACTAGGTCGAAAAGGGGGGTTATCCAACATGCATGCATGGGTGATTTCCACTACAACACCATAGGAAATTGGACCTTTCTCTATAGAAGCCCAAAAATCACTCCATCTTATAACAAATTGATCATTGGGTGTAGATTCCTCCGTGTTGAGCAAATGAAAAGTTAATTCCACTAACAATGAGAGAGGAGTCTAAACATAGCATAAATTCCAAATTCCTTCCTGAAACATAACAATACTAAGTTGTTGCGGGAGATAGGACATATTGAAATATGATGTAATGCTTCAAATGATTGGTGCATGGGAGGGGCAGACCACACCACCTCCCCTCTTAATTGCAACGGGAGGCAGGCGCCCCTCCCAACCTCCGTTATTATATTTTCATTCACCCCAATCGATGGAAAAAATGAAACTAACTAATTAACTGAACTTTAGAAAATATAAAATTTAGAATGGGAACCCTTATGGGAGTTGCAACATTGGTGAAATGTTCTTCTTTGATAGCATGTCTTCATCCACCACACCAATTCTTCCTAGTTTAGATGGAAAGCACTTACATTTTTGTCTTAATTTAGAAATGAAGCTATACGATATGAAATTTCTATAAATAGGTTATCATTGTACCTGTGAGAATTTCTAAAAGAAATATGGTGGGCTACATAGTGAGGTGCACATGGTTGTGCATCTAAAACCATTGGGTGTAGAGTTATGATAAATTGCGTTGTGTTATTTTTGTAGTCCTGGTGCTATATGTTGTTACTATGAACACGATCTCCATAGGTCATGTTCCCAAATGTGATCTCCACAGGTCACAATTCCCAAATGTGACCCCCATAGGTCGCGTTCCCAAATTTGATCTCCACAGGACGCATTCCTAAATATGATCTCCAAATGTTGTTTTCCCAAATGTGATCTCCATAGATCACAATCCTAAATGCAATTTCCCTTACATCATGATCTCACTTGCGATTTCCCATGAGTTGCATTCTCAAATGCACTCCACAAATCTCAGTATCACCTATGATCTCCCAAATGCGACCTATTTTTCATTGCTTGATTGCGGTAGACTCAAGGTCACAATTCACATATCCAACCTCTAGAAACTACCTCCTAATTGTGTGACATGCAGTGGATGTACACAGATGTGATTATCTTGCATAGGCAACTCTCTAAGTTTCTAATCACACTTATATTCCCTAGGGGCACTATGACTTATTTTATAATACAATTGGTATCCATTAGAATCACGACCTGATCTATCTATAGCGAATTGAATCCATTACAATTCTTATGACGTGTTTCCAATTGTGAGATATATGTGGAGGTATTCTCAAAGAAATTTAGTGTTGGTGTCATAAGTCCTGCAAATATATTAAGGTGGGCTCTAAAGAATGCATCCGCTATTGTAGTAGGAAATTATGATTTCTTAGGAACTATGATTGCAGGTGCTTTAGAGAATCATCTTCATCTTTTGAAGCTACTATTATAGTTGAAGAGATAGTGGAGATTGATAGGGATTATATATAATTCCCTAGTTTGTTACAAATTAGGAAAAATTGTTTATGGAGCCTAATAATGTTAGAATTTTGGTCGCTCACTAGAAAATGATAATAATCAAATATATTATTCCAATGTTTGGAAGATCTCACAGATGAATGTTCTACTACTTATTATTGTTAAATATATATTAGGGGAAGCAGGGTTATATTGAATGTAAACAATTTTTGGAATAGTCAAAGTTGTTGCCATCAAAGCTCTAAGATTTGGTAATGGGAGAAACAACCTACCACATGATATTGCTATAAATGTCAGGTGCCGAAATTTGGGTTGGTGATTTTGGTATTAAGTTTAAGATGCATATGTTGAGTAGCTTGATCTTGAAAGGAAGGTGACTATAATTCAACTACCATTATTATTGATGTTTCCACCAAAGATGAATTAATCCGCCTTCACATATTCTTGATTCAGGTAGAAGTGATGGAGTATATCCAGAAGCTTGGTTGAATTGGAATGGTTAGAGAAAAACAAAGAAAAGGAGTTTCTCTAGTTGATATAAAGAAATATAATGTGTGCCAAAAAAAGTTCTCAGATAATAGGCCACATCCTTTTAGGCATTGTCAAGTTTCATACATTGGAGCTACTATTTTTGGACCAAATATCGTTATCTTAGCAAGAAAATGTATCTCATATTGAAGTGCTCATTTTCCACTTAGATACCTTTGGCCAAGTATTTATCCAACCCTCATAAAGCACAATTTTACATTTTCTAGTTTGATCATATTTGTGCAAATTTGTCCCCTCTTTCATCAAAATATTGACAATAGAGTGAAATTGGAGCTCTTATTCCTTTTGGCATTAATGCTTATGGTCTTACAAATGAATTTTTTCCATCACAATTTAAGGCAATATTGGATGAAGGTGCTTCACTTGTTGATAATAAGGAAATATTTCAGTCGAACCCCTATTTTTTCTACCAAACATAACATTGCTCATGGTTCAAGTTATTGGGAGAGTGGAAACATGGAATAAGGGCAACAGAAGGTTGATGATGAAGAGAAGAAATATTATCTTCCTGATGAACAATATGGTTGTCCAAAATCCAATTCAAATAAGTGGGCATTTTGCATCCCAAATCTGGTGAAACTACATGGCTCCTATCACTGCAAGATAATGAAGTTGTATCTAGCATTTGATCTGTTACTTTTGGGAAACACTTGTGGTTGTTGGAACTAAAAAGGACCTAGAATTTTGGCCAAAGAGGCATTGATCAGAAGGTTTTATTCCTATCTATATATCTATGGATGATGGAAAATCCCTGGGTATTTTCAATAAAACACCAGTTGATGGAGTACCTCTTGGATTATGTCCTATATATTATGTGGGCTACACATACCTTGAGATATTGAACTACAGAAAAGGACTACATAGGGGGTCCAAAATTGGTGTTTGATTTTCATAAATAGATCACTTTTTAATTTTTTTTCTTTGAATGAAAACATGTGTAACCATTGTAATATGCTTGCAGGTAGAAAAGTGGGAATGCTAATGTTGGCCTATGTAGAGGTAACTAGGGTTTCTCGCAAAGGTTACATAACTATGGTTTCAAAAAGTTGGAAAGTCGGATCCATACAAGATTCTAGAACTTGTTAGAAATACCAAAGGCATGAAATCAAAGTTGGTTGGATGTAAATGAGGCACAGTAGCAGGAAAAGAAAATGAACAACATAAACTTGTCTCATGACCTTGCAATAGCATTGGAAATGAGAACTATATGATTTCCAAAGAACCAACTCTATTATCCTCATAACCTATATTCTATCAATATGTAAATGTTTCTTATCATGATGCTAAAAGCCATGCCGAGATCGATTGAGAACTTAATAGTCATTAGATATGAGAGAGTCATGAGGAAGGTCAAGGGTCAAGAGGGTAGATGAAAAGTCATAGGAGAAGGTGAAAGATCACCCTCCTCACCTCTATAAATATGCCCTCTTTCCTCATTGTGCATGGACTTTTAGCAATTGAGGTAGGACTAACATTATATAATTGATTTGTGCTTGAGGAGTTAGAGGAATTCTTTTTTTCCCCTATGAAAAATCGTAAGTTTATATTAATTGGAAAATTACATGTCATATATGTTTGTAGGCATATGTTGTATGTTGTGGCCATAGCCTTCAAAAAAATATAGGTCTGTACATAAGTTACCCATAGAGGCTATATAGTCATTGTTCTGTAAAAAAGTTTATACAAAAATATATAAAGCATAGATAGCTGATATGTACTACTGTAAATAAATATAAAAGTTAGGGCCTATCGGCCCTCTTTTGTAGTTGATCGATGTAAGTCATGTGGTAATACTGAAAATTCTCTACCTCCCTCCGTCCCTTGAATTAACCATAGACCTCTGGTCTGGTTTGAGGCCTCCTTGGATAGTTGATCTGCAACCTGATTGCACTCCTTGTAAATGTGTAGACAGGAAATATGTTCAAATTGTGTTTTTAATTTCATGGAATCATCCAAAATGTTTCTGATTGACTGCACATGACATGGAGATGTGTTATTGAACCAATTTATGATGATTTTGGAAGTCTCAAAAATCTGTAATTTTCTACATTCATGTGCCAAGGAAAGATGTAATAGATGGCTGAGTGAGACGAGTTCAACAAAATTATTGGTACCAACACCCAAATCCATACAGATATGAAAGAAATGGTTGTCTGATAGGTGAAATAAAATCGCCCCCCCAACCCCCCTCCCACATCCCTATTCTTGGGTAGATTCGTCAAAATAGGCCTAAGGTTGATCATGATTGATGGCTTCAAGTATCACTGTACAGGAAGGTGGAGGATGGTCATCATTAGGTACCTCATGAAAATCATTGATAATCTGTGCAATTACTAATGGCCATCAAATTTCCTTGTTGTTGAAGATGATATGGTTCCTGCTTAACCAAATAGACCAACAAATAATCAGTGGGAGATTTCGATTTTTCATATTTGTGGACCCATCCCACCATTGGTTCCATGCCTCCAAGATATTATGCCCAACCCAATGCTATGTGATTGCTAGAGAGGAGAGGACTTGTTCCCAAATGTGACTAATAGATGGACAAAGAAGGAAGAGGTGCTCATTCGATTCCTCAGCCTGTTGGCATATGACACACTAGGTCAGGCCATAGTGGGATCATTTCATCAGGTTTACACCAGTGGGGGTTTTATTCATAATAACATTCCACATCAATATTCAGGTTCGAGGGGGTGCCTTAGGTTTCCAAAGAGATCTCCACCACCCTTCCAAAGAAGGTGACTTGTGCGCAACATGTATGATGGGGTATCCTTCCTTGGGGGAATATACTCCATGAGTTGCATGTGCTTAGATGAACTCGTCTTCATCATTGGATATGTGGACATATGATTCGATCAATGCAGTGATGTATCGCTCCCATTCTTGTAGCCAATGGTCAGGGATACTAAGGCAGGGTGCTGATTTCCAAGCCTGCATAAAAATAGTGGAGTTCTCCAAGTTTGCAATGTGTGCAATTGAGGTGATGCCCCTATATTTAAGGATTCTATGAGATCAGGTGGAAGGCAATACATATTACCACAACCAGTCCATGGGTCTAAGCCAATACGAACTAATGTACCTGCTTTAATGTGTCAAGTGAGGTTGTTCTCGATGGTAGGAAGAGTGTTTAGTACAGCCCGCCAAATACCACAGACATCGGGAATTAAGAATGAGCCATCCAAATTTGGAAGTTAGAGCATGTGCAAAGGTTGGAAGATCTTTTAGGCCCCATCCTCCCCATTTCTTGGGTAATTCAATATGACTCCATCTCACCCAGGAATATGGCTTCCACTTCTTGTGTCCATTCCAAAGGAATTTGCAACAAATTTTTTGGATTCTAGAAAATATACGTTGTGGAATCCATGCCAAGGACATCCAGTAAACCAGTGTAGCTTCCAAAATAGATTTAATAAGTACCAATATCCCTGCTCTAGATAAGAATTTATGATTCCAGTTAGAAGTCTTTTTTCCACTTAGCCACCAACCAGATCCAGTCCGCTATCTTGTACCCATGGGATTTGATACGAAACCCTAGGTATTTAATTCCATCTTCCAGTAGGTGACTTTGAAAAGGAAACTTCTTATATGCATATTGGGTTTCCTGTAGAGATCATGTAGAGAATGTAATTGTTACACTAAAAAATGTCACCATGGCTATTTACAGTCGGTATGGCTCAATCAACAGTCATACTACCCTTTTTGAGCAAGTCTTATGCCTCTACTATTCATATCAAACTCCAAGAAAGAGAGAAAGTCTTTATAAAACATGTTTATCTCTGGGTACGCAGGTTCTCTCAAGCCTTGCCTGCGGGTACGCACCTTTTGTTCATAAGGTCTGCGTCCAAGGACGCTCTGTATCTAAAGGGGCAGGTGCGTCCCTCTGAAAAGGTTAAAATGCGCAAGTTTTATCTTCAAAAACTTACTTGTGGTCATTTCTAGAGCATTCTAGAAGATTATTGGATGAGTATTGAACGCCTCCAGATGGTTCATTCACTCCTATCAAAGAGGAACTTATCCCATCAATAAGGGAGTGATCCCATCCAAAGAGGGGACTATCCCATTGATGGTGGACCTGATTAACTTCCTCTTGAGCACTATAAAAAGAGGCATTGAGCCAGAAGGAAGAAGGTTGAAAGCTATAGATTTCTAAGGGTAAATGCTGCAGGAATTAGGACTCCCATTTAGAAGCTTGTGAGGAGAGATTGTCATCTTTACTTGTTCTATTTGGAAGTGGGTGAGCTTTGTCAAAGTAGAGGAAGACTCTTGTGGACCCTAGAAGGAGCTTGCACAACACCAAGGCTCAGGTTGTAATGGTTCCTTTTGATTACCTTTAATGCAAATTGGTCCATTCTTCTCAATAGCTTGTTGTTAATGGGTTATTTCATGTACTCCTTGGTCTATATGTTGAATATGCTTTGTTTTATGTTATAATCAGGTGCTATTTAATTGTTTGACTGTTGGTGATTGCAGGTTTTGGAGAACGGGAGGAGCTCATCCGGATCAACAAAGCTTGGACTTCTACAACAGCGTTTGGACAGAGGTAAGAACGACACACTTGATTTCTCATATCATAATGTATGTTTAGAGAAGGATAGCTCCAGTTTGTTTTGTTTGTCATTAGAATGTCTTAGACTTCTAGGAAGGTCAGCTGTGTCCGCACCCTTGACTGATTCCGTGTGACAGTAATGGATGACTTTAACCTATTAATTTTCATCCCAATTGAAGCACTGAAAAGTAGCATGATATCATAGAAATTGGAGAAGTCTTGGATTCCACCATTTAGGAAGATAAGCACATCATCTACAAATAGGAGATGAGAAATTGTACACTGATATGTGATATTGAGTTCTTTTATGCACCCTTCTCTTCTTGCATGTAGAATCAATATGCTTAGCCCTTCCATAACAAGTAGAAATAGTAGAGGAGAAAATGGGCACCCTTGTCTGAGACCTCTCTTAGCATGGAAGAAATTGGAGGTAGAACCATTGATAAGAACGCTAAAAGAGACAGAGGAAATGCAACACATGATCCATTGGATGAAAGTGAGGGGAAAGCCTAAATGTGTGAGGAGAATTCTTAGATAAAGCCAGCTGACTCGATTAAAAGCCTTGGAGAGATCAATTTTTAGAATGTCTCCTTTTAAATGCTTCAACTGAATGGAGTGAAGAGCAATGAAGGTGGAATTGATAGCCTCATACATGCAACCCTGGGTTCTACATTCCTCCACTACCTTAAGAAGGTCCAATCTAATAATCTCAGAAAAGGCAAGATATAATTCAATCGTCCATCCATCTAGTCCAGGACTTTTATCCTTTTTGAACCATTTAAGAGTACTTTCCAATTTCCCCATAGTCACTGGCTTAGTGAGGTCTTCTGATGCATCATGGTCGACGAAACGAGGGAAGAGTCTAGAAATGAAAATAATTTCATCAAGAGAGGCCCTAGGTGGAGCGTTGAAAATATGATGAAAGTGAGAGGTTCCTAGATGAGCCAGGTGATGAAAGGTGTGAGCAAACGATCCATGTTCGGTAGGAATCTTCCATATAGTATTACAAGCCCATCTCCCTTTTGCGAAATTGTGGAAGAATTTAGTATTTTTATCCCCAACCTTCAGTCAGATGGCTCTGCTCCTAAGTCGCCAGGTCTCCTCTCGTTCCTTAAGTATTTTAGACCTCTGAGCCTCTAAATTAGTGAGAGTATTTTTAGCTTCTTCAGAGGAGAAACCTTGGCCCTGCTCATCCATTAGATCAACCAAATTATCCTGAATAAAGCAGAGTGTTTGATCATACCAGGAATGCTTGGTTTTTTCCCATTATATGGATAGTCTCTTAAGTTCATTGAGATTGTGACAAAAACCTTTTGCCATAGCACACCGCTGAGTGGGTGGGTGAGCTCACCAATAATCAGTGACCAATTTATGATAATCGGGATCCATCAGCCAAGTTGAGTTGAATTTAAATGGTGCTCTTGGTTTTTGAAAAGGTCCTGCCAATTCCAGGTAGATAGGGGAATGGTCAGAGATACCCTCAGATCCTTCCCATTGTCAAATATTTGACAGGGTGCCTAGCAAGTGTTCCTTAATGAGGAAGCAATCCAATCTTTGGCCCAAAGATGCTTCTCCTATTATTCTATTGCGCCAAGTTGATTGCCCCTTATTCATGGGGATATCAATCATATGGTGTTGATTCAGAAGTTTCTCCATAAAATCAAATAGGGGATCTAGATGTGCATTATGTCCCCAAGATTCTGCATGACCAACTGTGTAGTTGAGATCCCCTCCCATAATAATATTGTTGGAATTTTTTTAGGGAAATATACATAAAGCGATTCCAAAAATTGACCTCGTTGAGATAGGGTGAATATACCTTGATTATTCATAAGTCCCTACCGATCTTCGAAGAGTAAATATCCATGCCTATAAATCCAGAACCCCCCCAGGTTGAGATGAGGTTGATAGAGCAGGTGTTGATACGAAGTGCAATTCCCCAAGATCGACCATTGACATCAAGCACATGAAAACACCAACCTAGCTTCATAGAGAGCAAAACTGAGATGACCTGCTCAGCCTTCCCTAAGATTTATTTAAAAAAGATGAAGTCAGTCAGCTCTAAATCCAGAAGTCTTTTGAGGGCTAATTTGTTAGTGAGGCTAGCCAACGCTCTATAGTTGAAAGACATCCACTTCATGGTTGAGACTGAGAGAGGGTGTTCTTTGCTCTAAGAACCCTGTCAAGAGTGGATTATCTTCCCAGGGCCACATCTGCCCCAACAAGGATAATAGCTTTCAAGATCAATGATGGATGCCCCCGAGGGATCTTGGTGGATTTAGGAGGGGAGATAAGGCCAATCCCAGATGGTTTGGGTGGGAGAGATACCCGGGAGCAGATTTTATATGGATGAGACAGTCGAGATGAAGTGGAGGGTTCTAGAGAAGAGGTGGTGGATAGACCAGTTACAGAATGAGGGGTAGTATAAAAAATAGTGTTAGGTAGGTCCAAGGGACAAGTGAGGGGAGATGTAGACATGCAAGCAATGGATGAAAATGCAACATGTAATTGTTGTGCAATACAAGATAAAGAAATAGAGGAGTAGAGAGGAGAAAGAGTACCCAAGGAGAGAGCGGCCACAACTAGCTTGAGATCTCGTCATGGGCAGAGAGGGAGGCCGATGAGAGATAGAAAAGGTCAGCTGAGAAGTGCCCCCATCTGTTTCCTACAATTGGGAAGAGCGAGGAGTCTCATAGACCACTAGAGATGCCTCAGGTCTTGGAACATCTGTGCCTTTGGAAGGGGATGATGTCGAAGTTACTAAAGGGCATTATTTGAAAATATGTCCAACCTTATGACACCTTCTGCACCTGAAAGGCACCCCTTCATAATCAAGAATTTGTATACGGGTGAAATGTTTCCATTGAAGTGTAATCTTCTCTTCCAGTCCTTCCCTGGTATCTAGGTGAACCAGGATATGAGCCAATGATTTATTGCCTGAAGTGGTATAGGAATTATCATGGTCCAAGTAAGTGCCCAGGGAATTACCAATGCGAGTAAATATATATTTCAACTAGAAGTGCAGTGAAAGCCTAGGTAGGCGAACCCAAATCGATCTAGCACCTAATTGTTCTTGCTCTGGATCAAATAGAGGGCTCCATCTCTTAAGAAGAACCGCAGCCAATTCGATGTGCCAATAACAGGACATAATCCATGTTGAGTTACAAAATGGGTATTCGTTTACCATTAACCTCATCATCTTTTTCCTTTATTCTTGTCTTTTCCATAACTTAATGCGCTAATAGATTGCAGAATTATAGTAAGAAATAAAGGAATTATTTGCAGTTATGATTTAGCTAACTTTCACCCTTCTTATGCAGGAAAGAGATAAAAGGAACGATTGTTGTTCCCTGACATTGGAACAACAAAATATGACAAGAAAAGGAAGGAACGAGTCGGTTGTGAACAAGGATGAGAGTAAATCAGAGGGATCAGTGTGGAATAGGAAAGATGTTTGGATTTAGTTATCAGTTGTGAATCCCTCAGGATCGAGAGATCCTGAGGGATCGCATTTACCATTTATCTTTACCCTTTCAGATTATAAAAGAGGATTATTGTAAGAAGAAAGGGAGGAATCTGTGTTATTTTTTGAATTGTAATTTGAATTACAGACTCTCGTTGTTGAGAGAACACGACTATACTGTAATGCTCTTTAAGTTCGATGATTAATATATAATTGAAGTTGTTTTTCCCTCACATTATCTAAAGTAACTTGGCAGTGTTCGTTGGTGGTCAAGGGCCCATCCTTTGGTGGATTTAACTTCTTTCTTTCTGCCATACGTTTCTGATTCTCGCAAGTGTGATTGTTTGATAGTTTTCTTGCTTTATGTGATTTTATCTCCTTCGCTATTTACTGTTTTGATTTTAGCTCCTTTTCTATTTATTGTTTTCCTATGTTGACGGAATATCTCTGCTTTATATGATTTACAACACTATCGTTTGATTCAGCTTACCTTCATTGCATATTGAGTTACCTAGATAAGCATTTGAATTGATTTAATCAACTGTAAAGAGTTTAATTATCGCTATTGGACTCTCAGATTGATATCATTGCTATTTAGATTATTTACTGGAGATTGAGTTTGATTTAGATTAAATTATTTAGATTATTTAATGGAGATTGAGTTTGATTTAGATTAAATTAGTTAAGAAGAGATGAGTTATTGCTACTGTACTCTCAGCTGACAATGTTGTTACTTGAATTTTTGTTAGATTTGGTTTCAGTAGAGGATTGAGCTTTGATATTTCCTTTAATAATTGAAATTGGAATTTGTTAGATGCATCTATTTACTCTTGTATTAAAAGATATATACTACAATTTAGGAAACATTACTCTCTGAATTAATAGCAGCCACATATTGCGTACACTTTTGAAATAAGAGGACTTGCCCAGGTTGATGATTAATCTGGGATAATTAGGAGTTTTAAAAGGCACCTTTTATCAACCAACATTTTGGTGTCGTTGCCGGGGAGAGTGTAGCCATTTACAAAGAGTGATGTATATCTAATAATTGCTTTTGTGGAAGAATTGGGTATTGAAAATGGAAGGTAAGAACCTACGTAACGAGCAAGTAAAGTGCTTGCTCCTCCGCCCGCTTTTCAGCACAATTATAGAAAAGTGAAGTAGGTGTTTGATGTTTGTCTGTTGAGAGAGAACTGGGTATTAAAAATGGAAGGTAAGCACTTGCGTACGGAGCAAGTAAAATGCCTGCTCCACCCCCCACTTTCCAGCAGATTTTTTAGGAACTTAGGGTAGAGATAAACATTTAAATTGTTTGCATGAATGACTAAGAAGAACATACCCGAAAACAATCTAATTCCACTACCCAAACCTGAAAAATCTAAGGGACCGGTGACCCTTGGATGATCAACTTTCATTGACGACATCTTAAAGAAAGTTGAATCTCAGCCATCAGTAGGTCCCCAAAACGTTGCTTCCAGATAACCTACTGTTTCCCTTCGGGCCACAAGCTCACCATCTGTAGCCTACGCTGAGGTCCACAGTAAAACAATAGGAACTGAGAAGAGTTTTCAAGAAATTGAAAATTTGCACCCAATTTCCTCACAAGAAGGGAATTCCTGTAATATTCGTGAAGGAAGAGAAACAGGGGAAACAAAGGAACCAAGATCCCCTCAGGTAGTAATTGAGCAAAGGAAACCCAGTATCCCAGACCAAGGGAGTGTTTTTATGATCATTTCCAGCCCTTCTAGACATCCTAGGAATAACTCTCTAGCTCTAGAGATCTTGGAAGGGTACTGGCATATATTTGATCAAATGGCCAATAATCTACAAGCTCCCCAGACGTCTACATTACAGTATCCCATCGTTGACACAGCTGTCAACGCACCCATGAAAGATATCCCTCTACAAAATATTCCCAGCTTTCATGGACTCACATCAGAGGATCCAGATGCATTTCTGTTTGAATTTGATGTATTATGTCGGAGTTATGATTACACCACTGACCCCTAGAAACTAAAACTGTTTCCTTCTATGTTAAAAGGAGCAGCCCTACATTACTTTATGGGACTAGGTGGGGGCACCATAAATGATTGGGATCAAATGAAAACCGTTTTCCTTAAAAAATATTAGGACAATTGCAAATCTAGGGAACTAAAAGACGAAATATTCCAAATGGTACAAAAACCTAATGAAACGTTGGAGGAATATGTCGAGCGTTTTCAATATAACCTCCAAAGGTCTCCCTACACAAATCTGCCTTTGCCTGATAATGTGCTAAAAACTACATTGATTAAAGGGATGAAAGACCAATGGATAGAGACATTAAATATTATGGGTAAAGGTGATATATATCAAGAAGACTATGCTAACATTATTATTTTGTGTATTAGGTGCTCAAGAGGCAGTACGAGATTGAAACTAGTAGAATGTGATATAACCACCAGGGACAACAAAATCTTTGGCAGAAGCATTACTCGTGCAGAAATCGGCAACCTACTGGAGGATTTCAAAACATATATCTCGGGAACTTTTACCATGCAATTAGACATCATGCAAGCCAAGCAAAAGCAGGCTAAAGCAGAACAGAACCTGGTGATCTTTTTCTCTCGATGCAAGAAGAAGCATAGTCATAAAGAATGCCCACTAGATATGGTACAAACATGCACCATATGCACTAAATATCATGCCACAGAAAACTTCCCATCGTGCCCTGGGTTAAAAGCAGTCTTCAAGGAGGCAGAGGAAGAAACAAAACCAATCTACTTGCTAAATCAGTGTCACCAATGGCAAGAATGACAAACAGGTATGCCTATTGATCCATCTTCTTTCTTTCAGCCCTCACAATATAATTCTCAACAATACACAGGAGCTACGTGGTAGAACCAACCACCTTTCCCTAATTGGTCACAGCAGCCATTCTCTATGCCACCTTGGTCCAATCAATCAAAACAATAGTTGGCCAAATTCCTCTTACTTCCCACCATTCTAGCAGAATAATACATATCTACCCCAATGGCCACCCTCCACGTCAGAGAACCATAAATGGCAGTTAAGTTGGCAAAGACCTACAAACTAGCCAACACAAACAATCCCCCTGCCTCAACCTACACTACTAGCACCTTACACATTGCAGCGAAACCCTCAAACCAATCTACGACCATAACTCCCAGCCCAGCCAAATCCAAATCCCAACAATAGATCCGTCCAATCTGTACAAATTATTGAAGGACCGGAGCCAGAAACTGAATTGAGGGAGTATAATGAACTCAAATTAAGGTCTGGACGAATAATTGAGTCAGAGGGGGATAAAAATATACAAATAGAAGATCCGTTACCTATAGAAAGAACACCTCAAATGGAGAACACGGTTAAACAGAAAAGCCATGATCAAACTATTACCTCTTCTCCACCATGCCCAGAGAGATTGATTATACCCCACCCAATAGAATATCCTAATTTTGATCTTTTGGGAGAATTAAAAAATCTTTGTGTAAAAATACCCCTCCTCCAAGCTATTAAGGACATTCCAATTTATGCAAAAACTATTAAGGAATTGTGTACTAAAAAGCCTAAGAGGAAAATAAAAACAACCCCAACTGTCCACGTAGTCAGAACTTTATCTGATTTATTATCAGGTAGAGAAACACCGATCAAATATGAGGACCCAGGAAACCCTATAGTCACAGTACAAATAAATGGATGTTGATTTACTAATGCATTAGTAGATTTAGGAGCAGCCATTAATATTCTCACAACAATAACCTGTCAAAAACTTGGCATTACAGCCTTGGATCCAACTACGACCTTGCTGGAACTTGTTGACCGATCGGTTGTCAAACCAGAAGGGACATTATAGGATGTAATGGTGTCTGTAGATTCTTGGGAATACCCAGTAGATTTCTTGATTATTAATCCTAGAAACCGGCTAGATGGACATCCCCTAATTCTAGGAAGACCTTGGCTAGCAACCGCAGATGCTTACATTAGCTGTAAAATAGGTAGTATGACTATAGCAAGAGGAAGTAATGTGAAAAATCTAGCTTTATATCCTCTAGCTCAGCCAAGCCTAACAATAATAAAAACTATAAAACAACCTGTATCATATTTAACTAAAAACATTCAATCACCGCAAACTGTAGAAGATGTTCTTGAATTGAAGAATCAAACAGAAGATGACATCATTAACACTTACATTAACCAACTACATGTCGTATCCAATCTAAAATGTCACATGATCGAAGCAGCCCTGGATAACGAAATTGAAGAAGATCCTTTAAAAGATATTAATGACCAGATAATACCAACAACAATTGTTTATGACAGCAAAACCATCGAAATTGAGCTAGGGAAAGTCTTAAACATGAAAAAAAACCTAACTGATGACCAGGAGCAAAAGCTTGTCCAACTCCTTAGAAAATATAAAGAGGCTTTTGCTTGGGATTACCTAGATATGAAAGGGATTGAACCCCAATTATGCATGCACCACATCTATACAGAGAAATATGTGAGGCCCATTCTTCAACCTCAACGGAGGTTAAACCCTCACCTTAAATATTTTGTTAAAGATGAACTACAAAAACTATTAGATGTAAATTTCATCTATCCAATATCTGATAGAAAATGGGTTTCTCCATTAGTTGTGGTGCCTAAAAATAATGGGAAGTGGCATATATGTGTCGATTATAGAGAGCTTAATAAAGCAACCCAAAACGATCATTTTCCCCTCCCATTCATCGACCAGGTCTTGGGCACAGTGGTAGGTAAAAAATTCTTCTCTTTCCTAGATGGCTTCAGTGGCTACAACCAAACCCAAATTGCCCATGAAGACTAGGATAAGACTACTTTCACCTGCCCCTAGGGGACATTTTCTTACAGGGTCTTACCTTTTGGATTGTGCAATGCACCTGTCACATTCTAGAGAGCCACACTCAACATTTTTCAGAATTGATAAACGAGGGACTCGAGGTGTACATGGATGAATTTACACCCTACGGAGATGACTTCGAGCTAGAATTACAAACGCTAGATAAAGTTCTGCAAAGATGCATTGCTACCAAGCTCTGCTTAAGCCATGAGAAATGCCACATGATGATGACTGAGGGTCTCATCCTGGGTCACTACATCTCAGCAGCTAGAATTTAGGTAGATCCAGCAAAAATTTAGATAATCCTCTTAATACCTACCCCTTGCACACAAACTAAGGTACGTAGTTTTTTGGGATTTTCTGGAAATTATAGAAGATTTATAAAGAATTTCTCCCAAATTGCTGCACCATTATATGCATTAATAGGAAATATTGATTTCATATGGACTGACAAATGTGATAGTGTTTTTGAAGATTTAAAATGGCTAGTATCAACAGTCCCAGTATTACAGGGCCCGAACTAGGATTTGCCATTTCAAATTTCATCTGATGCATCAGATACGACCATCGGAGTAGTACTCGGCTAGGAGGAAGATAAGAAACCTTATGTGATATACTTGATCAGAAAAAATTTAAGTCCTGCTGAGTTGAATTACACTGTGATCGAGAAATAATTTATGGTTGTAATCTATGCTATTAACAAATTCAAACACTATATAACAGGATACCCTGTGGTTTTGTATACTGATCACTCGGCTATTAAATATTTAGCTAATAAACCTATTACAAATGGAAGAGTGACATGATGGTTGATCCTTTTGCAAGAATTCGACATAATAATCAAGGGTCGACCAGGAAAGGAAAATCGGGTGGCAGACTTCCTCTCATGAGTGCCAAAGACAGACGACTCAGCAGCTGTAGAAGACTAGTTCCCTGATGAGCACTTATTTGCTGTAACCATGAAAACACCGTGGTACGTGGATGTTGCGAACTACTTGGCAGTGGGAAAATTACCCAAGCACCTGACGCCCAGTGAAAGAAAACTAATGGTACAACGCAACACTCAGTTCTCCTGGATCAGAGGATACCTCTTTCACATAGGAGCCGATATGAATATCCGAAAGGTGTGTTAGGGAAGACGAAATCTTTAAAATCCTCAAAGCTTACCATGATGGACCTTGCGGTGGACATTTTGCAGACCATAGGACTAGTCACAAAGTCTTACAGATGGGCTATTATTGGCCCACAATTTTTAAGGACGCCAAGAAATTTGTCCAGGCATACGATAGCTACCAAAGAACGGGCAGTCTAACGAGATGCCCCTGCATCCACAGTTAGTCATTGAACCTTTTGAACGTTGGGCATTAGATTTTATTGGCCCAATAAATCCATCATCTAATAAAAAGACATATATACTGGTTGCAAAAGAATATGTGACTAAATGGGTGGAGGCAGAAGAATTACCAATGGCAACAGAGGACTCAGTAATCCACTTTCTTTTCCAAATTTTCATGCGGCATGGCTTGCCTAGAGAAATAATCACATATGGAGGGCCACAATTTGTAGGCCATAAGCTTGCTGTTACATTAAAAAATTATCATATCATGCACAAAATCACATCTCCATACCACCCACAGGAAAATGGTCAGGTAGAAAGTACCAATAAAGTAATCGAGGCTATACTAACAAAAACAGTCGCATCACATAGACATGACTGGGCTACCCGATTGCCAGAAGCCCTGTGGGCATATCACACGACATGGAGAAATACCACATGATATTCCCCATATTAGCTAGTGTTTGGAAAAGAACCTATCTTCCAAAAAGAATTTGAAATTTGGACATTGAGGATAGCTCAAGAAGTAGGCTTGGACTTGAATGAAGCATAAATTAACAGGCTACATCAAATCAATGAATTGGATGAAATCCGGCTATTAGCTCTTCAGCGTACTGCACTGATCCAACAACAAAGAGCGAAATGGCATGATGCCCTCATCAAGAAGAAAACCTTCCATGAAGGTGATTGGGCACTTCTGTATGATTCTAGGTTCCAAGATTTCCCGGCCAAACTCCATACTAGATGGTTAGGCCCCTATGAGATACAAGAGGTGCATGATAACGACCCCTTTACATTAGCCACCATTGATGGGTCTGGCTACTCTTTTAAAGCGAATGGACATCGAGTATGCCTCTATCATAAACCACTTACAAGGGGATCCTTTTGCCAGAAGTTACGGGAAGATTCCACAATACAAATTCTTGTTGAGGAGGACAACCCTTCTGTAGTGCCAGTCTAGTAAAGAACATACTTTTTGAAACTTATGCATAAATTTTCCTTTCTGTTTGAATGGATTTGCTTGGATAACAGATTGTATATTAGTTTTTTCTATTTTTCCTTCGTTGTTCCTATAGGGAATAGCTATTGTTCCCTCTAGGGAACAACAAATTTTGTGTGTATTTTCCCTTGTTGTTCCTTACAGGGAACAACTGCTATTCCCTACAGGGAACAACAATTTCTGTGTGCCTTTTACTTTACTGTTCCCTATAGGGAACAACAATTTTTGTGTATATTTCACTTTTTTGTTCCCTACAGGGAACAACATTTTTTGTGTGAATTTTGCTTTGTTGTTCCTTATAGGGAACAACTACTGTTCCCTCTAAGGAACATCAATTTTTGCATGCATTTTCTTTGTTGTTCCCTTCAGGGAACAACAATTTTGGTGTGAATTTCACTTTGTTGGTCCTTACAGGGAACAATTGTTGTTCCCTATAGGGAACAACTGCTATTCCCTATAGGGAACAACTGCTGTTCCCTATAAGGAACAACAATTTTTGCGTGAATTTTCTTTGTTTTTCCCTGCATGGAACATCAATTTTTAGCGTATATTTCCCTTGATGTCCCCTACAGGGAACAACACCGTTTTGTGACCGTTTTCTTTGCTGTTCCCTACAAGGAACAATTGTTGTTCCCTACGGGGAACAACTGCTGTTCCCTATAGGGAACAAATGATGTTCCCTACAGGGAACAACTGTTGTTCCCTACAGGGAACAACTGTTGTTCCCTACAGGGAACAACTGCTGTTCCCTATAAGGAACAACACATTTTTTTGCAATTTTTTCTTTGTTGTTCCCTATAAGGAATGACACTTTTTGTGTGGATTTTTCTTTCACCATTCCCTTCAAGGAACAACACTTTGTAAATATTTTTGAGAACATCCTCTTCCTTGCATAATCTTCCTTAGACCATCCCAGTTTCACTCTTTATAATCCTCTTAATGGCATGAAAGGTACAATATATATTTAAGGACAACAAGTATGGAGTCTAGTGGAACAGGCAAATACCTTGAATACTATCATCTTTAACAAGATTGCTTTGTGATGATCAAAAAAGGAAAGGACACAGTTATCTATATCACTTCACTATCCTCATTTCCACTATAAACCAAATTGATTGATTATCTGTACCATGTTGGTTCCCCCTTTCCTATATAACTCTCTCTGTGTATTATCAATAAGATTATGGGTATATTTTTTATATTGATATGTCAAACTTCTTCCGCCATCCCTACTCTTAAGGAGTGATGAGCCACCCTCATATATATATATATATATATATATATTCACTAACAAGTTTTATGATGTTTTTCCACAGATGGAGGATAGGGGGTCTCATCACGAGCCAACCTACCATGATCATAAGGAAGCAGTGAAGTGGCATTCCCTCTATGGCCACCGCACTAGGGATATGATCCGATGGATGCATAAACAAACAAAGTCCTTGGAAACAGGAGGTCTCATCACGAGCTAGCCTGACCACTTTCGCTACTTCCCATTGAATGGTAATGTGTTCACTTGGTTACCAAGCTAGCACATTGGTCTCTATTATGGACTTCATAAGAAACTTACCCATTATACATAGAGGACCATGGTTCCCAAGGGTTAGAAAGAAACTCTGTCGAGGCTATGGATGCCTGCAGGTAACAGAAGCTCTGCTGATGGTATTGAAACTTTATTTTACATCAATAACTATTATAATACCCTCTTCTTATGTTTTTTTTTTTTTTTATGAAGAGATTATGTCCCTAAAGTACCTTGAGCCTTTATGCATGAGTAATTTTGTACAAAATCAATCACAACAATTTTAAGTGGAATAAGGAAGTAAATTATTATTTCTTGTGCATACTGTCCTTCTTTCTATATCATATCTCACCATGGCAGCCTATCACTTATTGATAATTCTCAGGTACAAGCCTTGATTTCACCACTCCAATATCCTTTATGATCCTTGCATTAATAAGTACCTTGCCAATACATCACCCTTGTACTTCGCAGCCAGCACTTTACCCTTTCATTCATTCGGTTGTAGGCATCATTTCAAAGGGGGCGGGGACCTCCAGCGTACTTATGCATGTGATGTCAGTTTTTCATTGGGTTTTTCGGAATGATATGAGATTCTATGATCACAGAGCATGTGGTATGATGACAACCCTCAATAACGGTATTTATATATATAAAGTATCACCTGTTAGAACCATTACAACCATTTGTTGTTCCATCACTCGGCTTTGTTAGTTGTTGTGCTATCTCTGCTACACTTATCATTCGCAGAATTCAAGAAGTATGGGAGTAAGAACAGTACGCAGAGAGCCACTAATACTAGTTGTTTCTAATGCAGCCAGAGAAATTTTAGCTCAAGCTGGATGGATAGCCTACTTTACAAGATTTCAACCACCCAATGAGGAAATTGCCATTGAATTCTTATGAAATCTTCGTAATGGACAATCCATGGTAAGGGGTAGACAAATCACAGTATCAGAAGCTGTAATAGCAGAGGTTTCTGGGTTACCGGCAGAAGGTATAGTGTGGGTTGGTAAGTGGTTGAAGCTGCAGGATGCTATCGAAGCCTTCAAGGATGAAGGACAAGAGCTGATCAAAAAGGGCAAACGTGTTCAACCATCTTCACTTGGGGAACCATGGGGAGAACTCACAAGGATCGTCCAAAACTACATTACATGCGATGAGCACAAAGACGTGGTAAGGACGCGTCAACTCAAACTCTTAGCAGTTCTGAAATGAAAGTGCTTTGTAAATTTACCTGCATTATTGAATTTGTTGGCATTATGGCTAAAGTGTTGTCCTTGATGGCAACCCATTCAGGTGATAGATCACAGTACTTCAAGTCAGCAGCAGAGATTGATCATCAGCTATCAAATATTGAAGAAAATAAGGGGTACGCAGGTACACCTTACATAAGGTGCGTACACGCAGGTCGGTGTTACATAAAGTGTGTACATACCCGCAGTTATCCCGTTCAGGAGGTGCGTACCCCCAGTGCACACATTTCAAGGCAGAGAAAAGCACATGTGGGGTTTCTTATGTTTAACCTTTGGTATTTAGCCGACGGTTTTGTGTTATTATGGTGTCGGCCCGTGGTATTGACCCATGATTTAAGGAAGAGCTTTCTTATATAAAGCAAAGGAGATCATTTGGCTTGAGCATGTTTTGTGTTGAATATCTTATGAGGGCTAGATCTGAAATATTATGATCTCTTGGGAGTAATGTCTAGATCTAAATAAGGCGAATCTACTGATGGATTGAGATCTCTTCGGCGCATGTTCAGATCTGTAGATCTGACTGTCTGGGTTATTTCTGAAGTCTTGAAATCATCTATTCCCGAAGGTACGCAGGTACAGTGAAAGAAAAGTGCGTACATACGCAGGAACGAAGCGTTTCAGGTGCGCCGGCACGCAGTCACAGAAGGGTTGCAGGTGCGGAGGTCCGCAGGCAGTTCAATGGATACAGTGCATATGTAAGCAGGCGAGTAGTTGAGCAGGGTGCGTACGTAAGCAGGAGAACAGTTGAGCAGGGTGCGTACGTAAGCAGGCGAGCAGTTGAGCAGGGTGCTTACTGTAAGCAGGCAGTACATGGGTGAAGCTACTTACTTCTCTTAAAATCTCTGTTTATCATTGCTGTGTTCTGGGCTTGGTTCTATTATTGTTGATCTGGTTACTACAGTTGACTGGGTGATTCTCTTATACTTGATGATCATTTGATGCTTATGGATCCAGTTTGAAAATTTATGAAAAGTGGTCCTTGTAAGAAAAGAAGTAGGGGGTTGTAGCTCCCTTCCAGTAGAGACTGGAAAACGAGAGAGAGTTGTAGCTCTCTGCAGGTTGCAGCCTGCGTACTGGTAAAGGACTACACCAGTACAAAACCATTGTAAAAGGAGTTTCTAATTTGAAAAAAGATAGAGACATATTGCAGCAGGTGGTTTTCACCCACATTGGGTTTCCACCTTACATCTTGTGTTCCTTGGTGTGACTATCTATTTTCTTTGTTCATGCTCATTATTTTATGGTACTGACATGCAAAACTAATTCAAAGAACAAATAAGGAAGATTAATTAAAAGAATTAGATAATACTGATTCAGCCCCCCTCTCAGTATTATTTCCAACAATTCGTATCAGAGCAGGTCCTTCAGAGAAGCTTGATCGCTTGAAGGTAGATCGTTCATCATGAGCAACTACGAGAGAGAAGCATCAATCAGGCCACCAGTTTTTGATGGGACAAACTTCAATTATTGGAAGGTAAGAGTTACTGCCTATCTTCAATCTCTTGGTACAGAAGTTTGGGACATCGTAGAGACAGGCTACGCTTTTCCTTCAGCTACTCTTACCGATGCAGCCGAGAAAAAGAAGTATGAAACAAATGCGAAAGCAGTCAGTACTCTATTAGGATGTATATCTCAATCAGAATTCATGAAGGTAATGCACTATAAATCCGCAAAAGAGATATGGGACAAAATTGTCACGAGCTATGAAGGAGATGAACAGGTAAAGCGTGCTAAACTTCAAACTCTCAGAATTCAGTATGAGACTCTCAAAATGTATAATGATGAAAGTGTGGCTAACTATTTTCTTCAGGTAGATGAGGTTGTTAATTGTATGAAAAATTTGGGTGAAGAAATAAAAGAGGCTATTGTGGTTGAAAAGGTTCTAAGATCACTGTCCCCAAAGTTTGAATCTAAAGTATCTGCAATAGAAGAAAAGGAAAATCTACGAATTCTTACTATGTCTCAGCTACATGGAATTCTAACTGCTTATGAAATGAGAAAGGGAGGTCCATCAGACAGAATAGAAGCTGCTTTCAAGGCATCAGGCAAAGGAGATTATTATGAAGCAAGCCACGTCCCAGAAGAAGAGGAAGAAGAATCAAATTTTGTCAGAAATCTTCAAAGGGGTTCTGGAAGGTTCAGAGGTAAGTTACCTTTTAAATGCTTTGCTTGTGGAAGAGTAGGTCATTATGTTGCAAAATGTCCTTATAAGGATAAAGGAAAGGAACCTACTAGATGGAACAAGAAACAGAACGCAAATACGAAAAGCTACTACACTCATGAAGATAGTGATGGTCTATCAAACAGTGATGAAGATGAACAAGGTAATGAATATAAGTTGTTAATGGCATTTGAAGATGATGATTATATGGATGCTATAGATGTGGATAACCTTTATGATGAAATTACTAGACTCAAGAGATGTATAGAAGAAAAGAATATGATCATTGATACTCTACAATTTCAAATTGATGAAAAGGAAAAAGATATTGAAAAATTAGAAGGTGAAATTGTTGGTCTTAGAAAAGAGATTGAGAAAACAAAAGCTATTAATCTCAAGTTTGTCAAAGGATCTGAAACTTTGGATGAGATTATCAATGTGCAGCAGTCTCCACTAAACAAGACAGGTCTGGGCTATAATGGAGAAACTTCTCAAGCATCCACCTCAAAAAGTTATCTTGATGAAGCAAGAAGAAATGAGAAAAAGCACAATGAAGATCATCAGGTAAAGCAGGGACGAATTACAAATAGAAACTATCAGGGGCAATCCATCTTAAGGGTGAACAAAAGCTACAACTAGCCACAGGTAAAATCTTCTCAATTTGGTTCAAGAATAGATGACAATAGAAATTACAATCAATTGGCTGGTAGATTCGATAACCGCAGAAGTTTCGTCAATGGACAATGCTTTTCTTGCCATAACTTTGGTCACAAAGCAGCTCAATGTGTTGCATATAAAACAATCATGACTAGGGAAGCTCAAAAACAAAGAAGTATGACCGGGATTACAAAAAGGACCTATAACAACTTTTCGGTTCTTGAAAATGAAGTTGAATGTTCTATTTGCAATAACTTTGGTCATGAAGACTCTGAATGCAGGAGCAGGTTTCAGCAGAAAAAGGAACAAGCCTCAAGCACCAAAACATGGAGAATAAAGGAACCACAAACAGAAAGATGTGGGATAGCATTTTATGCAGAGGGACAAGAAAATCTATGGTACATTGACAGTGGATGTTCGAAGCATATGACAGGTGATAAAGAAAAACTTGAGTCATATTCTGCTCTAGGAAAAGGAAAGAAAGTCTCTTTTGGAAATGATACTCCTGCAACTATAAAAGGAAAAGGCATTGCTCAGTTAAAAGAAAAGGTCAAGGCTGGAAATGTTTTGTATGTTGATGGATTGAAGCATAATATTCTAAGTGTCAGCCAGATGTGTGATCAAAGAACCGAGGTTATATTCAGATCAAATGGATGTCTTGTTCGTGATCTTGATACAGGTAAAACAGTGATCAAAGGCAAAAGAACTCCAAATAATCTGTACATATTTGAAGAAGGACAACAACAATGCTATCTGAGCAAGGATGATGAGCACTGGTTATGGCATCGGAGGTTGGGACATCTAAGCTTTTCAAAAATAAGGAAAGCATGCAAATATCAGGCAGTTCGCGATCTTCCAGATATCAAAATTCCTGACAACACCATATGCAAATCATGTCAGTTTGGAAAACAAACCAGAACTAACTTTCCAGAGAAATAAGGTTCAGCTATCATGCCTCTTGAGCTAGTACATACAGATACATGCGGTCCTTTCAGGAAAAGAACACCTCGAGGAGAAGAATACTTGATATTATTCATTGACAATTTCTCCAGGTTTGTCTGGTTAGGACTTATGAAGCACAAAGATGAAGCATTCGAAAAATTCAAATCCTTCAAAGCCTTGGTTGAAAATGAATCAGGTCACAAAATTAAGTGCCTCAGATCCGACAGAGGTGGGGAATTTACTTCAAATGAATTCTTCGATTTCTGTGAAGAACATGGGATAAGAAGAGAATTCTCTACAGCAAGAACCCCTCAGCAAAATGGAGTTGTGGAAGGAATGAACATAACAGTCCAACAAATGGCTCGTGCTATGCTTGATGAGTCAGGAACTCCCGCAACTTTCTAGGGTGAAGCTGCACATGCTCCGGTTGTTATTCTCAACAAAACAAATGTCCGGGTGAACAACACTCAAACTCCTCATGAGCTTTGGAGTGGTAGGACTCCTTCGGTAAAGCACTTCAAAATCTTTGGGAGCAAATGCTATATAAAGAATAGTGATGAGCAGCTTGGCAAACTTGAACCTAGAGCAGATGAAGGCATTCTTCTTGGTTACTCTCCACATAGCAAAGCATACAAATGCTACAATAAAATACTTGGCAGAATTGTTGACAACATTGATGTAGTGGTTGATGAGAAGGGATACATTCCTAGGCAAGTACATCATGAAGACATCGAAGAATATGAAGGCTACCCCCAATGACAGAATGATGAAGAAGAAGAACCTCAAGAAGAACCTCAAGAAGAACCAGAGGAGCAAACAAGAATAGAAGAAAAGACTCCATCCAGATATGTTCAGAAGAATCATCCAGAATCTCATATTATGGGGCAGAAAGAAGCAGGTGTACAAACAAGAAGAACAGTTGCAGAAGCTTCAAGTTATTTGGCATTACTCTCCTCTACTGAACCACAAAATGTGAAAGAGGCACGCAAAGATGAATGTTGGGTGAAAGCAATGGATGAAGAACTTGAGCAGATCGAAAAGAACAACACTTGGGAGCTGGTTCCTAGACCAAAGGATAAGAATGTTATCGGAACAAAATGGGTCTTCAAAAATAAATTGAATGAAAATGGAGAAGTAATTAGAAACAAAGCCAGACTTGTTTGTAAAGGGTATGCGCAGCAAGAAGGAATAGACTTTGAAGAAAACTTTGCTCCTGTTGCAAGACTTGAGGCCATCAGAATGTTCCTTGCTCTCTCAAGTTCTCAAAACTTCAAAGTATTTCAAATGGACGTGAAATCAACCTTTCTGAATGGAGACTTGGAAGAAGAAGTATACATTGAACAGCCAGATGGGTTCATTCTTGGAAATGATCCAAATCTTGTATGCAGATTGAAAAAGGATCTCTATGGTCTCAAACAAGCTCCAAGGACTTGGTACTACCGTTTGGACAAATATCTTCATCAACAAGGTTTTTCAAAAGGATCAACAGATAGCAATCTTTATATAAAAATTGAAAATGACAAATTGCTAATACTTATTGTGTATGTAGATGACATTATTTTTGGGAGCAATGAAGAAGATATGAGTCAAAGCTTTGCCTTGGTCATGCAGAAAGAATTTGAAATGTCCTTGCTAGGAGAACTGACATATTTCCTTGGTTTGCAAATCCAACAAAAAGAAGGAGGAAACTTTTTATCTCAAACCAAGTATCTCAAACAGATTTTGAAGAAATATGGTATGGAAGATGCAAAACCAGTATGTACACCCATGGTCACAAGATGTAGCCTCAGTGCAAATGATGAATCTGCAGCAGTACATCAACCAACCTACAGATCTATGATTGGAAGTTTACTTTATTTGACAGGTACCCGACCGGACATCATGCATGCAGTTGGAATAGTTGGAAGATTTCAGGCAAATCTGAAGGAGACTCATCTTCAGGCAGTGAAGAGAATTTTCAAATATCTTCAAGGGACTCAAAATTATGGCTTATGGTATCCTAGAGATACAGAACTTACGCTGCATGCTTATACAGATGCAGATTGGGCCGAAAGCGTGGATGACAGGAAAAGCACAAGTGGTGGTGCGTTCTTTATGGGTTCCAGACTGGTATCTTGGTTCAGCAAGAAACAGAGTTCAATTGCCTTGTCTACAGCTGAAGCGGAATATGTTGCTGCTGCATCTTGTTGCACCCAACTCCTTTGGATGATGCAGACTTTGCAGGATTTTCAAATCACTTGTACACCACCAATCCCCATCTTATGTGATAACACAAGTGCAATCAACATCTCAAAGAATCCTATTATGCATTCAAAAACCAAGCACATACCAATCAAGTACCATTTTCTCCGGGAACAAGTGCTTGAACAGAAGGTCAAGTTGGAGTATGTTCCTTCTAAGGAACAAGTTGCTGATATCCTCACCAAACCATTGCCCAGGGACACTTTTGAATACCTCAGGAAAAAGCTGGGGGTTGTTGATGCATCATCTTATTGCTGAACCTCTTCTGATTGATGGTACAGGTTCAGGGGGAGCATATAATGCATTGTTGGCATTATGGAGGATGTGCAAAAGGAGATCTTGGAAGTAGCTGCAATATGTATCTATCTCTTTCATGGTGGATTATGGTTCTTCGTTGCAGATCTGGTTCATATTCAGGGGGAGCATGTTCTTAGGGGGAGCATAACCCTTTGCCCTTGATGTCAAAGGGGGAGAATGAAGCTGAAGCTTTGAGGTTGCCATCAAGTCCAAAGGGGGAGATTATTGGCATTATGGCTAAAGTGTTGTCCTTGATGGCAACCCATTCAGGTGATAGATCACAGTACTTCAAGTCAGCAGAAGAGATTGATGATCAGCTATCAAATATTGAAGAAAATAAGGGGTACGCAGGTACACCTTACATAAGGTGCGTACACGCAGGTCGGTGTTACATAAAGTGCGTACATACCTGCAGTTATCCCGTTCAGGAGGTGCGTACCCCCAGTGCACACATTTCAAGGCAGAGAAAAGCACACGTGGGGTTTCTTATGTTTAACCTTTGGTATTTAGTCGACGGTTTTGTGTTATTATGGTGTCAGCCCGTGGTATTGATCCATGATTTAAGGAAGAGCTTTCCTATATAAAGCAAAGAAGATCATTTGGCTTGAGCATGTTTTGTGTTGAATATCTTATGAGGGCTAGATCTGAAATATTATGATCTCTTGGGAGTAATGTCTAGATCTAAATAAGGCGAATCTACTGATGGATTGAGATCTCTTCGGCGCATGTTCAGATCTGTAGATCTGACTGTCTGGGTTATTTTTGAAGTCTTGAAATCATCTATGCCCGAAGGTACGTAGGTACAGTGAAAGAAAAGTGCATACATACGCAGGAACGAAGCGTTTCAGGTGCGCCGGTACGTAGTCACAGAAGGGTTGCAGGTGCAGAGGTCCGCAGGCAGTTCAATGGATACAGTGCGTATGTAAGCAGGCGAGCAGTTGAGCATGGTGCTTACTGTAAGCAGGCAGTACATGGGTGAAGCTGCTTACTTCTCTTAAAATCTCTGTTTATCATTGCTGTGTTCTGGGCTTGGTTCTATTATTGTTGATCTGGTTACTACAGTTGACTGGGTGATTCTCTTATACTTGATGATCATTTGATGCTTATGGATCCAGTTTGAAAATTTATGAAAAGTGGTCCTTGTAAGAAAAGAAGTAGGGGGTTGTAGCTCCCTTCCAGGAGAGACTGGAAAACGAGAGAGAGTTGTAGCCCTCTGCAGGTTGCAGCCTGCGTACTGGTAAAGGACTGCACCAGTACAAAACCATTGTAAAAGGAGTTTCTAATTTGAAAAAAGATAGAGACATATTGCAGCAGGTGGTTTTCACCCACATTAGGTTTCCACCTTACATCTTGTGTTCCTTGGTGTGACTATCTGTTTTCTTTGTTCATGCTCATTATTTTATGGTACTGACATGCAAAACTAATTCAAAGAACAAATAAGGAAGATTTATTAAAAGAATTAGATAATACTGATTCACCCCCCCTCTCAGTATTATTTCCAATAGAATTCTTTTCTACATGACACTGCCGAGAGGCTAAGACGGTCCCAACACATAGAAATCATAGTAAGCCACCACTGTTTGATCAGGCTAATAGTTAGCTATAACCTCGCCCAGCAACAATCAAGCTAGGATGAACTAATATTAGCTCTCGAAGGAGGTTTAGCCCTACCTGCACCTAACCCTGTTCCGAAAAGGAAGAGGACTACCCTTGCAAGGAACATACCTCAAAAGCACAGACAATCCACAAGGCTGAGGACAAAATTAGGAGCGGCTGAAAATCCTCAAGGCAGTATCAATCAACCCATAGATCTATCCAGCCCAGGAAGTGAACAATACTTGCAGCTAGAAAGACAGGATAACCATGAATCAAACCATGAGGAAGAAACAGGGCATTCTGGAGATGAGCAAAGAAATGAATCAGGACTTCCCTCAACACCAAGCACAAGTCCCCAAGGTGACTTCTTGCACGATTTTGAATTGGCCCAAATGCTGGCCAACATGAATGATTACATACAGCCTTAAAGCCCACTCAATTTTAATTTGGGAGCAACCCAATCTCTAGAGAACTCTGGCC
Source organism: Pinus tabuliformis (assembly GCA_031772625.1). Taxonomy (NCBI): domain Eukaryota; kingdom Viridiplantae; phylum Streptophyta; class Pinopsida; order Pinales; family Pinaceae; genus Pinus; species Pinus tabuliformis. The sequence continues at coordinate 38,135,042 of CM062810.1, read as the reverse complement.
ACAACATAATTCTATCAGAAGATGTAAGACGCAAAGCGGAAACAGGTGCAGAAGCCATTCAAGAAGAGGTGAACCAACCTAGTGACATGCCTCCAAGGGAAACCAACCAGGTAGGCCTAAACATGGAAAACATAGGCAAAAAAGAAGGAGTAGAAATAATTTGGGAAAACGATTACCAATTTGGAGACACGGTCCTTTTAGAACAAAGTCAAGATGAGCAACCATGCACATTAGAAGCAGAAACTATTAACATAACAGTTGCTCCTCTGCAAAAGTATAGAGCCAAATTGAAGAAGCTTAGGAAAGAATAGTAAAAGGTTCGCAAAATAGTAAAAAGGCTCAGAAGAAAAATAAAGGAAATCACGGTAGGAAAGGTCCCGAACAAAACCCTAGAGATAGTAAACATGGCTATACAGACAGAATCATATGAAGGGAGGGCTACAGGGACTCAAACTGAGCCCATACCCACTCAACCTATTATCACTCAGAAGGAACAACACACAATTCTGGTAGAAGTAGCTACCCAGACAGAGGATATACCCTCTTACAACACAACTACCCATATGGAGGATGTACCCTCCTACAGCATGGCTACTTAGATGGAGGTTTGGACCTCCCATAATAAAGAAATACAAATAGAAGGCGTCCCTTCTCATAGCAAAAGAACTCAGACAAGAATTCAAGCCAAAGATTTCATGACACACAATGATCCCATTATATTAAATCTTCAGGAAGAATTAGCACAAGCTCAACTCGCATTAGAACGGCTTGAACAAGAAATTGTTCCTCGGCAAAAATACCAAGAGTTGCAGAGGCAACTTCGGGAAATGAATACAACAGAGAGTGAGACCTTCGATAGATATAGAATAGCAGAGGAGAAAATTGAGAAAATCAAGCTCAGATTAGATAAGGTCATAGCTCGGATAGACACCATTTTCTCATTATATACAGATGTTTTGGCATGCAGGGCTCCCACCACTAACTATGCCTTGTTTTTTTTAGAACAATAGTTGCTATTGAAAATTAAAGTTGTGAAATTTGGAAAACTAATTGAGTTAAAAACAGTTGAAGGTTTTATAAATTGTTGCAAATAGCATGGGGTAAAAGTTCAAAGGCTGCTTTGTGAATTTTACCTACACAATTTTGTATTAGAGAAAGAGGTGGAAGAGAACCCCAACCCTTTTGTGGGAGATGTTCAATTCCAAGCCCTTATCTCGTTTGCAGTCAATCAACTGAAATGGTTCAAGGCTCATAATGCATTTCAAAGACAAGAGCATGGATTGGATCTTTGGGTAAGAAGTGAACCCAAGCACCCTTTGCAAATTCTTACCAACCACAAGAGTCTGATGATAAAGGAAGGGGTGATTAAAATTTTAGGGCCTATTCAGAAGGAGATTGTACGAATAGGAGTAGCATACTTCCTCTCCATTCAAGAAAGTTCTTTGGATACAACCAAGCTCAGGTGGATAGTCTCCACTAGTAGTGTACATAATAGAGATCCATTTAATTACATAAATTTTAAACTAGCTACAAACTGTTTTGTCACATATAGCAATCTCATTTTGAGAAAAGGACCTTATTCATTAGGATGTCTGTTCCGTAGCCCCATTATTTGGTATCCTGCTAAAGGTTATCAGGCTATATACGAATTGCTTGAAGGATAGACAAGGCCCATCTTTGAGCTCTTGGCCCAGAATCATGGTTGTAGACCACTTTACAACATTCCTTCTCCAGCCTACGCTTTAACTGCTCTACATACGAATTACTTGCTTTTCATGAGGCCATGAAACAGGGTAAGCAGGGGAGTATGTTGAGTTACAAAATGGGTATGTATTTACCATTAGTCTCATCATCTTTTTCCTTTATTCTTGTCTTTTCCATAACTTAATGCACTAATATATTGAGGAATTATGGTAAGAAATAAAGGAATTATTTTCAGTTACGATTTAGCTAACTTTTACCCTTCTTATGCAGGAAAGCGTTAAAAGAAACGATTTCTGTTCCCTGACGTTGGAACAACAAAATTTGACAAGCAAAGGAAGGAACGAGTTGGTTGCGGACAAGGCTGAGAGCAAATCAGAGGGATCAGTGCGGAATAGGAAATATGTTTGGAGTTAGTAATCAGTTGTGAATCTGTCAAGATCGAGAGATCCTGAGGATCGCATTTACCATTTATCTTTACCCTTTCTGATTATAAAAGAGGATGATTGTAAGAAGAAAGGGAGGAATCTATGTTATTTTTCTAATTGTAATTTGAATTATAGACTCTCGCTATTGAGAGAACATGATTGTATTGTAATGTTATTTAAGTTCGATGATTAATATATAACTGAAGTTGTTGTTCCCTCACGTTATCTAAAGTAACTTGGCAGTGTTCGCTGGCGGCTAAGGACCCGGCCTCTGGTGGATTTAACTGCTTTCTTTGTGCCATACATTTCTGATTCTTGCAAGTGTGATGCTTTGATAGTTTTCTTGCTTTATGTGATTTTATCTCCTTCGCTATTTATTGTTTTCCTGTGTTAAGGGAATAACTCTTCTTTATATGATTTACAACACTGTCGTTTGATTCAGTTTACCTTCATTGTAGATTGAGTTACCTAGATAAGAATTTGATTTGATTTAATCAATTGTAAAGAGTTTAATTATCACTATTGGACTCTTAGATTGATATCATTTCTATTTGGATTATTTACTGGAGATTGAGTTTGATTTAGATTAAATCAGTTAAGAAGAGATGAGTTATTTCTACTGTACTCTCAGCTAACGATGTTGTTACTTGAATTGTTGTAAGATTTGATTTCAGTAGAGGATTGAGCTTTGATATTTCCTTTAATAATTGCAATTGGAGTTTGTTAGATGCATCTGTTTACTCTTGTATTAAAATATCTATACTACAAGTTAGGAAACATTACTCTCTGAATTAATAGCAGCCACATACTGTGTACACTCTTGAAATAAGAGGACTTGCCCGGGTTGATGATTAATGTGGGATAATTAGGAGTTTTAAAAGGCACCTTTTATCAACCAACATTTTGGCATCGTTGCCGGGAGAGTGTAGCCATTTACAAAGAGTGATGTATATCTGATAATTGTTGTTGAGGAAGAATTGGGTATTGAAAACGGAAGGTAAGAACCTACGTAACGAGCAAGTAAAGTGCTTGCTCCTCCGCCCACTTTTCAGCACAATTACAGAAAAGTGAAGTAGGTGTTTGATGCTTGTCTGTTGAGAGAGAACTAGGTATTAAAAACGGAAGGTAAGAACCTGCGTATGGAGCAAGTAAAATGCCTATTCCCCCACCTGCTTTCCAGCAGAGTTGTTAGGACTTAGGGTAGAGATAAACATTCAAGTTTCTTGCATGAATGACTAAGAAGAAAAGACCCAGAAACAATCCAATTCCACTGCCCAAACTTGAACTTGAAAAATCTAAGGGACCGATGACCCTTGGAAAATCAACTTTCATTGATGACATCTTAAAGAAAGCTGAATCTTAGCCATTAGTAGGTCCCCGAAACGTTGCTTCTAGACAACCTACTGTTTCCCTTCGGGCCACAGGCTCACCATCTGTAGCCTATGCTGAGGTCCACAGTAAAACAATAGGAACTTAGTAGAGTTCTCAAGAAATTGAAAATTTGCGCCCAATTTCCTCACATGAAAGGAATTCTTGTAATATTAGTGAAGGAGGAGGAGAAACAGGGGAAACAGAGGAACCAAGATTCCCTCAGGTAGTAATTGAGAAAAGGACACCCAGTATCCTAAACCAAGGGGTGCAACAAATATGTTATGCTCCTAACACAACCCACAAGTACCCTGTTCGTTGTCTTCACCACTTCACCCATATTGACACCTTCCCCAAAATAGAGAGAGAGATCCTTGCGAGATGCCTTGACACACTTGTTCTTCTTCACCTTGCTAGATCAAGGAGTCGTCAGATCTTCCCGAAAGTGATCCCGTGAACCTTGTAAGTCCGTCTGTGAGGTGAGGGTACTATTTTGAGGATTGATGGCCAGAATATTAAAACAACTGGAAGGGATAGATGACTGCCACAGATCAGGGGTAGGGTTAGGGAGGGTGGATGAGAGCAGAGTCTGGGTGGTCAATCCACCAGCAGGTGTAAATCCTGGAGAGATGGACGAGGAAGGTTGATGGGAGGTATCAGGTGAAGGAAGCTCGAAATATGGGGAAGGGGTTATGCAGGAGACCACAATATTGATAGTGGCAAGTGAAAGAGGTGGGAAGTTGAGACCCAAAGAGGAAATGGAGAGAGAAGTGAACGGTTGGTAGGGCACGGAGGGGTTGGGATCCGTAAGGACAGATGGCGATCCCATCCATAACGGTGGAGGTGCACATGATGGTCCAAAGTCTGATACTTCCGACGTTGCATGAGGGTGTGACTAAAATGGCTTGTAGGGATTCGGGTCAAATGAATAATCAACAACATCAATCTCCATTCTGAAAAGCTATAGAAAAAAACAAGATCAGGGGTAATGGATGAGAGATGAGGTTGGCAACAATCTGAAAACCGTCACTGTGATATTTCCATGTTGCAGGTTGAACGTGAGTGCTATAACAGTGAGTGCAATGCAAAACCATAACCCTAACCTAATCCCTGTGGAGCTCCATCTTTCCCACCTCTTCATGTGTGCATCCACTTGGTATAAAAAATCAGGAGTTAGAGGAATTCATCTCTTGGAAGCTAGTAATTATTCAGGGACTTTTAGCACTTGAGCTAGGACTAGCATTAGATAGTGGATTTGTGCTTAAGGAGCTAGAGGCATTCATCTCTTGGCAGCTAGTAGGGTGAGTTTTTGTGAGGCTAGGGTTTTGCTTTGGAAATGGTATGAGTAGCCCATGTTTCACTATTGGGCTTTGATGGATCACAGGCATGTACTTGTATTTGTATCAACATAATAATAAATTTTCTCTTTCGGTATTTATTCCCATGCACTTCCATGGTGGTTATGATGGTTATCGAGTATGTCTATTATGTTTGTATGTGTTTTTTCATGTGGGTGATTTTTATATGAACTAATTCATTGTTATTTCACATGTGTTTTTTTTCAAATATTTTCTCATCTATTCCACATTATGCCAATAACTTGAACTACTTTGTAATTAACTTCTGGCATTTTTCTCTTCATGTATGTTAGAGATGATTTTAGCTCACTAATACTTCTCATGCCATGCTTCTTGTTGTTGTAGTTCTGTCATTCCTTTATCTCATTCTGTGGTTTTTGTTTCTTGGGTTAACTTTGTTCCCGTTGTCCAGACATTCCATTTTCTTCGTCGGTCTAACTTCTCCACATTTGACAGCTAGGAGTGAAACAACATAATGGTTTTCAAGACTACATACCGAATGGGGCTCTCATCCCAAATGCTATGAGGTCTAATTGGGACTTCACACTAGGGAGACCCCCTAGCTATTGGCGGGACATTTTATCTCGTCAACAGGTATCATGAGTTAGATATATTTCTATCGATATTTCATCTTTTCTATAAGCATTATAAGAAGTTTTGACAACATTTCAAATGATATATTTGAGTCTGTTCAACTCTATTCCGAATTTTGAAATATAGAGATCGAACGTGTGTGGCTAAAAAAATAAGTCTAGTAGAGCTTGATATAGAATTACGATACTAATATTATGCTATGTTTAAAATTGTTTATTTCATGTGATTGATATTTGAACTGAAATATCTAATTCTGAAGAGAGCATATGCAGACACAAAGTTATTTTACTAAATCTTGTTCAGAGGGCGAATCCTTATGATGAATTTTACAAAGAAAAATAATTAAGAATGAAGGTCATGTGCAAATTCATTACTCAATATTGACCAAAGCACAACTTGTCAAAAGTAAAATCCCAATGAGAAAAAAATTACTTCCGTGGAAGGTTCCATGCATAGATTAATTTTGCTGGTAATGTTTTGTACCATTTTATGATCCCTAGAAATAAAAATAGATAACCATGAAAAAAAAAGTGGAGCTAAGTTGAAGGGATGATCACTTGCTTATTCCACCACTAAGTTATTTGGCACGTAAAAGAAAGTAAACAAAAATAATAACAAAAGAGAAAGAAAGAAAACAAAAAATAAGAATTAAAATTACTCCTATTCCTATCATACTCTACTATGAACAACCAGAACAAGTGAAATGAAACTTCTATTGGAACCATTCAAGTTCTTTTATCCCTGTAGTAATATGTACATATGGAATTAGTGACAAAAATTGAATCATCACTGAACCATATGAAGAAAAATATATCACATGAACATATATTTCTAATAAGATTAATAAAATAAATTTGTTTACAAGAAACTTCTCTTGAAACAAATTCTCCAACCATATTTCAATTGGATCATAAAACTAATGCTGGAAATCTATTAAATATTGGAGAAGATTAAAAGAAAGACATGATAGCAAGCCAAACTTGCCCAACAATGTCCCTTTAAATGTTAGAGCCCTGTAGAAAATAGTTAGTATTTGAAAGTAAATTTACATTATTATTTACATAAAATACATTTCTGTAAAAAGATGCCAAAGCCCAATTTGTAGAAATTTCCTTATCACAAGTATCGATGGAATAAAGATCATTATTATTATGTTCATACGAAAAAGAGTTCAAAATTATTACTATACATAGGAATTTGACTATCTTCATAATCATATATTGGAAAAGTAAATCATTATGGTTATTAAAAATTGCAATATGAGCATCTATTTTACTATTATCAGTATAAAATCATGTTTAATCTTGTGTTATAAATTCATTTTGAGAATTGAAAACATGAGAGTTTGGTGAAGGGTGAAGTTACTAAATATTCTCCATCTCTAAATCATCATCATAAATGACTTCACAATCTTTACTTGCAATCTCTTCGATCTAAATCATCATCATCATAAATGACTTCACAATCTTTAATTACAATCTCTTCGATCATAAAGGATATATTAGAACCATAAGTATAACTAGATGAACATGCATAAAAATTATCAGAACCATTGAAAGAATTATCATTTAATAGCTCACTATTATGATCATAATTGGTGAAAGATTGATAACTTATTTGATTAATGATAGTTCCTTTGTCTTGTAATAAAGCATTAGTGTAAAGAGGAAACTTTAGTTGATTGTCAAACACGCTACTATTGGTAAAAAAATAAATATATAATGAGTGGTAGTTGTTCAAGCATATAAATATGAAAATTTCTCTACTTGTAGAATGACCATTAACATTAGGAAATGATACTTGAGTTTCCAATACCATTTCTTCATTGTTTTCTTCAGTGCAAATATCATAATTTGCAATACTTTTAGGAATATAAATTGTTTGATTAAATATAAATTTATATTCCTAAGTATTTTTATGTTTTGAAATATGTGGCTAAAATTAAATAATAATAATATAAAAAACTCATTGGAATAATTTTTAATGTGATAAATTTAATTATTACTACTAATATTTTTAATTTGAGAAACCAATTCATACTCATCATTTTCATTATAGACAAAAATTTCATTATGATCTAAAATAGTTTCAGGAGTGTCATTAATTTTATTGGATGTGATCATGTTTTCCTGAGATTTTTTATTAACAATTTCTACGTTGTCTGCTTGAAGAGGATCAATCATATCACTAATTTACTCAAAATAATCATCAATAACAACAAATGTACTAAGAAAAATTATATCACTAGATTCATTATGATTATTTAAAATACAAGGAAGAGAAGCAATATGTCGAAACCATCACATTAATTCAATGTCAGAAGGTAAATCTTGAGACTGAAATTTAAAACAAATCAATTTGAATCTAGTAAGAAAACCTTATAGATTCACCTTAAAATATGCATAGATTCTCGAACTAAAGACATAACTTATCATAATCATACTCCTCAAATGCAAGAAGTAACATTCTTATAAAGTGATCCTAATTATGTACAAAGGCAACTAGAAATGATTCACACCATTCTTTAGCTTGGCCTACAAGAATAAGAGTAAAAATCATGCATATTACACCTTTTTCAATATCATAATATTACAAATTTATGTGAACTAAAGAATATGATAAAATGCAGATTTAATCTAACCATCAAATTTTGTCTTTGAAAAGTGATTTACAATTTTCATTGGAGTGTTGGAAGATTCTAATTTGGAGATGCAACTTCAAATGGGAATTCTAGAAGGAGCCAGTGAAAAGAAACATTTTTTTTTAAATAGCTCCAAAGGTTCATCTTGTTTATGGTCCTCCTTATAGTGCCAAAAATGTTGATGGCCAAAATTGACCATGATTAACATTAAGGAAATCACCTTGTGAGAGCCCCAATTAGACCCTTATCCATTTTGTGTAGTGATTTAGATCGGTTATGGTCCTGGTTTCCTCAACCTATAACTAACCTAAATTAAATGCCTAATCTAATCTAAAACTAATCTAAATACATAAATCTAATTCTAACTCTAACTTCTACCTGGTAGTGTATGATAATATTTGTTGGTATTAGCAGGAAAATGGAAATACTTTCCCTTTTTTGGTGACTTGAAAAAGGCAATCTTTCGGTCTAACTAAAATGAGGGCTCCACCAGGCCATAGGGATGCTTGCTCCTATGTAAGGATACTTTTGTTTAAAATAAATTAAAACTAGATCTAAATGCAGTTCTAGTTGATAATGCATAAAACAAATAAAATTATCAGAACCTGGTAAATAGAAAACAATTTCTACATACCAAGTGCAATGGTTTAAAATTTGGGGGTTAAACAGATTTGTGATTAATACCAAGTTATAGAAGTAGTTATAATAAGTGATATTATTTAATCTCATTCATGCTCTATTTGAAAAATTATTTCAAATTGAAAACTAATCAAGAATAAGTCTCTATAGCATGGAAATAGTTCTCATGCTTAAGTGATTGTTAAATCAATTCATATAAATAACTTTTTGATTAATTAGTTACCAAAGATTATTTACATACATGGAAAAATAATAACATTCATAACATTCAAGTGAAGGGAAGAATTTGCATGAAGTGACAATAGTGCACATTTACAAAAAATTAACACACAGACCCGAAATCAACACTGAAGATTTATTGTATTAAAATCAAATAATAGTATTTAAATTAAAATAACAAAAAAAAACTCATGCCCCTAAATGATTCTTCTCACCAGAAAATCCTCCAAAAAACCTCTCTAAAATCTTAAACTCTACTTCCAAAGGATTGATCTACAGTAGTGTACAATCTCCCCTATGCTACAAAAATTAAGAGTTGAGAAAGTATCCCCAAAATTTAGATCTGAGTTTCTAGTTTCTGTAAGCCTTTTACAATAATGCAAAGAGTTTTCTCTTTTGCAGAAAAATAGAATCCATATCTCCCTTTTAGAGCTCCTATTTATCATTATACAATTCAAATATAAAAAAGGTTAGTTGTTTCAAAATAGTTGAATGAAGATTTTGATTTTTTATTTTGAGATTTGGAAAATTAATCATTTTACTTTGTAGATATAATACAAAATTATGAGATTTCAAGTTGTGATTTTCCTCAAAGAAGTCTACAAAATTATTATATATATATATATATATATATATATATATATATATATATATAATTAATTAAAATCTTATTAGAATTACAAACAAAATCTAAATCTAAAAACATTCGAAACAAAATAGTCTCATAATGATCCGAATGGAAAATGGCATCTGCCCATGGTATTGTAAAATCCACCCATAGAATTGATTCATGGGTCGATGAATAATATGGGTGGATGAGTACCATGGGTTGATGCCATTTTCTATTCGGATCACATAAAAACTCAAATCAATTCATTAATAAAAACTAAATCTGAGCTCCCCATCATTATTTCTTGCTGCGATATTACTAGAAAATAGATAATATGGATATGAAATCTCAATAAAAAGACTCTTCGAAATGATTTTTTTCCAAAAACTCACTCCGAAACTAAGGTTTGTTGCAAATTCACAACTTTGTTTTCTGCATAGATTTGGTCAAATAAATATTTCTATAATTTTTTCCACTGTTTAACCTTTCCAACGAGTCATCTTGACCCTGGTTTTGTGCGCTAGATGTCGAGATTTGATTCCTAGAATATGGGACCCTGTAATAGTCCAAGTGAAATTCGATGCATAAATTGGTATGTTTTATAATTAATAATGAAAATATAAATCCCACATTCACGTGATAAAGTTATGTTTGGGAATTCTTATATTCTGAGATCATAAATACATATAAAAAATTAAAAACAAACCTTACTAGAGACTTATGTTATGAGTGGAAGTGGGCTTAGAAGGGTAGAGCATTTAATTCCTTTTATTAATAAAATAATAAATGACCTCACTCTCAAGACTACGTGACCAAAGTCAAATTTGTCATCTATAATGGAGAGTCTCCCATCCAACATACCTCACTCTCAAGACTATATAGTCTCCCATCCAACATACCTCACTCTCAAGACTATGTGACCAAAGTCAAATCTGTCATCTATAATGGAGAGTCTCCCATCCAACATACATAGGCACTCCCTCCTTGCATAACCAATGAAATAATATAAGAAAGAAAGTACTTGCATGCCCTCCTTGCTCTCTCATACGAAATAAAATGACCCGAGATAAAATATTAGCTGAGAACCAAAGATGGTGTCCTCTTGGTCTCGGCCTTTTTATGAGGTTAAATGTAAAATGTTTACTAGTTATGTAAAAACTCTGTGTTGTCCTCTCTTGAACCCCGACCCTTTCATAGGTTAAGTGTCATCTAAGTGGATGAGGGCTTGAGATTCTGAGCTAACTTGTGTTGTCCTCTATTGAACCCCGACCCTTTCATAGGTTAAGTGTCATCTAAGTGGATGAGGGCTTGAGATCCTGAGCTAACTTTAATCAAATCAGGACGAGATAGCATTTGTTACCATCGTTTTATAAAATTTTATAATGACACAGGTAAGAGTAATGGAAAATAAAATATGGAGGAGATATTTGTTACAATCATTTTATAAAATTTTATAACGACAAGGAATTTTATAATTATCTTGATGTGTATTTGTATTATTATTATTTAATTTTAAGGTCACGGTTAAGCCAGCCACCAAATTGGTGTATGAGACCCCCTTGTTTATGGAGAAGGGATCTATTTCCGTATAACGATTTGACTGCTAAGTCTACGAAGACATACATACTCTACCCCTCTGGTTTTGAACCCGTGACTGCTTAGAAGAAAAAACATGCTCTTAACCATTATGCCCAATCAAACCGTAATAAAGATTTGTTTGATGTGTGCTATACTTACAAGGTTTTGTTTATGTAATAATATAATATATATTATACAATATATAAAACAGGGTTAAAATGTATATAAAGTTTATTAAATTTTTGAAGTTAATTTATATATATACTACTATTATATTTCCATATAAGTTTTATAATTATAACTTTTGCATTAATCTACATTCAATTTACTAATTAATAAATAATATATGTATTTAATATTATATATACATATTTTTTAAGTAAATGTCAACTTGGTTTAGTATAATTTTGAGTGGAAAGAGTTGAGAGGAGAAAACACGAGGTCCGCTCTATGTCCACAGGAACTGTAATACCTTTGTCATTAAGCACGGGCTTGTTCTTGGTGTTCATGGAGGAAGATTTCTGAGTTAATCTCTTCACAATTGGTGAGTAAAAGGGGTTTATTTTTCTATAAGGATCCCAAGTTCCGCATAAAGGATTAGTGTGTTGTAGATCTAGGTGTTTTTGATAGAAATTTTTTTGGTTAGATAGAGGGGTGGTCAATGGTGATTTCCCTGTTAGTGTGCAAGATCGTGCCCAGGGGATCATGGATATTAGTTTAACTAAGTCTTAACTTGCAGGGTATGGATTTTTTGTGTTGATTGTAGGCTCGAAGGCTTTATGTTGGTCTGATCTGTTCCTTTTCTTGCAGATCTTAGAGCAATGTCTCTGAAGAAATGATCTTGTAATCGCATGACTCATCAAATCAACGACGTTGTGTATCTAACGGAGTTCAAAGGCCTTGGAAGGTGTTTTTAATGCCAAATTATTTCCTCTGAGAGTAATGTCAAGATGGATCTGCAACAAGAGAGTGTGTGCAAACCTTTGTTTTTGTTTTGATATCATTTGGGGCAAGAAAAAAGGTAAGGAAGCAAGCCGTCCATGTATCAATGAAAGCATATCATGGATCAATATCCTAGTGACAAGGAAGTGTTAGCATTTTTTCCAGATCTGATTGGAAAATTGGTTTTTCAATAGTTCTCAGAAAGTTCCTAAGGATCTCTCTCCATCTTTGAAGGAGCAGTATATTTCAAAAAATATGATTGATCCCAACAATCAAAATCTAGATATTCTTTGAGATAAAATTTACATTTTTTTGTTAAAATCCTTGGTGGGAAATACGTAACCATGAGGGTTTGGGTTGGGAATTTGGTATAATATCTTAAGCAGAGGATTCAAGAAAATATGGGTATCCCAACAAATCTTGAAAGCCTTATTTATCCATGGAAATCAATGCGATATGGCACCAAGATGAAGCATTATTGCATTGAACGTGATTCAACTATCATCCTTAATATGAGACTACTTGGAGGGTGTTCTAGATCTAGCTCTAATGGTTCAGTTTCTTTCAAGGAAGTGATAAAAATAAGGGTTGATTTGCATAAAAATATTTATCACCCTTTCAGTGTTCTTGGTCCCTACATTGTGGAATAGACAAACCAGGTGTCGGCTTTGAGAGTAAACCTGCGAGAGGTCAATGAGCTCTACCCGAAATTCCACTCCAGAGTAGTCATATGTAGATTTAATGGGTTCTAGCCCAAGATGAAGGACCTACACCAATGGATCTTTTCCACATCGACTGAAAATTGCGATATTCATCTATGCTTTGGGGGATTTTTGTTGTAAAATTTGATACAAGAAAAGATATGGATTATGTTTTAAAACATGGACCATGGTTCTAGGGCAGTGTAGGTATTTGTATGATCCCATGGTTTCCGGTATTTGATGCTAATACCATGGTGGTTTCCAAATTTTTTATGTGGTTCAGGTTACATAATCTCCCTTTGCATTTTTGGCATCACAAAGTGTTAGAAGGAACCATCAATTCTTTGGGGAAGTTCCTAAAGATGGATGTAGATAGAGTCACAAAAGGAATTTTTACTTTTCTAAGGATATGTGTATAGGTATAACTTAGTAAAGGTTTACTTGTTTGTATTATTCTGGTTCATAATAATATCCAGTGGTCCCAAGCTCTAGATTTTGAAAATACTGTATTTAGATGTTGTATATGTCTTCAAAGTGGATATTTATAAAATTTGTGTCCTCAGGAAAATAAATTGTTGGTCACCAAAATTGTTCAAATTTTAATCTCAATTTCACCCCATTACACCATCCAAGCCCTCTATTTTACCCATGGAACCTAACCCTTGCACATATTTCTGTACTCCTTCACGACCTTTAACATTGTGGGTTATATGAACTTAATTAATTATTACTTAGGGTTGATTTATTATTTACATTCCCCTGAGTCTTAATGAAACCCTGTTCACATTACAAGGATCTGTAACTGTGTTTACTTCCCTGTGGGAATAGCCTAGTTGAAGACTAGAATATATTGCAAGAATATTTGAACTAAAACCTCCATTTGAAAAAGGAACAAATCTAGTTTATATGGTGACAGTTATATAAAAGAGAAGGGATGCTCTGGTTCTTAGATTAGATGTTCATGCTTACATGAAGAAGCTTTCTGTTGCAATAGAGATTTCCTTTGATTCTTGAAATGCTTTTTCTTTTGAATGAATAATAGAGGAGTCTTGTGATTATGTGTGATTTATTCTCTGCTCTGATTTACTTTGAAATCAATTCATAGTTAACACCCTTTACATTTCATGCAAGTGGTTTGGAAGCTTGGTACAGGAATAATAGTTCTCTAGTATAGGAATATCTGTCTTGGTATAGGAATCAATACCCTGGTACAGGAATAGTGCACCCTGGTACAGGAACCCAGAATCCTAGAATTAAGTAAAGTTATTCAGTGTAGGAACAGAATATACTTCTGGTACTGGAACTTCATTTTTGTATAGGATTATAGTTCTAGTACAGGAACTCTATTCCAGTGCAGGAATGTTGTTGCGGTGGAGGAATGCAGGTTCAGTCCAAGAAGGAAAATTTGTAATAGAGACAAATGTACCTAAAAGTTTGATTTTTTTTTTCTCATAACTGCACTAATACTCGGTCTCAGATGTTTGTTTTCCTTTCTTTCATTGACCAAGATTTTTTATGCTAATTTGAGTTCCCTTCATTAAGCTTTTGCAAGTATTTCCTTTTGAACGATTCTGACACCATAACTCTCGTGGTGTTATTTTCTTTTCATTGTTTTTTATTCTACAAGCGTAGTTAAGAGAGATAGAAGTGGATTTGGCAAAAGTTCATAGCATTAGTCTTGGCATTTCTTGTGCTACTCCTCTAAGCTTACGTAGACTCGGGTTGAAAATTAAGTGTTGAAGGAGTTTGTTAAATTACAACTTCGACACCCAACAAAAATATCCCAAAAGAAAAAAGAGAGAATCTCAAAAGCCAAAAGGTTTCAAGTTATAAAATTCACATGATACCGAAGTAGAAGAGGAAGAGAACCCAAAGAATACTACAAATTTGCTTAATGTAATTTCCAAGAAATCACAGAGAAGAGGGGGCTTGAGCTGGTAGGTTCGATGGCTCCAACGTCCAAATTAACAATGACTACATTTTTCCAGCGATAGAATTAATAGACAACTTCTAAAGAGAGGAAAGTGAAACCATCCTCAGTGAATGCTATATTTAATAATTATACCATCCTCGATCAATTTTAACTATGGATCTACCAAGCGTCGAGAGGGATCACTCTAAAATAGTTTTGCATCTCAATAGATTTGATCCCACTTGGTGATTCAGAGTTAAGATAGATCTAGGCCGGTATTCAGTAGGCATCTAATGAACATGTTTTAGGATAACTAGAAGTTTGCTCCAAAATTATAGGTAAAGGAAAAAGTTATTTTAAAAGAAGAAATATTCAAAAATCCAAAAACAAAAATTCTCAAGGAATTTGAAAAATTGATACACCATAAATATCATCCATGATTCCATAAATAATATTTTTAAAAACAAAAACAAAATAGAGAGTTTATTTACTAAAACTATGTATTTGTTTAGCCAAGATTTCAAAAATTGTATATTTCCCAAATTACAGGTAAAGGGAAAATTATTTTGAAAGAAAATAAAAATATTCACAAATTGGTGAGATTAGGAAGCAATAAAATCAACAATTTTCATGATCAACATATAAGGCCATCTCCATCAACTGATGGGCTGAAACTATTGATGTGATTGAAAAATAAAGGGATCTCTTGAGATTTGGCCAAAGGGCCATTTGAGAGAATTGAATCAAGTACCCAAGTTGAGGGATTGTAAAATTTTGGATTGTAGTCGATAGGTAGCCTTTCATAAATCATTCTTTTTAGAGGAAATATTACCCCTCAATTCTTCTTAAAATATTGTTTGTATTTCACTTTGTTTGATAGGTGATCATCTAGTGAATTGTTTCACATAGGAAGTTTACCTCTTGATTGATTGATTAGTCAAATTATTTTTACTAATATAATGTGTTCTCATTCACTCATCTAGCTTGTGAAAAATTTGTCTCTTATTTTTTTTTTTTTTGGTTTGTTTGAATGATACTCTTTTTTATTTTATTTCCGGTGACTTAATTCTCCCATCTAATTTTTTGAATGACATTCATTAATCCTTCCATTATATATATATATATATATATATATATATATATATATATATATATATATATATATATATATATATATATATATATATATATATATATATATATATATTATGTATATATTATATATATACATTTCACACCCTAAGTTTAAAAGAGAAGTGGTCCATCACCTTTCTCTTTGAGCCATTGTAAAATTAATCTAACATTAACACACTAATCTCCCCTATCAAGGGGTCACAAAATAAATTGTGTGGTTTAAGTTGCTAATTTGTGGGTAGGAATCCAAATAACCTCCCTTAGTCATTTTACATCTTAAACATAGAATTTGTCTTATAGGGAATGTAAAATCCTCCATTATCCAGTGTCCAAAAAGCTAGTGGAGCATAAGAAACGTGTAAAGCAAGTGAGGATTAGGTCAAAGATTATCACAAGTCTCCTTGAGTCTCCCTGTTAGCTACTATACCAATAGGTTTCATATTTCATGATTGGCTATGAAAGGTCCAAATATGCTCTGCTTTGATGATTCAAAGATCACATATTTCCAAGAGAATCCAATCTGTGCTTATAGCTTGGTATGGACTGAAATTTTGATGGATGGTCCAACAGTCTAATCTGGATCATGTCATGTTTTAAATTTTCAGTTGTAGAATAGAGAAAGGAGTCTGTCCAAACTGTTTAATCTTGGCAGACAAGTAGTTTAGGTAGAGAAAAAAGGCTCCCAACAGCTTAATCTGGGGCCTTGGAAGAAATAAGGGTAGAAGTAGATAGAAAAAACAAAAGAAAAAGCCAAATAAAAGAAAAGGCAAGTAAGGGTCTGCAAGTCCAAGTGCACCCTCCAAGAAGAAATAAAAAATGCTAGGCAAAGTAGCTGGGTAAGTAGATGGGGTTGCAGAAGTGGTATTCATTCCAGATTGAATCTTGTTGGTTTAAATAAGAAAAGAAAGGCAAAGGAGCATGTCTAATTCCCCAAATTCCCCTTCCACTCTTATTACTAACATCCCTTCATCCATGGAGATTGATGAGAAATTTCTAAGGTTTTATGATGGTTCTTGTTCATTTAAAAGCCACATTTCCTATGTAAATTCTTTTCATTTTGATCTACTCCCTAAACTAAGTAAGTTTCAAATAAACTTAGTGATTTTCCCCTTTATTCTCATTTTCCCCTTACTAACTCTAACTCTACTATGTAAATCCCCTATATTACCTTTCCCCTACTAGTACTAACACCATGGTGTATAAACCCCAAATTTTGTATAAATATCCCTCCCCTTGGCATTATAGCCATATGTTCTCTAAAAAGGAATCAAAATGACATCTGGTCACTTTGATGAACCTATACCTCATCTCTATCCCCTGTTTCAAGTCATTCCACTCATTAAACCGTCATTTGCAAAGAAAAACCCTATAAAAACCCCTTCCTACCCATAACCCCTTTGAAATTATGAAAAAACCCATGAAAATCCCGAAAAAACAGAAAAACCCCCTTTCCTATAGTTCTCCGTTGTAAATATTTAAATGAATATTTAATTAAGGCCGGCGGGACCCCCAAACCTGCACGATCCGTCGGAGGGCCCGCCAGCCGTTGATCTTCCGCCACCCATGATCTAACGGTGGGCGGGCATTCTTGGGCCCCGATCTGCCGACCTTTAGCGTCCGGGGAAAGTGGTTTCCCGCTCCGTACCCTGGACGCGTGTCAAACGCTAGGGTTGTTCGGAGCCCCCCTCCCAAATACCACTCATCAGCAAAGGCGGTGCGGGGAACCCACTTACCACCATTCCGATACCGCTGTCCCTTATGTCATCGTTGTGTCATCCTGACGTAGCACCTTTCGCACACCCCCGCGCCATGTGATCCTCCACGTACTCCTGCCACCTTATTCACCGGCCACCGTGTCCTGCCACCCTGGCTCACACCTCAGCAGCCACGTCACCTCCGTACCCGGGCCCCGCCATGATGTCATGCTGACGTCATCGGCGGAAAAGCGCCAAATGCATACTTTTTCCAAATTTAACGTTATAAACGACCAAATGAGTCGTTTTGGGTCATTTTCACGCGCAAAAGAAGTAACCGTTGTCAACCAGCTGCCGCGAAATTTGTCCCCAGCCATCAAATTCAACATTTCGACTGCTACAAGTCCAGAATTCGACGGCATTAAACCTCCACAGCCCGGCCCGCAAGCTTCCAAGCTAGTTTTTCCAGGTATTTCACCAGTTTTCCCCACTTTTGCCCATGCATTCCAATTCTCTGTAAATTCACCATTAAAAAACTGGTAAAAATCCTAAATTCAACTCTGCTTGTTACCTAAAGTAAGCCCAAGCAACCTGCACCACCCCTGAACTATAATTCGACATTAGAGCGGTCATTCCACGGGCTGAAACGATAAAGTTGTCCTCGAGGTGCTCGGCATTGTTCCCTTTTGCCGAGTACAGGCCAGCTGCATTTTTACCAAAAGAAACCTCATTACCTCTGCAACTTACCCTTGGCAGTTCACGTCCCTGAGAGGTTGCAACAAACTGCAGAAACCAGCTTGCATTTTCACTGAGAAAAACACTTCAGACTTGGTCTGTATTGGTCCTATTACTCAAGCTTTTAAAAAGACTTTGTAAACAATTGCCATCACCTTATTTCAAATCAAGTTTTACAATGGCTGCTTCTGCATCCTCATCCCTCAGTGTAGCTCCATTGAATCCAACAAATAGAGAGCTGGAGGCCTTGCCATTGGTTGACAAGGACTGTCTTATTGAAGACTTTGAGGGCAACAGGGACTTCTTGCGACTTTCAGTCAGTTGAGAGAGGACTATAAGGATGGTCATGGTACACATGGGATATGGGAGTCAAACCTACCATACTATTGTCTCCCAGCTGTAAATGTCTTCCCTGAAGTCATTCACCTATGTGCTGAAAACTATAATGTGCAGCACAGAACTGTTAGCACTCCATCTGGAAGGATCCTTTTCTACATTAATGCTGAGTCTATCAACAAAATGTTACATTTTGATCAGACAGAATTGCTAATCCCGTTTTCCATGAGCTATTTGCTAGAGACTGGTGAAAAGATGACCAGTGAGGAGATTCAAAAGGTCACCAGAGATTTCATGAGACCTGAGTGCCAGCCTACAGAGCCACCTCCTTACCTGGGTATCCATTTCAATGATATAGGCAGGCTTTTACTGGACATGATTGCCTATGTGCTGGGATACAAAAACAGTGAGCATGTGGACAAAACAATGCTGGTATTGCTATCTGCATATAGCCCACGCCAACCCCCTGCCAGGAAATATAACTTTGCTAAATTCATTGCCAATAAGATTCATGATCAGCTGAGCAAGGTGGACAGGCAGGGGGTCTTCAGGTACTCAGCCTATATTTACCACCTATTCATGTACTACCACTCTGAAGCCTTCCCATGCTACATCAGAAGGCTGGATCACAAAGGGGAAAGAAGATCTGTTATCTTCTGGACCTCTGTCTTTCATAAGGTCACAAACTCACCCTATACCTACTGTGAATTTGTTGACCAATTTGTGTACCCAGTCTCTTGCCTGTTGATGAAGTCCCCTCCTCCCAGAGTATCAAATGAGATAAAGAAAGCCCTGCAGCTTTCTAGAAAATATAAAATAGGTGACTGGTACCTATATGAGAACCATACTGTCATTAGGATCTATGGCTGTGAGCTTTGTCCATACAGGCTCCCAAAATATGTACCTATGAGGTTATTTGCCTTGGAATATTACAGGCAGTTGATTCAGTCAGACCTCACCCACTTCCACAGCGCCAAAAAGAAGGCCCACCTCAAGTTCAAACACGAGTTGGGCCCCTTCATCATGAATAAAAAAGAAGGGTGGGAAGAGGCAGACCTAATCCTCAAGGATAAATACAAGTTCTCCTATAGTTTTCGGTGGGTCCATTATGACCCTCAAGGTTTCATCACTGCTAGAAGAAACAAGTATAGGCTTATAGGCATTAAACATTGCCAGTACTCTCACATTGAAAAATATGCCAACCTGCAAGAATGGCAGATGGACACTCTAGTTGAAAATCTAACTGAGGAAGAGAGAATGCTAAAGAGTAGGAGGGAGCTTGAAAAGACTATTGACCTAGACTATGTGTAGCAGGTACCTTTCAGACCGCCTTATTCAATAGGAGAAGGGACCTCGGCTACAAAGACTGCACCACAGGCACCTTCTACATCAACACCAGTGTTAGATAAAGGCAAGGATATAATGGGTACAGAAGAGGAGGTAACAAAAGAAAAGCCTGCCCCTGAAGCAGAGCAGCAAACAGGGCAGCAACAAGAACAGCAGCAAGGGCAAAATGTCCCTCCACAGACTCAGCTACCAGCAGCTCCAACACTGCAATTCCACCTCCACAAAAAGAGCCAGTAACTGCCCCAATCTTACAGACCCCAGCACATGAGGAAAGGGGAACTAAAAGAGATAGAGAAGAAGTCCACTCCTCTCAGTGGATCCTCCCCACCAGCCAAAAGGAAAGAGCAGACTCCCCAGAGGTAGAAGACATTACTGATGATGTCTTGGAGAGTGAAAGAAAAGACAAGGAGGGCAGTCAACACACAGGTACAAGCTCCTTTCAGCAGGAGCAAACTTTACAACTCGGCTTAGAGGTGTCCTCCTCTTCCCAGCTGACCAAGAAGCCCAAAAGCACCAAGGCTTCTTTCAAACAGATAAAAGCTCAGAATGAGCTGCTAAGGGCCGAGCTCTACAAGCAATTCGTAGATGCAACACCAGCCCAGCAAGAGAGACTATTGTCGGTATATGACATTCAGCAGGAGAAATTGCTCCTGAACCACTACAAGCCAATGGGGCCGGAGCCTAAGACACCTGCAGATTTCATAAAGACAAGGGTGGATGTCCTAGCCAGGGATATACATCCCATGGAAC